>CM040422.1:76659944-77259944 GCA_022702705.1 Papilionanthe hookeriana x Papilionanthe teres | reverse complement strand
GAAAATAAGAAATAAAGGAATAGGAAATAAATAAAAAAGAAAATAAATATATTGAAATTTAACACAATCAGTGTGCAATTGCAACACTTTCGGCAACCGCGATCATGGTACAGTTGATTCTGGAATATGTGGAATCCCACATCACACGAATTCTTTATTTTTATGGTTTCTCTGGCACGACAACACCTGCATCATTCTCCCCCGTTAGGTGGAGCTTTTTCCTTTTCAATGGATGGACATGAATCTTATTGTTGGATGTTCCCTCTCCCAAAGTGCTTATGGACATTTTCAAAGTTGCGGTTCACTACTCCTTTCTGATCAATGTCCATGGGTGCACTATTGAATTGAACTGACACTTAATTTCCAGATTACTCAATATAACCTTCCAGAACAACTCCAAACCTTCTCATCTCTGACATATTTGACCTGTCACTAAGTTTTTCATTGTTGCTTGCTCCTTGAATGAGATCATCCTCTTTGGCCAATCTGATGCAATGTCCCCAAAGTCATAACACCTAAAAGACTGCCTTGCTTGGATGGATTTAATAATATTGGTGGCTTTTACCTTTTTTCCACTTTGTACGGGTTTTTCCTCTGATGTGGCTGGTTTAGGTGCCTATCGGTGTACTTTTATTATTCTATCCTGTGATTGAAATAAGAGGTGGCGGTTATCTAGTGATGTTGCTCTTTCTCTGCCTTCAATACTAGGGTTTGTGTAGTTCCACTCAAGACCAATAAGGCTGCAATTGAACCACTTGACTGATAGATGACCTCAGCCTTGCAAAACACCTTACAAATGTGTATTCTAGTTCCACTAACTGACATTTCCACATGAGTTGATCAAAGTCAGTTGTGTACTCCACAAAAGTACTCCTTGGCATAGGTTGTGGAACATTATGAACATGTTTTTTCGGTGATGTGGGGGGAGATATTTCTTATGTATCTCCTTTTTCATCTTGAACCTCGTGTTGATCTAACTCTTCCTTTCTCACTACCGAATATGCTTCAAGTTTTCCACCACAATTAAAAAAATTTTGCGAGCTTAATGCTTGCAAATTTAACTCTCTTCTCCCGAGGAACATTCTTGTGTCTTTTTATTTGAAATGAATCTATAAACTTATTCAGATCCATGCGACCATCAAAATTTGGTAAATTTACCTTTACTTCAAGATTCTGATATGTCCTCTAATAGTATATGCTGAATCGTCGAGGTAGTATTTCTTTGTCACCTGACATTACCTGGTGTGGGAGATAAACTTCTTCCTCTTCTCAATCTAATAAGTCATTGTTGTTGCTATGCATGACTTCATCTGATTGTTTCCGCTCAAATGTGGCAAGTCTTTACTGCAGTTGGAATATTTCTCGCTGCTTATTCTTGATAGTATTCTTGGAAACATGTTTGTAGGTTTCTCCTAGGCTGCATTTTGTTTTTCCCGCTTGATCATTGATACCAGAGTCAACCCAAACCATAATAAGGATAAACAAATATTACTACTCAAAAACAAATAAACAGTTACAACTTACACATAAAAGAGAATTACTACAAATACTACACAAAAACTCACACTGGGCCGGATTTAAGTTGGTGGAGGTTGTTGCTAGGGGTTTGGAAGTGTTATTACATGATTGGGATATTTGGGTGGTGGTTGGAAGGTGACGGTCGTAATAGAGAAGGGATTTTCGGTGTCTATTTCGAGGGTGGGAGCAAGCGTGAATGGCTGGAAAGTGATATGATAGCAAGGGGAAGGGCTTGTGAGGCTGCGACGGTGATGTTGGATGGCCCAAATTTTGAGATACTAAGTAAAGTTCGACAGATCTTAGAAGTATCCCAAATTTCACACTACTCATAATTTAATCAAAATAATTTTATTAAATTCTACGCTTCAAATAGATCATTTTCATATAAAGTACTATATTTATTATGAACAAATGAGAGATATAAAATTGTAAAATTATGAGCTTAATTAACTTAATTTAAATTAATTAATCATAATATTTCCCTAATCTCTCGCATGTGCACTGTAGGCAACCAACTCCCACACTTTTCTCAGCATGTGATGGTTTGATTCGATCGAATAGCTACGAATTAAGGGAGGATCACTTGAGCGTAAATAAGGAAGCCGCAGGCAACAATATTAGGTCCAGACGATTTTGGTGAGTATGAATCCTTGCCTCATGCCATTTATGGCTTTCATTTCCTTCCTTACACTTTCATATTGATGTTTTCCTCATTTTTTGTACATTTTTTCCTTTCTGGTGGTTATCAGAGGCGCCAAATTTATGTCCAAAGTGTCAAAAGTGGTGTGCTCGCTTCCATGTGAGATTTAGCACGAAATCAGTGAAAAGTCGTAAAGTTTGGGCTGATACGAAGGAAGAGAATTAAGTTAGGCGGTTTCAAATGGACAAATATATTTGAGAAGCCCTTTTGAGATATGCTTTGGGCAAATAAGTTATGTATTCGGCTAAATCATGAGAAGTGCTAGGATTTTATGATTCCTTCGATGCTTATGATTCTCAGGTTTGTTTACAGAAGGCGACAAGCTCGAGACTAGCGTGTGGAAACTCGTAGTGCTGCTCCGTCAAGTCAGGTTAAAAACTCTTTGGCTAATTTAAGAAAAAGATTTATATATAGGGTTTCATGTGATTCCACGTTCGATATTGATGCATTTAGAAATTGTTGTATCTTATGGTTGAATACATGCAGACGAATGTATGAGTAAACGTTGACTTCTTTTACCATATATATGATGCGATGCTATGCTATGATACACTGCATGTATTCATTTATTGTTTATATATATATATGAAATGTCTATGAATATATACTACATGTATAATGCTCTAAGAAATATCATGAGAAATATTATGGGTAGACTATTACCCGAGTGATTGCAAGTATGCTACGTAGGGATATGATATTCTCTACTCTTAATATTTTGGTTGGGATGAAACTCCGAGAACCGTTGGAATTATGTGGTGATAGACATTAGGGAATCGCTTGTATCAGAGGGCGCTGTTGATAACTGCTATGTTCGGGGAAGCCCGATCTTTATCGATAGTTTATATGGCCTTTAAGGCTGCATAACGACCCATGATATGAAAGGACATAGAAATAGTTAAGGTCTACACATTTACAAGTAGCATAAATATGAAATGACATAACTATGATTACATACGATAAGCATTTATGAACATGCATATAAATATGCTTTATATTAAACTTATGATTTCATGTTTATGACATACATATTTATACAACAGTCTTGATTCTATACTACCTGTTTTTTTCATGTTAGATAAGATTCTAACATGTTGTAACTTATGTGTAGATATATGGTTTCTTACGAGCATGCATATTTTTTTTGCATGTCTAAAATCTTATTTTAGCCTTGATTATTTCTTTGAGCTCATTGTTGCTTACTATATGTTGCTGCCTTTCAGGTGGTGCTAATGAGCACTGGGGTGAGTAGCCAGATGTGATTTGTATGGTTTTGCAATGTATAGTTTTGGGGTTGTACAGACTTTTTGGGTATGTATTTAATTTATATTAAATTTAACAGCTCTGTATGGTTATATGTTTTGAAGATATGATTTTTCCACGCTACAAAGTATGTATATTAATGAGTGCTTGAATGCAATGTATCACTTATGCTTGCTGCGATTTAGTTAGATTAGTTCCTCAAGCACTTGGTCCAGAAAAAGATAGAAGCATGTTGGATTTAGAAGAAAAATGAGATCAATTTTGAATTGATTTATACAGAGTTATAGTTTGATAAATCTGAGGTGAGTAACCCATACGACTTAAGCTATCATGCATGCACCGCACGATTATTATATTATAAATTACATTTAAGTAATAAATTGTGTTAATATAGATAAACATATCTAAAGATGAATCAAAAAGTATCACGACCAACCTAGTAGGCCAAGTGCAGAACAAGAAATAAGATCTAAAAATATTTTAGGCATGAATGCTTATGAGAACAGAGAAAATGAATAAACCAAAGAAACTGAGTTACGGGGCATAGTGCAATTGATATCACAAGTGATTGACAAAATGAATGCTATCAAAAGATGAATGACATAAGCGATGCTAGCTACTTTCATGTTAGAAGATTGACACGAGTCAATTCTATGTAATTTTTATTGCACTAAACCTACTTTTTAAATGTTGTTTTGCCTTAGTTATCATGGTTTTATGCTTATAGAAGGTTTCTCTTAGTGATGTAAAGGTAATAGGAGGTCGAGCGCATATTTTAGAGTGAGGAAAACTAATGTTGGGACTGCAAGAACTGGCGTGACCACACTTTGATTGGGTATGACCGCATTGCTGCATCGAAGGCAGCGGTGTGACATTACCCGAATCGGGTTGACCAGACCGCCCGATCAACATGGCGTGACTATGCCAAGCTAGAGTGTGAGTATGCTGACGAAGCAGAAAACATTTTTGTAAATAAATTTCTTGCTAATTCGAGATCAGGGCTATAAAAATGGATTTAGAACAGCTTGAAAGGGGGCTTGGATCATCAAAGACGACTAGAGAAAGGGATTGAGGGACTTGGTGAGAGAGAACATCTCTCATAGGGTTTTCTTTCTTGCTTGAGGTTGAAGTGCAAACAACTATCTTTTTTTTTTCCTCTTTTCTTTTATTCTTCTTATTGTTTTGGAGAGCAGATTGTATGAGAGGAAGTCTTTCTGCTATGATGGGGAGGATAAGTTATTTTGTAAGTACTTACTTTCATGTTTTGCTTGCAACAATGATTTTCATGGATTTATTTTCCATTCTTTTTATCATGCGTGGCTAAGTTCTTCGCGTCTCTATGATATAAGGCTCATGGTTTTTTGTGGTTTTCTCAGATTGTTTTTCCATGACGTTTTCCTTAGTTTTCATTCGAAATTTATTGTGTTAACCTTTGAATTTCATTTACTTCTATTCTGGACAGTCAGGATGTTACTATCTTTTGTGATCTACGAATTCTGCCCATGCATAGAGGAACAAATGTGTTAACCACAAAATCCGGTAGAATAAGCATATTCTATTAGGATTTTGAACCAAGAAAACTTCATGGAAAACACCATAAGGTTAAGCGAAACTTAACTTCATGGGTTTCTGATTCTACTTCTGATTCTTCTTCTGATTCAAGTTAGTCAGAGGCTTAGCTTTTGGTTTAGATGTTGGGGTGAAATTTTGATGGAGATAGGAATGTTAGTTTCGAAAATTTTGGGTCTAAGGCTAGGAATTACGGTAGGAAATGGTTAAGAGATGGTGGGATATTCTTTCTTGTTTTTTTTGGAACTTTGAATTATGGTCAATAAGGACAAATCCCTATAAGCTTTAATGTTTGGCAGGCTCTAATACAAATGATATGTTTCTAGGGCCCATTGAAGGTATTTAGGAAGGGGATTTAGGAAGGAAGTTGTTGTAGAATAACAAGGAAATGAGATAGGAGAGTTTAACGAAGTTTGAACGGGGATAAGCGTCGATCAGTGCCGTTTGGATGGTGATAAATAACATAATTTGCTATGGGACAGTAGATTCGAGCGGTTCAGACGGATGGCAGCGGTAACACGGATGTATGGCAAGATAAAGATGTCAAGGGGGATCCACCACCTATTCCTGGGCAAGAGATAGGCACATCATTGCAGGTGGGACAGGAAACAACACTTCATTAGGTAAAAAGTAGAGATTATAGTCTCCATAACAATTAAAACTAAGCATAAGTCTTCAAAATTTAGTAAAATACAACTTATCAACAATTCTAATAGAAATAACCTAATTATAAAGAAAGAGAAAGGATATAATGAAATAGAAAATAAATCAAAAAGGGAAAAATATGTCAAATTATAACGCAATCGACAAAGCTCTGGCGGCACTTCCAATAATTAGGATCGTGATATTGTTGATTCCGGGATGCATGAAATCCTGCAGCGTGAATTCCTTGTTTCCACAATATTGAGGGCATAGCTCCCGCATCAATACCGCCCAATTCTTTTGAGTTTACATATCTAACATCTAAAGTTTGATATTTACTTTTATAACATTTTGGTGTTATAAACCTATGTATGGAAAGGTATATTCACTTTTGAAAAGTTAGTAAGTGTTATTTTTGATATGATGTTAAATATTTGAGTGTTATGTTTGTAAATTGAAACATTCAGGTGTTAAATACGTAAATATATAAGAATTATGTGGTATGTATGTAAATGCCACTAGTTTTAATTAAATTTTTTTGTCTTGTGATAACCATACATTATTTAAATTAAATATGTTTTGTGATTTGCTAGCTATCAGAAGAAACTTCATGGAATATGATTAGTATAAATTTTAGTTTTCCTCGTCATTTCCTTATTGAGATCATCTGTAGTCTATCAATTTGTAAGCATTTGATAATATTTATAGTTGTCATTGGAATTCTTTTCATCATGAGTAAATAAAAAAAATCTGTCTACCATTTCTTACTTTTGCTGCTTCGTCCTTCGTTGGTCTGATTCTTTTTATTTGGCAATTAAAGGAATTTGTTGAATTTCCTGTATTTATCCATTTTTTTGATGCTATAACTAAAAAATGGATGGTTTTTGTCAGGGACCATATATTCAAAGCATAGGTACTCATCTTCAAAGGGTATTGGGTGATGATAATGTACTGTTAGTGAAGTTTGCAGAAGAAAAGGATAAAAGCTCTACAAACAACTATGAAAGATTTAGTCTGTTGTACCAGAGTTTTGCTGAAAATGGAATTGCTGTTGGTCTGCGCCATTATAGATTCTTTGGTAATTTTTCTTTGGCAATTTACTTGTATAATGCTGAATTCTGGTGTAAAGCAATTATAGTTTCATTATCCTGATCATTATGATGATTATCATACGCCTTTTGCATGCTTTCTCTCTTTACGCAGTTAACCAGTTTGACTGTGAAAGCCCGCAGCACTAATATTCTTCCATTATTACACAACAGTTACAATAGATAACCTTATTCTCTTTAAACAATCTTTTTTCCTTCATCAATATGGAGAATATACCTAGCTAGGGGCTGTTTGAGAGCCTCCTCTAGAACCTCAAGGTAGTTTTTCTTGAGGTAGATTCAGTTATATTGAACTTATTGCATCTCATGTTAGATCATGGTTATTTTTGGATATGGGGTCAAGTTTTTCTGTGGGAGCAAGCTCTTATACTTAAATATCAAGCGCAGACTGAGGAAATAATTTTACCTCAGAGGGCTCATCAGAGGGCTCATCTAGAACTTCAGCATGTTTGTAGAGTTGGTTAAGAAAGAGAGGTGATCAAATCTCACTGTAGTATTACTAATTAACATGTTTAGGATAGAAAATTGAATTATTTTTCCTATTATTTTTTAATAACAAAGTCTAGAGCTGGCATATCCTTAGTGACCTTATTAATATTCGAACTGGACATCGGTCTTGTAGAACAAAAAGTAGTGACAAGCTTTGAGGTAGGAAAATATCTAGGTTGTCTTCCCTCTTCTCTCATTGTACTTGAGACTCTGGCCTAGTGAGAAAATTAAGAATTTTGTCAAAATCAGGGGGTATCCATTATAAAAGGCTATGTACTCATAAAATTTTATCCCATTTAACTCGTAAGCATAATTGATGGTCACACTATATTTTAAGCTCTTATAATTAGAAAATCATGCAGCATAGTTAGGTTTGAATTATTCTTTATAAATAATTCTTGGAGTACTATCTAAATGAATAATTAAAGATTTAAGAAATTTTTAAATTTTAAATTGATATAATAATATTAATTGATTTACTTAAATTAATAGATATTTAAAATTCAAGGAACTTAATTCACATAAACCTAATTTACTAAGGATAATATTAAAATCATACACCTATCATTGCGTATAAATTAAAGTTATATAAGTATCGTTTAAACTATAATACTAAAAATATATATTGAGAAATTGAAAATGTTTTAAGTAAGGAAGAATTGATATTCAAAATCATTAACCGGTTTATTCAAAATAACTATCTTAAAAAAAAAAGATTGAAGCTCATGTTGCTCAAAAGAAAATTTAATAGAGTTGTACCTATAATGTTCATACAATTAAATATTTCAAAATCTCATTATTATTTTGAGTATTAGATTTAAGTTGAGAAAATCTAAATTACGTTTATATATTTTATAAGTTAAAATTTTATATTACTTATTAATTAAATAAGTTTTACTCAATTATACTCTTTAAGCACTTCGACAACTTCAATTGGAAGAATATTAGATTTATGTTAAAAATATGATATTATTATTCTATATTAATTTAAGGATTTTAGAATGTTTAAATGAACTTTAATTTTCTATACTTATTAGGTGATTTATTTGTGAATAACATTTAACTTAATATGCTACTCAATGTTCTAAGTTATATGAATTAAACTGAATAGATTATTTAATGACAAATAATTTTTGAGTTTTGGGGATTTGTTGAGTGAGAAATACTTAAGAAAGAAAATAAAAATAGGTGCTTCCATATAGTATTTTCTATAATATTTTTGCGTAATTGTGTTTTTATGTAACACTGCCATTGTCGGTCGCAAGCCCGGATGTGAGAAGTGGAGGGTTGCGTTATGTAGTCGACAAACAACATAAAATTTGTCGAAAAAATCATGACATATGAATCCTTTTGATCATTGTGTAAGTGCTAGGACGTCCCCAAAAAACGCGTTGTATGACCTGAATACAGTGGAAAGTGTGCAAGAGCCGCTACACCGGTGCCCGAGTGTAGTGTCAAATAAGCAAGGGTTCCCACATAATGGAGAGATGCGGGTAAAGAAGTTAGCCCATAATACTAGTATTCAGATAAAATCTTGGAATATAGATACTCTCAATAGTAACTTAATGGTTAGTTGATATTATGATTTATAGAAAGATAAATATCTTATGTATTCAAGAACTAAATGGGTTGGAGAAAAATCTAAGGAGATTGATAACTTAGGATTTAAACTTTAGTATTCTGGTAAGACTCGCACTAGAAATGTAGATGTAATTATAGATAAAAACTTTGAAAGATAATATTATAAAAATTAATAGAGTTGGAGATAGAATTATATCAATTAAGATTATTATTGATATTAAGATTTTTAATATTACAAGTGTTTATGCTCCTCAAATAGGTTTAGATATAAGCTCTAAAAATAAATTTTGGAATGACTTAGAAGACTTAATACAGTTGATACCTCTTGAAGAAAGAATTTTTATTGGAGGAGATCTAAATGGACATGTCGGTAGAGTGATAGAAGATTTCATAAATGTTCATGGTGGCTATGGTCATGGAGCAATTAATGAAGAAGGTAGATCCATATTAAATTTTGCATTAGCGTATGGTTTGGTTATTACTAATACTTTATTTAAGAAAACAGATTAGCATCTTATTACTTATAAGAATGAATCTAATAAAACACAAATTGATTATTTTCTTATGAGAAAATTAGATCATCGAGATTGTTAGAATTGTAAGTTCATTCTAAGTGAGGATTTAAGTACCCAATATCGATTATTAGTTCTAGACTTTAAGATGAAGAGTTGTAAAATAAAGAATATTACGATTCATCATCATAAAATTAGATCGGAGTACCTAAAAGAAACAAATAAAATTATTTTTATGAGTAAAATTCAAGATTTAAAAATTTGGGATGTTCATGAAGAAGTAAATGCTATATGGGAAAATGTAATAAATACTATTAAACAAGTGACAAAATATGTTCTTGGAGAATAAAAAAAAGTTTCCATAAATAAAAATAGTTGAAGGTGGAATAATGATGTGTAAGAAAAAATAAAATATAAGAATTTATGTTATAAAAATTGGTTTAAATTTAAAAGCTTAGTGAATTGGGAAAAATATAAAATGGTCCATAGGGAATCTAAAAGAACAATATGTGACGCTAAAAATTTTGATTTTAGTGATCTTTATAACAGATTCGATACTAAGGATGGTGAAAAATATGTATAAACTAACCAAACAAAGAGAAAAGAAAAGTAAATATTTCACTCAAGTAAAATATATTAAAGATGAAAACCAAAAAGTGCATTTCTTAGAAAAAGATATTCAACATAGTAGGTGAGTTATTTTGATAAACTTGTTAATGAAGTTTCTGAAAATGCGATCAACTTTAGTGATCTTAATATCATTAATAATAGTAAAATATTTCATTTTACCGTCGCATTAGTAAAAAAAGAAGTTGAAGAGGCTTTAAAGAAAATCAAAATGTGGAAAGTCTGTCGTACCTATTGATATCCCAATTGAAGTGTTGAAATATTTAGGAGATTTGGGAGTTCCTTGGCTTACTAAACTTTTTAATATTATTTTAAAAACTAAAAAGATGCCTGAGGAGTGGAGGAAGAGTATTTTGGTCTCTATTTTTAAGAATAAAGGCGATGCACAAGAATGCACAAATTATAGAGGAATTAAATTGATGTTTCATACTTTAAAATTATGGGAGAGGGTAATTGAACATATGTTAAGATGTATTACCATGATTTCTCATAATCAAATTGGATTTATACCGGGCAGGTCTACTATGGAAGCTATACATTTATTGAGAGGTTTGATGAAGAAGTACGGAGATAATAAGAAGGATCTACATTTGATTTTTATTGCTTTAGAAAAAGCTTACGTCGTATAATTTAGTGATCTTTATAACATGTTTGATACTAAGGAAGGTGAAAAATATATGTATAAACTAGCCAAGCAAAGAGAAAAGAAAAGTAAAGATTTAACTCAAGTAAAGTGTATTCAAGATGAAAATCAATAAGTGCTTTTCTTAGAAAAAGATATTCATCATAGGTGGATGAATTATTTTGATAAACTATTTAATGAAGATGCTGAAAATACGATCGACCTTAGTGATCTTAATATCGTTAATAATAATAAAACTTTTCATTTTTACCATCGCATTAGTAGAAGAGAAGTTGGGGAGGTTTTAAAAAAAAACCAAGGGTGGAAAGTCTGTAGGACCTGATGATATCCCAATTGAAGTGTGGAAATGTTTAGGTGATTTGGGGGTTTATTGGCTTACAAAACATTTTAATATTATTTTAAAAACTAAAAAGATGCCTGAGGAGTGAATGAGAGTATTTTGGTCCCCATTTTTTAAGAATAAAGAAGATGCACAAGAGTGTGCAGATTATAGAGGAATTAAATTGACGTGTCATACTTTAAAATTATGGGAGAGGTTAATTGAACATAGGTTAAGACGTACCAAGGTTTCTCATAATCGTATACATATCTTTACATACCAAGGGTAATTTCTATGTTGTTATGTGTTGTGAATCCAAATTTGTCTAACAGGAGGTTTGGACCGAGAGAATAAGATTGAAAGTTGGAGAGAAAGAGAGGAGAAAAGGAAGAATTCCCTTGATTGGGGGGAAATGGGTGTTCCAGGGACTCTTTGCCCCATTTTGTTCCATTGCTCGTCGGTCGCCCCTGTTCATCACAATCTGCCACCTCTGCTCGTAATGATGTATTTGAAATACAGTCATAACACATAACATCTTATTTAAGATTCAATGATAATTAATTCCTATGTTGTTATGTATTGAATCCAAATTCGTCTAACGGGAGCTTTGGAACGAGAGAATAAGATTGAAAGATGGAAAGAAAGAGAGGAGAAGAGGAAGACTTCCCTTAGTTGGGGGGAAATGGGTGTTCCAGGGACTCTTCACCCCATTTGTTTTGAAGTCGGGAGACAACCAGTTTTAGTGAGCGGGGATGATCTCACGGGCAAAGACTGGGCCAACGACTGACTCGCATAAGCACAACAATTGATTGTCTTGTGGGATTTTATGAGATATAGGCAGAAGGATCTAACATCAATGGATTACGATAATCGATGCGAGCGATCAACGAGAAACTACTGTTGAAATAGGACGCAATGGGATTAAGGCTTTCTTGTTGACGTTGTTGTTGTTAGAAAAAGCTTACGATAAGGTTATAAGAAACATCCTTTGGAGAGTCCTTGAGAAGAAAGGTGTTGATATGACTTATATTCAAGTCATGAAAGATATGTATACTAGAGTTGTTACTTGTGTTCGAACTGAAGGAGGATTGACCAAATATTTTCCTTTTTTTGTTGGTTTACATCCGGGATTGGCTTTAAGCCCATATCTTTTTGCTTTAGTTATGGATGGTCTTACTGGACATTTACAAGAGGATGTACCTTGGTGTATGCTTTTTCCTGATGATATCCTTCTCGTGGATAAGAAGAGAGAAAAAGCCCAGGAAAAACTTGAATTATGGAGGTCTACATTGGAGTATAAAGGCCTTTTGTTTGACTGAAACTAAAACTGAATACATGGAATGTAATTTTAGTAATAATAACTCTAGTGATAGAAGTATAACTTCGGGTGATCAAATTATTAAAAGGAGTGAACGATTTAGATATCTCGGTTCTATTGTTCAAAGCGATGGTGATATAGATGGGGATGTTAATAGTTGATATCTAGTTGGTTGGTCGAAGTGTAGGAATGCTTCGGGCCTCTTTTGTGATAGAAAAGTACCGCCTAGACTGAAAGGAAAATTCTATAAGATGGTGGTGAGACTTGCAATGCTCTTTGGTACTGAATGTTGGCCTTTAAAAGAGAAGCATAATACTAAGTTGAGTGTTTCCGAGATGAGAATGATTCGGTGGATGAGTGGCTTTACACTTAGAGACAAATTGCAAAATGAATATATCCGTGATAGGGTTGGTGTAGCTCTATTGACAGACAAAATTAGAGAGAGTCGCCTTAGTTGGTTTGGTCACATTAAACGTCAACCATCTAATGATCCTATTAGGAGAGTAGAAGTTTTAGATTCGACTTATGTTAAGAAAGGCAAATGTAGACCTAGGAAGACTTGGACTTATTGTATAAGAAATTATCTTAATATATTAGAATTAAATGAAAATATGACACTAAATAGGACGCAATGGAGAAAAAGGATTCATGTAGTCGACCCCACTTAGTGCGATTAAGGCTTTGTTGTTGTTGTTGTTTTAACATTTTTTATTCTCACCTTGTTAGATTTTATCTAAGTGATTTTATTGTATTCTCATATGCTAAGCTCTTTTCTTCCTATGCAATTCAAAGTTTATAAAATGAATGTAGAATTATGTTTAAAGATTAAAACTTATAAAGTGTCGTATGTGAAATTCCATTTTTGTATAGAATTTAGTAGTGATCATGCTATTGATAGTGTCCTTTGTTGCACAATGGATTTTACAATGTAGATTTAGAGAAATAAACATATTCTCCTTGACCATTCTCAGTCAATAGAGAAAATTACAAGGTTCACTTTTAAATCGTTTATGAGCATAGACATATGAATTAGGGCTTTGAAAATGGGTGTTTTTATATCTATCAACGGAAGCCATAAACTAGTAATGTTCTTGATTGATGACTTATATTATTTAAACCTAATTTATTGTATTGTTTTTATGAACAAAAAATCTATAGAAAGTGTATCTTGCATTTGAATCTCATTATCAATAAAAATAAAAATATAAATTTTTCAAACTTTATATGATTTTTAATAGACTTAGTATTTATTATACTAGTATGCTTGATTTCAATTGTATTCACTTCATATACTTGTGGGATGATTTCTGACTCAAATCCATATATTACTTACACGATACGTGCATTTAAATGAGCCTGTGCTGGATCGGGTCAGTAATATTACATGTTTTCATATTAATTGAGCTATTTATGGAAGGAAATCAAATAGATGGAGGAACTGATTAAAAAAAAGTGACAAGTATAACACAACACTCCACCAAACACATCAGGGCTTGATGGTATTATATGGAGCGAAACTGAAGAGCTCAACGCAACAACGTTGATTCGGAGTGTCTCAGTGCTAGATTAGTGGTGCATTAGCTCTAAGGATGACCAGACAAGAGAAAAACTAGAGAGCTTGGCCCCAGTGTTATATTTTAGCACCAAGCATCATAATCGCAATAATTCAACAATGATTGATAAGCAGAATTATAGCGCTACCTGATCAGTGCTACAACGCGGCGACCTGATTGGTAAGTAATTTTAAAACAGTCTGTAGGGAGTTGTTGGGTGCTTTTTTGAGCAGTTGGGCATTAAAGACGATAGGGAATTAATAGGGGAATATATTGTGAGGGTTATAAGATTAAAAATGGTAGTAGTGAGTGTCTTTGTGCGTCGAAGTGTTAGAGTTCTTGTGGATTGAAGAGCAAGGAGAAATAAGTGGAAACCTTGCGAGAGCATAAGAGAAGTCCTAAGTGCTTGTTGCAAGTGAATTTCGAATTCATTTCTTCTAACTCTGTTATATTTTGATGGGATTTCTAGTGGAGTAGAAATATATCTATTTAGAATTTTGAAATACTTTAAGAAAAAAAAATATCACACTCCTTTAATTTTGTTTCCTATAAACATATAGTGAATTTGATTGAAAGATTAGGGTTTCTAAGAACTGAACAAAGATTAGAAATAAATCTATTTCTTGATTATTAATGAACAGTAGTAGTCACGTGTTAATCTCTAAATTAGGTAAGAAAATCACAAATTCAATGTTTGTCTCAATGTTTGATAAATTAATTTTTTTGTAGAAATTTATTTTATGATACTTTTGTGAAACACATTTGTCGAATAAAAGTTAGGATTAAGTGATATAGATAATTAACTTGATTGCCTACATTTTTGGGAATAATGTGAATTATGATGTAATATTCATGTGGTTAGAACATTCTCACTTTTCAAAACTAGCCATCTATTCAATGGTGCTTTCTGTAGTCAACATAGAAGAATGCTCAGTTTGAATCTTTTGATGATATGTTTTTACTTTTTTTTTAAGTTAATGTGATTAAGCACTGGAATGCGCTCTAAAACGACATGTTCAAAAGAAATTTTAATTGAAAAAACAAAGTAAACTCACAATTAATAATTTTATCATTTCTTTATACATATATTATGTAAGCAAAAGATATACTATGTACATGCATGACATGACATAATTTTGGTCGATACTCACAAAATACCTAACAGACCATTCCATTTTATTCTTTGGACATGAATAATAATTTGTATGTGGTACTCTTAAAATTTTAGTTAATAAATATTTGTAATAAATTCTGCTCGCAATGTGTGTTCCTTTGGACCAACTTATCGTATGCATGAATACTACAACAACAACAAGCCTTGTACCACTAGGAAAACTTGGCATATTGTATAAAAAATGATCTTAATTTGTTAGAGTTAAATAAAAATATTACACTAAATAGGACCCAATGGAGAAAAAGGATACATGTAGCAGACCCTACTTAGTGGGATAGAAGTTTTGTTTGTTGTTGTCCTTTTGAGTATAATATTTTCATTTAATTCTAATACAATAAACTCATTTTTTTTTACACGTCCAAGTCTTTTTAGGCTCACATCTATCATTCTTAACATAATAAGTCAAATATAAATCATCTATTCTCCTAACAAGGCTATCAGGTGGTCAATGTTTAATGTGACCAAACCATCTAAGGCGACTCTAGCAAATTTTGTCTGCCACAGGAGCTACTTCAACCCTTTCACTGATATATCGTATGCATGAATAA
This sequence comes from Papilionanthe hookeriana x Papilionanthe teres, assembly GCA_022702705.1. Lineage (NCBI taxonomy): Eukaryota > Viridiplantae > Streptophyta > Magnoliopsida > Asparagales > Orchidaceae > Papilionanthe > Papilionanthe hookeriana x Papilionanthe teres. Next base: position 77,244,379 of record CM040422.1, on the reverse strand, counting down.
CACAAAAAAATAGATATACATTCCATAGATTCAATTCTTGTATGCAATTCTAAGCGATGCCTCTTTTGCCCATGCATATAATTTTTTAGGGTATGCTTCACTTCATAATCTTGCAGTTTGGGGTTTCCTTTAATATTGCGGCGGTTCTTAATGCCTGACCATTTCTTAAACAAAAAAATTGCATTTCTTCAACCAGAAGTTTTCATTTACCTCTAAAAGAAAAATTTATTAGATATCTTGTTTGGATTGTCTTTTGCTTAATTATGTTTTATAATTTTAGAGACTATCTTTTATACATCATGCTGATGAAATTGCTCTGTGGCTGGCGATATTTGGTTCATACTTTAATGTAAGTTATTCCATCTTCCAGTAATATGCCATGTTTTACACTAGGGAACACTAAAATCTCTAATCAGGCCGAAAATGAACACAGAAGAATGCATAATTTTAAAATGATTTAGAAATAACTGAGAACATTTCGGATAAGGATATGATGAAGGTGGTAATGGATGCGAGTTTTAATTTCTTTCCAAGTAGTTCAAAAATTTATAAATTTGTGTTTTCTATTATAGTGTGTTTATTTTGAATTCAAGATTATGCTTCTCAGTTTCTCCAAGATCATTTTGCTTCGTTATTGTGATATTTTATTTTATATTTTTTCACAAAAATGTTTTGATAGTTACTACCTTCTTTTGTTTTTTCTGGTTTCTAAGTTTTTAAAGATGGGGGCAAAGAGGAGAAGAAGAAAAATCCAACATCATCACCTGTGAAGTGTTATTTTGTCAGAACAAAATCTTGTTGGGCAAAGGATGAAGATAAATCCTATATACTGTTTAATAAGTCTATCAGTGAAGCTCGGACAATTTTTATGCATGTACATACAGTTGAATCATTAGCTAAATATATGCCTAGGTGAGCAGCTTGATTGATTTTGTACATGCATGTATGCACAAATTTTATTTGAAGTATTATGTCTTTCTTTATATTGTGTATTGGGTTTGATGAAGGTTCTTTTTTTTTTCTTGATTTGTTTTACTCTGCCAGATTCATAGGACATTGAATTCATCTTGTTCTTTTTGTTGAATATTATTTGTCAAAATGCCTGCAGGTTTTCTTTGATATTGTCGAAAACGATAAACCTTGGTGTTGACCTTTCTTCTGTTAATATCAAAGAGATAGATGACATACCATGTCGGGTATGCCTCTTTGCCCCCTTCCTGCCCCTGCTTAAAAAATCTTGTTTTTAAAACTGATGACATTTCAATTCAAAAAATAATCTCTCCTTTCTTCAGATTAAATTTGAGAGAATGTTTTGGCTTAACAGTTATTCTTTTTTGTGTTTGTTTTGTTTGGTTCACAAAATTGGGCATCACCTACCTGAATCTCATTTACAGGATGAATACGGACGTGTTGTACATAATGAAGAGGGTAAATGCATGATTCATACTGATGGAACAGGGTTCATCTCCGAAGATCTGGCAATGAAGTGCCCCAATAATATTTTTAAGGGTCATTGTTTAAAATCAAATAATATGGAGGTTAGATTTGTCTTGATTACTGTCTTATCGACATCATGAGACACTAAAGCATTTTGAAACTTACATGTAACTAAGACTTATCTTTTACAGCTTGGAATTCCATTTGGCCTTCTTAGAACTTGTCTTGCAAGTATAACAGTCTTGGAGTAGTGGTTAAGTTGCCTCAGATGTATTCTAGAGCTCTCAAATTTGAATATTGGAAACTTTCTTTTTCTAAGATTGCATATAACACCTATACCTTGTACCCTTTATTAGTGGCAGATCGATGGTCCGTGCCCACCTTTCGAGTCATACATGGATGGGCTCGAACTGGCTTGAGATAAGTCCGAAGTATTTTTATTTTTGAAAGTTACATATATAATGCTAAATAAAATCGAATATAACAAGCCACTATTTGATTTCAAGCAGATTTTGAGCCAAAATGTATCCAAATAACTCAATTTGAGTCCACTTGTTTCTATTTCCAGCCGAATCGAGCCAATTTCTAGCTGGAACGGATCAAAATAACTTGATTTCCTGTTGGATTGAGCTTGATTCAATTTTTGGAGCTGGCCCAAAATCGAATATAACTAACCTCTAGCTGATCCAAGCCGCACTCAATCTTTTCGAACCGATTTCGAACTGACCCCAACTTAGCTCAAACAGGATCATTAACATCCCTAGCTGTCGGCGGCCGCAGAGGGTTTGAGGGATTGGCTGTTTGAAGGTTGAGGAGAAACAGTGTTGGGAAGTGGATTGCCGACACTCTTACAAGGTGTAACTAAGCCACTTGTAAGAGAAATGACAACAATTCTAGAGATGAGAAACTTGGGAACAAGTCTCAAAATGCATAACCTAATGAAAATTTCCAAAATCAGGTCTAAGCAACATATTTATGCTACAAAAAAAAAAAAAAAAAAAAAAACACACACACACAAAAACAAAAACTCTTTAGTTATATTTCTAACTTGATAGTAAAGGACTTCAAAGTTGGATGGTCTTCGGAAGGCTCGAGATCTCTTAACCGAGTCTGATTCATGTCATCCTGAACCCATCTGAGACACAAGTTCCGTCCTCCGCTTCTGGGCTGAAGAAGCACACTGGTATCATGTTCTCAATGTTGAAACACATTCTTCATCAAGCTTTTGTATTTATAATGCAAAAAACATTTTGCATCAATAGGAAAGTGTTGCTGAGTTGCAAAAAATCGAAGTAGCATTGTTCACAACAATCCTTAAAAAAATGCTTTGATTTTTTTATCTTCCGTCTCCCTTATGGGATCAATTGTTCAATTTAGTCTCCCTTATGGGATCAATTGTTCAATTTAATCTATGTTCAGTAGTGCTGTGTAAACATGTTTGACTTTACTTTAGTCATTGTTTTCAAGGATAGAGTTTAATGCCAAATCGAAGTGAATGGTGTTATTAGATGCTATCTCAACTATTAAGGGAATTTCTCAACTTGGTAGTTTTTTTTAGGGTAGTCCTAAATAATATATGATAAACAACAATAACAACAAGCCTTTATCCTACAGAATGCCTCATGGCCCTTGTGAACGCTGCCGACATTGCATATTTTCGTTCCCTCGCCATTCCACAACCGCTTCACCTTTAAATCCGTTTCCTAACACTTGCTAGGAGCCTTAAAATGGTGTCAACTTGTATCAGAGATCGACAAATTTTTTAGGGATTTGACTTTCTTTTCTCATTGCCATTGCTGATCCCAAACCCGAATGTGAAAAGTGGAGAGTTGCGTTAGGTAGTTGACAACCCGCGAAAAACTTGTTGAAGAAATCATGACATGAATCTTTTTGATCATTGCGTAAGTGTTAGGGCATCATCTGGAAGCGACGAGCTGTATGACCTGAATACAGTGAAAAGTGTGCAAAGACGGCTACATTGGCGCCCGGGTGTAGTGTCAAATAAGCAAGGGTTCCCACATTACGGACGGATGCAGGTAAAGAAGTTAATGCATGATACTGGTATTCAGATAGGATCTTGGAATATAGGTACCCTAAATGTTAAATTAATGGAATTAGTTGATATTATGATTCATAGAAAGATAAATATCATATGTATTTAAGAAACTAAATGGATTGTACCGTGTTCCTGGCCTGTTGGTGGCGGTTCACAATAAGTCCCCTCAGGTCAGGGTTCGATCCCACCGTGGAGCGGGGGATCGGTCTATTTAGGAACATGGCGTGGGCTCTCTCATCATGGGGCTCAAGCGCATGAGAAACTAATATTTGGGCCTTTGCTAAATATCGGCTTTCTTTTAAAAAAAGAAAAAAAAACTAAATGGGTTGGAGAAAAAGCTAAGGAGATTGATAACTTAGGTTTTAAACTTTGGTGTTCTGGTAAGAGTCGCACTAGAAATGGTGTAGGTGAAATTATAGATAAGAGATTGAAAGATAATGTTATAAAAATTAATAGAGTTGGAGATAAAATTATAACAATTAAGCTTATTTTTGATACTAAGATTTTTAATATTATAAGTGTTTAAGCTGCTCAAGTAGGTTTAGATATAGGCTCTAAAGATAAATCCTGGAATGACTTAGAAGACTTAATATACTTGATACTTCTTGAAAAAAAAATATATATTTGAGGAGATTTATATGGACATGCCAGTATAGAGGTAGAAGTTTTCAGAAATATTCATGGCGGCTACAATTCTGGAGAGATTAATAGAGAAGGTAGAATCATACATATGATTTTATTATTATTATTACTTTATTCAAGAGAGAGATGAACATCTTATTACTTATAAGAATGGATCTAATAAAACACAAATTGATTTTTTTCTTATGAGAATAAGAGATCGTCGAGATTTATGGATTGTGAGGTCATTCTAAGTGAGGATTTATGTACCTAACATCGATTATTAGTTCTAGAATTTACGATGAAGAGTAGTAAATAAAGAATAATATGATTTATCTTCGTAGAATTAAATGGGGTACCTAAAAGACACAAATAAAATATTTTATATAAGTAAAATTTAAGATTTCAAAATTTGTGATGTTCATGAAGAAGCAAATGTTATGTGATAAAAAATAATAAATACTATTAAACTAGTGGCAAAAGATGTATTTGGATAATCAAAATAAATGATTTCTATAAATAAAAATAGTTGATGGTGGAATAATAATGTGTAAGAAAAGATAAAACATAAAAAATTATATTATAAAAATTGGTTTAAATGTAAAGGTTTAGAAAATTTGGAAAAATATAAAACGGCTCGCATGGAGTCTAAAAGAACGATCTGTGACGCTAAAAATTCTGTTTCTAGTGACCTTTATAATAAATTAAATACCAAGGAGGTTGAAAGATATATGTATAAACTAGCCAAATAAAGATAAAAGAAAAGTAACGATTTAACTCAGATGTATTAAAGATGAAAATCAAGAAGTATTTTTCTTAGAAAAGATATTCAACATAGGTGGGTGAGTTATTTTGATAAAATTTTTAATGAAGTTTCTGAAAATACGATCAAACTTAATGATCTTAATATCGTTAATAATAATAAAACGTTCCATTTTTACCATCACATTAGTAAAAAAGAAGTTGAAGAGGCTTTAAAGAAAACCATGGGTGGAAAGTCTGTAGGACCTGATGATCAGTGTGAAAATATTTAGGAGATTTGAGAGTTTCTTGGCTTACTTTTTGTGTCCTCCAGATAGACTTGTTTTGAATACACCCAACCAAGTATGAGCAGTAGGAGAACCTGTTTACAAACTTAATGGCTCGGGGTTTAGTTTGTAAGAATACCCATCTATTTGTAATTCTAGCTTTGGTTGTGTGAAAGAAGAATGACTATTTATTTATCAAAATAGACTTTGGAATGTAATATGCATTTTAGATTTGCCGGGGATGGACGTGAGCATAGATCTTGTGAAGGGGTTTTCCGAGATAGTAAAGTAATGACTTTGTTATGGTGATGATAGATCTATTCCAGAAGCTTTCAATGAAGAAGACGGAACCCTTTCTACCTAGGGAGTATGACGCGGGATATTGCTACTGGCTCTCAATTTGGATGTGAGAGTATTCCCGCATGAAATCTTGTGGTCTTTTGGCTCCACTTACATAGGATTCTGTGATCCTCCAATCTCAATTCTCATAGGAGACAGGATTTTACGGACTAATCTGTGGTCGCCAGGCAATTGTGGGCCACTTTTATGTTATTTTAATTGCAATTAGGTTTTTTTTAGATGTGGAACTCTTTATAATCTGTTTTATTTGGAGTATTTTAGATATTATAGTGTGTCGGTATCTTGCTTAGGAACAGGCAGTGAAAACTCTTTGCCGCATGTACTTCCCGGTATTGCAGTTTGACTGATATTTTCAGTTTGGATGGCCATCAAACTGTTTGATCCTGCTGTCAATTGGCGAACACCTCATGCCCCTTCCAGATGCTATCAACCTCAAATATTTCTATCCCCTTACTATTTGTTAACTGCTTCTCCGCTAAATCTCTTTCCTAACACTTTCTAGGAGCTTAGAATAGCGTCATTCTATCCTACTCGAGGCTTTTTTTTTCCCTATATTTGTTCTTATTCAACTTTTATACAACAACAATTTCTATTGTAAATCCTGACCATTCTTATTGGTCAAGTTCACTTTCTATTTATGATAGTACGTCGTTATTTTTTTGTTGACAATTTCTAAATATTATATATTCCTCAGTTTTCCTTATGATTTAATTTATGAATCAGCTAGTTATATAGTCTTTGAATCTCGGTTTTCTGTAATTGGGGTTGGGATTGGGGATAGAAGTGTAGTCCTCCTTTGATGTGGCAATCGTGAGACAGAATTTTGGAAAAGATGACATAGTTAATTGTAGGGATAGGTTTAGATACGTTTTTGCTTCTTTAGAATCAACATTTGGTTGGTGCCTCATACATGAGATTCATCTTTTTAGCTTGCACTTTGGTGGAACATACAAGACTACAGATTCTTTAAAAAAGTCAAATGAAATTCCAAATTTCCCTTCTTGATATTTTTTTTTAACATTCAAATTTATTTTCCAGTTTTCCACGTCGTACTAAGTAATTTTTGTCTTGTTCGGCCCTCAACATGATCATTGCAACAATGCGTGCAGAAAGTTCTTGATGGATTTAAGAGTTTGGATAGAACTTTAAACACTAGAGAGTACAATTCTAGCACTGTTGAACCGGTATGTATAGCATATGATCATATGTTGTAAATTTAATATAATATCTAATGCACAATTCATAAGTGAGACTTTTTCCTCCTTCATTCTGTATAGCCACTTCTTATTCAATGTCGATTGTTCAGCAATGGCCGTGCTGTGAAAGGAACACTTCTTGTAAATAAACAGGTACTAATAAGTTTCCAACAAGCTATTCTTGCTTTTTATCTTAGCAGTAAATCAGCGTATTTAATCATGAGTTTAATATTGTGTAATGTAGGATTGACACGTCCTTTTTTTGAAAGCATAGTAACATTTGTTATCAGTTAGGGAAAATAGTAATAATATGAAACAATTGAACAACTTCGCTAGATTAACCGTATTTAAAAGAAAATATGCTGACAAAGCCTTTTTGTGACGAATGAACCAAGTTGTCTAAATAGAAAAATATCTAATTTTGATGCCTGGTTTATTTCGAAGATTGATATTATGATTTCATGCTCATCTTATAAAATTTGAAACATTTTTCATGTAACGCTTCTAAATTAGAAGGTTCACATTAGATGAAGAAGATAGAGAGGCTAGACAATAGCACCAATGTCACCAACATCAGGAATAACATTGATATCAAGGACTCTTGGTGGGTTTGAATTACTGATCTTTTGAGTATTTGTGGTGCCATTCTTATCACTTGGCTAGAAACCCATGATGACACTAATTCCAATGCAATATTAGCTTGTGAAAGATATATCTTAGAATGAGGTGACCACTTAAAATTGTGCATTTTTTGATTCCTTGGCAAGTTAGCTAGCTGAACATTTCACCCTCTTGAAATTAGATAATTGAACATATCGTTAATTACCACTTGACATACTAATTGTTTCTTAGCCTTTTGTCATAATTTATTTGCATTGATCTTATTCCTTTATTAATTGCATATTTCACTCAATGAATTGTATGTATGTATAGATATATATATATATATATATATATATATATATATCTATATATATATATATATATATATATGGCGTCTTCCTCGCCGACTCTCGGCTCTGCTAGGGTTTCGCCTGATGGCGAACCCTAGCAACCGTTTTAGCATCGACCTCTGGCCTTTCGTCGTCGTCGCTTCCGTCTCTGCTTGCGTCTTCGTCTTCTTCATCCGACAGAACGACGCGAGCTTCGCTTGTCCCGGGTCACATCGGATGCTCGCAGTCATTTGGAGGTCGTTCGAGTCACAGCCTCAGCTTCGCGTGCTTCGTCTGCGTATGCCGCTGCCGCTTCGCTCGCATTGTTTTTGCGGGCTTTGCTGCAGATCCTGTTCAGCGATCCTGTAGCAACAGATCTGCACGACAGTTTCAGTGTGACGCTCGGGAAAGACCTGCGTCTTCCTCTTCTTCTTCGTCGTCGCTTCTTCAGCTGACAGAACGGGGGTCGCAGTCTGACTTGGAGGACGAGTGACCGCCTGCTACAGTAGCTGTTTGACTGTGCTGTAGGTTTTCTGTCAGTGAAGAAGAAGGCTTCTGCGGATACAGCTGCTTCGTGAGGTTGACTGCTGCGGTTTCTTTCGGCAAGCTCGGCCTCTTGTGGGAGCTCGAAGACTTGTCGCATAGTGGCTTCTGTCTGACTATTGAGGCCGCTCGGATTCTAATGGCAACTAGGACGTCCTATGCTGGAGTTTTGGGCAGAAAGTCCCATAATGATCACCTCTTTTTTCCGCAAGAATTTCATGACACTGCGGCTGGCAAAATACAGGGCAATTTTATCAGGCCGATTGACACTAAAGATGGTAAACCTGCTGTTATCTTCACGACACTGGAAATGAATGTTCTCTCTGACAATGTTAAATTTACTTTAGTTGGAAAATTCATTCTTGGGCACCCCAAGATGGATAAAGTCGGAAAATATTTCGAGAATTTGAAACTCATTGGCGGATGGAAATTGGGAGTGTTAGATTGCAGACATCTATTTATTCGGATACAAAAAGAAAATGACTATGCTAGACTTTTTGCGCAACAATCAGTTTTGATTGCTGTCACTCAAATGCAGATTATCAAATGGACTCCTGATTTTGACCCATCTAAGGATTCTCCTATTGTTCCTATGTGTTCAAACTTCCGGGGCTCCCCTTTCATTTGTACAATCCACGTGCTTTGTACAACATTAGCCAGACTCTCGGTACTCCTCTCAGAGTGGATGCTCCTACTTTTGATATGGTCTCCCAAGGTGGTGCCAGGGTTCAAGTGGAGAGAGATTTCACTCTCCCTGATGTGGATCGTTTTTGGATCACAGATGGTGCGGATGGGTTTTGGCGGGAGGGTCGTGGTGGAGAGCAGACCTTCTTTTTGCCAGCATTGCAAAATGTTTGGGCACATTAGAGAAGCCTGCTATAGACTACATCCTCCCTCGAGGAAAAGGGCTGTTAGGCCTTCTGCTGTGGTGGAGAGCAGACCTTCTTTTTGCCAGCATTGCAAAATGTTTGGGCACATTAGAGAAGCCTGCTATAGACTACGTCCTCCCTCGAGGAAAAGGGCTGTTAGGCCTTCTGCTGTTGTTGGAAATTCCCAACATGGAGTTGACGCTACCCTGGCTCAGGAGACTAGGGTAGCATCTGATGTTGATAATTCAGCTGACTCGCCTTTCGGGGACTCTGTTGTGAAGGTTGTCGGGGTGACTCCTCAGCAGGTTGCACCAGTTGCCACCCCTGTGGCTACCGTGGTTACTGAACAATTTGGAAGGGTGGCCCTTCCTCCTGTGGTGCAAACCGCCCAGGCGGTTAGAGAACCAATCACTACATCAGCTTCTCCCACTGCGGATCTGACGGCTCACACTTCGGAGGATCAATGACAAGTGTATACTTCCAGGAGGAAGAAGAAGACGGGGGTACCTTGCTACTTGGGAATCTTATGGATGACACATTGGTTTCTCCTGGCAATGGGGAATCACTCCAGAGCTTGATTATTGAATGCGCTTCAAGAACCCATGGAAGAGGAAGGCCTTGGCGACCTCATCCACTGAAAAAGTTTTAGTTGCTAGTTTATACTAGTCCTATCTTTTGTACTTTTATTTAAGTTGCTTTTTATTTCTTTGAGTTGGGCTCCACCATGGGGCCCTCTCTTTCTACTTGTTTTGTAACTTCCCTCTTTGATCTTAATGAAAATGGCCCTAGGGCTTTTTGAAAATATATATATATATATATATATATATATATATATATATATATATATATTTGAAAAGCCCTAGGGCCTATATTGATATAAAAACGGTTACGGAAGATTGAGGAGAGGGTCCATGGAACCCTACCCCTACGATACAATGCTAATAAAAATAACCAAAAGAACATAACATAAAAAGATTACAAAACAATGTCAAGAGCGAGAACGTGATACTCTCGCTCTGTTTCTTGGTGATCCATAAAGTAATCTCTTTAATGCTACTCCATTGCCCTGAGTCACCAAGGTATCATCAAGTAGAAGTGTATCCCCAGGCTTCTTCTTCCATCGAGAGTGATAAACCTGCCAATCTTCTCCATCATCTTCTTCCTCTACTGCTTCTTCTGCTTCTTCTGCTTCTTCCTCTTCCGTTGACTGATCCTGCTGATTCGTACCGGTGGGTTCAGCATTTGGTTGGGTATTTCTTCTTTTTCTGCTGAAAGTTTGGATGTAGCTGTTAGAGCGGACGACTAAAGTAACGCCCTGGACGGCTTGCTCCCCCACAGGAGGAAGTGCCACACTTCCCACTTGTTCAGTAACCACTATAGTCACCGGAGTGGCAATTTGTATAACCGTCTGAGGAGTCTCCCCGACAGCCATGTCAGCTGAGTTTAAACTGTTATCAGCATCAGTTGCTACCCTATTCTCCTGAGCCAGGGTAGCGTCGACTCTATGTTGGGAAGTCCGCAATGCTGCAGAAGGCCCATGCGCCCTTTTCCTCGAGGGATGATGCAATATATATATATATATATTTACATATATATATATATGTATATATATATATATATATATATATATATATATATATATATATATATATATATATATATATATGTAGCTCTGCTAGGGTTTCGCCCGATGGCGAAACCCAGCTTTGATCGCTGGCTTCTCCAACGTTCTCGTTGGCTTCCTCGATGTCGACTGTGTAGCGGCGCGCCTCCGGTGGAGGTGCTCGCTGTTTCGTCGTCGTTGAACTCGTCTGCTGGCGCGTCGATTTCCTCTGTCGAACTCAGCTGAGTTTAAACTGCTATCAGCATCAGTTGCTACCCTATTCTCCTGAGCCAGGGTAGCGTCGACTCTATGTTGGGAAGTCCCAACAGCGGCGAAGGCACTAAAAGCCCTTTTCCTCGAGAGAGGATGCGAGTATATATATATATATATATATATATATATATATATATATATATATATATATATATATATATATATATATATATATGTAGCTTCGCTGTGGGTTTCGCCCGATGGCGAAACCCAGCTTTGATCGCCGGCTTCTCCAACTTTCTCGTTGGCTTCCTCGACGTCGACTGTCTAGTGGCGCGCCTCCGGTGGAGGTGCTCGCTGTTTCGTCGTCGTTGAACTCGTCTGCTGGCGCGTCGATTTCCTCTGTCGAACTTCGTTCTTTACTTCTGGTCGCAGGCCGCTGGTCGTGCTTCGTCTACTTGCGTTTTTGGTCGAGCCGCTCGACTGGCTCGTCCTACAGGTTCGACAAGTCCTATTTCTGTCGTCGTTTCTCTGCACGACTCGACTTCAGCCTGTCGACTGCAAGCTAGATTTCCTCAATCGAACTTCGTTCTTGACTTCCGCTCGCGGGCCGCTGGTCGTGCCGCGTCTACTCGCGTTTCTGGTCGAGCCGCTCGACTGGCTCGTCCTACAGGTTCGACAAGTCCTATTTCTATCGTCGTTTCTCTTCACGGCTCGACTTCTCCCTGTTGACTGCAAGCTAGGCTCCTGGTGCGATTGAATCTGTGTGGGAGCTCGACGACTCCAGTCGCACTTCCTGTCGCACTTCCAGACACAGTGGAACCTGTTTCTGTGTGCGTGTTTGCTGCGCAACTCACTGACTGTAGAGGCCGCTCGGCGACTTCTTTCTGATGATAACTAAGGCTTTCTGTGTTGGAGCCGTGGGTAGCAATTCTCACAATGATCACCTCTTTTTTCCACAAGAATTTCATGACATTGCGGCTGGAAAAATATAAGATAATTTTATCGGGCCGATCGGTACTAAAGATGAGAAACCTGCTGTTATCTTCACCACACTGAAAATGAAGGTTCTCTCTGATGATGTAAAATTTACTTTAGTTGGGAAATTCCAATTTGGTCACCTCAAGATGAATTTAGGGTCCGTTTGAGAGAGATTATTTGTGCGGTGGCGTTTTTGAAACGCCGTGCACATGTTTGGTTCGCACGTCTGAGGTGCGAGCGGGAGAACACATTTTTTTTTAACACTGCAAGCCGATCGCGCATGTGACCCCGCGATCCAGTGTTCAGAGATTTTTTTTCCGCAGCTGCCCTCGCGAGAACCAGTAGGAGCGGAGCGGAGCAGATCTTCCTCTCTTCCACCGTCTCTGCTTCACAACCTTGATCTGCGCCATGGCAGACTGGTTTGTTGGCCCAATCATGGATAAGATCATCAAAGCTTGCTCTGATTACCTGCATTTCGACCGTCTCTGGTTTGCTCGGATTCACCGTTCACCGTCTCTGCCTTTCACCCCCTAAGATCATCCCTTCCACCGTTTCTGCCTTTCAGAGCTAGATGCGAGACGGATTCGCCGTTCACCGAGGACAAGTTTTCCACGCCATCAATCGGCTGAGGAAGCTCCGCTTGAACAAAAGAGCGCTCCAGGTTAGTTGCTCGCCATTTATTCCTTTCGCCCTAAGCCGACGTCGCGAGAGCCCCAAGCCGACGTCGCGGGAGCGAGGAACTGCTCGACATTTAGGTAAAAAAATACTTCCTATCTCCTCTCCTCCCTCCTCTGCTCTCCTCCTTCCCGTCCACCATTTGTCGAGAACCTTTCGCCCTAGCTCGCCCGAGAACCTTTTTTAATGCATTTATTTTGTTACATTTACGAGTTACTTTTCGACTACTACGAAGGCAAATGGATTGAATCAAATTTTGTTGATTGTTGATTTGATTCAAGATGCTACTTCGAAAGGCAAACCATTTTCTTGACGGCTTTCATTGAATTCTCGAACTATTATCGCTTAGCTATCTTTTCGAGTATTATATGTATTTATCGAAAAACGAAGTCTAAGGGCTCATATTTATATGCTCGGAAGTTTGTTATTACAATTCGGCTTTAGATGGAGATAATAGATACATTGCAATTCGTTGGCATGTCTTATTGTTTTCTAAATTAGTTTGTATTGGAATATTGAGATGAAGTGTTATAAAAAATTTTGAGGCTCTAATTGGCATAAGATCGCACACATTCGTGATGTCCGTATTATTGATTTTATTTCAGAGTATATTATCTTTATTTGTTTTAATTTGATAGTTATACCCCAAAGATGTTTTAATATATATGATGAGTTTTTACATCTCGCTTCTAGTTTTTTTGCTTTCAAGCTTTCCTATGCCCATTTTATTGTGGCGGGTATCGACGATGGCTAAAAAATTATCAAGTAACCAATGCTTTCACTTTTCTGATGAATTTCGACAATGATTTGCAAATCAGTTGGTCTAAAATCGCTGAAACCAAACAGCTTAACAGCTTATTCAGAACAGGGGCAGATTTGTCATTTAGTCACAAACAGCTGCAATTCAGCTGTTTTCCAATCGCTCAAACCAAACGGACAGACATATTATCTGGATTAGCTGCTGATCAGCAGATTATCAGGATAATCTGCAGCTGCGCCAAACAGACCCTTGGTCAGAAAATTTTTTGAGATTCTGAAACTTATTAGTGGATGGAAATTGGGAGTGTTAGATGGCAGACACTTACCATTCAGATACCAAAGGAAGAAGACTATGCTAGAATTTTTGCTCAACAATCAGTTTTGGTTGCTGGCACCCACATGAAGCTTATCAAATAGACTCCTGATTTTGACCCTTCTAAGGAACCTCCTATCGTTCCTATGTGGTTCAAACTTCCGGGCTTCCCATTCATTTGTAGAATCCATGTGCTTTGTATAACATTAGCCAAGCTCTCGGTACTCCTCTCAGAGTTGACTCTCTTACTTTTGATGGGATCTCTCCAGGTGGGGCCAGGGTTCAAGTGGAGAGGGATTTCACTCTCCCTGATGTGGATCTATTTTGGATCACTGATGGTGCGGATGGGTTTTGGCAGGAGGCTGTAGTGGAGAGCAGACCTCTCTTTTGCCAGCATTGCAACATGTTTGGACACATTAAAGACACCTACTATAGACTGCATCCTCCCTCGAGGAAAAGGGCTGTTGGGCCTTCTGCTGTTGTTGAAAATTCACAACATAGGGTTGACGCTACCCTGGCTCAGGTGAATAGGGTAGCATCTGATGCTGATAAAAGTTTAAACTCAGCTGACATGGCTGTCGGGGACAATTCTCAGCTTGTTATACAAATTGCCACTCCGGAGACTACAGTGGTTACTGAACAAGTTGGAAGTGCGGCACGTCCTATGCCGCAAGCCGTTCAGGGGGCTGCTTCAGCCGTCCGTTCTAACAAATACATCCAAACTTTCAGCAGAAGAAGAAGAATTCTCCTACCAATTGTCGAACCCACCGACAAGAATCAACAGGACTCTATGGAAAAGGAAGAAGTAGAAGAAGTGGAAGAAGAAGATTATGTTGGAGAAGACTGATAGGTTTATCATTCTCGAGGGAAGAAGAAGCTTTGGGTTACACTCCTATTTGATGATACCTCGGTGACTCGGGACAATGGAATAGCATTAAAGAGATTACTCTATGGATCTCCAAGAAACAAAGCGAGAGTTCTCGCTCTTGACTATGTTTTGTAATTTTTGAATATTTTGGATCTTTTTGTTAACATTGTATCGCTGGGGAAGGGCTCCATGGGCCCTCTCCTCAAGCCTCTGTAATCGCTTTTAAATCAATATAGGCCCTCGAGCCTTTTTGTTAACATTGTATCGCTTGACAAAAGCAGATTGGTTGACTGGTACCCATGCTATTACCAATTCTGCTGTACAATTTCTTCATCAGTTGTTTAACCTTGGCCCTCCAATCAGTCCTCTACTTCAAACTGAGATCTTACCCAAACTGAAAACGAATTTTGATGGTACTACTCTATCTGCTCCACCTGAGTAAGATGAAATAAAAAAGGCTCTTTTCTCCTTAAATCCATAAAAAACGGCTGGACCTGATGGATATACTGCTGGATTCTATCAGAAGGCTTGGGAGACTATCAAGTTAGATCTTATTTTGGCTATTCGGTGTTTCTTCCGTGGTACAGAATTACCCAAGTACTTCACTGCTACCATAATTATTCTCATTCCTAAGGAAAATAACAAATCTACATGGAAAGACTTTAGGCTAATCAGTCTAACTACAGTGTTTTCTAAGGTCATTAGTAGAATTATTGTTTCCAGAATGCAACATTTGCTGGATGATTTAATCTCACCCAACCAATCTGCTTTTGTCCAAGGGAGAAGCATTACCGACAATGTTCTATTGGCACGGAATTGCTCAGCTGGAGATCGACGAGCCTTGTAGAGGATCTAATCTTATCATTAAATTGGACATTGCTAAAGCATATGATACAATAAACTGGGATTTTGTTCTACAGACTCTTAAAGCTAGGAACTTCCCTGAGGATTTCTGTTTACTTATCAAAAGGTGGCTTCATAATTCTCACTATAGCATTTTAATCAATGGAGAGTGTCATGGCTTCTTTACTGCTTCTGTGGGCATTAAGCAAGGGGATCCTTTGTCCCCTTACATTTTCATACTAGCTTTTGATTATCTGTCAAGGTTGATTAACCATTCACAGCAGCAGTCACCCTATCTGAGATACCTGCACAGATCAAATTGTATTGTCTCTCACCTTGCATATGCAGATGATGTCATTTTGTTCACTAATGGGAGCAAAACTGCTATTAGGAAGGTTATGAATTGTTGGACTATTTCCAGAATGCTTCTGGACTTTCCTTCAATAAATCTAAATACCAACTCCTTCCTAGCAACAAGCTGCCACCTAATCAGGTTAACTGGATTAAATATCTCACTGGTTTCTCCACTACTACTTATCCCCTCAAGTATTTAGGATTCCCTTTGATCAAGGGCAGTAGGAAGCAATCCCACTTTGATGAGGTGGTGAAAAAAGTGACCTCCAAGATCCAATGTTGGACCACCTCATTTCTGTCTAATGGGAGAAGATTGACCCTCCTCAAATCGATTCTCACTACTTATCCCCTGTACATCCTTCAAATGATCAAGTTAAAAAAGAACACTCAAAGAATGTTGGAAGTGTCGTTCAACAAGTTCTTATGGGCTGGTTAACACAAACAACATCACTGGACTTCTTGGAACAAGATCTGCCATCCTACTGCTTCTGCTGGACTGGGCTTTAAAAATTTAGCACACATGAGCCATATCTTCTACTGTAAGCAATGAGTTAGTCTATTGTATGCAATGGGTTAGATTCAGACAACAATGTTCTCTATGGGCAAGATTTATGAAAGTTAAATATTGTCCCATTTCTCATCCATCACTTGTGAATCTTAAATTGGGGGACTCTAGAAACTGGAAAGCTCTTCTCCAGGTTAAAGAGGTTGTTGAAGCTCTTTTCATTTGGGATGTGGGTGATGGCCAAATCAATTTTTGGCTTGACAACTGGTTGGGGAATCATTCGTTGAAGGAATATCAACCTATTAACTCTAGTATAATTAATGTATCTGACTGCTGGGTTCATGGTAAATGGAACCTCTCCAAGATTAGTGAGGTTAATTCCCCCCACCTTGTTAAAAGTATTTCAGATCTCCCTATCAATCCTTCTGCTCCTGATAGACTTATTACCAAAAAAGGCTCCCATCAAAGTCTGTCCAAGTTTATTTATCAGTCTCACTACCAATGACAATCTACTGATTGGGGAAAAAGTGTTTGGAAAGTTAACATAACCCCATCCATAGCCTTCTTCTGCTGGAGGTTGTTTAGAAAATTTCTTCATACTGATGACATTTTAAAACTTAAAGGTATCAGAGGACCTTCCAGATGTCATCTCTGCCACTCTGCTGAGGAAAGCCTTATACACCTGATGTTGCATTGTGAAGTCTCCAGAAGTGTTTGGGCTGCTGTACTTACAGGAGAATAGCTGCTGGATCTTCTTACTAATTGGTCCAATCTTAATGACTGCTGAGATTTTTGGAAACATCATTCAAAAAAACATATTCCTTTCATTATCTTCTGATTTATCTGGGTGGCCAGGAATGCTGCCAAGCACCAAACCCTTCCTGTCAGCTCTCATAAGATAAGTTTACACTGCCAGACCTTTATCAGAAAGTTGAATGATTCATCTTCTATTTCACCTGGGAGAGTAAACCCTCCTGCTGTCCAGTTAGTTTTTTGGAGGGCCCCTTCGCAGCATTGGGTGAAACTAAACACTGATGGAAGTTACTCTAGTAGCAGGGCTGGCATTGGTGGTCTTTGTAGGAACTTTATAGGGCACTGTTTATAGTACTTTGCTGCTCCTATTGAGGCTCTAAATGCTCTTGAAGCTGAAACTGTAGCTGTCTTTTGGGGGCTGAAATTGGCTTTGGCTCTAAAGCTGAACAATATACATGTGGAACTGGATTGCTTACAACTCTTACACATCCTTCAACTGAAGACCTCCCCCCATGGTATCTGATCTATTGGATGAAAAAAATTCAGCATCTGGCGGTTTCTACTCAGATCATCTGGTCTTATGTTCCTAGGGAAGGCAACAAACCGGTTTACCACCTTGCATATGAAGCTTTTTCCTCTCTATTACTTGTCATAATATACCGTCCTCCTTTTTGTCTTTTTTGCTGAATGGGGATTGTTTGGACATACCCCATCTTAGATGTAACTTTTCTTTTTGATCAATGAAATTGACCTTTATTTATATATATATATATATATATATATATATATATAGAGAGAGAGAGAGAGAGAGAGAGAGAGAGAGAGAGATCTATATATGTATATTAGTTAGCCATAGTAAGAGAAAATTATCCCTGAAAATTCAAAAAAATTAAAGTGCTCCATTTAAATCAAACTCTATGAATATTCTATTATTTTTAAGGTATTAAAATTACTAAAATGATCAATCATTACCGTCTAATCAATTCAACGTGTAACTTAATTTATATACCATGCACACTTCTATTTATTTTATTCTAATCATAATTATTATATATAACATTTTTTCCTCTTGATGACTTGAAGATTGAAAAACTCTCAAATGTCCGATTAAGTTAACAGATAATCAAATGGCTCAGTTTGAGATCAGGTTAAAAAGCTTTAAGCAGAACATGCAGACAATGTCAGATAAGGGTTACACAAAACTATATGAGATCACATTATGTTTGATTTTTTTCATGCCTTAGGCTTTCTCCTGTTGCCTTTTATATCCATCTGATGAATGCAATTCTAACGAATAGTGTTTCATGCTTGGGGATTTATTACTGTGATATTTCAAGGTCGAGGAATCTATACTTGATTCACTTATAGTAATTCTCATGAGCTCTCTAATGTTACTATTTATTGCTACACTTAATGTCTAAAACATAATTCAAAAAGGCTTACAAAATGCTTCAGTAGCAACTAGAGTGCGACTCTAATCAAAATGTTGATGCAATGGATGTATAGATATGGCTGATTTCCTCATAGCGTGCATACTTAGTCTGGTTTTAGAATTTGTATTATATTATCTAAGTTGCATTGAAAGCTTGCTTATTGTTTAAAATTGATATTTGTAGTTGAATTCTAGCACTATTCAGATACGGCCTTCGATGATAAAAGTTAAAGCAGATCCAGATGCTATAGCTCTTCAGTCTTTCAACTCTTTGGAGATTGTTGGCACAAGGTAAGCTTACGGATCAAATTGCAGAACACAGTTGCTGTTGAATTTCAATAGCACGTCTAAATTTGTGAATAAAAGTTTTGTGACATTCTAACTTGTTATTAAACAACCGCCCCATATTTTTGACCTTTCATATTATTGTAACAGCGACTTTTTGGCATGCAAAACTATAACTGTGTAGTTTTCTTGAATGGTGTATGATGTCAAATCCCTCGGGTTCCCTTTGCTGGGCATGATTCGCAGCGTTGATATACTTAGTCTTTTTTTAAAAAAAAAACTATGGTGGCGACTATCTATTATTTTTGTATAAAGGCACAATAGATATGAAATTGCTTTTTTCTTTTAATACATGTGGTACATTGTCCATACTTGGATTAGATCTGGGTTTTCTTGTCTGTGAATCCATGCTAGGGGACAAAAGAATGTTCATGAAGCTATATGAAAATCCAAGGCAAGAGGAAAATAATTCAAGAACAGAGAAAGGATAAATGCTCTTTTTAAGCCTAAATACGGATACATTATTCATACTAATTTACATCACAACTCTTCTATATATATAAACATATTAATGTAAAAATTGTAAATTACATATCAGAGTAGAATGGTAAATACACACAAACTTTACAAGACTTAAAATGCAACTGGTTCGAAATGAAAGCTTGTCCTAGCTTCAGATGATATCTCGGCAGGGAGCTCGGGAATTTGGGAGACCTGAGGAGAAGTCGAAGTCGAGGAACATCTGGTGAGTCTGTTCCCTTCAAGATGATGATCGAAGGAGCAAATTGTCAGCTTGGTGGTTGTATTTTGATGTCGCGTTGTAGATAGAGACTTTGTGAGAATATGCTGGTTGATCTTTAATCATGATGTGTTGTAGAGTTATGGTTTTGAGTTTGAGAAAATCCCTTATGAATCGATAGTCTACCTCTATGTGCTTTGTGCGAGCGCGAACACCCGGTTGTGAGCTAGAGCAATGGACGATTTGCTATCATTGTACATCATTGTTGGACGTGTTATCTTCCTAGTAAGCTCATGGAACAACCTTAGCCAGAGAATCTCGGTTGTTGTAGTTGATTGTGCTCGTTATTCTGCCTTCATGGAGGATTAAGCGACAATTGGTTGTTTCTCAGATGACAATGAGATTCAATTAGGTCCAAGATAAATATAGAAATCTTTAGTTGATTTTTTGTCATCGTTGTCACTGGCCCAATCTAACACTGCCGTTGCCGGTCCCAAGCCCGGATGTAAAAAGTGGAGGGTTGCGTTAGGTAGTCGACGACTGGCCGTAAAATTTGTCGAAAAATCATGACATGAATCCTTTTGATCATTGTGTAAGTGCTAGGGCGTCCCCTGGAAGCGACACGCTATATGATCGAATACAGCTGGAAAGTGTGCAGGGCCGTCTACCAGCCGCCGGTGTAGTGTCAAGTAAGCGAGGGTTCCCACATTACGGACGGATGCGGGTAAAAAAGTTAGTCCATGATACTAGTATTAGGATAGGATCTCGGAATATAGGTACTCTCAATGGTAAATTAATGGAATTGGTTGATATTATGATCCATAGAAAGATAAATATCTTATGTATTCAAGAAACTAAATGGGTTGGAGAAAAAGTTAAGGAGATTGATAACTTAGGTTTTAAACTATGGTATTCTGGTAAGAGTAGTACTAGAAATGGTGTAGGTGTAATTATAGATAAGAGTTTGAAAGATAATGTTGTTAAAATTAATAGAGTTGGAGATAGAATTATAAAGACTTAAGATTATTATTAATACTAAGATTCTTAATATTATAAGTGCTTATGCTCCTCAAGTTGGTTTAGATATAGGATCTAAAGATAAATTCTGGAATGATTTAGAAGACTTAATACACTTGATACCCCTTGAAGAAAAAATTTTTATTGGAGAAGATTTAAATGGACATGTCGGTAGAGTGGTAGAAGATTTCAGAGATATTCATGGTGGCTATGGTTATGGAGCGATTAATGAAGAAGGTAGAGCCATTTTAGATTTTGCTTTAGCGTATGATATGATTATTACTAATACTTTATTCAAGAAAAGAGATGAGCATCTTATTACCTATAAGAATGGATCTAATAAAACACAAACTGATTATTTGCTTATGAGAAGACGAGATCGTCGAGATTGTAAGGATTGTAAGGTCATTCCAAGTGAGCAATTAAGTACTCAACATCGATTATTAGTTCTAGATTTTAAGATGAAGAGTTGTAAAATAAAGAATACTAGTGATTCAACATCGTAGAATTAGATGGGGGCACCTAAAAGACAAATAAAATTATTTTTATGAGTAAAATTCAAGATTTAAATATTTGGGATGTTCATGAAGATGCGAATGTTATGTGGGAAAAATTAACTAATATTATTAAACAAGTGGCTAAAGATGTACTTGGAGAATCAAAAGAAAAAGTTTCTATATATAAAAATAGTTGGTGGTGGAATAATAATGTGCAAGAAAAGATAAAATATAAGAATTTATGTTATAAAAATTGGTTTAAATGTAAAAACGTAGAGAACTGGGAAAAATATAAAACGGCTCATAGGAGTGTAAAAGAATAATCTCGTGACGCTAAAAATTCGCTTTTAGTGATCTTTATAACATGTTAGATACTAAGGAAGGTGAAAAAATATATGTATAAACTAGCCAAACAAAGAGAAAAGAAAATTAAAGATTTAACTCAAGTAAAGTGTATTAAAGATGAAAATCAAAAAGTGCTTTTCTTAGAAAAAGATATTCAACATAGGTGGGTGAATTATTTTGATAAACTTTTTAATGAAGTTATTGAAAGTACGATCGACCTTAGTGATCTTAATATCGTTAATAATAATAAAACTTTTCATTTTTACCGTCGCATTAGTAAAAAAGAAGTTGATGAGGCTTTAAAGAAAACCAAGGGGGGAAAGTCTGTAGGACCTGATGATATTCCAATTGAAGTGTGGAAATGTTTTGTTGATTTTGGGTTTTCCTGGCTTACTAAACTTTTTAATATTATTTTAAAAACTAAAAAGATGCCTGAGGAGTGGAGAAAGAGCATTTTGGTCCCCATTTTTAAGAATAAAGGAGATGCACAAGAGTGTGCAAATTATAGAGGAATTAAATTGATGTGTCATACTTTAAAATTATCGGAGAGGGTAATCGAACATAGAGTTAAGACGTATTACGAAGATTTCTCATAATCAATTTGGATTTATGTCGGGAAGGTCTACCATGGAAGCTATACATTTATTGAGAGGTTTGATGGAGAAGTACAGAGATAATAAGGAGGATCTACTTTTAATTTTTATTGATTTAGAAAAAGCTCACGATAAGGTTCCTAGAGATGTTCTTTGGAGAGTCCTTGAGAAGAAAGGTGTTAATATGACTTATATTCAAGTCATTAAAGATATGTATGCTAGAGTCGTTACATGTGTTCGAACCGAAGGAGGATTAACTAAGTATTTTACTCGTTTCGTTGGTTTACATCAAGGATCGGCTTTAAGCCCATATCTTTTTGCTTTATTTATGGATGGTCTTACCGGCCATTTACAAGAGGATGTACCTCGGTGTATGCTTTTTGCTGATGATATCCTCCTTGTGGATAAGACAAGAGAAAAAGTCCAGGAAAAACTTGTATTACGGAGGTCTACATTGGAGTCTAAAGGTCTTCGTTTGAGTAGACCTAAAACTGAATACATGGAATGTAATTTTAGTAATAGAAGGTCTAGTGACAGAAGTGTAACTTTGTGTGATCAAATTATTCAAAGGTGTGAACGATTTAGATATCTCGGGTCCATTGTTCAAAGCAATGGTGATATAGATGGGGATGTTAATAGTAGAATTCAGGTTGGTTGGTTGAAGTGGAGGAATGCGTCCGGCTTTTTGTGCGATAGAAAAGTACCGCTTAGACTGAAAGGAAAATTTTATAAGATGGTGGTGAGACCTTCAATGCTCTATGGTGCTCGAATGCCGGCCTTTAAAAGAGAAACATAATGTTAAGTTAAGTTTTGCCGAGATGAGAATGATTAGGTGGATGAGTGGTTTTACACTTAGAGACAAAATGCGAAATGAATATATCCGTAATAGGGTTGGAGTTGCACCAGTGACGGATAAAATTAGAGAGAGTCGCCTTAGATGGTTGGGTCACATTAAACGTCGACCACCTGATGATCCGATTAGGAGAGTAGATGTTTTAAATACAACTTATGTTAAGAAAGGCAGAGGCAGACCTAAGAAAACTTGGGCTTATTGCATAAAATATAATCTTAATTTATTAGAATTAAACGAAAATTTGACACTAAATAGGATGCAATGGAGAAAAAGGATTCATGTAGCCGACCCCACTTAGTGGGATTAAGGCTTTGTTGTTGTTGTTGTCACTGGCCCAATCTAAATCTGCATAGGCTTGTAAGTGTAGTGACCCATATGTGATAGGTAGACTATAGTGGAGAGTACGTTTGAGTTATCTTGGAAGTCTTTTAAGTAGTTGACAATGCCTCGTATTGGTAGTGTGCGTATAATGACTTGGAAGATTAACTATAAATGTGATGTCACGTCTAGTAACTGTGAGATATTGGAGTGAGTCTATAGTGTTGAGGATCTGTAATGAGTGTTGGGTTGATTGTGTGTTTGTGTGGGTGTGCAGGCAGTGGTTGAGCATATGATTGGATTGTAGCATGTCTGCTCGTGTGAGACGTTCTGTGAGATAAGTGGTTCAACTCAGAAAATTTTTCTTTCTATTTGCAATCCAATGAAATGATAGATTTTCCAACTTGTTTTAAATTGAATTGCTTGCCTAGGGTGTTAATTGAAGAAGTGATTGCTGCATTTGAATATTTTGTTATAAGAATGCCATCTACATATACTAATAAATAAGTTCTGATAACAATATGATGTTGAGGATGGGTCAGCGTTTCTAAGTTAATATCGTTGTGTGTATAAAAGTTACGCGAAGTAGAGTTTCATTTGAGATGTCAAGTTGTTGTATTTCCTAATTTTTTGCTTTGGCTAGAGAAATAAGCATACAAATCGTGAGAAATTTAGCAACTAGACTGTTTCTTGATAGTTTATCCTTAATGTTGCTTAAATACTTAGGATACAAGTCTGGTTTATATCTTGCTATTGATCCATCAACATGTGTATTATTCTATAAGTCTATTTGCATCCCTATATATATTTTGTGGAAGTGGGGGTACGTGAGTTCAAGTTCCTTGCTGTTGTAGTGTCATTAATTCTTCAGACATTGCATTTCTCCAATGTGATTGTTTAATGACTTGATTATATGTTGTAGGTTCATCAATTGTGGTTTTTTTTGTAAAAGATTAAAGACCATTGTAGGCTTGAGGTTTCATGTTTTATAACGTGTCATCATATGCTGCCGTTTCAGTAATATAGGGCTCTAAAAGAGTTTGGAATGTCAAACCCATAGGGAACAATGAAAACCTAAATAGGACAATGTTCTAGTCTACTGAATTCATTCTTAGTTTGGAATTGGGTCTAGCCATAGGACTTTTCCGTTGACTATTCCTAGAAGACTAGAAAAAGAACCCTCACCATTAAGAAGTCTAAACTCTTCTTTGCTCAACTTGAAGTTCCATATACTGATCCAGACCTCTAGCACTTAATAGGTGGGGTCAATATAGGGGAGCTCGAGTAGAGTACCCATATGACTGCTTGACCTTAGGATTGACCCTGGGTGTTGTTCTAGAGCTAGTTTACTGTTTCACTCACTTGCACTTACTGTCACTCACTTTCACCTCTATTCACTCGCAACCCTAAACCTAAACTTGTTGATTTTCGTCCTCTGATCCTTTGGGAGATTCATGTAGTTGGTCTCTTAGACCCTTTAGCCTTGGGCTGGGGTTTAGCCAGCACCAGTACAAAGAAGACC
Organism: Papilionanthe hookeriana x Papilionanthe teres; assembly: GCA_022702705.1. Classification (NCBI taxonomy): domain Eukaryota; kingdom Viridiplantae; phylum Streptophyta; class Magnoliopsida; order Asparagales; family Orchidaceae; genus Papilionanthe; species Papilionanthe hookeriana x Papilionanthe teres. The sequence goes on along the minus strand of CM040422.1, from coordinate 77,219,869 downwards.
CAAATGGAGTTTCCGTTGGTCCGGGCTCAAATCAGGATGGTTGACATCTCAATTTCACCAAATTACCCAATTTAGCCTTTTGTCTTCAAAACCAACTTAAACCTTTCAATTGAAGTCAATTTGATCTCAATTTGCCCCAATTTTGATCCTGAACCCTCCATAACAATCCTACATATCAAATTGGACCTTTAATTGGCCTTGATCAAGCCTCAATTTCAGTCGATTTCGACCCACATTCAAAACCTCCAAATTTACCCCCAAATTGATTAAACGACCAAAATTTTCCTAAATTGAACTCCCGAACCAACTCAAAATCACTTCAAGCCTTTTCTAAACACATCATAACAACCATCTGCACCATCCTGATCAGTTGAGCTCGAACCAAAATTTTGACGGAAATTGAATTTTAGACGGGATTTTGACCCGATCGTCGACGAGGCTACCCGGACGACCCCGAATGACGAAATGCACTGCGCCGATGCGTCCTGAATGTCGATTTTGCCTAAGATTGATTTTCATTTCGCGACGATAGCCTGTCGGGGAGAAAATGTGCAAAATGGGGATAATAATAATAATACTATTATTATTATTGTTATTACACACACACACACACACACATATTTCCCTTCCCTATTATATTTTAAGCCCTAAATCCTCCCCACGGTTCGACCGACCGTTCCTCTGCCGCGCTCGAGCTGGCCACTCGACCGGATCTTTCACTCCCATGCTCGATCATATCCCCTGCGGCCTCCTCCTCTAGCCGCACACATGCTCCCATCTCCTGCTCGACTCTTATCCCTCTGCCCTCAGTCCCGTCGTCGAGCCTAACTGTTCCTCCCTGCGGCACTTTGTTGCCTTTTTCCCGTGCCTCCCTCCATTCCAGCTGGCTTTGTAGGTAAGGAACGCACACCTCCTCCTCCCTCTGGCCTATAAGAACCCTCTTTTGGGGTAGGGTTGGGGCTGGTCGAAATTTCTGAAATGAGGGGAAGTGTTGCTGGATTGAATCTTGGATCCCTTACCCTTCTTGTGTGCTCTGCACTGGCTGGTAACCTTATTTTCCCCTTCTCTTTTACTCGGTCTTGCTCGTTTTCGCTTGGGCTTGCTTCATTTTTTCTGGTTCTGTTTCTTTTTTCTGTTTGGCTATTCGGCTAGGCACCTATGTGCCGTGGATTGGGTTACTTGATTGTTTAAAAGATTGGTCCACACCCCCCCCCGCCCTCCTAATGATATGCTGGTTCTTCTTAAAAAAAAAAAAAGAGAAGGGAATGGGGGAAGGATTTTATTGACTAGCTCTTTATCTTGCAATCTAATCTTTTATCTTGCTAGGAATAACATCACACATATGCATATCTTTTGGATGGGGTGTTCGTTTATGGCTTGAAGTATCATGCTTACTTTTTGGAAAGCCTAAATTTCATGTGTAAGCCTCATGAGCATGAATATATTGCTTTTCATTTGATACTTGTATGTTTGAGAGATGATGGCCCTCATGCTTTATAAAAAAAAATCTGAAATTGTTAGGACCTTTATTTTTCAAGATCTGAAGCTATTGAGGGTTGATTTTTGAAAATCTGGAATCATTAGGAGGCCTTGCATTGCCCTCTACTATTTGCTTTCTTATTCAGAAACATGTGCAAATGGCTATATTTACTGTTGAGGGCTGCTATAACTCTTACTGCAGGGCTTACTTTCTTTTCTCTGCTTCCTGCTATTCTCCCATACGAACTATATGCAAGGAGCTATGTTTATCTTTTTTTTTTAACTAAAGCAATATATATATATATATATATATATATATATATATGCATGTTTGGGGGATTCGATTTGGATCTCCGTGGCTACCTCCTTTGCTCAAATTGCATGTTATACCTAGGGGAATATCTTATGGCTTGCTGATTTGGTTTTCTTCTTGTATGCTTTTCACTATTTGGAACTTTATGGTTTAACTTGGTTCAAAGAGGCCCTTATTAGATGCTATATATTGTTTGGAAGCTATGCAGTTTGTAGAAATCCGAAACTTCAATGCTTTTGTTTATGGAAGATTTGGAATGCATGAGAATACTGAAGTGGATGGCGTGTATGAAAGATATGTAAATGCATGGGGAATTGATGGCATGTATGAGTGTTTATGTTAGGGCTCTTAGCCATGTTATTTTGTGAAAGCATGGAAATTTATATGTATGTGCATTTTATGGAAAGCATAAGAGTTGGCATGCGTTGGCATAATTTCAAGATGAGGCTTCTACGATTCATCTGATTAAAATTTATGAACTTGCTTTTTGGCTTTGGCCTTGTGCCGGTTCGGTTTTAGCTTTGTGCTAAGCTTGGTTTCTGCCTCCTGATGGCTCAGTTCAGGCTCTTGTGGTGGCTCGGTTCTATCCTCTGTTGCTGCCCCCTCTCTTCGAACTATACGCTGAATGAAAATTCAGCTCTTAAGCATTTTTTAAGCTCGTTTTGGTGGCTTGGTTTTTCTTCATATTGCTGCCTTCTTATATTGGAAATATTTGCAAAAATGAAAATTGTAATTTCTAAAACTCTCGAGGCTTGATTTGGTGACCCGATTTTGCCCCTATGCTGGTCTGAATTTTACTTCTATATCGGATTTGATTTGGCTTCGTGTTGGGCCGGTTTTAGCCTCTTGGTTGGCTCGGTTTCAGCCTTATTATGGCTCGGTTTTTGGCCTTATGGTGGCTCGGTTTTGCTTCCCTTTGTTGCCTCAGTTGGAGTTTGGGTTTGAAGTGGAGCTGATTACCTTGATGTTTGCGAAGTGTAATATTTCTATTCTTGATGTTTGGAAAAATTTGAGTATTTCCTTTTAAAGGAATGATCTATGGAATGCTTAGAAATGTTTTGAGGATTAATCAGGTGGATCGAATTGATTGTAATAAAAAAAGGAGAGAAAAGAGGAAGAGTCTTTTGATATTTGGAAAGATTTGGGATTGATTTGAATATTTTTAATTTGTACCCGTTGGGGATGTTTCATGGCTAGCCCGGGGGAGTGTGCTTCGCCTCTTTACCTATTCGAGAGGCCTTGCTAATTGGATGTTTTAGATTAACCCTCCTACCGTTTTGGCCCCTCTTTTCTGAATCGAATTTGGAGGTGGGTTAGTCTTCTTTCTTTCCCTTTCTTGCTTTTCTTTTGGTTTGTTTTCTGTTTTTCTTGGTTTTGGTTTTCGGTTTGTTTTGGGGCATAGAGTGGTGATGACAAAGGCACACCGGTGGTAGAGTGGAATGATACTTCATCCTACGACATCAGAGCCCAATCCAGGGACTTGGTGAACAATAGGATGATAATATCATTCACCGCTACAAGACTAGCGGGGTACCCGTACCTTCTTAGGTTGTTGGCGGTCCTGTGCCCGACGACGTGATCGACTCGTGGACAATCATAATTTTCAAAACTGATAAAAAATGGACTTGATAAAAATAATAACGATATTTATAAAAATATGTTTTCACTATAAATAAAATTAATACAACTTTCTTTTGTATGCCTGAAATCCACGTACATGAATCCTGACATGAAATCCACGTACATAATAACACTGCCGTTGCCGGTCCCAAGCCCGGATGTGAAAAGTGGAGGGTTGCGTTAGGTAGTCGACAGCCAGCGTAAAACTTGTCGAAAAAATCATGACATGAATCCTTTTGATCATTGTGTAAGTGTTAGGGCGTCCCTTGGAAGCGACACGTTGTATGACCTGAATACAGTGGAAAGTGTGCAAGGCCGCTACACCGGCGCCCGGGTGTAGTGTCAAGTAAGAAAGGGTTCCCACATTACGGACGGATGCGGGTAAAGAAGTTAGTCCATGATACTAGTATTAGGATAGGATCTCGGAATATAGGTACTCTCAATGGTAAATTAATGGAATTGGTTGATATTATGATCCATAGAAAGATAAATATCCTATGTATTCAAGAAACTAAATGGGTTGGAGAAAAAGCTAAGGAGATTGATAACTTAGGTTTTAAACTATGGTATTCTGGTAAGAGTCGTACTAGAAATGGTGTAGGTGTAATCATAGATAAGAGTTTGAAAGATAATGTTGTTAAAATTAATAGAGTTGGAGATAGAATTAAAGCCCTTAAGATTATTGTTGATACTAAGATTTTTAATATTATAAATGCTTATGTTCCTTAAGCAGGTTTAGATACAGGTTCTAAAGATAAATTCCGGAATGATTTCGAAGATTTAATACACTTGATACCCTCGAAGAAAAATTTTTATTGGAGGAGATTTAAATGGACATGTCGATGGAGTGGTAGAAGATTTCAGAAATATTCATGGTGGCTACGGTTATGGAGCGATTAATGAAGAAGGTAGAGCCATTTTAGATTTTGCTTTAGCATATGATTTGATTCTTACTAATACTTTATTCAAGAAAAGAGATGAGCATCTTATTGCTTATAAGAATGGATCTAATAAAATACAAATTGATTATTTGCTTATGAGAAGAAGAGATAATCGAGATTGTAAGGATTGTAAGGTCATTACAAGTGAGCAATTAAGTACCCAACATCGTTTATTAGTTCTAGATTTTAAGATGAAGAGTTGTAAAATAAAAATACTAGGATTCAACATAAGTAGAATAAGATGTAGGCACCTAAAAGACACAAATAAAATTATTTTTATGAGTAAAATTCAAGATTTAAATATTTGGGATGTTCATGAAGACGCGAATGTTATGTGGGAAAATTTAACTAATACTATTAAACAAGTGGCTAAAGATGTACTTGGAGAATCAAAAGAAAAAATTTCTATAAATAAAAATAGTTGGTGGTGGAATAATAATGTGCAAGAAATGATAAAATATAAGAAGTTATGTTATAAAAATTGGTTTAAATGTAAAAACGTAGAGAACTGGGAAAAATATAAAACGGCTCGCAGGAGTGTAAAAGAATAATCTGTGACGCTAAAAATTCTGCTTTTAGTGATCTTTATAACATGTTAGATACTAAGGAGGTGAAAAATATATGTATAAACTAGTCCAAACAAAGAGAAAAGAAAATTAAAGATTTAACTCAAGTAAAGTGTATTAAAGATGAAAATTAAAAAGTGCTTTTCTTAGAAAAAGATATTCAACATAAGTGGTTGAGTTATTTTGATAAACTTTTTAATGATGATGGTGAAAGTACGATCGACCTTAGTAATCTTAATATCGTTAATAATAATAAAACTTTTCATTTTTACCGTCGCATTAGTAAAAAAGAAGTTGATGAGGCTTTAAAGAAAAACCAAGGGGGGAAAGTCTGTAGGACCTGATGATATCCCAATTGAAGTGTGGAAATGTTTAGGTGATTTGGGGGTTTCTGGTCGACTAAACTTTTTAATATTATTTTAAAAACTAAAAAGATGCTTCGAGGAGTGGAGAAAGAGCATTTTGGTCTCCATTTTTAAGAATAAAGGAGATGCACAAGAGTGTGCAAATTATAGAGGAATTAAATTGATGTGTCATACTTTAAAATTATGAGAGAGGGTAATTGAACATAGGTTAAGACGTATTACGAAGATTTCTCATAATCAATTTGGATTTATGCCGGCGAGTCTACCATGGAAGCTATACATTTATTGAGAGGTTTGATGGAGAAGTACAGAGATAATAAGGAGGATCTACATTTGATTTTTATTGATTTAGTAAAAGCTGACGATAAGGTCCCTAGAGATGTTCTTTGGAGAGTCCTTGAGAAGAAAGGTGTTGATATGACTTATATTCAAGTCATTAAAGATATGTATGCTAGAGTTACATATGTTCGAACTGATGGAGGATTGACCAAGTATTTTACTATTTCGTTGGTTTACATCAAGGATCGGCTTTAAGCCCTTATCTTTTTGCTTTATTTATGGATGGTCTTACTGGCCATTTACAAGAGGATGTACCTTGGTGTATGCTTTTTGTTGATGATATCCTCCTTGTGGATAAGACAAGAGAAAAAGTCCAGGAAAAACTTGAATTATGGATGTCTACATTGGAGTCTAAAGGTCTTCGTTTGAGTAGAACTAAAACTGAATGCATGGAATGTAATTTTAGTAGTAGTAGGTCTAGTGACAGAAGTGTAACTTTGGGTGATCAAATTATTAAAAGGTGTGAACGATTTAGATATCTCGGGTCCATTGTTCAAAGCGATGGTGATATAGATGGGGATGTTAATAGTGAGAATTCGAGGTTGGTTGGTCGAAGTGGAGGAATGCGTCCGGCCTTTTAGTGTGATAGAAAAGTACCGCTTGGATCGAAAGGAAAATTTTATAAGATGGCGGTGAGACCTTCAATGCTCTATGGTGTTGAATGCTGGCCTTTAAAAGAGAAACATAATGTTAAGTGTTGCCGAGATGAGAATGATTAGGTGGATGAGTGGTTTTACACTTAGAGACAAAATGCGAAATGAATATATCCGTAATAGGGTTGGAGTTGCACCGATGACGGATAAAATTAGAGAGAGTCGCCTTAGATGGTTTGGTCACATTAAACGTCGACCACTTCGATGATCCGATTAGGAGAGTAGATGTTTTAAATACAACTTATGTTAAGAAAGGCGAGAGGCAGACACTGGAAAACTTGGGCTTATCGCATAAAAAATGATCTTAATTTATTAGAATTAAACGAAAATTTGACACTAAATAGAACGCAATGGAGAAAAAGGATTCATGTAGCCGACCCCACTTAGTGGGATTAAGGCTTTGTTGTTGTTGTTGTTGTTGTTGCACGAAATCCACGTACATGCTAAAAATATGAATTTTAAATATATATTGTAGCTTGGTTGTCCACTTGTTGATTACTAGTACTGGGCTAAGGAACGCATTCCTAAGTTTGGTTCAGTAGGATACCCTTCTAGTTGAGTGGCGGGCTCTATACATCCGGGTAACCGAGTAGCCTTCGACGACCCTCGAGTACAAATATATATATCTGAGCCTAGCCCTACCCGAGCGCTTGCGGTCCCCTCTTTTCGGACTTTTTCATATGTTTTTATCGAGATTTTTGGACAAAGCACTCGTGGTCTTTTCTCAGAGATTTTCTCGAGGTTTTAATGATTTTATTTGAATTGTTATTTATCAATTTTCTTGAGTTTTCCATCGTGGGTCATTTACCGTTCTTTCTGGGTGTCGTTTTCTTTCTTCTTTGCTTTTGTTTATACGATGCATTTCAGTCTGTTTCCTCAAATTTTGTTACTTATACCTGTTACATCAACTGAAAGTACCGCTTTATAGATGTTGGTTCGTTGAAGTGGAGGAATGCGTCCGGCCTATTGTGTGATAGAAAAGTACCGCTTAGACTCAAAGGAAAATTTTATAAGATGATGGTGAGACCTTCAATGCTCTATGGTGCTGAATGGTGGCCTTTAAAAGAGAAGCATAATGTTAAGTTAAGTGTTGCTGAGATGAGAATGATTAGGTGGATGTGTGGCTTTACACTTAGAGACAAAATGCGAAATGAATATATCCGTAATAGGGTTGGAGTTGCACCTGACTGACGGATAAAATTAGAGAGAGTCGCCTTAGATGGTTCGGTCACATTAAACGTCGACCACATGATGATCCGATTAGGAGAGTAGATGTTTTATATACAACTTATGTTAGGAAAGGCGAGAGACGTACCTAGGAAAACTTGGGCTTATTGCATAAAAAATGATCTTAATTTATTAGAATTAAACGAAAATTTGACACTAAATAGGACGCAATGGAGAAAAAGGATTCATGTAGCCGACCCCACTTAGTGGGATTAAGGCTTTGTTGTTGTTGTTGTTGTTGTATACCTGTTACATCAACTACACCTAAGGAACAACGGATCTCTCAGGTATGCAGGTTTGCTTTACGTTTACAACATGTTATTTTCTTGTAATCACTTTCCTATTGTACCTTGTGTTTTTTTCTCTACACCACATGTTGTACTGTTTTCTTTACTGCATAATCTAATGCTTGTCCTGTGCTTTGTATCCTACTGTCATTCTATACACTGTACAACTTCAACATGTTCCTTATAAAATATTTGAAGAACTACAACCATAAGGCCGCCTGATTTGACATCATGACTTGACACCCTAGGAAACTTAAACTCGTCACGACAAGGAGCTTGGAGCTAGCGCAGTGGGTAGCACGACCATCTTCAACAGCAGGACATATCTTCACCAGTTGAACCATTCCTTGGTAATAAAACAATAATCCATAAGATTTCGAGGTTGTCCGCCTAGTGCGACATAAATCCTCAACTTCTCTCTATGCCTTTCGTATAGCGCTGTTGTACAATATAAGCCCTAACTCGTCTTAGGATTCCGAGATTGTCGTTCGTCACGACCTAAATCTTCACATTTTCCAGGCTGTTCGTGTGATCGTCTCACAAAAATGTAAGCCCTAATTAAATAAAATTAGCAGGATGAAACATTTAAATAATTTATCCCTTAAATTCAAGTCAAACCATATGATAGCTTGAGAAGTCATCGAGGTTCTCCTTAGGATCTGTGACATCCCCTAGTTCTTCCTCCTTTGGATTCTACAATAAATGTTCCAAATTTGAGTCAATCCCCTTTCACACCTCTTTGTCCGATTTCGTTGAAAAGTCGTATCCTTTTGACCTCTTTGAAGATAATATTTTTTGATTTTTATCGAGAGTTTTTATAAGTGATTTCGATCATTTAAGATGTAATTAACTGTATGGGCTTGCCCTTATAGGATGCTTTTCGGAACCCAACTTAATATAAACCCTTTTTAATTCCTCATATTAAATAATGGAATTTGTCGGCAAATAAAATGATTTCGCAGACCAAACGGTCGTCATATATTTCTTATTTTATTTGATCGAGTCTCACTCTCAAGTATTGTGTTTATCTTCCGGGATAAATACAGGTCTTGAGGCCTAGTGTTCTTTCATTTAAACTATGAAAAATTTGGGGTAAGTTTGATTTCATATTTTTCTAAACTTATATATATATATATATATATATATATATATATATATATATATATATATATATATATATATATATGTATGTATCTATCTATATATGTATGTATCTATCTATCTATATATGTATGTATCTATATATATATATATGTATATAATGTATGTATGTATGTATATAAATTGAAACGTCTTTCCGAAGCGGGAGACATGATTCCGATTCCGGCGACTGACAGCTTCCAACGGGCAACTCCAAACCCAAAATAATGCCGACACTATTGCAATTATCTAAATTTATTCCTATAGACTTTTTAACTATGCGATGTGAATATGTTTTGTTTAGTGCTACCGATATTTTTCCCTGCAAAGATAATAGTATAGTGTGAATGTGGAAGAAATGTGAAATAAAATACATGTGACAAATAGGTGTATAAATCTTGTTTACCCTCTAAAGAAGTTATGATTAACTTAGTAGTTGGTATAAACTGTCACCATAGAATCCACAAAGTTATCCACTAATAATCCCATCTCTCTAACATTTGCATCTCCCTATAAAACATTGATTCATACATTATAGTTCAATGTGATTTCTTAGTCGTTCATGTCGTAGCTCTTCTAAGTCACTACGGTTTAACCTGTTTTAACAAATCAATTTGGCCATATTGAAAATTAAACTAAGTGCTGAAGGAAAATCATCACAATTCATAATATAAACTATTTTAGTATTCAATCCATCATTCATACATATCTTTTACATCACCACAAGAAAAGTAAAAGAGTTTATTCAGAAGACGAGGAGGAAATGCAACAACAAATCAATAAGAACAAGAGATTCTTCATGCAGAAGATGTTTGATAAATCCACAAACAAAAATTCAAATATACTTATCTCTCTATTCAATAGCCCTTGAATATGCTCCACCAAAGTTCTCCTGCATACCTCTCTCTCTCTGTCCCTCACAAACATAAGCACATACAACACAAAAGATGAAAATCACTCCAACCAATTGGTCTAGAACACAAGATCACACACTTAAAATTCTCTACCCCAATAAATTTCTATCCCAAACTCCTTGGTTTTCTGGATCTCGTGTGTTTCACTTATGTCCCGACGCTCCTTTCTCTCTAATCTTCTTTTTTCCCACTCTTTTTTCTTTATTTTCCTTGCCTTCTAGTTATTTCCCAACAGTTTCCGTCCAAAACCGCTCTAAAAATGCCTTGAAGAGCTCTAAAACCGCTCCAAAACTGCCTTCAGTCATCATTAAACTGCTCATAATTTAGTACTGGCGCCTAGGCGCCGCTACAATGGCGCCATAACCTCAGCCTTCAAGGTCGGGGCCATGGCGCCCGTGATTGGCGCCTAAGCACCAACCTCTCGGGTTGCTATGTGTTGAATTGGCACCTAGGCGTCGCTACAGTGTTGCCATAACCTTGGCCTTCAGGACTGGGGCCAAGGCGCCGGTACAGTGTCGCCATAATTTTGGCCTTCAAAAAAAAAAAATAAAATAAAATTAAAAAACACAACATTTGCTCTTTTCACTCTATGTTCTTTCCACTTTGTAAATTTTCAATTCATATTATACCTGCAAGAAAAAACATAGAAATATCTTCCTTAGAGTACAATTTCATTGAAAAAGACTTGCTAAACACAAGAAATTTCATGCAATTTTTTCACACATCAAAATCCCCGAAACTTAAACATTATTTGTCCTCCAACAACACTATTGTTTTAAGAACCAAATTTGTTAATTTGTGGTAGTGGGTTTCAATAAGATTAGCTACAATTTTGCTATAGAAATTTCATATGTTGACTTGATAGGAATTTAAGTAAATCAGCCTGGGACTAGAGAGTAAGAACATTTTGTTTTAAACTTTAGAATTTTGCTTTTCTATTTACGTCAAAAATCATTGTAGTTTTTCAAAATATGAATTACTATAAAATAAGAAAATAAAAGTAAGCACTCTATTTATAAAAAATTGAATAATACTTTTTGAAATAAAGAAAAATAAGCTTTAGGATTGTATCCTAGTCTTTTTTTTTTAAGAAGATTAAAGTAAAACCATTTTTTGACCATGCTTCTCCTCAAGCATCTCCTCACTTTTTTTGTTCCCAGGAACTTTTGTTTTTTATTCTTTTACTTGCTTTTTGTTTTAGGATACCTTTCAATTCTTTTTACGTTTTATGTGCGGATTACCATATCTGGATAGAATTTTAATTGTTTGAATTTCACTATTCTCCTAGTAAAGTAGAAAAACCTAAAACTTTCCTTCACTTAAAATGAAAGTGTAAGTATTAGATTAAAAGTAAGTTTAACAGAGGCTTTGTTCATATACGTGTATATCTAAGAATTCATATTTTTCAAAAATATAGTTTTTTTCTATAATAAAGAGAAAAATTATTTCCCTATACATTTTTCAACAAAATATCTTAACTCTAGAACAACCATTTTTATATAAAATCCCAATTAAATATTCTATAACATTCCAAAAATCAAAATTATAGTAACTTAAGGACAACACCACATACCACAACTCATTTTAAAATGAAATTAATTTTTAATTTAAGCTACTGAGGATAAATAAAGTTGTCCTTTAAAAAGTTTCTCCCCCCACCCAAAAAGAAAATTGATTTTTAACATGTATATCATTCAGTAGAAAAATATAAGCGGGAAGAAAAACAGCTCAGAAGTACAATCTATCACGTGTCTATCAGGAGCATTTTCAAGTATACATTATGACATAACAAAGTATGGTAGTAAGTAAATTTAAACAAAACATGCTGAAATGGAATTAGACTAAAGAAAGGTAATAAATATCACAACAGGTATCAACACAGGAACAAAAATGATATCCAGTACAAAGAGATAAAAATACATCAACATCATAGTAGCAACAAGGAGAACTACACATAAAGAAAGACATTTACAATCAACATCAAACAATCTACTCCACAACAACAACGAACTTAGATCCCCACACAAACAATCACACACTCAACAACAAACTAATGCATATGTACCTTAGGTTGCCTCTCAAGAAGTGTTTGGTTTAACGTCATCAACCCGACGAATAAAGATTCCACCCGAATCAAAATTTCAATTTAGTAATCCCCTATTAATCGCTCAATCTTTTGCTGATCTGAGAATTTCTACTAATTCTAAAATTTTAGTTTTTTCCTACAACTTATCTTTCCCAGATCTATAATAATCATCTTTAGAGCAAGTAGAGGATCAATTCAAATAATTGTTTCTAATGGTTCTTTCTAAATCCAATATTCTTCTAATAATTTTCCCTATTTGTATATTAATGTCTTCCTTCAAAGTTATTAAAAATAGATCCCTATAATATAGTTTAAGGTCTTCTAAAATTTGGGTCAGGTTCTCTCTAAATTTTTAAAGATTTCATAGGAATTTCTTTCATACATTTTTCGGTTTCCTTTTTTTCTTTTATCAACTCAACTTTTTTTTGAACCATATCCTCCAATTCTCATCAGGTCCTTAACTTTACTGCTTTCAATTGTTCACTATTCTTCTCATTAGGGTTCACCTCAGTACTAAGTGAGCTAGTAATCTGCCCAGTTGATTTTCTATATTCTTCATTGAAGCCTCTTGGCTTTGCAGCTGACTCCCCATTTGAATAACTTCTTTTAATGATAACTTCTCTTTGAACCGTGGGTTGGAGTTAAATCCAAGAGAAAAAGATCAAAATTAGAATTATTCTAGTTATTCCAATTACCTATAGGATTTACTTGTTTTTTCTCCATGATTGGTTTACTTCTCCATAATTGTTATTTCAGTTAAAGTTGGGATGTCTCCCAGCCTGGGTTGTAATAATTGGAATATGGTTTATTTTAGCAATTGTTTATAACATTGATAGTTTTATTAGAGTTAATATCAACCAATCGTCCGAATGAATTTTACTCAATAATTGGGGGTCCTTGAGGTTGACTCATTCCGTATTGGTTTAAATTTCTCGCAATAGCTGCTGCCTGAAAAGTTAAAATAGTTAGCACTTCAGCTTCATGAATATTTGCTAATTTCCTGGGTTAACTCTATCGAGACGGCCTTTGAAAGTTGATGGTCATCTCCTCAATAAGAGAATATGCATCTTCAAAGGATTTCAACATGAGCGAACCTCCAGCAGCATTGTCGATGATCACTGTCAAATATCCAAACAATCCGTTATACAAATTTTGAATAATAAGCTAATTGGGTAATACGTGATGTGGACGCTTCCTAAGAAGTTCTATAAAGCGTTCTTAAGCCACAAATTGATTCACCTTCATGTTGAAAGAATAACATGATATCGTTCCTCAATTTAGCGGTTTTAGAGGGTGGAAAATATTTAGCTAAAAATCTCTGGGCTCCACTTTCTAATTGAACTCGGTGCTAATGAATTAAGCCACATTTTGGCTTTAGCCCTTAAGGAAAAGGGAAAAATTAAGTTTGAAAGTATCATTGGAGAGACCGTTATACCTGAATGTGGTGCAGAGTTTTAATTAACTTGTCAAATGTAAGTTATGGTCTTCAGATGGGTATCCTCCAAATTGATTATTTTACACCATTAAAATAATTGTTGGCTTAAATTCGAAAGTATTAACCTCTATGGTTGAGGTTTCTATACTTAGTGAATTTGATCTACTGTAGGGTTTGCATAACCCCTCAAATGTCTATTGGCATTATAATCAAAGCATGAATACACATTAATTTGTTGATCTAGCATTTCTACAACAAATTCTTGAAGTCTACTTGGTTTTGTAATCCTCCTAAAATTTGTATCTAATTTTGAGTCATAGGATTCAAGGTCTGTTGCTCTTAAACTACACACCACAGTGTACAAAAATATATTTCAAGAATTTACTTAATTTGCTAGAGAGCGAATCAAGATTTCCGGTGCTATTATCAGGATTAACACAATTGTGACACATACACTGTCGGTGATCAAGTTTCTACCACCGTTGTCTGTGACAAAACGATAAATAATTTCAGATAATTTTTAGTTGAACTGTTAGGACTAAGATTTGGAAACTGCAGTGTTATTATATAGCTTGTTTTAAGCATGGTGTGTTATTTAATAGAGAAAATCCAAAAATATTTTTAGAAAGCTTGAAGTGTTGGATCTCTTTCATAGACCAATTACTATGTTAATCCTAACTTTTTTACACTCTCGGAAGAGGGTTAACAAGATTTATGCTCTTATTTGTCACATACCTTACTTTATTTCACATTTTTTCCACATTCACACTATACTATTAGCACTGGCAGAAAATGTATGTTTAACACCAGACAAAACACATTCACATCGCGTTGTTAGAAAGTCTATACGAGTAAAGTTAGATAGTTGCAGTAGGTTTAGTAGCGAAAATCTTGAATTTAGAAATTCTAAAGTAAGAACGAATTCAATAGACTAGAACATTGTCCTATTTAGGTTTCCATTGTTTCCTGTGGGTTCGACATCCCAGATTCTTTTAGAGCCCTATATTGCTGAATAGATATGTATACTTGCGTCACTCTAGAATCCACAAAGTTACCCACCAATAAACTCATCTTCCTAACATTTGCATCTCCCTATAAAATACATTGATTCTTACATTATAGTTCAAAGTGATTTTCTAGTCGTTCATGTCGTAGCTCTTCTAAGGTATGACGGTTTAACATGTTTTAGCAAATCAATTTGTCCATATTGAAAAGTAAGTGCAGAAGGAAATTCATCACAAATCATAATATAAACTATTTTAGCGTTCAATCAATCATTCATATATATCTTTTACATCATCACAAGAGAACTAAAAGAGTTTACTCACAAGACATGGATAAAACGCAACAACAAATGAATAAGAACAAGAGATTCTTCGTACACAAGATGTTTCATAAATCCACAAACACAAATACAAATATACTTATCTCTTAAATCAGTTGCCCTTGAATATGCTCCATCTAAGTTCTCCTGCAAACCTCTCTCTCTATCCCCCACAAACAAAATCACATGCAACACAAAAGATGAAAATCACTCTAACAAACTAGTCTAGAACGAAAGATCACACTCTTAAAACTCTCTACCCCAAGAAATTCCTGTGATCAACTCTTTGGTTTTTTGAGTTCTCGTATGTCTTACTTGTGTTCCTACTCTCCTCTTTCTCTCTAATCCTCTTTTTCTTTTCTCCCCTCTTCTTATTTCTTTCTTTTCCTTGCCTTCTTCTAGTTATTTCCCAGCAATTTTCGTCTATAACCTCTCCAAAACTGCCTTGAACCGCTCCAAAGCCGCTCCATAACCTCTTTGACTCGACATTAAACTCCCCAGAATTTGGTACTGGCGCCGCTATAGTGGCACCATAACCTTAGCCTTAAAGACTGGGGCCAACTTCTTGGGTTGCCATCAGTTGAACTGGGGCCTAAGTGCAGCTACAGTAGCGCCATAACCTTAGCCTTTATGACTGGGGCCATGGCGCCGGTACAGTGGCGTCATAACCTTAGCCTTCACAAAAAAATAGCTTTTGCTCCAAATCTTCTCATTTTCGCTCCATGTTCCTTCCACTTCGTACATTTCTAATACCTGTAAGAAAAACATAGAAATACATTCTTTTAAAGTACAATTTCATTCAAAAAGATGTGCAAAACATAAGAAATTTCGCGAAATCTTTTTACACATCACTGGGATCTATTCGATCCGGGCAAATGGGAATGAAAAACGCTTGGATTCGGCAGCACGGAAGTGCCTTATTAGATATGAACCGAATTAGTTTCCATTGCAAATGGGCCATTTTGGAGTTTACATGTACCTAGGGATTTATTTTCTCAGGTTTCCACTTTTTCTTTATCTTGCTTATATACTTTTTTTTTGTCTCTGGCAATTATGTTATTTGCCCTTGTTGCCCTTGTAAAATTTTCTAATTATAATATTTTTCCTTGGAAAGAAGAAGGTGGGATTTAACCCTTAGTTGTCAAAACCTTTTGATTATTTACTGTATGACTAATCTAAATTTCTCTAAATCGCTGTCCTATAATATTTGTTTGGGTTGGGGGGGGGGGGTTTGGGGACTTTTTCTTCAATGTAGGTGCTGGCCGATTTGATTTTTATTCTTCATTCACTCTGCTAAACTATGATCTTAATTTATTGGAATTAAATGAAAATATGACACTAAATAGGACGCGGGTTGGGGGGGGGGGGACTTTTTCTTCAATGTAGGTGCTGGCCGATTTGATTTTTATTCTTCATTCACTCTGCTAAACTATGATCTTAATTTATTGGAATTAAATGAAAATATGACACTAAATAGGACGCAATGGAGAAAAATGATTCATGTAGCCGACCCCACTTTGTGGGTGTTGCTATTGTATTCACTCTGCTAAACTCTTAAAATGCTTAATCTACTTGGTTTAGCCCAATGCTTCTATTCTATCAAAGTTTGTATTTTATTACCGCACGCAACCATAGTAGCTGAGCCAATAAGTATGCTTTTTATGAAAGTGCTTGTTCTAATCATTACATTTTTTGAGGCTAGCATTACAATTATCAATGTTAAAAAAATTGTTCTGAAGAGGCTTAAGCCAATCAACAAAAGCATAGGCAAAAATATTTTTTTTAGGATAATCTTAATTTAAAATTTGATTGTATGTATTATCATGCATTTAACTTCTTGTTCATCCAAATACTTGAACATCATTTCTTAATTAGAAACTATTCCCATTCATATCTCAATAGATCATTTAACTAACGAAACTAACTTTTTCTTCCATTGACAAAAGTTGCAAATGATTTAAATAAATGCATCATTTTTTATGTGTATGATATCAACATTCATGCTAGGTTGATAAATTATGGTTAGATAGGCTAAACTACAATGTAAAATAAACAAAATGTATTTTGGATTTTCAGATAAATGTTTTAAAAACTGACTGAGTAACACTGATGACATCTTGCTACTTCTGTCATTTGTCATGAAACTTCAACATGCTTGGCAAATTTATTTTCTAATATACAACGTCACAGGATTGTATGACACATTGCTTCATGTTCCATTCTGCTTCGTCAATTCAGTTGGCCTTGTGTGGTCTATTTGCTGAAGAGACTATTTTTTTGCTTTGCTTGACGGGATTCTCTACAATAATGTATTAAAGCTAACAATGTGAATGCTCATTTACTACATATATCTAGTTTATATTGTCATGTTACATTGTAATTTTCAGTAATCCACCAAAGAAGACATGCTTATCACGGTCTTTAATTGCTTTGCTTCACTATGGAGGTGTACCAAAGGAATTCTTTCTGGAACTTGTGAGGCGTGCAATTGAAGATCTTCGAAATGCTAGATATAACAAACGATCTGCATTGAGAGGTACACTATCCTACTTATGCTGTGCACACAATTGCTATCTTCTTACCGATTACCTTACTTAAATCTCCAAGTATGTATTAATTATTCAAATGCACAATCCTTTTGCAATCTTTTCTGCAGTATTCATTAATTTTTTCTTTGAAAACTGGATTAATAACCTTCATCATATGACAGTATGCTCTAGTCGGGAAGCTTATTTTCCCAAAACTAATTTGTATTAATATGTTGGCAATTTTACAGTCGCTCTGAGATATGGTGAAATGGATGAATTTCTTGTTTCAAGAATGATACTCTGTGGAGTACCACTTGATGAGCCGTACTTATTATCTCGATTACTAGTTTTAATGAAAGAGGAGAGAAAGGGCCTCATTCAAGGAAAACTTCCTCTGGATGATTGCTACTATTTGATGGGGACGGCAGATCCAACTGGAACACTCGAGCATGATGAAGTTTGTGTTATACTGTATGCTTTATCAAATGGCTGTAGTTTACTATTTAGAAATTTTTAGGAATCTTTGTTCAAAATTTTTCCCCCTGCTGTCATTGCAAGTTGTATTAGCCATTCATACAGTTTAAGGGATTCATTTGTAACCATTATATACCTGTTTTTAATCAAATGTAGTGACAATGGTCAAGTTTCTGGAGATGTTCTTGTTTACAAGCATCCTGGTCTACATTTTGGCGACATTCATAGGCTAACTGCAACGTATATTAAGGACTTGAAGGACGTTATTGGGAATGCTAAATATGCTATTTTCTTTCCTGTTAAAGGTCCTCGATCTTTGACAGATGAAATTGCCAATAGTGATCTTGACGGTGATATGTACTGGGTCTGTAGGAACCCACAGGTTTGCCTTTTTTAATGTTTTGTAAATATGCCTTATTTCTTGTATGTACGCTAATTTTTTTGCCTTTATTTTAGCTTGGAAGTAATGGTGGGTTCAATTCACGGAAACAATCTCTCTAATAATCATTGATAAAGATGCTCATATTACATTCTAAACTTCACATTTGCTAGATCCTCATGGCTAATTCATTCTTTTTTCGATACCTTTCCTTAGTCGTCTAAAATTTTATTAAATATCAATTGGCTTGTGCATTCATAAAGAAATTATCTACATTAATTTTAATACATTTGCTTGTTTCCCTGTTGTTTCTACTCTTTGTAAGAATAGATCAGCTAGGCAACTTAAAGAAACTCCCATTACATACTGTATTACTGTTCACTTAAAAATGTTGAGCTTTTATCTATTTATATGTTTTTTATGGCTTATAGCTGTTGGCTTCTTTTACTCCTGGGAAACCATGGGTTAGACCAGCCCCAGCTCCGAAGATGTCACAGCCCAAGCCTACAGATTTTTTGGATACGGAGCTGGAAAGAGAACTCTTCCAGCAATTTTTAAAGAATAGATTCATGCCAAGGTTATTATTACGGTTCTCCTCAAGTCTTTTGATGCTTTCTTTCTACTCAAATCTTTTAAAATATTTGTATTCTACGCTTGTTTGATTGTTTTGGCGGCTTTGAAATTTTTTTGATGGGCTTTTTTCATTAATTCTCTTTCTTAGAAATCTCTATATATTACTATTGGCCCTTGTGCTATTTGTCAACCTCTTTTTACAATCACTTTAAGGCTCCATTATCAAGGTTGGCTTCATTTTTGGGCTAAATAAAAATTATTATGAAAATATTGATGGAGAAGAAATGATTTGAATTTTATTATGTATTTAATTGGGAATCATGCACCTCTATTTATATAACAAGATTCTATATTAGTTTTAGTAACATAGACTCATGAAATCTGCTGCTCACTTGACAAAAGGCCCTTATATTCCCATGGATTGCTAAATTGGTAATATGCATAGGGCTTTGCATGTTTCTATAATTGTACCTTGTAAATAAGGAAGATATTTGAGATTACAATGATGTTGCTTCATGGTTTTAAATTTTAATATTATTATATATTGGTTTACTATACATATAATTAGCAAAAGATAGTAAAATTATCCCCCAACAGAGTCGTCAAAAGTATGCGAGCTCAGAAAATTCATAATCGTACTTTTCTAAGAGGGCTTTTGTTTATTTTAGTCATACTTTTAGAAGGCATGTTATTTTACAAACTAGACACAAGTTAGAAAGTTTGCCCCCATTCTATATAGACTTTATGATGTGATTTTAATTTTTCTTATTTAGAGTTAGGCTCTGATTATTTTCCCTCTCAGTTTGGTACATAATTTTTAATAAAAAACTAGTCATTAGGTGCTAACTATTTTGCTTATAATAGTATCAATTTTAATTTAATATTAAAGAAATTTACCACTGACATTTTACATCATATGGTAGGGGAAAGGTGATCCATTTGATTAATGAGATAGTTTTGTCATCACGGGTTGTCATAAGTTGTGGTATACTTAGCGGAATTAGTTAACCTAATTTGATTGAAGGATCCTTATCCCTAGTATGGGTTGCATCAGTTAACGAAACCTTAAAGAGCTTGGGTATTCTATTTGTAAAGAGGATAATTTTAAGTTAACCTTAACTAACACAAGGCTTTGTAAAATATCAAATATGTCATATGATTTATAACTCCTAAATGTACATTGTTGAGTTCATATAATTCTAGTTGGTTGCAGTGCTATGTCCGTGAATTTTAAAGCAGTTTAGCAATTCAGGGCTATAGTAGACGAGCTATTTGGCACGTCTATTTTTTTGAATATTCAAGAAAAAATGCCAACACCAACAACTCACATACTGAGGGTGTTAGCCTAGATCATAAATTCATAGTCTAGTGTTGTTATTTTTAGGTGTATCTTCAATCGAATAGCTGGAGTCTTATGTCAAGATGTTGAAAACTCTAAATCTCATATATTCTAAGAAGTTGGAATTCATGGAATGCAAATTTTTTAGACTTTCTTTTAGTTTTTTCTGGAGCTAGTGGGTTTAAAATTGAGTTTTGGGAGTTTTAAAGGTGAAATTTGCCAAATCCCGTCTTTTAAAACTCCAAAAACTGTTCTCTAGTCGTCAGCACCGTCGGCCCTGATTTAGGTGCCGTCGGTGCCGAAGTTCCAAAAAAAATAAGTTGCTCTCTTGAAAAGTCTGTCGTCGGCGCTGAATCGAGCACCGTCGGTGCCAATTCACAACTTTGCTCCAACATTTTTTTTTATCCAAATAATCTCCAAACCTTTGATTCAATCAAAAAATTAGCACCACATAAATTAATTATGAGAGAGTA
The DNA here is from genome assembly GCA_022702705.1 of Papilionanthe hookeriana x Papilionanthe teres. Lineage (NCBI taxonomy): Eukaryota > Viridiplantae > Streptophyta > Magnoliopsida > Asparagales > Orchidaceae > Papilionanthe > Papilionanthe hookeriana x Papilionanthe teres. Next base: position 77,199,414 of record CM040422.1, on the reverse strand, counting down.
TGACTCAAATATTAGACTATCTAATAATAACATCAACTATAACTCAATCAAAACAAACTAAATACAAATAATTATGAGTTGTCTCCCATAAAGCGCTTGGTATAATGTCGTCAGCCTGATGTTGGCTGCTGAAGGCGTCTTTGAGATTTAAATTTAATATATATATATATTGATTTGTGAAAATAAAACTTTAATTTTTAAAATATGAGAATGGACGAATCTCATTTATTTAGTAGTTTGAATGAACGAGCATCATATCGCAAGTAACGCTTCTATTCCGAAGAATATACACCCTACTTAACGATATCGCTCGATCAAATAAACTACAAAATTCATGATATCTGTTCTGGTTTGCGAACCTTTATGTGGACCGACAAATTCTCCTATTTAATACAAAAGAATTAAATAGGGTTTATATTACTTAGGGTCTTTAAAACCCTGTAGTCAATTATCTCTCAAATGACCGAAGTCACCTGAGAGAACTCTGAATTTAGATCAGCGGTTTCTATCTTCATGAACTCAAGGGTAAGGTTTTCAACGAAGTGTGGTAATAAGAAATCCAATAGGTGAATGACGCAATGTGGAACAGTTATTTCCAGAGTCGAAGGAAAGAGAGGTAGGGGACATCACGGATCTCGAGGAGAACCTCGATGACTTCCCAGACTATCCTGTGGTTTGACTTTAAATTGTGGAAACGAATTTATTTGGATTTCAATCCTGCCAATTAATTATAAGAATTACATTCACATAATCACCTGATTATGCAAATAACTTGGAAGGTAAGAGAATTTATGACGTATCAGACGACGACTTCTGAATCCTAAGCGAGTTAGGGCTTATATTGCACAGCAAGGCTGTGCAAAGGCCTAAAAGAACATGTGAGGATTTATGTCGCACTAAGCGGACTACCTCGAAGTCCTATAGCTTGTTATTTAGACTAAAGAATGGTTTTGCTGATGTAGACACAAGTTTTGCTGTTGAAGATGGTCGTGCTGCCCTCGAAGTCGTGCTCCAGACTCTACGTCGTAGCAGTGTTGCGGTTGCAGACCAGAAGTTTAAATTATTAAAGTGGACAAAACCTGGCGGTAAATCCAAAAGAAAAAGGCGTAACTAGGGATAAGTTAACCTATTTTTTTTTCTTCCTTTCGCCTTTTTCGTCGTAGCAGTGTTGCGGTTGCAGACCAAATTTCAACTTGCACAAATAACATTTGAAACCAAACTTTCAAATCTAATACTTGCATGGGGTTAAACGAACATGAGATTTGGGAGCATGCTTTTCAATCCCTCCTATACAACCAAATGAAGCAAAGCCGATAACATGAATCAGAGAGGGGGTTGTCGGCCGCTTTAGGAGGCTGCGATGCGCTTTGTGCTTTGAGATTTTAATTTAATGTATATATATGTATGTATTGATTTTTGAAAATAGAATTTTAAGTTTTAAAATATGAGAATGAGAAAGGACGGATCTCGTTCGTTTAGCAGTTTGAATGAACGAGCGTAATATCGCGAGTAACACATCTATTCCGAAGAATAGGCACCTACTTGACAATATCGCTCGATCAAATAAACCACAAAATTCATGACATCCGTTCTGGTCTACGAACCTTTATGTGGACCGACAAATTTCTCTATTTAATACAAAAGAATTAAATAGGGTTTATATTATCTCGAGGTCTTTAAAACTCCCTATAGAGGCAAGCCCTTATAGTTAATTACCCCTCAAATGACCGAAGTCACCTGAGAGAACTCTCGATTTAGATCTCGGGTTTCTATCTTCACGAATTCAAAAGGTAAGGTTTTCAACGAAATTGGGTAGGAAATCTAATAGGTGAAAGACGCAAGGAGGAACAATTATTTCTGGAGTCAAAGAGAGAAGGGTAGGGGATGTCACAGATCTCGAGGAGGACCTCGAGGACGTCCCAGACTATCCTATGGTTGGGCTCTAAACTTTGGAAAGAGATTTTAATTTCAATCCTGCAAATTAATTATAGGGATTACGTTTGCATAATGTCCTGATTATGCAAACTACCTGAAAGATAGAAGGGCTTACGTCGTATCAGACGACAACCTCGGAAACCTAAGCGAGTTAGGTCTTATATTGCACAGCAAGACGGTGCAAAAGGCCTAAAAGAGAAGGTGAGGGTTTATGCCGCGCTAGGCGAACTACCTCGAAGTCCTCGGGCTTGTTGTTTAAACTAAAGAATGGTTTTGCTAATGCCGACACAGGTTTTGCTGAAGAAGATGGCCGTGCTGCCCACCGTGCTCCAAGCTCCACTTCGTAGCAAGGAATCGCAGTTTAGGTTTAAAGTCTTAAGTTAAAATGAGCATGCAAGTCATTTATTATATTTTTTTATATTGCAAGTGAGTGTGTGCAACAGTGACAGAAGTAGTAATAGAAAACAGTAAACAGGAGCATGCTATAGCAAACTAAACAGTAAACATGCTAAACATGTATAAACATGCTGAGCAGGAGAAAGTACATGAAATGTAAAACATGCTAAGCAAGTATATGTACTGAAAGTAAACAGCCTAGACTAGCAGGAGTATGGGCTGAAAAGTAAAACATGCCAAGCAGGTATAACAGTAAGGAAAGTAAAGACTGTCACAGAAGTACCGTATACTTTGCTTATCCTCGTACAATGTTATCCGTTTATTACTATATATTTTTTTATTTCTGCAACTGATTTGTCGATCTCAAAAGAGCGAGAGTAAAAGTAGTAAGTGAAAACAACCTAGCTAAACGAAGTGCTTATGGTGTGTACGAAGAAAGTAAAGTCTGAAAACTCAACAGTAAAAACGAAGGAAAACGCCGAGAAAGCGAGGAAAATCGCAGAAGAAAACCAAGAAAGTCGGGAAAGAAAGAAAAGAAACGTCCGTAGAAAACCCTGAGAAAAGTCACAAACGAAAACAAAACAAAGTCGTAGAAAACTGCAAAAAGCACCGTGAGAAACCCACAGACGACCCGCTAAACTCATGGCGAACCATAAGAAAGCCATGGGCCTCTGAAAAGAAAGACCAGTAAGCACGGTGGCGTTTCGGACTCGGTAGCCGTGCTAATATCCGGACTTGAGTGCCGACTACTAGACCGACTTTCCGCGAGAAGACAGATCCTAATCCGACTCGAATAACCTAACCGTGGACCTTTATAAATTTTCACACATTTCATTTTTGGTTTGCATGCGAGTAAAAGCCGTAGGTAAGTAGGCTCGTAGTAGTGGAGGTAATTTTGTATTTTTCGAATATATGTATTTTTTTGTTTTAAAACATTTCGGTCACGGGTTGATTATCCCGATAGGACTAGGTCTACGAACATTAGACTGTCGGTAGTAGAAACCCCGAGGACGGTCGAACGGTTCCGTGATTCCGCTCTACTCTCTGCGAGTCTACGAGTCGGGCGGCCCCATTCTATGATTCTCGTAATTTTTCTCGTTTTGCGGTCTCATCCATGCCCCACCGCACTTACGGTCTTGCTTGATGGCCCCATATATAACCCAAGGAGGTTATATATGCACACCTACACGTCCCCTGTAGGTGTGTGCTTTGAGCCAAGAAACAAGGTGAAAACTAGGGACGAGAGGTCAAGGAAAGAGGGACGGAAAGCAGCTCACTTAACACAACTTCGAAAAGAAGTGTCGATTTCCAATAATCAGAAAACACGTAAGTCACCCTGGACTCCCGACCGACCTCACATGTCCTGAGAAAAGGACTAAAGGCACCTCGACGCTCTCGGAGAAGGTGAAGACTAGACCCCTAAGAACGCACTCCCTTTTCCCAAATAACTTGTAAAATCATGAAAAACATAAAAAAAGAAAGCCACTGCTCGGGATTCCTCCAAGTACCCACATTGATTTTCAATTCCTGAAACACAAACTTCCCCGGTACGTTCTCTTACGGGCTCGGGACTCAAGCTGTAGCAATAGGAGAATCAATAATCTTTTAATACATAAGAAAGAGAATGGACAAGCCATAAGCCACCAAACTAGCATCGATTTCACCGAATAAATCTTCCAAGACATATTTCAAATATCGTGCTCAATTTATTTCCCACAAGTAAGCTAGGAAGCTCTTCCAAATTTCATTAAATCAATTCCATAGACAAGTGAAGCAAAGAGCAAAGACACCATCACAATAACCACCCCAATAAGGCTCTCGGCCAGGGCTAAAAATAGGAGCAAAGGCGCACGGCCCAAGTCACAACAGGGGAGACAGCTAAAGCCCCCGGCAAACTCAAACTTCCACCATAAAGCTCACGGCCAAGGCCCAACAAAAAGAGAGGAAGGTAGAGTCTCCTCACAATTCATCATACCACAAATGAGGCCCACGGCCAAGCCCCAACAAACTATCCATACTAATTCAAATTCATCACAAATACATAGGAATAAATCTATTAGATAACTAAAGAGTTCAGCCCACCTATAACTTAAAATAAGTACAAACCGAGCCCAGTAAAGACCCAAACCCGAGCCGTTCAAAGGCTGCACCGGGGGAAGCTGCAGGAACAACATGAACCAAAACCGAGCCCCCCTCTTAGTGCAATGGGAGCAGCTGCAAAGGCAGTAAAAACAGAAACAAAACCGAGCCCCTTCTTAGTGCAATGGGGCTAGCTGCCAAGCAGCAGAAAACAAAACAAAACAAAAACAGTCCCCAAATCAGATGCTAAAGGGGACAACCAACATCAGTTTGAAAACAGAGAAATAAAAGACTCCCAAACAGGTGCAAAGGAGCAGCCACCATAGTGTTAAAACAGAGAAATAAAAGGCTCCCAAACAGGTGCAAAGGAGCAGCCACCAAAACATCAGAAACAAGTTTTCGGGTATGGGGCCAAAACAAGCAAACCGAAACTTCAAAAAGCCCCCAAAATCCGACTCAATGTAAGGATGAATCCAAGCTACTAAATTAAGCATGAGGCTAGAACAAACACCCCCATATATTCAACATAGTAATGTATAGAGCCACTATACACTTAACATGAAAACAAACATGGGGCTTCCCAAATTAAATTAAAGCTTCTCCCTAGCATACCATTTTGACAAAGTAAAGCTACAAGGAGCAAAAGCTGAGCCCTACATGCATATGAAAGAAACAAAAAGGCTCCTCTATATTTCATAAAAAAAAGAGTGAGTGAAGAGCCCTATTCGAAACACTTGCAAGAGGAGCTAATAATTTGCCATCAAAACCAAACCTACTACATGCTCATATTTCCATTTTTTAACATGCTTGAGTAATAAAATGCCCCCAACTCTTAATACCACAATCATACTAGCATGCCACTAGAGATAGGGAGCAAGAAACCACTACTTAAGCAAATAAATAACACATTCCATGGCATACAAATGCTCGGCCGAAACAACGAGCGAGGAGAACCAAGCCAGCTGCAGAAAACCGCAGCCACTACCGGCAAAACCAAGAAGAACGAGAGGTAGGAGAAAAGGTTACCGGCTAGTGTAGAGCACACAAGGAATGTAAGAAGTTCGAGGTCCGAGTCCGGCGGCACTTCTCCTCCTCGACGGTGAAACAAACAAACCAAGAGTCGAGTAGGACAACGGAGAAGTCGAGCAAAACAACCACACTCCAAGCTACGTGCACTCGAAACGGGGAGGAGAGCAAGAGAGGGAGTGCTCGAATCCGGGGTATCCAACCTCGGGCCCTCCCCAAATGGGGTTTTAAATAGCGAGAAGAAGGAGGAGGGGCCGGCTAGAATCATCCAAAACCAACCAAACTCACCCACACGTTCACCGGAACCAACGGTCGAAGGGGGCGGGTCCTACCGTCTCCCGGAACCCACGCACGGGGAGAAGCCTCGAGGAGAGTAGAGAAGGGAAGCGAGAGGGAAGCCATTGGGAAGGGAAGAGACTTCCCGAATTGCGTCGAACCACGAGTGCCGCGGCCCCCTAAGCACCGAAGAGGAAAGTTCAACGCGTCGAGAAGGAGTAGCTCGGGCAGAGGCGCGTGGAACGTCCCCTCCTATGGCGTGAAGGGGAGAAGAGTTCGTACAGCGGGACGAGACTAGGCGAGGAGAAGAAGCCCAGTCGAAGCAGGCTAGGGCAGAGACGCACGAACCCGCGGGAAGGAGAAGAAGAAGGCGCGGGTCGGACGAAATCGTGAGTAGGATTTAGGATAGATTAAATAGGTTTTAATAAATATATATATATTATTAATTTTATTAAAATCAAGCCCAAAATCACAATTTCCGTTCCGGCATGCGATCCTCGCAAATTAAATGTCAATTTTAGGTGGAAACGACGTTTCGGACGCAACGACGAAGTCCGTTTCGTCATCCGAGGTCGCTCGGAGAACCTCGTCGACGGTCGCGTCGAAAGCGCGTCAAATCTGGCATCTTCTGAAATTCTGACTCGACGTTGAGCGTCGCGGCGTTCTGGCTTCAATCTCGATCCGTCACGGAGTAACTCGAAGCGTCGAGGCCGTGGCTCGAGGAGTTGTGCTCGGTGGTGCGAGAGAATGTGCACGAAGGCTGTCCTAAGGTCCGGTGGTCCCATAGGAACTCGATTTGGAATCCTAACGCTAATTCCAACCTACTTGCTGTGAGCTAGAGATCAGGAACTCCGTCCGGGACTCTAAAAGAGTGTCGAAGTGGTTTCGAGTATTCTAAAGCGAGGTGGGCCCAGTGCTAGGAATCTAAGATCGTCAGGGAAGCTCCTAAAGCTAGAACCCTAAATCCTAGGAGGAAAACTAAACCTCGACAAAAACGAGGTCAACAGGGGTGCACCTCTCCAAAGTAATTAATCAGAATGAAACTAATAACGTGAATCAGAGAGGGAGTACACTCCACTCACCTCAAGCCTTTTAAATGAGATCCCGACACTTCACATCTTGCAAAATAGAGGCCTAAGATGCCTCATAAATTTCAGATTCTCAAAACATAAAGGCTCTTGCTCTTCAAACATTTAAATCCCAAGCAAAAGAGAGGAACAAAGTTGTTGATACACAAGGGATTTGCATGAGGATTTCAAACTTTTAAGTAAAGAAGCATGCTGCTTTAAACTACAAGCCTACAATTGTATTTACATGTTACAAGGTGCAACATGAATCAATCTTCATTTCCTTCTTTTCCTTTCCCTTTTCTTTTTTATTTTTTATTTTTTTGAAATAGAAAGAGAACGAGAGGAATTTCATGGCCAACATGTATCTTCAAGCATCTAGCTAAAACATATTATAAGGAGAGTGTAAAATGCTATTTTAAACCATAAAGCCAAAATCTCCTCTAAAAGCCAAGCATACATTCAATACCGTTTTACGAGAAGATGAAAGAAATAAAGGACTTGAAGGCATTTGCAAAATAAGAACAACACAATACCACATCTCTTCCTTTCCTCCCCTCCATTCAAACAAGAAAAGAACCATCATGCCACTAAGGAGGGGGGAAGGATCCCTTTTTCATATTAAAAAAGAAAAGACAAGCATGCTAACAGTAAATGAAGGAGCAGCTAGCCGAACCAACAACAGGAAGCACCAGGCCAAACAGGGCAAGCTACAAACCATGGCAAGCACAACCGAGAAAGAGAGGAGGGGGAGAAAGGTTACCTGCTAGAGAAAGCCAAACTCCAATCCGGCAGCACCTCCCCACCCTCAGGAAATTTCGGCTAACCCTAGAGAGCTCCCCAAGTGGGGTTTATATAGCTAGAGGAGAGGAGTGTGTCTTCGACTTACCTGGGCGGTGAGTCGAGCCAAAAGAGACGGGCGAGAATGGCGACAAGCTGCGCATTGGGGAAGTGGAGACAGGGCAGCAGAGAGCCCAGGGAGTTGGTGGAAGCCTTACCAGAGCGCGGGAGAGGGGACCTCGAGCCGATCCCTCGCGAGAGGAAGAGAGTTTGGCAAGGAAAAAGGGGGCTCGGCTCGGGCTCGGCTCGTGATCGAGAGGAGACCGGATCGCGGGGTGAGGGTGTGAGCGGCGTGTGTGGGTTTAGTGATTTAAGTTTAAGTGGAAAAATAAAAGAAAATTTTATTTTATTATTTTGTTTCATTAAATTGCGTCAAATTTTGTGTCGTTTGTTCGTGCTTGGAAACATAGCAAATTATATGTCCCTCCCTAGCAAATTCGACGTCTCGAACGCATCGGCTCAGTCTGTTTCGCGATCCGAGGTCATTCGGGCAACTTCGTCGTCGGTTGGGCTAAAAGCCCGTTAAATCCGATCTTTTCTGAAATTTTGACACGAAGTCGCTCTTCCTGACATTCTGACTTCGGTCTTGATCCGTTGAGGAGAACTGAAAGCGTCGAGGTCGCAAATCTAGAAACTTGTGCTCGGTGGTGCAAGAAACTTGCACGAGGCTGTTCTAAGGTCTGGTGGTCTTATGGGAACTCAATTTGGATTCTCGACGTCAATTCCAACCTGCTACGAGCTAGAGGTACGAAATTTCGTCCGGGACTCCAAAAGAGTAAAGAGGTGGCTTCGAACGTCCTAAAACGAGGTGGGCCCATTGCTAGGAATCTATGATCATCGGGAAAGCTCCTAAAGCTAGAACCCTAAAATCCTAGGAGGAAAACTAAAGCTTGACAAAAGTGATGTCAACAAATGGACCCCAATAGGTGTGGTGTGCGGGACAAACACACCGCGCGTATTGGTGTTGACCGAAGATGATCGACAAGCCAACACAAAACTGCCTAAGTAAAAATACCTAGAACAGAACACAGTATTGAAAGAGAGTTATTTCTGCTGGGGAGACAAAAGGTGAATCCTCAATTTGGGAGCTTAGGGATTTTAATTTTCAAATTTCAAATTTCAGATATGGATTTAATTTCGATTTAGGCTTTAATTTCGATTTCAATTTTAATTTTATGCAGAGAAAAGAGTAGGGTGAAGACCCACCCGAATGCATTTGTATGTCGAGAAGGAAGTGGGCGAAAGCCTATCCCGAATGCTGAGACTGTTTTGATTTCAATTTTAATTTTGTGTTGAGAGGGTTGAATGTTGAGATTGCTGAGAAAAGAGTAGGACTGTGCCTATCCTAATGTGGAGAACTGTTGAGGGAGTAAGGCGGAAGTCTATCCCGAGTGCTGAGAATATGCTGAGAAGGGAGTGAGGCGGAAGCCTATCCCGAAAGCTAAGAATATGCTGAGAAGGGAGTAGGGAGAAAACCTATCTCGAGTGGGAAATGCTGAGATTGCTGAGAAATGCTGAGATTGCGGAGAAGGGAGTAGGGAGAAAACCTATCCCGAGTGCTGAGACTATGCCGAGAATTACTGAGAATATGCTGAGAATAATGTTTTTTAAGTTTAAAAGATATAACCTCATGGATCTCATTTACCCAATAGTTTGCGTAATCGTGCCCTATATCACAAGTGATACACCTTCTCGAAAGATGAGTGTATCCCGCGGCGGTGGACCCAATCATACGAACTAAGAGATTTGTGACATCCGTTTTGCCTGCGAATCGTTTTATATGTGACTGACAAATTCCCCTACCTAATATAAGGACTAAATAGGTTTTATGTTACCTGAGTTTCAAGTTCTCTACAGAGGTAAACCCCTATAGTTAATTACATCTTGAATGACCGATGTCACTTGAGAAAATTCTCGATAATGATCGGTGGTTATGTCTTCAAGAATCTCAAAGTTTAGGTTTTCACGGTAGGAAGTGGAAAAGCAAGTGGGAGTGGCTCAAATTGGAATGGTTATTTTCTGGGGTCAAAGGGGTGAACAGTAGGGAATGTCACGGATCTGAGGCAAGCCTCAGTGACTTCCCAACTATCCTACTGTGTGTCTGTGTTTTGGAGAAATCTTTATTAAGTAATTCAATCCTGCCAATTTTATTATTTGGAACTTATATTTGCATAATACCCTATTATGCATGTAGCCCACAAAGATAGGAGGGTTTACGTCGCACCGTGCGACAACCTCGAAACCTAAAAGAAGTTAGGACTTACGCCGCACAACATGGTTTCACAGAAGGCTAAGGGGAAAGTGAACCTCGAAGTCCTATAGGTTGTAATTTAAACTAAGGGATAGTTTTGCTGAAGTAGATCCTCTTATTGCTTGGTTTGGATTCCTCGTAGTGCCGCCCACGGAGTTAGCTCCAAGCTCCTCGTTGTGCTGCCCATGGAGTTAGCTCCAAGCTTCTTTCTGGAGTAACAACACTAATGTCTAAGGTTCAAATGGTTTTGTCAAGTGTGTATGTCAAGTTCTGTTGTTACTGTTTTGGTTTTGGTTTCAGTTTTGGTTTTGCATGCAGACTAAGCAAATTGCAGATAAATAAAAAGTATTTGAAAAGTAAAATGCTGTAAATAAACTGTAAAAACTTACCTGGGCATCTGCTTCTGCCGCTTGATTTGTATTGCAAGCATAGTATGATTCATAGGAGATTTAAATAAAATTGCAGGAAAATTAATTAAAACGAGAAAACCCAGCACGAAAGTCAGAAAAACGAGTCGTAGAAATCATAAGTAAAACTTGTAGTCAAGTATGAAAAACCAGAACTAGTTGTAAGATGTCAGTAAACGTGGGGGCTCAGAGCTGGGCTGTGCTATCCGACCTTGGACAAAAATTACCAACCCGACGATCTACGGAGGGCAGTCCTTAATCTCAATTCAAGTGACTAACCATGGACTTTATAAGTTTTTATAAGAATAATTCTTTGATTTTCATGCAAAAGTTGTTTAAGTTTTTTTTTATGTAGAGTTCTTGTTAACAAGCAAAATAAATTTTGTTTTATTTTTGTAAGTACTTTGCAAAAATTTTTTTTTATAAGTACTTTGTAAAGTAATGTAGTCCACATGCTAGTCACTCTAGTCGTCCTAGGACTACTGACGACTTAAATCCGTCGGGGGAAACAATCTAACCAAGATTCGGTGAATAACATCATCAGTCATTTTCTCCTCAAATGTCTTTGAGGTAGGAGATGCTATTCTTAAAAATTTCCATATGGTATCCCTCGTTTAACACACATTAGCATTATTATCATCGCCGTAGCCACCTAGGCCCCGTATTTATATCAGTCCAATGATTCGTAAGTGGCAAAACAAATATTCCCAATTGCTAGGAGGATTTGAGTGTAATGTTCAAACTCAAATCCCGGTGCAATGAGTTTCATTATCGGTTAAGTCATTTTGGGGAATTCCATTATTTGATTTAATTAAGGAAGGGTGAACCACGCTTCGGTGCATCCTCGTGTCTAGTGTCTCGATCAGTTTGTGAATTAGGGTCAGGTGCTTAGTTTAAATGTGCATTTGAGGATTAGGTGAATGGTCTCTAACCTAGGGTGTGCCCCTAAAGTCTAGGAAGTCTACAATGAAGATTAGGTGGGTAAACTCTCACCTAAAGTGTGCTCCTAAAATCTAGGAAGACTACACTGAAGATTAGGTGAATCAACTCTCACCTAGGGTGTGCTCCTAAGGTTTAGGAAGGCTACACTGAAGATTAGGTAGATGAACTCTCACCTAGGGTTTGCTCCTAAAATCTAGGAAGACTACACTGAGGATTAGGTGGATGAACTCTCACCTAGGGTGTACTCCTAAAATTTAGGAAGCCTGCACTTTAAGTTGTGCTTAAGATGGTTTAAGGTATTCTACACTCACTTAAGTGTTTTCTAACTAAACCTTGAATATTTCTAAGTGTCTTCCAAGTAATTAAATCAGTAATTCTCATTTTTGTGACTTAACCGTTTTAAACAATGATAAAATGAAATAAAAAAAAAAGATAAGAAAAGAATGGAGGAGGCCGGCTCACTTCCAACACTAGCTAAGCCAAAAGGGGGGAAAAATATTCAAGTGAACCGGGCCTAAATCGCGATTCGATGGCCTCTTACAGTTTCTGACAGCCAAACAACTACCTATAGCACTAGGCAACACCTAACTAGCTCCAAACGGTGATCCTACGACCTCCTACAGCTCGGGGCAGCAATTAGTAAGCCTGTGCGGCGATTCTACGACCTCTTACGGCTCGAGACAGCAACTAGCAAGCTTATACGACTATCCTACGACCTCCTACGGCTCGGGGCAGCGGCTAGGAACTCCAGACAGCAGTTTCTAATCTCCTACAGCTTCCAACAGCTCACCCAAACACTAGATAGCACTTTCTAAGCCTCTTACATCTTCCAACAGCTCAGCCAAACTCTAGACACACTTTCTAGGCCTCCTACGGCTCAAAAGAAGCTACCTACAACTTCTCACAGCACCTAGAGCAGCACTTGATTAGCCCACACAGCAATTATTTGGTGCAAAACAGCACTTTTAGGCTCCAAACAGCACTTAACAGTTTTGGACAGCACCTAACAGCTCTCTTATCGAGTCCAAAACAACATCTTAATCTTTTCGAAACGGTGAACATGTAGCCATAAAAATGGTTATTAAATCCTTTACAAGATCACCAAGAATACCGGATAGCAAGTGCCCTCAAAGCTTGACATAAACAATGACAAAATACCTGCCAAATGGTAGGAGTGGCAAACAAAGATTCAGCACATGTGCAGTAAAAAAAAATATATAAATCCTAAACATGCAAAGATGTACATGTTAAGAAACAGAGGTATTTCTTTTGCAAGGAAAAAAATTTCGGTGGTGTAGATGTAAGGTTTAAGTTTTGGACATGCATAAAATATAAGAATTGTGTGGTGTAAACGTAAAAGGTAAAGCTTAAATGTTAGGCACCTAAATACTTAAGCAGTGAATAGCACGCATATAATCCTTCCCAAGACTGTGTTTTGAAAGGGTCCAAACCACAGGTGTAGCAGCCCCAAAGAGATCCACAAATGGTGCCCAAAAATCGCAGCCAAGCGAGCTGTATAAATAAAAAAAAAATCATGCTTTTTTTTAAATGCTTCCAAAGGCACGGAATATATTATTTGCTTATGTGAAAGGAATGATGAGCATTTTCCAACTACAGAAATAATTCAATTATGTATCTTTTTAATTTGGGGTGTTCACGAACATACCACCCAATTCATGTGTACCACCCAAATCTTTTATATTACGAAAAAATACCACTTTTAATTTGAAAAATAAAGTGGAATATAATTCTCATACAAATGCTGTAAAATTTCTCAATAAATGAATATCAAAAATTTAAGCATCAAATATAACAAGAATTGCATGGTATGTATGTAGATACCCCAATCAGAAAGATTAAGTTAAAGAAAAGGAAGGAGATAATGAGACAAATTGGCAATCAGGATAGGTAAAAAGAAAAAAAAAACTCAAATCCCATAAATCCTTCCCTGATTTAGGAAATGCATGATTCAAGCCAAGTATTCAACAACAACAGAAATAACTACCATGAAATTTGAGTTAAATCATGCCTTAGCAACTTATGCCACAAATCAGAGAAGTAGGTTTAGGTTTTACCTTTCTTGCCGAGGTGAAGAGAAGGAAGGAGAGGTGAAACAGGTGAGCGACCGTTCGACGTACGAGAGAGGGGAGCAGACGAGGGTCTCGATATATCGCAATCCCACTGTTCCCTGTTCGATCAGCTTCAACTGCGAATTTATCGCACTGGTTCGACCACGAAGGCGATGGTTTCGAGCGAGACGGGGAGAGCAAGAGGAGAGGGGTTCTGGCGCAGCGGGAGGAGGCGAGATCGGCGAGGCCTTCGGCTATTTGGTCGCGCGAGAGAGGGGAGGTGAAGCAGGTGGGGATTTCGGTTTGCGGAAGGGGAGCAGAGTGAGGGTTTTTTCCGTGGAGAGGGGGAGACGAGCAGAAGAGTCGCAGCAGGTGACAGGGTCAAGAGTCGCAGGGAGGGTCGGTCGCGTGCGATAAGGAAGTCGGCGAGGATTTATAATATACGCGAGAGGGAGAGCAAGGGCGAGCGAGGCAAGTGAGGGTTTTGGGCGGTCGAGACTCGGTGCAGAGGGGAGGAGTCGAGTCTCGTCGTCAGAGGGAGAAGGTGTCGAATGAGGAGCAGGAGGAGAGCGGGAGCAGGAGGTGAGTGAGCAAGGAGAGGCGAGGGTTTTCGTCACGAGGAAGGAGGCGAGCGGAAGACGGGCAGATGACTTCGATGCAGAGAGGCAATTCGAGCGAGGGTTTGTCGTTAGGAAGAGAGGAGGCGAGGGAGATGGTTTCGAGCAGCAGACGACTATCTTGGTGCAGAGGGAGAGGCGAGCGGCTTGGAGAATGGAGGCGAGCGGCTTGGAGCTTTGATCTAAGGAAAATTTTTACATCAGGACTCCGCACGTAGAGCTACGTGCGAAGTCCAGTAACATCGCGCTACGTGGCGCGTGTCGGAAAAAAAAAACATAATAACACAGAGAATATTCCCCCGTGTTATTCATGTGTTATTGTGTGTTATTCATGTATTATTCATGTGTTATTGTGTTATTATAACAGCGGGAATATTCTAGGAGCAGAATAACACCTGAATAACACAGAATAACACCTCAATATCACACAAGAACACATGAATAACACATGAATAACACGGAGGGAATATTCCCTGTGTTATTCTGGCCGAATGCTATTTTTTTTATCACGCGCGTCACGTGGCTTGATTTTACAGCCCTCCGCACGTAGCTCTACATGCGGAGTCCTGATGTAAAAAATTTTTCCTGATCCAGAGAGAGAGGAGGCCGAATGCCTGGAAGGAGGGGGGTAGTCGAATTGTGCAGCCAAATTTTCGATGCGTCCGTTACAAAAGATGGGTGGGAGATTAATTGGTTTCCAACGAGGGACAGTGTTATTAGGTAAATAGTAAAATACAATTAACTCCTTATCAAAGTGGAGTTGGGCGATTAGATTTGAAATCCAAAATTTGAAAATTGAAATTATTCAGCCCTTGTGCGGCCTAAATCGAACCCAAATTGCACATGGGCTGAGCCTAGATTCGCACCTCTTAATCAAATGTCTAAGTGCATCAATTTTTGTGTCGATCTCTCGCTGTCGAATTGTGGTGTGCTGAGTACTTGAGTTATTAAGGGTTCACTTAAGGCTGTCTGATCCTATGGGAACTCATTTTCGGCCCTCTACATGTTAGTCCTTAGCCACTGCAATAAATAGTTGAGTGCTTGGGACTACTCATGCGATGTCTCACAAAAATAGGTCAAGAAGTGGCTCGAAGTTCTATGGGAGGTGGGCTCCATTACTAGTCTGCTAGGATGGTTAGTAAGGAACTCCTTAAAGCTAGATCTTAGGGTATAAGGGAAAGAAGTCAAGACCTTACTAAAAATGAGGTCAACATCCATCTAGATTTAAGTTTTTCCGGAAATAATCTTCATCTTGTATTATATAACAAAACTTCTTGTCCAGGTTCAAATCTTTTTTTAATAATATTCTAATCATGTCATATCTTCATATTTTCTTTATAAATTTTTTTATTATCATAAGATTCATTTCTCATTTCTTCTAATTTATTAAGTTGCTATAATCTTTTCACACCAGCATCTTTTAAATTAAAATTGAACTCTTTAATTTGCCCAAAATACTTTATGTTCAAATTCAACTGAAATATGATAGGTTTTTCAAAAATTAGTCTATAAGGAGACATTTCTATAGGAGTTTTATAAGCAGGTATATATGCCCATATTGCAGTACCTAATCACGCAGACCAATCTAATTTATACGGATTTACAGATTTCTCCAAAATTCATTTAATTCGCGATTAGATACTTCAGCTAAACCACTTGCCTAAGGAAGACAAGCAGAAGAGATTCTATGTATAATATTATATTTTTCAGTCCATCTCTAAATCAGATTATTTCCAAAATGGGATTCACCATCAGCAACGATAACTCTCGGCATTCCATATCTTGTAAAAATATTTTTCATTAAAAATTTTGAAACACTTCGAGCGTCACATCTGGGTAAAGCTATAACTTCAATCCATTTTGATACATAATCAACAACAACCAATATATATATTCCTAAATGAAGAAATAAATGGTCTCATAAAATTTAAGTCCCCAAACTTTAAAGATTTTAATTTCTAATGTAAAATTTAGTTCCTAAATGTAGAAATAAATGGTCCCATAATATTTAAGTCCCCAAATATCAAAGATTTCAACTTCTAATCTAAAATTTAAGGGTATTTCATTTATTCTAGAAATATTACCTACTTGTTGACATCGATCACAAGTTTTAATATATCTATTAACATCCCAGAAAGGAATATGCCAATAGAGTCCAGATTGTAAACTTTAATGTGCAGTCTTATCAGTTCCAAAATTTTCTCCAAATTCAGAATGATGACATCTCTAAATAATTGGTTCAATTTTTTCATAAGGCACGCATCTCCTAATAACTTGATCCTTGAATTGTTTATTTAAATAAGCGTCATCCCGAAAATAAAATTCGGCATAGATAAATTTTTTCTGTTGTTGCTTCGGTAAATCAGGTGGTAAAATATCATTAACAATATAGTTCATAATATCAACATATCACAGTAAATTTCATTCGTTAATATTGTAAAGTTGTTAATCAAGAAAAGTTTCTATAATTTCAACTTCAAAATCAGATAGATCATGTAGTTCCAGCTTAGATAAGTGATCAACTATTTAGTTGTCAGATCCTTTTCTATCCATTATAACAAAATCAAATTATTGCATTAGAAGAACTCAACTGATTAATCAAGGTTTAATATCTTTTGCATTAAGTACTTAATAGCAGAGTGGTCTGTATGCACTATACATTTAGCCATAATTAAATATGGTCTAAATTTTTCAGAAGCATATACAATCGTTAATAACTCTTTCAGTAGTGGTATAATTACTTTGACCATCATTAAGAGTTTTACTAGCATAGTATATAACTTTGAAAATTTTATCATATCTCTGTCTTAAAACAGCTCAAATAGCAAAATCATTGATATTACACATAAGTTCAAATGGTTTCTCCCAATCAGGTGAAACTATTATAGAGGCAGTGATTAGTTTTTTTTTAAAAGTTCAAAAGCATTTACATAATCTTCATTAGTGCCAAATTTCTTATCTTTTTCTAAATGTTAACATATAGATTCTTAGTAATTTTTGAAAAATTATTAATATAACGTCTGTAGAACTGAACATGCCCTAAAAAACTTCTAACCCCTCCAATAGTAGTTGGAGGTGGCAATTTTGCAATAATTTGAATCTTTGCGGGGTCTATTTTCATACTATATTCAAAAATTTTATGCCCAAGAACAATTTCTCCTGTAATCATAAATTGACATTTCTCCCAATTTAGAACTAAATTTATTTTTTCATATAACTCCACAACTTTTTCTAAATTATTTAAGTATGTCAAATGAAGTTCCAAATCAGGAAAATCATCCATAAAAATTTATATTTCATTATCAATAAGTCTACTGAAGATAATCATACATCTTTGAAATATTGGTCGAAAAGAAAATATTCTGTAAGGACTGGTAAATGTAGTTTTTTCTTGATCCTCAGGAGCTATTGGTATCTAATGATAGCTAGTATAACCATCTAAAAAGAAAAAAATATTTGTGCCCAGCAAGCCTATCCAACATTTGGTCTAGAAAAGGTAAATGAAAGTGATCTTTCTTAGTGACGTCTTTTAATTTTTTATAATCAATAGAAATTCACCAATCAGTGACTTGGTTTATAGTTATTAATTCATTTCTTTCGTTAGTCTCAATAGTCACACCTCCTTTCTTAGGAAAACTATGGATCAAACTTACCCATGCCCTGTCTGAAATTGGATATATAACCATCCAACCATTTAAAAATTTTTTTCTTTACTACTTTCTTCATCAATGGATTTAATCTTCTTTGCAGATCAGCTCTCGGTTTATGTTGTTCATCGAGGAAAATTCTATGCATACAGATCGAATGACTGATTTCTTTAATATCAGCTAATGTCCAACCAAAAGCTTTTTTATATCTTTTCAAAGTTTCTAGCAATTTCTGCTCTTGAATATCTGTCAAATCTGATGAAACAATAACAAGTAGATAATTCTCCTAAGAACACATACTTCAAAAGGTTTTAAAGTATTTTCATCTGTTGTTCAGGGGGTGTTATAATAGATGATATTGAACTTTTATTATTATTTTCTTCTCCTAAGAATACATACTTCAAAAGGTTTGAAACTAAGTGCAGTAGCAATATGCACCAATTGATTTTCAATATTTTTAATAGCAGCTCTTTGACTTTGCAATTGGGTCTCTTGACTTTGCAACTGATTTTTTTAACTTTGCAACTGATTTCCTTGACTTTGTAATTGATTACCCATATTTAATATCAATTTTTCCATAAATAACTTCTCCTAGAATTATGGTTTACTATTAAATCATGGTTTACTTGGGAAAATTCTAGAAGGTCTACTACTAAGTGCAGTAGCAATATGCACCAATTGATTTTCAATATTTTTAATAGCAGCTTTTTGACTTTGCAATTTTGTCTCTTGAATTTGCAACTGATTTCCTTGACTTTGCAATTGATTCCCTTGACTTTGTAATTGATTACCCATATTTAATATCAATTTCTCCATAAACTTCTTTTCCATGAATTGTGGTTTACTATTAAATCATGGAGGATAAGAAGGTCTATAACTAGTGTTTCCCTGATTGTTTGAATTTCCCAGTGGGTTCACAAAATTGTTCCCCCATTGCGGGTTAACAACAACAGTGTTATTATTCCAGTTTAAGTTTGGGTGGCTCTTCCAACCGGGATTATAATAATTAGCATAAGGATTGTTGGGTCTATTATTTATAGCATTTAAAGTCTCATAAGATGATTGAGAATCTACTATTTGTCCCAATGAGTTTTCCTAACACCTAAAGAATTTTAGAATAATTCATTTCATATTGATCTATTTTCATTGAAATCGCAGCAATTTGGGAAGCCAACATGGATATTGCATCAGAATCATGAATACTTGCTACACATTTTCGATTTACTCGTTTTAAGGGCTATTGAAAATTGTTAGCAGTCATTTTTTCAATTAAATACTGCCTCATCAAAACGTTTTGACATTAACGATCCACCCGCAACAACCTCAATAATCGATGCAAGAGATCCCACTAATCCATTATAAAGTATTTAAATTATTAATCTGATAATGTATGATATCGACACTTCCTTAGGAGATCTTTAAATCTTTCACATGCTTCATATATTAATTCTCCTTCAAACTGACGAAAAGATATAATATCATTTCTAAGTTTAGCAGTTTTTTAAGATGGGAAATGTTTAGATAGAAATTTTTTTATAGTTCTTCTCAAGTTCTGATAGATCCAAGTGCTAACGAATTTAACCACATCTTAGCTTTATCCGTTAATAAAAAAGAAAAAGGTCTAAATCTGAAAACATCGTTCGTCACTCCATCATATTTAAATGTAACGCAGTCCTAGAAAACTAGCAAGATATTAGTTAGGATCTTCGTTTGGTATACCACTAAATTGATTATTTCGTACCATTTGGATAATATCAGGTTTAAGCTCAAATGAATTAACAACATAAGAATGTTGAATAGTTAAATGTAATTCATTTGTTGTACGGTTCGCATAATCTCTTAAAAGTCTAGGTTGATGTTAATTTTCATTTCTTTGATTGTCGAGATTGTTCGCCATTGTGCTCAAATTTTTAATTTTTTTTTGTTTTCGAATTTTCTAATAGTACGTTCTAATTCTGAATCGTAAGGTATTAAACTCTTTGATCCAACACTTCGCATACACAAATATGAATTAAAGGTTTTTAGATACTAAATTTAATATTGCTTTCCCGACAACGGCGCCAAAAACTTAACCGGAGCGGCTGCATATAAGAAGTAATAAATTTTCGCAAATAGAGTTTCAATTCAGTAACAAAATATAATCAGTTTAATAAAGTGGAGGCTGATCTATACGCAAGTGTACGTATCGTTCAAGTAATATAGGGCTATAGCGGAGTGTTGGTTATCGATCCCACAGGGAGGAATCAACCTTAAAGCGTAGCATAGAAATCCAATATTTAATTTGCAAAGCATTAAAAGTAAATACTTATATGCTAAAGGTTGCTAGAGATTTTAAAATTGCTAAAGTACTACCGAAACTTCAAATTAAAGTAACAACTACGACAATAAGTTTTTGTAATGCAAGGTTCAAATTTAGAGAAATTGTCATTTCTCTTATAATGATATTTTGGTGAAGGTATAATTATATTGTGTCAAATATAAGCATATCTATTCTTTACCCTCTTCTGAGTGCTATAAAAAACATTGGCTAATCCTAGGTTTAGTCCCTAAATCCGTGGTTAGGTTGGGAGGATACTAGCTCACTCTAGGGCTTCCACTTCTCTTCCCCTGAAAGCTAACTCTCGCTTTAGTTTTCAAATATTAGGACCAAATTGAGGATTTTAGTCTATCACCCTAAAATCTCCAATTCTACGCCCAATAAACATATTTCCTTATTTATTTGCACCCAATTCCCATGAACTTCACCAGTTATGCATTTTGAATGTAATCTCCACTTTTATTGTAGAAAGCATAGCCCTTTCAAATCGCATGTTTTACAATGTATTTTAACAAATCAATTGGTCAGATCAAAAAGTAAATTAAGAATGAAGTAGAAATTCCAATCTAAACTATCACATCGCCAATTATCATTGCAAGGAGAATAACAAAGAAATTTACTCAGAATTCATGGAGAATATATGACACAACAAAGATTTTATATATAAAAGCAACGTCATACAAACAGTAAGAAATAATACAACTCATCTGATTTTATTTCCCAAGCAAATCCCTTGAAGTTCCCTTGGATCTTCTCTTTTTTGAACAACATACTTTGGAATAGTAGGGAATAAGCAATCTCTTACTTTCTCTCTCCTCTTATAATTCTTTTGAGAGGAATCCCTCATAATACAACACAAAACTCCAAACTCTAGACTTTAAAGACTTCCTCTCCACTCACACACACTCTGCACTGACTCTACACTAACTCCACACACATTTCTGCCGACCAAACAGTTTAAATTCGTCTAGGAACGAATTTCCCAAAAGTTTCAAGAATCTCTTCAAAAAGGGTTCAAATACATTGAATCTGACTTGAAACAACATTGGGCGCCGTCGGCAGGTAATAGAGCGCCGTCGGCGCCCTATCCCGACATTTAATTCTGGACTATCTGGAAAACGCCCTGTCGGCGCTGGTTTGGGCGCCGTCGGCGCCAGACTTTCAAAAATCTGGTTTTTGTCTTTTTTTCGCTTCAAATTCGTTCATTTTCAATTTTTTTTGCACATATTGCGTAAATCGTTATACATGCACCAAAACATGAAAAATAACTTCCATTAAATTGCAATATCACAAAAAATGAGTACGAAATATATATAAAATATCAAGCATATTTTTGGTGCATCAAGCTTCAAGTACTTTTATCCATCGGTGCTCCTCCACTGCTACTGGCTTAAGACTGGGAGTTCCTAATCATCTACGTCATTGCAGTCATCATCTCAGAAAATTTAACATCGACCGTAATATTCTGAGGTATATCAAATTCAATATCATCACTGGCCTCCACCATAGTACGATCCATAAATTTGAAATAACAATAAAATAATTTAATTAATCTCATTTAAAATTTTAATTTATATTATTTATAACTTAATTCAATCATTCTATTGGCTCTTTCATTAAGATTCATATTCTTTAATCTAAATCTCTTACCCTGATATCACTTTTGTCACGATCTGACTTAGGGCTTGAAATAAACTAATACAGAAACGGACGAATAATCGGTGAAATTTTTTTTCTGTTCTATTACTATTACTAACAACTTAATATTAAAAAAAACATAACTTTTTTGTTGATGTTCTCGCCTCTTATACATATTATCTCTTCTTTTATTCATATTAATCAAAAGCATATAAACCTGAAAAAATATTAAAACAACATAATGAGTTGTCTAAAGATAACACAAGAACAATCATACTTCCAAACTACAGTAATCCAACGAAAAAAATTCAATATGCACTGGTCTTTCATATCTCTATAAGAAATCTTAGAATATGCTAATCTTGCACATCTCTATAAGAAATGTTCTAATATATTATTGCATGTATCAATAATTTATATTATTAACATGCGCATCTTTCTTAAAAACATAATTAAAACAAAACCTGACACACCTCTAGCCAATATTATCGTTGTCGGCACAACGATTAACAATCAAAACATCACAATTATCTAAGATGAAAAGGCCCTTACCTGTCCCTGAATCTAAACATCACAATTGTTCGGGGTGAGAAACTTTGTCTACTCACTGATGACCGATATTCTTTTTTCGGTACAATGGTTACTGATCTAACATTACAACTGTCTAAGGTGATAGCAAAACATATATGCGCGCCTATAAGTTGCATCCTTACCTCCATCATTAGGGGGTGAACTTCTCTGAACATGCACATACAAGCGTCCATGATACAATATTTTCATTTTATCATTCAAATCACACATTACTTTCATGTGAGACTTTTATTCATTTACTAGAAATCATGCAACTCTATAAAAATCTGAGGTCATATAGTAATCTTAACGTTGCACCTTTACTATAGTTCTAAAGGTCAAATAAAATTATATATCTAATCATACAATGACGTATACATCTTTATTAGAATATAAACATCGTGTAGTCTTCTAATATCTTCGTTGACAACCTATTATGCAACTAATTAGACAACAAAATTTAACATGCATATATAATGACTAAACATACAAAAATTTCTATATGATTCAATTTTATTGTGCAACAATTTAACAAACATGTTTTTCATATCTGACAATATGAAGAATCTATTATAATCTACATATCACCGGTAAAAATCATAAATGATGTCCTACATTAAAATGATGAACAATACTGAAATTCAGAATTATAATTACTCACCATAATTCTAAATGATTTTCTTGTTCTCGATTTGTGTTACCTCCTTTAAATTAGCACCTTCACTGCTTAAAAACTCCTCGATCAACAATAGGAAATTTTCTCTACTTTGATTTTCTAACAGTAATTAACAAAAATTTAAATGAATACTTAACTAGTATATTAATATAATAAAATCTTAAATATCACATATATCCCCCCCTCCCGTCCCCATGTACAAGATAGGCCATCGCCATTCATGCCCATGATTCCTCTTCTCCTCTCGTATAGGAAATTCACATTACTAGACTATCTCAATTCCAAGACTTAATAGCTCAGATCCTAGTAAAATCAAACATTCAATTAAATTTAATTTTTTATTATTATTGTTATTATTATTTTTATTATTATTATATAATATTTTCTTAATTAAGTTAATTAAAATTTTAACTTACTGAATATAAGCTTTAGTCGTCCCTAAGGGGGTGTGTGACAACGAATTTAAGTCGAACCCTGTCAGACGATCATTTTGGGTTCCACAAATTTCGGTTGTAAATTCCATAATTTTAATCCTACGAATCAGTGGATTTAACTTCGTAGGGCTTGGGATTTAACTTCGCGGGCTTCTGATCATCACCATCAGTCATGACTACTTCCTAAATTCTTGCTGAAATTGCCAAAGAGTTCTATCGGATTTGCAAGATTTAGTAGATCTGTTGTAAATCCGAATTTATGGGATTTACTAAATTCTAATAACTTAAATTGCATCTGTTGCTAGAAATCCCCTTCGAATGAGTTTCATCCAGCATGCTAGGAATTGGCTCCCCTTCCTGTACGCACATCTTTTTCTTCTCCTTCAACGACTAGGGCATGGGCTTCCTTCTCACATAATGAAGCCAATCCTAAACACAAGTCATCACTTCCTTCTCTTCCTCTTCATCTTCGGTCAGATGAGTCTACAGCGATTGGCGAGCAGCACGCGGTGTTGCTTTGACGCTGACTCCACTTCCTCATAGACACGAAGTCTGCGACATTGCTCCCCTTCACGCAAACACCTGTGCGCGTTTTCGATACTCACCTTGACTAGGGTTTCACATACGTCACCGTCTACTCTTCCTAAATGAAACCGACAACTCTACTTTTTCTACTTCTTTGTTTCAATTAGGGTAAACATTTCTTTTGTTCTTCTTTACGACTTTGTCTCCCCCCCTCTCTCCCCCTCACTTCTTCTTTCTTGCTCTATTTCTCAACCAAAACTGTCGTTCGTTGGAAAAATTGAAGAAAACACGAGAGGGAGGTAAGTTTCATATTGTTTTCACTCAAACGATACGTCTCCACAAAAATGACACTCATATTGGTAAATTATTATTTTTATTTGTTATTATTTATTTATTTTTAAAATTGGTTATTACAAACATCTTTCCTATCATTCTCATCATGCATATCATTAATACCATACATATTATGTGTATCTTTTCAGTCTAACAACATGAAGAGTCTAACAGAGTTACAACATACATGAAGTCAACCATATATTTTGAAATAAAGAAGATTACTGAAATTTAAAAATGTAATCACTCACCTAAAGCCTGAATGTTTTCTTTTACACTTGAATTCCCTCTTTTGGTCCTTTAATTTACACTCGTTGCACCTTGATTTGATGATTTATCATATTAATTAATTAAACAATTATCTCATAATCGTCTTCGTCGCTTTGCTAGGGTTTCGCCTCATGGCGAACCCTAGCGTCGACTGGCTTGCGGTGCGTCTTCATCGTCTCGGTGGAAGAGCTCGTTTCGTCTCGTCCTGCTGGTTCGTCTCGAGCTGCTCCTCCTGCTCACTGCGTGCGTCGTCCTGTTGGCTCGATTTCGCTGTCTTGCGAAGCGACTTCGTCGTCTCCGACGGAATCTCGCTCGTCATCTGCAGGTCCCGTCGAGACTTCGACTGTGGTTTCACAGCCTGCCAGCGCGTTTCGGTTTGCTACTGCTGCGTTTCAATCTTGACTGCTGCTCCTGCTCTTGGTTTTCACGGCGTGCCTCAGGTGGAGAAGGATTGTTCGTGACTGCTGCCCCTCTCGACGCCGACTGCTGAGTTGTCCTAGCGATTTGCATTGACTCGCGGTCAGTTTCCTGCTCCTCTAGCTGCGAGGAATCTCCCAGCTCGACGCCGACTGCTTCAGTTCAGACCCCCTTTGCTGCAGCTGTTTCAAGTGGACTGGAGGCTGATTCTTTACACCAAGGTCCGCTCGATCTATGGCTTCTTTTTGTCTTCATGGCATCAAAGGCTTCTTCAAAGGCTGATTGCTGCAACATTGATCATCTCTTTTTTCCACAAGAATTTCATGATACTGCGGCTGAAAAAATACTGGGTGATTTTATCAGGCCGATAGGTGTTAAAGATGGGAAACCTGCTGTTATCTTCACCACACAGGAAATGTAGGTTCTCTTCGAAGATATTAAGTTTACTTTAGTTGGGAAATTCCAATTTGGTCACTCTAAGATGGATTTAGTTAGAAAATTTTTTGAGAATCTGACACTTATTGGAGCATGGAAATTGAGAATTTTGGATGACAAACTTTTACTTATTCGAATACAAAAGGAAGAAGATTATGCGAGAATCTTTGCTCAACAATATGTTTTGGTTGTTGGCGCCCATATGAAGCTTATTAGATGGACTCCTGATTTTGACCCATCTAAAGAACCTCCTATCGTTCCTATGTGGTTCAAACTTCCGGGACTCCCTTTCATTTGTACAATCGACGTGCCTTTTACAACATAAGCCAAGCTCTCGGTACTCCACTCAGAGTTGATTCACCTACTTTTGATAGAGTCTCGCCAGGTGGTGTCAGGGCTCAGATGGAGAGGGATTTCACTCTTTCTGATGTGGATCGTTTTCGGATCACTGATGGTGCAGATGATTTTTTGCAGGAGGCTGTGGTGGAGAACAGACCTCTCTTTTGCCAACATTGCAAAATGTTCGGGCACATTAGGGACACTTGCTATAGACTGTATCCTCCCTCAAGGAAAAGGGCTTCTGGGCCTTTTGCTGTTGTTGGGACTTCCCTACATAGAGTCGACGCTACCCTGGCTCAGGAGAATTGGGTAGCAACTGATGTTGTTAACAGTTTAAACTCAGTTGACATGGCTGTCGGGGAGACTCCTCAGACGGTTATACAAATTACCACTCCGGTGACTACAGTGGTTACTGAACAAGCTGGAAGTGTAGCACTTCCTCCTGTGGGGAAGCAAGCTGTCTAGGGGGCTATTTTAGCCGTCCTCTCTAACAGATACATCCAAACTTTCAGCAGAAAAAGAAGAAACCCCCAACCAAATGCCGAACCCACTGGTACGAATTAGCAGGATCAGTCAACGGAAGAGGAAGAAGCAGAAGAAAAAGCAGTAGAGGAAGAAGATGATAGAGAAGATTGGCAGGTTTTTCACTCTCGATGGAAGAAGATACCTGGGGATACACTTCTACTTGATGATACCTTGGTGATTCAGGGTAATGGAATAGCATTAAAGAAATTACTTTATGTTTCACCAAGAAACAGAGCGAGAGTATCATGTTCTCGCTCTTGACATTATTTTGTGATCTTTTTCTGTTCTGTTCTTTTGGTTATTTTTGTTAGCATTGTATCGTAGGGGTAAGGCTCCATGAACTCTCTCCTCAAACTTATGTAACCGCTTTTATATCAATATAAGCCCTAGGGCTTTTAAAAAAAAATATATATATATATATATATATATATATATATATATATATATATATATATATATATATATATATATATATATATAAAAGAAAAAAACATCAAAATTCTAAGCTTTTTAAAAGTTGCCCCAATCGATATTTCTTTCCATCTAAACCTTCCACTTATGATACTTGATTTCTTTATTAATGGCTCAATTTGATTCTGCCTTGTTCTAATAATATGAGAATCATTCTAGAATCATTCAAAGTCTTCCTCATAATTTTAAATTAATATAAACCTTATTTTAATACTTAATTATACATTGAATAACTTTTCAATTAAATAAGTAATCAAAATAACAATTTAAAACTCTAATCTTACCATGATCTTTTACTTATGCCAAATCTCGATTTCGAACCAGAATTTCTTTATTCAATTACTTGTAACCTTAGTCAATTCCTTTGGTTCATAAGGTGTAACATAATCTAATAATATTTATAAACTAAATTTTATATATATATATATATATATATATATATATATATATATATATATTATATTTATAAACTAAAACGACATCACAAACTAAAGAAGTTTACTGAAATTAAGAAATAAAAATGCACACCTAAAACCTGATTGTATTCTTTTCCACTTGAATTCCCTCTTTTAAGTTACACTCGTTGCACCTTCATTCGATGATTTATCAACTTTATTAATTTCCATTTGTTCATAAGGCGACAATAGGAGCCACCTCCTCCCCCTGAAAATGTGTCTTCCGTAAGTGGGTGGAGAGCTGGATGAGAAAGAGGAGGAGAAGCCGCATCCCACTTCCTCCCCCCGCTCAAGGAGAGAGGGTTCTGAAATATGATTTGGGACATCCTTCTACAATATTTCTACTTTGCAGTCAGTCACAAATATCATATGAGTGTTGGGAAAAGGTGTTTCTTCCTTGGAAGCCCGTGGTCCCAACTAATGTCTGACTGTCCAGCAACTAGGGATGAAAATGATTTGAGCACAACAGTAGACCCCATCTCAGAGTTTATTACCTGTTCAACCTCGTTTTCCTGAAACTACGCACGTGATTCTGTGGAAAATCAAGAAACTGGAGAAAGAGGTATGAAATCTTATAGATGCTATTAATAATATATCTGAATTATTTGATCATCTGGATTGGAAGATGAAAGGACAATTTGATCATACTGGGCGTATGGAAGAAGGATTGGTACGATTGATGATGAAGAATGCTTTCATTGAAGATGATTCAACTGATGAATTCTCTTATCGACCATTCTACATTTTGTTTGTGCACCACCAATTCATGGGAGATATCAGAAATGATAGCATTGATGTGGATGAGTAGTGATTCTCTATCTTTATCTATTTTATTAAGTATTTAGACTTTATTTGTTTGAGTTTTATTTGTATTTGGCTTGCTTATGGTGTGATTTGAGGTATATTATGCTTGAGATTTGAATATTTGTTATGTTTTCAACGTTAAAGTATTGTGGTTTGGTTGTGACACTGAGTTTATTATGTAGTAGATCGTTTGATGTGTGTAAGTTTGAAACTTTGGATTTTATATATAAAAGCGATCTTTTGTGTTGTTTGTGTAATATTTGTGTTAGTTCATCTCTTATTAGTGAATTTAGATGCTTAAAAATGCTAATTAGATGCTGACATAACTTGGAAATGATTAAAATCGCGAAATTTTTAGAACTCAAAATTTATGCGCCGACGGCGGCATACATAACTTGGAAATGATTAGATGCTGACATAACTTGGAACACAAAATTTGGGTGCCGACGGCGCCAGAATGGTCGCCGACGGCTATATTTTCCCGAAAGTTCATATTATTTTTTTTTGGTCTGGCGTCGACGGCGCCCAATTCCCGAAACTGCTCAGAAACTGCCCAGAAACTTTTAAATTCACGATTTTTGACCCTTTGACCCCATTTGACCGTCGTCTACCTTCAGCCAAGGCCGAAATACTCCATTAGGGCTTGCTTAAACTTGGATTTGAGACGATGTCGGAGCTTTTTAAGGTTGAATCTTGTCTTCCCTAGGTAAGAGCTCTACTATAAAATAAGAATTTTTTATTTTCATAATGGAAGTCTCCCACATTATAGAGATACGAAAATTTGAGGATTTTGAAGAAATTTTGAGAAAATCCATGTTGAAATGCTCTTACTTGCTAGATTTGATTTTGGAGCTTATTGCATTGTGATTTTGTAATTTATTGGGATTTATTTTTTAATTTTCTAGAAATTTGAAATGGCTTCAAAGATGTTTAAGGGAAAAGGGAGGTTGATTTTGATGACAGACGATTTGTATATGTAAAAGCACAGTATCACTTTAAATCTACACTCAGTAGTAAAAAGTGTATCAAGATCGAGGATTTGAAAATCCGTGCGGAGTTTTAGAGCATGTGATTACTGAGCGAAATTGGAAACTTGTCATTTTTCTGTAGATGCTGTTGCTGATGTTGTCTGTGAGTTTTATGACAACTTGCGATATACTGAAGATGAATTTGTGTTAGTTCGAGTGCAAATAGTAGAATTTACTCTTGAATAGATCAATGCTCTCTACCAATTACGAGATAATTCGTTCTGTGAATACAAAACTTTTGGTCATGCGGATACCGCCATGAATGAGGTAATTACTTTTACTACTGATGGAAAATGGGAGTGGAAAACTTAGCAAAGACAAAAGATAAATTCTCCTGCTTCCATTTTTAATGTGCATCTAAAGTCTGACATTACTTTATTTCTGTAAGACTACTACTTGCCTACATCATAGTGAAGTTTCTAGAAACATAGTAATTCCAAATTTTTGTATTCAGAATATAAGTTTGGGGGAGAAAACAAATTCTGAATTTTTCATTGGGTAATTTGTTATATACTGAAAAATTTAAGTTTGAGGGAGAAAATAATTTTAACTTTTATTTGTTCTCAATCAAAATTATTTTAAAATGACCTAAAGTAGTCGAGTTTAACTTTAGATCACTGAATTTTTTATTTTATTTAAATATCATAGGAGATTTGAATGAAATTTTTTAGTATTGAAAGTTAACTTTATTGGCTAAGATATTTAGTATAAGAGGATTAGATTATAATTAACTATTTAATGTAAAGAAAATTGTATTTTTGAAATGTTAAGAGTATTGGAAGTTGATGTGAGGAGAAATTATTGACTCTATTATTGACTCTATGATGAATCATTAAAAAACTAATATATCTATAAAGTAAAAAAATGTGTCAAGTTCCAACTTTAGGAAGAGAAGAGTGAAGTTCAAAATTATTAAAGACTATCAAGTTATAGTAATCATCACATGAAAAGAAACAACAACAACAACAACAAAGCCTTAATCCCACTAAGTGGGGTCGGCTACATGAAAAGAAAAAGTAAAAAAAAAAAAGGATTGAAAAACAATCCCAAAAAGAAAAAGAAAAGAAAAAGGAAAATATATGCGAGGAGAAGCTTGAGGAGATGCCTAAGCAAAAGTTGGCTTCACTTGAATCAACTTAAAGGAAGAGTTCAATTTCATTTTTGAATTTATAATAAAGTATTAGCATACTAATAGAGTTCTCATAAACTTTTTCATATGGTACTTCAAAGCACCCTTAATGTGACAAATTGTGATTATTCTTGAAATAAATAGGAGGCTCAAACTCTTAGACTTGATTACTAACTGTTATTATACTTATAATTTTGACTTAAGTTATTGAAAATCATTCTGAAAATTTTGTTATTATGTTCTTTTAATTCAAAAATCATTGTAATCATTAAGTTTAGTTCACTACTAAGAGCCATATTTTTATGTAGTAAAAGGATTACTTGAGGACAAGTAATAGTTAAGTTTGGAAGATTTTGATGCACAAAAAATATGCTTGATTTTTCATATTCGTACTTATTTTTTATGATAATGCACTTTAATGGAAGGTGTTTTTCATGTTTTGATGCATTTATGATGATTTTAGGTAAAATGAGCAAAAAGAAACGAAAAGAACGGATTTTGAGCGAAAAAATGCAAAAATCAGATTTTTGAAAATTGATCTCGGCTATTTATGCTTACGTTTTATATATGAATTTATACTTTATACTTCTTTTTAATTATATTTCTTTCTTTGCAACGACGCCAAAAACTTTAATCCACCCAATGCAAATGGGAGTTTAATTGATGGTATTATAAAATATGATTTTAGACAAGAATATGTATCATTATGAATTAATATAGTACTTTCTGATTAAGCCGTAAGATATCAAATCCAGAGGGAAAGTTATAGGAAAATTTTTTCTAATTTCGAACACATAAAATTTACTTTTTTACTTTTAGAAAAGATATTACTCAAATTAAAAATAATATTTTAGGAAACATAATTCGATTCTTTTTGTTAATTTTATAATTTGAAATTAAAGTAAGGAGATAATTTAACAAACTCTTATAAGATGAAACCTTATGCAAATGAAATATATTTTTCCTTTATATGAATCAATAACAAGTTATGGAAAATATTTGTTGTGCAAGTATCTAAAATGTGTTGTGTCAAATATGAGCAATAATATTCTTTACTCTTACTAGAGATGCTATAAAGAACATAGGTTAATTAACTGTTCTAAAAATATTTAAGAGGGGTTAGGCAAAAAGATATTAGCTCTCACTCTAGAGTTTCCTCGATTCCCTCCACCTGAGGGCTAACATCTCGTAACAAAACTTAAAACAATAAATGGAATATGGGATTTTAGTCTGTCACTTTAAAGTCTTCTAATTCTACACCCATCAAAGTATATCTCCTTATTTATTTGCACTAAACCATATGGTTTACATTCTCACCCATAGTGTCTCATATGATTCTTTCCAATTGTTGACTAAGACAATACCGCACTGGATCCTGTATGTTCTCACAACATATTTTAACATCTTAATTTTCCAAATCAGGAAGTAAATGAAGTGCAAGGTTTTGAATAATCACAACTTCTTCCAATATTGAATTCTTGTACTTCTCACAACATATTTCTATAATTTAATTACTTCATATTACGGAAAAAGATAAAGAAATTTACTCAGAATTCATGGAGAAAACACAATAACAACTTGGTTTAAAAATTGAAATCATAGTGTAAACACAACAAATCCTAATTAAAAGCAAAATGTAATACAAATATAAGGACTTATCTGTAAATCCTCTCCACAAAACTCTTAAAATTCTTTTGAAATTTTTGCTTTACCTTACAATACTCTATAGAGGTTGGCGCCCAACTCAATAGACTCTAAATCTCAATTCTAATTCTAATACAAAGTATATAAAATGAAGTAAAGATGGTGAAGTGGAGAGGTGTGTTCTAAATTAATTTTATAACATAAACCTTACTCTTAAACACTAACCACACCCTCCAACAACAACCATTTTTCTGATTTTGAAGTCCTCTTTTTATAATTTTCTAAAATGTGTCTTTGCATTTCTTCAAATTGTATCCCGATTCAATGTATCTTCCATGATATATCTATTCAAGAGTAATTTGAATGAAAATTGGCGCTAATAGGTTGTTACCCACGTCCTCACCAAGAGGTGCTTTGAAAACCTCTTCAAAATGGCGCATGAATTAAAATAACTTCTCTTTTATAACTGCCGCGCGCAAGTACGAGGTATTGGCGCTTCGCCGCGAGCTTGCTGGCGCGTAAGCCCCAGATACTGGAGCATAGTCGCGGGGCCTTGGCGCGTAAGCGCGAGTTCTAGCGCTTAGCCGCCACTTATCACTTCAAATTTCTTCATTTTTGCTCCAAATTTAATCATTTTTTTCTTATTTTCATCACATTCATCCATTTAATCATACTTGTAAGAAAAACAAAAAAAATAACTTCCATTAAAGTACAATGCCATCAAAAGTAAGTATAATTTTGTGCATAAAAATAAGTTATACTTTAGGTGTATCAAAATCCCCCAAACTTGAAATTTTACTTGTCCTCAAGTGACACTTTAATCATATAAAAATCATATAACTAAATTATGTGATGAGTTTCTTTAGGGGTTTTAAAAATTTTGTTTTAGAAATGTAGTAGTCTAATTTAGAAAAAAATTAGTAAATGAGACCAATTTAATGTTTAGAAATCTCTTAAGTAAAGGTTATTTAAAAATACTAGTTCCTATCTTATTCAGAAATACTTATATTTTTTAAAATATAGGGATTAGACATTTTATTTTCTTTACTTAAAAATATTTACTAAAAATAATTATACCCACTATATTATATTTATAAGTTTCAAGATTTTCATCAAATCTTATACTCTAAAAAGATCCGGTGTGAAATTAATTTTTGATTAGACCCTTAAATCCTCAAGTATCTCCTTCCTTTTCTCATATACTCATTTTTCA
This sequence comes from Papilionanthe hookeriana x Papilionanthe teres, assembly GCA_022702705.1. Lineage (NCBI taxonomy): Eukaryota > Viridiplantae > Streptophyta > Magnoliopsida > Asparagales > Orchidaceae > Papilionanthe > Papilionanthe hookeriana x Papilionanthe teres. The sequence goes on along the minus strand of CM040422.1, from coordinate 77,166,639 downwards.
CTTTTTCTTTTCTTTATTTCTTTTTTTTATATAAGATAAGGATTACTGTATCTGGATAGGCCTTTAATGATTTTGAATTCTACCATTCCTTTCCTGAATTACAACGTAGATATATCTTTAACTTAGAAATATAATAAAAATTTTGAAAATTATTTTAAATAAAAGAAACTTAAGCATTAAAATAAAAGTCTAATTCTTCTAGTTTTCCAAAAATATAATTTTTCCTACTAAAGATAGTTACCAAATATTCATCATTTCTTCACTAAGAAATTTTTAACCTTAAATTTTTCATCATTGCTATAAATTTTAACTAGATTTTCTTACTCATTTCTAGATTTAGAATTTTACTTCCCTAATATAACTTCATACACATAATTATTTTTCATTCAAAAGTAAATTTTTAGTTCATTTGAAAACAAATAAAATTGTAATTTTTTGAAAATTGTTTCTTATTCCCCCGAACTTTAAAATTTTCATTATAATGAAACATTTAAGCATGATAACAACATCGATGAGTAGGAACATGAATGAATATATCCAGATCAAAATATTAAATTTGCAGGAATTTTTAATATTCTAACTATGCAGGTATTAAAAACATGAATGAAAATATCCAGATCATTTTTTTTTAATTTTCATTTAATAAAAAGATATTCGAAAGACTTCTAAAGTAGTGGATGATACAAAATAGCAAATTCACACACTTAAACAAAAATTCCAGTTAAGACATATATATGGCAGTAAATTGAAAAGTTAAGCATGAAATTTAATTAGTGTATTTTAATAGCATTTAAAAACCTTCCGAAATAATATCTGGAAAAAGTTCTAAACTATCAAATAAAGCACACTAACACATTTACTACAACAAAAAATCACATCACATATCGTTGACATACAACATCCATAACTAAAATAAACACAATCTAAAGTGTTTCAACAACTAGTACAACAACATGAAATACATAAAGTAGTCCTCCATAATATCCACAAATGTTAATAACCACACAACATCAAATATAGAAATAGTCCCCAAACACATCACATAACAAACATAAAGCAAATAAAATAACAATCCTAATCATGTTCCTTCTCTTCACCATCCTTATCCCCTTCACTCCAGGTACGGGTAAGCACGTATGGGTTATATTGTGGATGAGCACTAAAATCTCCTCTCATCAATCTATCTATATAGCTGTGATAATATCCTATACTCACTGTGTTTCTGAAGATAGTCCCCCATACGGTCTACTTTCCCCTCTAAATCATGCATTTGATTCTCAGTATAGTTAACATTATCTCTTATCCTATTTAAAAGCTTAGTCTACGAATCAGTGAACTGATCTGAAGATTCCTAGGATGTAGAAGCATGAGATGTAGAAGTAGTAGAAGATACTAGCTCTCACTCTAGAGATTCCTCGATTCCCTCCACCTGGGGACTAACATCTCGTATCAAAACATAATTCTACATAAATTAAATTGAGGGATTTAGTCTGTCACTCTAAAGTTCTCTAATTCTACACCTATCGAAGTATATATCCCTATTTATTTGCACTCAAACATATGGATTACATTCTCACCCATACAATCTCATGTGATTCTTTCCAATTGTTGACTGAGACAATACCGCAATAGATCTTACATGTTCTTACAACATATTTTATCATTTTAATTTGTCAAATCAAGAAGTAAATAAAGTGCAAGGTTTTGAATCATCACAACTTTTTTCAACATTGAATTCCTATACTTCACACAACATATTTTCATAATTTAATTACTTCATGACATTAGAAAAAAAAAGATAAAGAAAACTACTCAGAATTCATGGAGAAAACATAATCACAATTTAGTTTAAAAGTAGAAATCATAGTGTAAACACAACAAACCTTAATTAAAACCAAATGTAATACAAATATAAGGATTTATTTGTAAATCCTTTCCATAAAACCCTTGATGTTCCTTTGAAAGTTTTGCTTTCCCTTACAATACTTTATAGAGCTTGACGCCCAACTCAGTATACTCCATATCTCAATTTTAAAATAACTTTATAATATAAATTTCACTCTTAAACACTAACCACACCCTCCAACAATAACCTTTTTTTTCTGATATTCAAGTCTTTTTTTTATATTTTTCCAAATTGTGTCTTCACATCTCTTCAAATTGTGTCTCGATTCAATGTATCTTCCAAGAGATGCATCCATTCAAGAGTAATTTGAATGAAAATTGGCGTCAATAGGTTGTTACCAACGTTCTCACCATGAGGTGCTTCGAAAACCTCTTCAAAATGGCGCCTAAATTAAAATAACTTCTCTTTTATAACTGCCACGCGTAAGCGCGGGGTACTGGCGCTTAGCCGCGAGCTTGCTGGCGCGTAAGTTCCAGATCCTGGCGCATAGCCGTTGGGCCTTGGCGTGTATGCGCGAGATCTGGCGCTTAGCTGCCACTCATCACTTCAATTTTCTCCATTTTTGCTCCAAATTTGATCCTTTTTTCTTCTTTTCATCACAATCGTCCATGTAATCATACTTGTAAGAAAAACACACAAAATATCATCAAAAATAGGTTTAAAAATATGCATAAATATACTATATATTTTAGGTGTAGAGAAACTCTTGGGAAATTCGTTCCTAGACGAATTTAAACTGTTTGGGCGGCATAAATGTGTGTGGAGTCAGTGTGGTTTTAAGGTTTTCTTCCTCGGAACGATAATCAGGACTCCGCTAGAGCCCTGTATTACTTGAACGAGACGCACACTTGCATACAGATTGACGCCACTTTGTTAAACTGATTATATTCTGTAACTGAATTGAAACTATTTGCGAAAATTTATTACTTCTTATCTGCAGCCATCGCGGTCAAAGTTCTTTTAGGATATGTTGCCACCTTTGTTTATTGTAGCAGGAGGGCCAGCGGAAGCTGAAAACTGGTTGTTGAAAGTGAGGAAAATCATTCATTGTATGACTTGTCCACTAGGGAGGAGAGTTTCCATTGCCTGATTTGCTTTTGAGGGAGAAGCTAATAGGTGGTGGTAAGGACAAATGCGGAGATGTTTGGAGGTAGAAGCAACCACTTGATATAGTGGGATAAGTTCGTGAGAAAGTTTAAAAGTTTGTTTGTACTAATGTCAGCTAGGAGATATATGCAAGAAAAATTTATTAGGCTGGTACAGGGAGATCGATCAGTTATGCAGTATGAAGTAGAGTTTACTATGTTGCCCCGGTATGCACCACAGCTCATTTTTAGTTTAAAGGAGAAATGCTACAAATTTCTTTCTGGATTACATTATTCAATTAGACGGTCACTAGTGCCACTTGGGATCAAAGGCTATTCAATGCTAGTGGAGAGGGCTAGACTGGTGGGCATTGATTTTCAGCGGACTAAGAAGTGTATGGACATGTACAAGGGAAAGAGCTTGGAAGAAGTGTCACAAACAAGCTTATTCTCAAGTTTAACAGGAAGAAGAAAGTCCCAAGTTGATGGAGTTATTAGTTAAACTGGCAGCAACACTATAAGGCCTGTGCTAAATATGAGAAGCAACATCTTAGTAAATGTCTATTTGGTTTGATGATGTGTTATCTAGACAGCTTGTATATCAGAGGACAAATATCCTAATTTTGCTAAAAAAACTCACCTCTGATGCTAAATCATGAAAGGAATCAATTCGAATGAAAGCAGTGGTTAGCAGAGAGTGATAGAAGTTGGTACTATGACTCGTAAGAAGCAACTAAGACAGAACACTCGATCAAGGGTCTATTCTATAACACCTCAGGACCCTGAAGAAGTTGTTAATGTTTATGCTACTAGAGTTTGATGAGGTAATTTGTCATCTGGCGGTTATGTTATCTTTCATGTTTGTTATGTTATTTTAGGTGTTTGGAGATTATTTCATTTAATTATGTATCTCAGAGTTGGATTTATCATATCCACTTTTGTTATCATTTAATAAGAATTAATTATTTTTGAAGATTTTATGGATAATTCATGTTAAATATGCTTAATGTTTAGTTGATGTGAAGATCATAAATTTAGAGGATAAAATTTTTATGAGGGAAGATTGTAATGATCCGATTTAAAAAAATAAATAAATAAAAATAATTTTCCAATATAAATGTTGCTATATGCAAGCGGCCTATTTGAGAGAAAACATTATGAAACTTACCTCCCTCTCTCGTTTTCTTCAATTTTACCATGAACGATAGTTTTACACGGGAAATAGAGAGCGAGACATAATAAGTGAGAGAGAGTTATGTTATCTTTCATGTTTGTTATGTTATTGCAGATGTTTGGAGATTGTTTCATTTAATTATGTATCTCAGAGTTGGATTTATCATATTCACTTTTGTTATCATTTAATAAGAATCAATTATTCTTGAAGATTTTGTGGATAATTCATATTAAATATGCTTAATGTTTAGTTGATGTGAAGATCATAAATTTTGAGGATAAAATTTTTATGAGAAAAGATTGTAATGATCGATTTAAAAAAAATAATAAATAAAAATAATTTTCCAATATAAATGTTGTTATGTGCAAGCGGCCTATTTGAGAGAAAACATTATGAAACTTACCTCCCTCTCTCATTTTCTTCAATTTTCCCATGAACGATAGTTTTACATGGGAAATAGAGAGCGAGACGTAATAAGTGTGAGAGAGACCGTGAAAAAGAACCAAGAAGTGTGTGCCCTAACTAAAGAAGAAGAGGAAGAGTCGTGTGTGACTTCATTAAGAAAGAGCAGTTTGGGGGGGGGGAATGTGAGTCTCTCGTCAAGGTGAGCACCAAAAATGCGTTCGGGTGTTTGATGCAGAGGAACAATGTCGCAAATGAGGCGAGAAGAAAACTAAAGACTTTGTGTCTGTGAGTGAGTGGAGTTGGCGTCGAAACAACACTACTTAGGATAAGAAGGAAGTGTAGTGACTTGTGCTTAGGATAAGCTTTGTTTTGTGAGAAGGAAGGCCATGCCTTAACTGATCGAAGGAGAAGAAGAGGACGTGCGTGCAGGAAGGGGGGTCGATCTTAGCATGCGAGATGAAGCTCATTTGAGCTTTAGAAATGGCTGAAGGTTGTATTAGCTAAGCAAAGATTTGAAGTCAGTTAACTAAGAAATTGTTATATATATATATATATATATATATATATATATATATATATATATATATTTATATAAAGTTTGATTTTATTAGGATCAGAGCTATTATGTCTTGAATCTGAGAGAGTATGGTGATGTGAATTTTCTGTACAGGAGAAGAGGAAGAATCGTGAGCGTTAAGAGTGGTAGCCTGTCCCGTACGTGAGAAAGGGTGGGGGGACAACCGTAATATTTAAGGTAAATGATAATAATTTATTTCTTCAATGCTTTAAGATTTTGTTATATTAGTATACTAGTTAAGTATTCAATTAGATTCTTGTTAATTAATGTTAGAAAATCAAAGTGGAGCAAATTTTATATTGTTAATCAAGGAGTTTTGAGGTGCTAGTTCGTAGGAGGCAATAGAAGTCTAGAACAAGAAAATCATTTAGAATATATTTCTAAATTTCAGTTATGTTCATCATTTTTATATATTTTTGACTTCATATATGATCTATTCGAGTGATATGTAGATTATAATAGATTCTTCATATTGTTATATTCATTATGTTGTCAGATTCATTTTGTTGTCAGATAGGAAAATATACATGTTAAATAGTTGCACAATGAAATTAAATCATATAGAATTCTTCATATGATCAGCCATGGTATATGCATGTTAAACGTTGCATTAATAGTTGTATAATGGGCTAGTATATGTGATATTAGATTACCACATGATGTTTATATTCTAACAGAGGTTAGCTCATTGTATGACTAGATGTATATGTCAAATTATGATTTGATTTTTGTTTGACTTTTAAAGGTGCATCATTTAGATTTTCGTATGTCCTCTAATTTTATATAAAGTTTGATTTTATTAGGATCAGAGCTATTATGTCCTGAATCTGAGAGAGTATGGTGATGTGAATTTTTCGTACAGGAGAAGAGGAAGAATCGTGAGCGTTAAGAGTGGTAGCCTGTCCCGTACGTGAGAAAGGGTGGGGGGACAACCGTAATATTTAAGGTAAATGATAATAATTTATTTCTTCAATGCTTTAAGATTTTGTTATATTAGTATACTAGTTAAGTATTCAATTAGATTCTTGTTAATTAATGTTAGAAAATCAAAGTGGAGCAAATTTTATATTGTTAATCAAGGAGTTTTGAGGTGCTAGTTCGTAGGAGGCAATAGAAGTCTAGAACAAGAAAATCATTTAGAATATATTTCTAAATTTCGGTTATGTTCATCATTTTTATATATTTTTGACTTCATATATGATCTATTCGAGTGATATGTAGATTATAATAGATTCTTCATATTGTTATATTCATTATGTTGTCAGATTCATTTTGTTGTCAGATAGGAAAATATACATGTTAAATAGTTGCACAATGAAATTAAATCATATAGAATTCTTCATATGATCAGCCATGGTATATGCATGTTAAACGTTGCATTAATAGTTGTATAATGGGCTAGTATATGTGATATTAGATTACCACATGATGTTTATATTCTAACATAGGTTAGCTCATTGTATGACTAGATGTATATGTCAAATTATGATTTGATTTTTGTTTGACTTTTAAAGGTGCATCATTTGGATTTTCGTATGTCCTCTAATTTTAGTAGAGTTGCATGATTTTTAGTAAATAAATACAAATCTCACATGAAAATAATGTTATGCTTTGAATGATGAAATTAAAATGTTGTATACATGGATGCCTGTATGTACGTGTTCAGAAGAGTAGTTTACCTTCTAATGGTATAGACAGTGGACGCTAGTATACCCGCGCGCGTAGGTGTTTTTCTACTACCCTAGACAATTGTGACGTTTGATCGCTGATCGCTGTGCCGAAAGTAGATCATCAATCAAGGGTAGGTGGATAGTGCTTGCCACCTCAAATAATTGTGATGTTTAGATCGCTAACTGCTGTGTCGACGGGAGAATAGCTGTCAGGGGCACGTAAGGGTCTTTCTACGTCAGATAATTGTGATATTTAGATCGCTAATCGATGTACCGATGAAATAATATTGACTAGAGATTTGTTAAGTTATGTTTTGATGGTGCTCCTAAGAAGAATATGAATGTTAATAGTATAAAATAAAAGTAAAGTTAAGATTACGGTGAAAGTAAATGCATATAGAAGTATAGAGTATTTTCATTTGGAAAATATCATTGATACATGCAATAGTATATTCAAAGATTTCTTGTAGAGATTAAAAGATTAGCATATTCTAAGATTTCTTATAGAAATATGAAAAATCAGCAGGTTCATTGAATTCTTTCCCTTTGGTTACTATAGTTTAGAAATATGGTTGCTCCTATGTTATCTTTAGATAACTCATTATGTTGCTTAAACATTTTTATTTTAAAGGTTTACACTTTGATTAAGATGAATATAAGAAAAGATAATGTGTATAGGAGGCGAGAATAACTATCAAAAAGACACATTTCTACTTGTTAATTTAATTGCTTTGTTTAATGGCTATTTCATGAATTGTTTTGAATATTAAATTATTAGTAATAGAAATAGAATAATAGAAATTTTTTCTCGCCGACCATTCGTTCCCGTCATGATTAATTTTACAATTTGTATGATACGAAAGATATACATGATATGTATGATATGCACATATGCATGATATAGAAGATGCACTATAAATAGTTACATCTAAGCGTAATTATGCATGTTAATAAATAAATAAATGTCTCAAAAAAATGCTTGTCATTAAGAATTAAATAGTTTATATATGAATATCTGTATGTGCATGTTCAGAGATCACCACCTAATTGTACAGGCAGGGGATGCGGGTGTACTGGCGCGCGTAGACTTTTTCTACAACCCAAGACGATTGTGATTGTTAGATCACTAACCGTTGTGCTGACGAGATAATATTAGACGGGCGAATAAACAGAGCTTACCATCTCACATAATTGTGATGTTTAGATCATTAAACGTTATGCCGACAAGATAACATCGGTTAGATGTTTGTAAGAGCATTTCTACCCCAGACATCTGTGATGTTTAGATCACTAATCGCCGTGTCGACGGGATAATATTAGACGGGTGTGTTAGATTTTGTTGACAGTGATTCTCAAGCAATCAGATGTGTATGTAAAGAATATAAAATAAAAGTAAATGCAAAGTTAATGAATATAAAAGTTTATAGTATTTTATTGAGTTTCATTGAGTAAATGTCATTGATACATGCTCTAGTATTTAAAATTTTCTTATAGAAGTATGAAAGAATAGCTTGCATATTATTATTTTTTTTTCATGTGGTTATTGTAGTTTAGAAATATGATTACTCATGGTTATTTTTAGATAACGCGTTATTTTTTTTAAAAAATTCTTTGGTGCTAAGCTTTTGAATAAGATGAATAGAATAGGAGCAAATGTGTATAGGAGGCAAACACATCAACTGAAAATGTATAAATTTTTATTTGTTAATTAAATTGTTATTTTTAGTAGCTCTTTCATGAATATTTGAATATTAAACTGTTAGTGATAGAAATGCAATAGAGAAAAATTGATTTCTACCATCTGACAATTCGTTCTCGTCTTGGTTAGTTGCAAGCCTTGGGTTGGATCGTGACGTCTCCTATTTTGAGAAAATTGATGTAAGGGTCGATCCAATTTTTTGTTTCTTCGGTCTCTGCTTCTAATATCTCGATTTGGGGGTCTCCCCTCCTCTTCGATTGTACTTGGATCTGAGGCCCGCTACCACAATATCATTCCTAAAGCCGGTTTAAAATTGGAAGCATTCAGATTTCACTATTTATGTTTTTGCTTTTGCGAGACACATCATTTCCTCTCTAGCCTTAAATCATCCGTCCACCTGACCAACCACAACTTGAGTCAGTTTTTTTCCAGGAGGTGTTAGGTGACCATCTCGTAGGCGAATCACAATCCTTTTATATCATCAGTATTTTCTCAAAATATTGTGACGACACATATGGGTAGTTATGTAGAGAGCCAACTTAAAAAAAGGAGGTATGTGAAATTTCTAATTGAGGTTTGTCCCCTCAATGAAAAAGATATTTAATTGAAGAGCATGTGCCTAGCATCGACCTATCAATATAAAATTTTTAACATGTGCTAAATCTCTCAAATATTTGTTTTCTGGTGCTTGTAAGTCACAAGGAACTTACAAGAGCACACAAGGAACTTACAAGAGCACACAACAATCAACAAAAGTTCATTAAGGTGCTAAAATATTGAGAAGTTCGCTTGAGAATAGTTTATGATCAATGATTTGATCAGACATCTTTTGGGCTCAATAAATAAAATAAAACGAGACATAAATCGATTATAATGTCTAAAAATTGAGAATGAGAATGAATCAATGATAATGGATTGTTAAGGTTGAAAGCAAAACAAATAAATCATTGAAGGAGTGTTAATAATGAAATATACAGGGCAATATTGAGAATACACATTTAGGTGGGGTTTCATAGAATCAATGAATGATGAAATTTTATTAGTGTTATAGTAATAGAGCTTATTGAATTTACCTTCAATGACAAAAGCCGTATGTGATACATCAATTCATTGCTTTTTTTATGGATTCTTTTAAAAAGCCAATATTAGGCTAAAACATCATTTTGTTCCCACTTCTTACAATTTTTCAATTAAAAAATATATTTTATTTGTTGGTGATTCATATACTTAATGTTTTTTTGGGGTGGGGGTGGCTTTTTAAAAATTTGGTTGTAGGTATGTGGTGGAAAATTTAACAACATAGAAATCTTCAGTGGGAATTTTAAATATATATTGTTTCCAGAAGAATCAAGCAATAGTTTCCTTACAACCAATCCCTTTTAACAGATTAGGTTAAAAAAAACAGCTTTACACCACAAAAAATTTCTAGAAAGCAGCTAGAAACAATTCCCTAAAGAGAACTGTGGTGGCGGTCCGAAATGCAAAGTAGAGAGGATGTTATCCTAAACAGACTCTTTAAACATTATCATTTTGCTCATGCATTTTCTTTATGATTTTATGATGATTTGTATGTTAAAGGAACAATCAATATTTCTATGTGAACTTTATTTATCTTGTTTTATAAAGAACGAAAAAAAGATTAACATTGGCAAAGTTGTGTGAAGTAATTAATTGCTTGGAGGTATACCGTTGAGAAAACTAGCAACGCCAATAAAAATATATATATATATATTTTTTAAAATCTAAACTAGGCATAAGTATAATGACTGAAAAATAAACTCTTATTTGATTCATTGCTGCTTTGTAGGGCATTCCACATGATAGTTATTGATGAATTTGTCTCAAATCTTATTACTCATCCAAATCTTTTGTTGTGTTATACTTTAGTCTACATTGCCATCATATTGAATTTTTTTTTTAGGACTTTTTTAACTATGAATTATCTTAACTAGTTCCTGCGAATTATGACAACTGAGAGGTAAGTAAAATCCATGAAACGTTTCTCGTCTTTTTTTTTTAACTTGTTCATCCTTAAAGAAGATGCCATTCTTTGGGATCCTGTTGTACATAATTATCTCACTGCCATTCAAATGATAAATTTTCTTATTTTGTGTGTTCTCAGTAATAGAAAATTTGTATTTCTCACCATCTTGTTTTGTTTATTTTTTCGTAGCTATGCAATTAGCGAGGCTTCAATTTATTGGACGGTATTCATGGATCGTCTATTAACATTAGGGGATGATTGTTTTGAGGAAAAACAAAAATTAGAAGAAAAAATGATTAACTTGGTTAACCTCTACTACGCTGCTTTGGATGCTCCAAAAAGTGGCCTGAAGGTTTGTTTCCTTTCATACTTTCCCTTTGTGTTATAGCTGAAATTGTTTATCTTATTAAAGCTCTCCTGATTTTGGTATATTTTGCTGATAACTTCAGTTATTTTATTCTTGAGAGTTGGCCAATTTTGATGAGTCATATGTAGTAGATGTGAGTACTATAAAGCTTTAGGTAGTCTAGCTGGGATGGAGCAGATGCTTTATACTTTTGCTTTAGTATTCTACTATTAGCTGTCATAAGTATTTACTGTTTTTATGTACTCCATGAAAATGATTATATACTTCTTTTTAAAGCCTTATCCATAACTTTGTGCTTAGGTTGAAATTCCCAGTGAACTCAAACCTGATGTGTTTCCACACATAATGGGTAGAGGAAAAACTTACATTTCAAAGTCTATACTTGGTTTGATTCACGATGAGGTGGAGACTGTTGAGACACAAGATATTTCTCCAAATGGTAAACATTTTCTAAATCTTTTGAATGATGTGCTTCTAGCATATTGCATGTTGTATTTCTTGGTGGTGAATTTTTATTTATGCAGACATACAGTATCCTGCAACCATATAAATGTATGTGACTGCAGGCTTATTAAATAGTAAGTGCTTCTGTTGTCCAACGCAATTGGTAGATAATATAGTTACGATGTCCTTTTAGGTTCGTTATAAATTCACTATATTTGCTCCAGTTATTGAAACCTATAAAGTTTCATGATGACGTTTTAATTTTATATAAACCATTTTCTTCTTTTTTCAATGCTTGCTCTATAATTTGAGATATATTTAAGTTAAATTCATTCAATTTCTTGCTTCTTGAGATTCTGTTCTTTTTGAATAATAATGTTTTGGAATTAGAGGAATATGCAAATTCCCAAAGGTGCTTGAATTTTTCCCTTATGATGTTATATTCTAAATTCAATGTTTTCACCTTTCCGTTCTTGGGAAACTATGAGGTCCTTGAAGTTTAATCTGTTGATAGCTGACACATCTAAATTTGAAGCATACTGAAGGTGAACATTAACCCAAATCACAAATCCTGGTTCCTCCCAAGTTTAGATTGGACTTAAACCGGCTTATGAATTTAGATTGTAAACATTTTTTGAATTAATTTCGTTTAAATTAAATAGCATTGTCTTTTTGGAATATTTTTTTTTGTAAATTAAATCTCTTCACTCATTCATTTACTCCGCCGGGATAGTTTCTGAGAGGTATTTATCAGCTAATAAGATGAGTTCTATATAATTATATAACCTAGTGGATGAACAAACAATTCTATACTACAAAAAAATCAAAGGAAAAATGAAACAATATGCCTGTCAATTTTCTATGGCAAAAATACGCTTGCTATTGACTGACACATCTTTTGTGAGCACAATAAGATGCAGCTCATACATCTTCTACTGTCTATGATGATAAACTTAAAGATTTCTTGAACGTTGGATATATTATTATACTATCTAATACCAATGGGTTAAGTTTTTTTTTTTCAATATGCAAATGCAACATTTCAATATATCATTCATTTAGGATTCACCTCAGCATGCATTTTCCATTTGTGTGGAATAGTATTAATTTTTATTAGCTGTTCAGACTTCACATGAAATTTATATATCATTCATAATAATAGGAAGATCATTTCTACTAGGGGATAATTATAGCAAAGCTTTTCACAATAACTTCATCTCATGGATATCAAGATAAATGAATTATAAAGATGTCAATCAAAGGCAACAAATGTAGAAGAAAAAGTCAAATTACTGACTATAACATTAGATATAGCCACTTCAGCGTTAGGAGATTCGGTCCCCCAACCATTCTTTAGATGTTCATCATCATAGTTTAGTAGCCATACATCTTCTATATGACAAGTAAGGCATTCTTATGAGCTAACTTGTTTAAAATCTTCTTTGATTGTATAATCCATTAATTTTTCTCTTAATTAAAAGTTTATCTCACTTGTTTAATCCTTATTAAAATATAGTTGTCATCTTCCTTTAGGTTATACTCTTCAGTCCCTTGCTAAATCTGCTTCAGCATGATGACGTATCCATTAATATGTTTTAAGATTTAGACTTTCTACTAGTAAAATTTATTTTCCTATATTTTCATTTCCCTTTATTATTCAAACTGGCAATACTGAATAGGTCATCACTGATTAAATTAGCACCTTTGATTGTGGAGCGCATAAACATTTTCTAGCGGCGTTTTCCTCAGGTCTTTTGGATCACACATGAGTTTGAGAAGGGTATGCCTCAATTGTTGACTCTTCAAAAGCAAGTTTTTTTGAACCCATGAGCTTTGATGTACAACTTCAAAATAAATGAATAATCGTGGCTAGACTGATGTTTAGGTTGAATAATACTTGTTAAAAGATTTGAATTATATGTGTTTAATTCTGTTATTTTTATTTAAATCTTGTAGAAATTTCCTGTTTTTGGACTTTTTATGGTTTTATTATTTGATTGTCAAACCATTTAAATTTGAATTTGAAGATTTGAATAGTTCTAAATTTAGATGGAAAGCTTGTTTATGTAAAAATAACATGAAGGATGTTATTTTGATACTCAAGAATTGAAATTAGAATTTGTAACTTAGCTTATTTTATGTAAGTAAAGTTGTCATTTTGACATAATGTTATTTATTTATTTATTTTAATTCTGTTTTCCATGTGTTGTTTAGCCGTGTGGCTTATTCCTTGCTTTAGTGTGGAGGTTCATGATCCTACCCTGAGTATATGGAAAAAACATTATGATGACTATAGATGTGAGATGAGGACTGCATTGCTGGAGCCGCACGAAGACAAATTGCCTGAAAATGTCATCCAAAAGTATAAGAAGGTATAATTACTTTCATGAAGCTTCATTGATTGATATTTCCTTAATAACTTGTCCTAATATGTATATAAATATATTTATTTTGTCAGTTGCTGTATGGAGCAGCTGAATTTGAAGATAGCACAAGGAAGGAAAAAGAGATATTCAATGATGCTCTAGCAATATATCAGATTGCTTATAAAATGGCCAAGTCTACTAATAGAGTTAGCTATTGCAGCTTTGCATGGAAGGTTGCAGGAAGGGCACTTTGTTTGCTGCATGCCAGAAAACAGGAGGAAGATCCATCGTTTTTATGTTTAAGATCAGTTCTACGGGAAGTTTTTGGCTGATATTTCATGTAGATTATGTCATGGGCATAGTATTGTATTGTTGTTTATTATTGTAGTGATTTAAGAACTAAAGCATATGATTTGAACTCTAGATTGGATTTTTTAAAAGCAATGTAAATTAATTATGGATATTATTGATGTAATGTTATTTGTAAATGGGTAGTGTTACATGATATTAGGCGGCTTAACGTCTTCTCTGCAATTGACCTGCATTGCTTATGCTAGGGATTATGAATTCAAAAGGAGATCGAAGTGTCCAGGCCAAGTATATCAGTATTTAGTTTTTTTCTTTGTTCAAATAAACCTCAAGTCTATGAACAAATATCCTTTATTTGTAATCTTTTCCAAATTTACAGTTTCAGCCGGGAAATTTATTTTGTGAATTATGAACGCCTGTCTGGATTCCTTCCATTCTCTTTCCCAACAAGCATCTGATTTTATTTTTTCAATACAATCTTTTTTCTACATTGAGTTGTTCTTATTTATCTTCAATGATCCCACTTTGTAAGCACATAGGTTCTCATATTACATATGCTTGTGAATTATATTATTTTGTTTATAGTTACCATTGGATCATTAAATTCTCTTTTATTTAAGCAAAATTTGCACAATTTGTGCTATTAGAAACTAATTTTATTTTATTTTACTGGGCATTTGTTGAGTCTAGTTACGCTCAACCTGGCATCCGTTTCATCGCGGCATTTCGAATATGATATTATGGTCGAACTGTCTTGGTTTACTTTTTCTCATTCAGTCACTCGCATGATGTGCTCTGGTTTTGGGAGGCAGCAGAACTTATTTGAGTTCCCCTTCATGTCCTCATGACACGCACAACTTAGAAGCAAGTAAAACTATAAAAGTGACTGAAAATTTTTATCCCTTGTGTTGTTTTTTGCTTATGGTTATTGTTATGAATTTAAGTTCAAATTCAATATGTTGAAATGCACTTGTTGTATCTTTTGATCAGTGGTTGATAAATTTGTGGATGATGTTTACATTTGTTTGGCATCATTGACGGATGGTGGCCAACTGAAGACAAGGCAAGTAGGGGTGGATTGATAGTGCTGACAAATCTTGATATGACACGAGGTAAAAAAATGTAAGATGGTTTGATGAAGTTTAGTTTCTGTTCGATCAAATCTTTTTCACAGGAACAAAACCATCCATTACTATAAATCAAGATAAATATGAATAATTTATAATTTAATGGGTCACAAGATGCTTGAGAGGAAATTCTGGACATTATTTATGAAAATGCATTGGTGCGTTTTGTAAATTGTTAATGATGTGGTGGTTTCATGTTCAGCTAAGGCCGGTCTTATTAGTAACAAATGCAAACCAATACCATTGTCACACCAATGCTTTGTATTAACTGTTGTCGCTATTATCTCCATTATTTCACTGAAACATTATTTTTATTTTATGAACAAGTGTATCAACCACGGGCCGCATCGGTGTACCAATCTAGTTAATCTTGCTTTTTTCTTGGAACCCGCCTAACGATTTGAGATCCCGCTTCTACACCATCCTATCGTGGATCCCGCTCTCTGCACTGTCGCGGCCATTAAAGGATCGCACCGCTAATCCTTTTGCAACTTCTGAATTCGCCTCTCTATTCGAACCGAAGAAGGACGAGCCCAGGCGATTGAGCAAGCAGGCGATCGAGCAGCGAAGCATCGCGAAAGAGAGGAACCAGGCGAGGGCTTCGGCGCAGCGAATCCGAACGACACGCGACAAGTGCAGCAAAGCTATCAAGAATCGCAGACTTCTTTCTAGTTGTTTGCTCTGATACCAATTATCTTTTCGCTTTGTCGGGTTATTTAGCGCATCACAACACTCGAAGCTTGCACGTGATATTACATTCAGATTATACACTTAGAGTTACGTGCGGAGCTCAATCTATGAGAGCACGTGGAATCCTGCAATAATGCAGAATAACACGAGAATAACAAAAATGAATATTTCTCGTGTTACTCTGTGGTTAATAGTGTTTTGGGTGGAATAATACGGGGAATAATGCGGAATAACACGAGAAATATTCATGTGTTATTCCGTATTATTCAAGTATTATTGTGGTGGCATTGTAACACCACCACAATAACACATCAATACTACACGGAATAAAACGAGAATAATGCGGAATAACATGGGGGAATATTCCCGGTGTTACAATACTACCGCAATAACATATGAATAATGTGGAAAAACACGAAGGAATATTCTCCGTGTTATTCCTCCCAAAACACCGTTAATCGCGGAGTAACACAAGAAATATTCCTTTTTGTTATTCCTGTGTTATTCCACGTTATTGCGGGATTCAACGTCTCCCGTGGATTAGGCTCCGCACGTAACTTTACGTGCGTAGTCCGAATATAATATTTTGCCCGAAGCTTGACACTGTCTCCTTCCACGAGAACTCCTTCGATCGAACCAGCTTGCGGCTCCGGCTCACTTGATAAGATAGTGTCTCTCGTGTCGGTTAATAGGGCGAGCTCTCCTCCAAAATTTCTGACTTCTTGTTTCATCTTCTTTTTGTTCGGTGTCGTGATTACTCGTTTCTTTTTCTTCTGTCGTTCACTTCCTCTCCATCCCCCAATTCACAATTTCCTCTTCCATATCTATTTAACGTTTCGATTCTTCTCTCGATAGATGGAATGAAACATTACAATCTTCCCATTTACAAAAAATTTCGTCTTTGAAATTTATAAACATATTTCAAGTTATTTTTTATTAAACAAGTCTACATTTGCTATCCACGAAACTAAATATTCATTAATCACTCTAAAGGCGAAAGACTTGATAAAAGAAAACTCAAATTTAATTTTAGAACACAATTATTAAAGCACAAAAAACATGCTAGAAAACACCAAAAGAATTAGACCTCATCACCATCAACAACAGTAGGATATTCAGGCTCACTATGAGTGAGGGAATATACTGGAGGTTGTCTTGGTTGACCTTATGTTGGAGCTGAAGCTATACTCTTTTTTCTGCCCGCCTGGGATTTTTTATCTTTAGTGCTTTTATAGCCAAGAGATAGACAATAGTAAGTATCAAACATTCACTCTTATGTTGTATTCCACATTTGGTACAAGTGACTCTAGTATCCTGAGCCAAACCTATACTATCTCCACCCGAATTATTCTTGGACTTCTTCCCATTGGATCCTCTGAGTGATCTATATATTCTTTTGTAGTCCTCTTCTTGTGCAGCTTCTTTCGCTTTTGAGTGAGTTGATAGTCAATACTTTCTAGCTCGCTCCACTAATATCGAATACTCATCTATCCCTAATGGTAACAACGGCTGTCTGATTAAATCTTTTAACCTCGAAAGGAATTTGTAGCACTTTACTTCCGCAATAACGATCAACCGAGTCTTCACCATCATCATTTAGGTGAGGGCATTCACGTTCAAATTAATAGTACATTGTACTTCTTTCTTCTTCTATGATTTTAGATATATCACTATGCTTGAATGGATAATAAGTATTATTTTGAATTAATTTTAATTTTTATAATTAATAATTTTTTTCTATAATTGTCCAATTAGCTCTTTTATTAATATTCAATTAATTTATTCTAAACTTTATATCTGATATTACTTTTGTCACGACTCGGCTCGAAACCTGGAATTAACCAAGACAGATATAGATAGTAAGAGAGTTTGAACTATTTTTTTAATATTGACTTACAAATTAATAGATGAAGGAGCCACTACAAATTAAAATAAAGCGGTATAATTAAAATTACCTTTTTACTGGTTGTCTCTGTCGTCTATAAATAATTTCTCGTCTATTGCTTATCTTTTAATCATTTAATTAAAAATGAAAAGTTAGTTCAAACAACAGTAAGTTAAACAAGGTTATTGAATACTCATACTTATAAACTATAGCAATACAAAGAAGAAATAAATAATATGCGTACCAGTTAAAATTTTTAATAAATCAATATAAATATTTGATGTTATACAAAGAGTCTTACTATATTAATATCATATCATTATCATTTCATATTCATACACCTGTTTACAAATTGTACCACTTAAGGTACTTCATCATCAATATACTTTTCTATTTCGTGCATGGGTACATTAGTGTTTTTCCACTAGTATCATTAAGAGGTGCTCCATCATAGCCAACCATGCACATGCAAGTATACTATAAAACATTTGTTTACATTCTAAATAGTATCCATTATCTTTCTTTTATAACATACATGTGTAATAAATAAGTATAACTAATGCAAATCATTCATATTCATTTCTAGATAATCAACTTGAATGATAAGTTAGAATAATCATCTTCTAGTTGCAGTAACAAAATATCTTGACTAATGACATTCTAATGCTAGTGATATAGAAGAAAAACAACATTATTACCATAATTTAGATATAAAAGTAATCACATTTATTACATTTAATTTGAAAAGATTTTGTCTAATGTCAACTCTTCTAAAGTAGAGACTTAACATAAACATGATATTAAATTTAAGTTATTTATGATTTTAAGTAAACTATTAACCCACGCGCACAAGCTACCACTGCAGTCGAACACCTTCTTTCTGCGCTCACTCTTCTCCTTTTTCGACTTCAGCGTTCTCCTTCCTCAGGATTCTTTCTCCTCACTGCCTCTTCATTTGTGCTCGCATAAGCTCTCAGACGCTAGCCGCTTGAAGCTCGACAATGTCTCCTTCCATGAAAGATCCTTCTTTGATCGAACCTGCACGCGGCTTAGACTCTCCTGGTAAGACCCTGCCTCTCATGTGTTGCTTTATAGGGCAAGCTCTCCTCCTAAGCTTTCGACCTCTCATTTCATCACCCTTTTGTTCAGTGTCATGAATGCTTGTTTCATCTTCTTCCGTCGTTCATTTCCTCTCCCTCCCTTGATTCATTGTTTCTTCTTCCATCTCTGTTTGAAGTTTCAACTCTTCTCTCAGTAGATAGAACGAAACATTACACTATGTTCCTAAATTATGGTTTGGCGCGTAGTCTCTAAATCAAACTTCTTTAAAAACAATTAGATTGTAGGTCTTGTAACGAATGTAAATCTGTATTTTTCTAACTAAGATTTTTTGAAGTTGTTAAGATTGGAACGTTATTGTGAACTAAATATTAAGGCTTTTAGATCCAAGACTTATTTATGGAAATAATAATGTTGGCCTAGATATTTTTTAGAACAAATTAAGATGAGTTAATTGCTTTCATAATTTTTTTCTCAAGATTAGATCTTTATAAACCCAAATTATTTATTTTTATAATTTTGCTTTGACGGTATTTATAAGCTAAATTCTTTCAGAATTTAGATTTTGGGTATTAATATATACAAAGATTGTCATATTTAGAGTTTTTTTTTATTTAGTTGTGTCAAGATCGAGCCTAGTGATGCCAGTAATTAGATATGAGGCAGTGAATCATGGAAGTATACAGGTCGATCAAATAATGTATGAATTATGAGTGTCAGTGTTTTCTATTATAATGTGTTTAATCCAATTAATAAACAAATAAAAAAAATAAATCAACATACAAATCAAATAAATAAAAAAAACAAAATGTTCTAAGGACTGGGGTGACTCTTGATCGAACCCAAAGATCGAGTTTCACAAAAATGTCATATTGTACTCCTACATATTCTTACATCTCAAATTTAAAAATATGAAGGGAGGCTGACAACAAATCTCTGACTCATAACTAGCCCCTCCAAGCCTTATACAAGGAAACAAAATAAGAAATGATAAGTATTCATTTATGATAATGTAGAAAATTTTACTTAAGTAAAGAGAATTTTTTTCTTTTACTTATGCCCAATGCAAAGGAGCCTCAAATATCCCCCCTCAAAACTTTGAATATCTTAACCAATATTATAAGAGTTATGGAGAGCCTCTCTTCTGGAGAAATCTGGTTGGCCTCCGAAAAAGCAGTCAAACGTAAAAGACCTTCTTTAATGGGGAGAACAAAAGTGAATAATTAAGTAACCAAGAATTGTCGTAACAACAAATCCTTGTTCACACGTGGAAAGTAGTACGACAAAGCTAGCTCAACAGCTTCTTCTGATGAATAAATGTTATCCCATGAACGAAGCTCAAGGAAATCATTTAATAATAAATTTTTTCGAATGAAAATATCTTCTCACAATAGGCTATGAATTCAGATACTCACATGGATAGTAGCACAAGACCATCTTGATAAATGATTTACCTAAAAATATTCATTTTTATGCCTTATTTATGATTCAATTCTTAAGGATATTATGCTTTAATGAAAGGTATTTTCATGTTTTTGGATGTAGATGATTAAAAACAGTCCAAGAAAGCAAAAGAAGGAAAAAGGAGCAAAAAGGAGAAAACATGGAGCTTATGGAGCAAAATATTGGAATTATTGGCTTGGCGCCTAGGCGCCAGTTCGATACAGAGGCTGTCAAGATTTTTTGATGACTTTAGGCAGTTATTTTGATGGTGTTAAGCGATTATTTGAGCTTCTAGAAGACTGGAAGTTACTCCTAATATATAGGACATGTGATACAATGTATTTGGACACAAAAAAATGGTCTGGATCGCGAAGAGGTGAGATCCAAAGTGAAGAGGTGCGAAAGACCTAGTCACGGAGTCCGGTGCCTAGGCGCCAGATCCCGGCGCCTAGGCGCGACAGTTACCTTCAAGAAGATACATTGAATTTGGACGAATTTTGAAGAGGTGCCTTAAGCAACCCCTGGTCAAGTTCAGAGCTCTATAAATAGGAGCCCATTCTACAAAAAAATCCGCACCAACCCCCCCTCTTAGTACACATTCCCATTTTAGCATCTTCTCTCTCCTCTTTAGTTTTATTTAGTCTCTTCCATATTTAGGGTGCCACTTTATTTTGTATCTAGTGAGTTTATTTTGAGTATTTATTGCGTGTTGTTACTGTTGGAGTCTTTCATCATTGCTTTGGAGTCAGTAGAAGTCAACGGATCACTTGAAGGACACTTCAGATAAGTATTTGTACTTTGGTTCAAAGTTTTATAAATATGTTTTTTTATGTTATTTCAATGTGTTATGAGCTGTTAGTAATCTTTCTCCTTTCATCTATGAAAAAATAATAAATTAATTAAATTTTGTAGGAGAATTAAATTTAAAATATTTTAAAACATTGTGATGATATTAATACCTGATCTTAGTTTACTTTTTAAATTGGCCATTTAAATTGTTAAAACATGTTGAAGAATTTTGAGACCTATCCGGAGATAAATTCTTAACTAGTAGATATCACATGAATCCTTAGGTAATTGCAGGCCATACGCGGATTATTTTAGGTGAAGTGCAAATAAATAGGAAGATATTATTTAATGGGCGTAAAATTAATTAGTTTTTAGAGTGAGAGACTAAATTCTAATAATTTAGTTTATAGAAAGGTAACGGGTTACTGGTAGGGCCGACCATAGCTACCCTTGGATATCTAGTAGTGAGCCTAGATTAACCCATTCTACTAATAAAACATCCTGAGCCGATCTATAGATTAGTCAATGTTCTTTGCACCTGGACCAAAGGGTAAAGAATATGAATGCTTCTATTTGGCACAATACCATAATCTAAATTCCCTACAAAAGATAATTATTCTATAAATCTTGAATTATTTGAAAAGGAGAATGTCGTTTTTTATACTTGCATTGAATTTTAATTACTGCTTACTTTACTTTATTACTGCTTACTGCTTACTTGCTTTTAGTAAAAATTATTAGTAAATTAAAATTGAAAATATATATAAAAAAAGGAAAGTATATATAAATTGCGTTTAATTTGAAAATTCCAAACTATTTCTTACATTTCTTACCTTTTATAAATTCACTATCCCAGTGGGATCGATAATGAGGACTCCACTAGAGCCCTGTATTACTTGAACGATATGTATACTTGCGTTTAAAATTGTGACTTTTACAATAATTATTATAAAATCTAAATATAAATTAATAAAAGTAATCCTCGCACATCAAGTTTTTGAAGCCATTTGCCATGAATTAAATATTCTAAAAAGTGGTATCAAATTCTTGTATTTTAAAGCATATATAAAGTAGCATCACATCAAGTTTTTGGTGCCGTTGCCGGGGATATAATAAATAAAAAGTAAAAAAAAAAGAGATTAAATAAAATTAAATAAAAATAAAATATAAAAAACAAAACAACAAAACAAAACAAAAATATTTTTTTTAAAATTTTATGCGTAGTTATGGATCTGAAAGATTACTACCGTTTGATTTTGAATTAGAAAGAACAATTAAAAGAATTAAAAAAGGAACAAAAAAATTTTAAACATCAAGAAATGGCTAACTTAAATAATAATAATCAAAATCCAATCGAAATTAATGCACAAAATAATTATAAACCATTAAGGGAATATGCAAACCCTACAGCTGATGAACTTCATGTTAGTATTCAAATTTCAGCTGTAGATGCTAATTCTTTTGAGCTTAAACATTCTATTATTCAAATGGTTCAAAATAATCAATGTGGAGGAACAGCTAATGAGGATCCAAATTTACATCTTGCTAGTTTTTTAGAACTCTGTGCTACCTTTAAATATAATAATATTTCTGATGATGCTATTAGGCTTATACTCTTTTCTTTTTCCTTAAAAGATAAAGCAAAGATGTGGCTTAATTCATTAGTAAATTGTTCTATTAAAACATGGGCAGATATGACACAAAAATTCCTTGCTAAATATTTTTCTCTTTCTAAAACTGCTAAATTGAGAATTGACATTACTTCATTTACGCAATTTGATGAAGAAACAATTTATGAAGCTTGGGAAATATTTAAAGAATTATTAAGAAAATGTCCTCATCATGCTTTACCAGATTAGTTAATTATTCAAACATTTTATAATGGACTCATTAGATCACTTAGATCTATTATTAATGCTCTTGCTGGTGGTTCTTTAATGGCTAAGACATTTGAAGAAGCCTACACCTTAATGGAAGAAATGACTAATAATAATTTTCAATGGCCTTCTGAAAGGGTTAATCCTAAAAGAATGACCAGTATTCAAGATAATGAAGCCTTTTCTATTTTAGCTTCACAAGTGGCTGCGATATCTAAGAAATTAGATAATTTTGCTATTAATATATCACATGTAAGTAATGACAATTCCGAAAATTCTGAAGACTCTCATACAATGGAAACTTTACAATTTATTGCTAGTAAAACTAATAACCCTTATTCTAATTACTATAATCCTGGTTAAGAAAATCATCCTAATTTTAATTGGAGTAATGAACATCAAGTTAATCCAAATTGGAACAATCAAGGAAATCAAACTATAGACCAACTTATCCTCATGGTTATAACAACCAGCAGAAAAAGTTGTCTGTAAAAGAATTGATCTTGCAACTAAGCAATCAGCTACAAATTCAAAACACTGTTATTCTTAATATTGAGAATCAAATGGGTCAAATCACTAATTTCATTAATTACAGACCTCAAGGAACACTGCCTAGCAATGTCGAAGTTAATCCTAAAGAATCTGGAAAAGAACATGAACAAACAAAAGCTGTACAACTCAGAAGTGGAAATGAATTAACAGAGTAAACACAAAATGAGATTGAAAAAGAGAAAGAAGTTGAAGAGATTGAAAAACCTAAAGATACCCTTTCTTCAAGTAAAGATCAGCCTGTTGTACTTATTGAAGTGGAAGTTGAAAGACCACCACCACCTTTTTCTTAAAGACTTAAATAACAGAATCTTGACTATCAATTTTCTAAGTTCTTTGAAATTTTTAAGAAACTTACCATCAAGATTCCTTTTGTTGAAGCTTTGGAGCAAATGTCAAGCTATGCAAAATTTATGAAGGATATTTTAAGCAAGAAGAAAAAATTTGAAGCTTATGAAACTGTTGCATTAGTGAAGAATGTAGTGTAATAATTTAGAAGAAATTACCTCAGAAACTTAAAGATCCTTGAAGTTTCACTATACCATGTGCTATTGGAGAAAAATTCTGTGGAAAAGCCTTATGTGATTTAGGAGCTAGTATTAATCTCATGCCATTTTCAATTTTTTGAAGGTTAGATTTAGGAGAGATTTCTCCTACCACTGTAACTTTGCAGTTAGCTGATTGATCAATCACTTATCCTAAAGGAGTTATAGAGGATGTTCTTATTAAGGTAGATAAATTTATCTTCCCTGTGGATTTCATTGTTCTAGATATGGAAGAAGATAAAGAAATACCTATCATTTTAGGGAGTCCTTTTCTTGCTACCGGTCGACTTATGATTGATGTGCAAAAAGGAGAATTAATGATGAGAGTTAATGATCAAGAGATAACATTCAATATCCTAAAATCAATGAGGTATCCTGATAAAGAAAAATACTATGAGATGGATATTTTTTATTATATAATTGAAAAGCATTATCAAGAAAAATGTAAGGTCATTTCTGATGATAAAGATAAAGAATCTATGTTATATAATGAGTCATTAAATGAAGAAAATTTTCTGAAGAAACCCATTATATTCATGAAAATTGGGAAATTTTAGACACAACTAAAAATGATATACTTTTACCCTCAATTGAAAGAGCCCCTGAACTGGAATAAAAAATTTTACCTGCACATTTAAAGTAAGTATTTCTTAGAAATTTATTAACTTTACATGTAATTATATCTTCAGAATTAAGCAAAGATCAAGAAGAAAAATTAATAGGAGTTCTGAAGAATTATAAAAAAGCTTTTGGTTGGACTATTGCAGATATAAAAGGAATAAGCCTTTCAATCTGTATGCATAGAATTTTAATGGAAGAAAATTGTAAACCCACTATTGAACCTCAAAGAAGATTAAACCCAATTATGAAAGAGGTTGTCAAGAAAGAGATTTTGAAATAGTTAGATGCTAGAATTATTTATCCTATTTCGGATAGCCAATAGGTGAGTCCTATTCATTGTGTTCCGAAGAAAGGAGGAGTAACTGTCATTGTTAATAAAAAATGAATTAAACTCAATAAGACAAGTTACTGGATGACGTATTTGCATTGACTATAAAAAATTAAACAACGCCACTAGAAAGGATCATTTTCCTTTATCTTTCTTGGATCAAATATTGGATAAACTAGCTGGACACTCATATTTCTATTTTCTGGATTTATATTCTGGTTATCATCAATTACCCCTTGCTCCTGAGGATAGAAAAAGATAACATTTACAAGTCCTTATGGAACATTTGCCTTTAGAAGAATGTCTTTCAGTTTATGCAATGCACCTACAACTTTTCAAAGATGTATGATGTCAATATTCTGTGATTTGATTGATAAAGGAATTGAAGTATTTATGGACAATTTTTCAGTTTTTGGAACTTCTTTTGAATCTTGCTTGGAAAATATAATGAAAGTTTTGAAGAGATGTGAAGAAACAAATTTAGTTCTAAATTGGGAAAAATATCAATTTATGGTCACAGAAGGCATTGTACTTGGACATAAAGTTTCACAAATAGGGATGGAAGTTCATCAGCCAAAAGTGAAAATTATTGTTGAACTGTAACCACCTACTACTGTTACTGATGTGAGAAGTTTTCTGGGTCATGCTAGATTTTATAGGAGATAAATAAAGGATTTTTGTAAAATTGCTAAACATCTTTGTCATTTATTGGAAAAAGAAGCTAAATTTGAATTTAATGAAGATTGTCTGAATGTGTTCAATATTCTGAAAGAAAAATTAATCACTACACCGGTCATTGTTGCACCTGATTGGAATAAACCTTTTGAATTAATGTGTGATGCAAGTGATTATGCAATCAGAGCTGTATTAGGATAAAAATATGAGAATATTTTCAAAGTTATATACTATACTAGCAAAACTCTTAATGAAACTCAAATAAATTACACTACTACTAAGAAAGAGCATTTAGCAATATTATATGCCTTTGATAAATTTAGATCATATCTTTTGGAACAAAATGTATCGTACATACTGATCATTCTGCTATTAAGTATTTAATGTCTAAAAAGGTTGCTAAATCTAGATTGATTAGATGGGTTTTACTTTTGCAAGAATTTGATTTTGAAATTGTAAACAGAAAAGGAACTGACAACCAAATTGCTGATCATTTATCAAGAATAAAAAATAATAATGAGAAGATTTATGAAGAAAAGATAAATGAGAAATTCCCGGATGAGCAATTATATGTCATTCAAGAATTACAAATGCCTTGGTATGCAGATATAGTTAACTACTTGGTTAGTAATATTTTACCTTATGGGATGAATAACAAATATATGAAGAAATTCAAGAATGATTGTAAATCATATATTTGGGAAGATCCTCATTTATTTAAGATAGGAAGAGATTCTGTGATTCCAAGATGTGTACCTTATGAAGAAACTTTTGCAATTATTTAAAAATGTCACGATTCTGAATTTGGAGGACACTTTGGAGTTGATAAAACTGCATTTAAAATTTTAAATTCTAGATTTTATTGGCCTACTTTATTTAAATATGTTGGACATTATGTGAAAACTTGTGTTCGATATCAAAGAATGGGAAATATATCCAGAAAAGATGAAATGCCTCTAAACTTTATATTAGAAATTGAAATTTTTAATGTATGGTGTTTAGACTTTATGGGACCTTTCGTACCATCATCTGGAAAGATTTATATTTTATTAGCAGTTGATTATGATTCAAAATGGATCGAAGCTGTAGCTTTACCTAACTGTGATTCCAAAAGTGTTTCGAAATTTTTAAAGAAGATGATTTTTACAAGATTTGGAATGCCCAGGATAATTATCACAGATGAGGGAAGTCATTTCAGAAATATAAGAATTCAATCATTTCTGGAAAAATTCAGAATTAAACATAGAATTACAACTACTTATCATCCTCAAACAAGTGGAATGGTTGAAGTTTCAAACAGAGAAATTAAAAGAATATTAGAAAATACTGTTAATCCTAAAAGAACTGACTGGGTTGATAGACTTGATTCTGCATTATAGGCTTATAGAACAGCTCATAAGACACCTATGGAATGTCACCTTATTGATTAATCTTTGTTAAACATTGTCACTTACCTGTTGAATTTGAACATAAATCTTATTGGGCGATAAATGAGTTAAATTATAATTTGAATATTGCAGGAGAAAAACGATTATTACAACTAAATGACATGGAAGAAAAAAGAAATGAGTCTTATGAAAATGCAAGAATTTATAAGGAAAGAATGAAGAAATTGCATGTCAAAATGATTTCAAGGAAAATATTCGAGCATGGATAAGAAGTATTATTATTTAATGCTCATTTAAAACTTTTCCCTGGAAAATTAAAATCTAAATGGATGGGACCATTTATAATTGAGAGGTATACCCTTATGGAGCTGTGGATATTAAAGATATCAAAACTGGAAAAGTATTTAAAGTTAACGGATTAAGACTAAAGCCTTATATGTGAGAAATGAAATTAAATTACAAAGACGCTTATGAGCTGAGTCTACCCTATTAATTCAATTAATTAGGTTGGGCTGACGACGTTAAACCAAGTGCTTTGTGGGAGGCAACCCATATTTATTAGTGTGAGTTAAATTATTGTTGTAAGGTTATGCCTTGGTCTTGACTAAATTTATATATAACTTCTAGAAATAGAAGGCTAACAAGTCTATATTGGCTTAAGCTAAACATTTTCTTGAAGTATATAGAATTTGGACTTGGACCACTCCATGTCAAATGTGAGTAAAAAAGAGATCAAGTTAACTTTCGTTAGTGATTGTTTGTGATTTGAATTTTTTGTAATTGTGTTTGTGTGTTGATCATACCTGTTTATTAGACCTATTTTTACGACCAAAACTTGCAAAATTTGATGATAGGCTAATCGGAGTCGATCGAGATTCTGGTGCCTAAGTGCCAGAATGGCCTGCGTATCAAAGATCAGGCACCTAGACGCCAGATTTTGGTGCCTATGCGCCATATTCCGGCGCCTAAGCGCCACGATTACAGATCGTGGAAAAACTAAATTTCTTCAGTTTTTCACCTTGAAATCTCTTTATTTATAGCCTATTCTTCGTCCCCAATACCATAGAAACATTAATTTTGACCAGAGCAATCCATTTTGGAGGAGTTAAGAAGGATTTGGATGCAATGGATAGAGGAAATCATGGAAATGAGGTAAGAGACAAATCTCCTAAAGATCCTCAGCCTTATTTTAATGGTTTTATTGCTGTTAGTATGGAGAAAATGTTTAGTCGATTGGATAAGATTGAAGCGAAACTTCAAAGTATTGGTAATCGTCTCCATGAGATGTAACACTAATACAAACACTTGGAATGACAATCCAAACTTCAATCTGATCATATGGCAGCCTATCATGACACTCAAGTAGAAATGTATGCGAAGAGCAAGTGGATTGATGAAAAGACGGTTTTGCAATTTTCAAGGGCGTTGGTGTTTTATCCCTTCAGTCCTAGCGAACTTCATTGTGAAAGAGATGGTAATTGAAGATCAGTGTTAAATAGATCTGATATGTGTTTTAGGTGTGATCGAGTCTTGTGTTAGTGTGTTGATAATTGAATTTGTGTTTTTGCTTAATTGTTCAATGTATGTTGTTGGATTTGAATGTTTGCTTTGAATATGTTGTTGTTTGTGTTATTTATAAAACTATGAACCTTGATACAGTCTTGTACTGAAATTTATTAAATTTAGAATGGAAATTAGGGATTGGAATTGAAGAATTTGGATACATGTTTGTGGATCTATACTATCATTTAAAATTGATTGTAAAAATATTTGGAGGATACAAATTGAATTAATATTCTCATAAGAGTGTGGAAAATATTTAATTTAAATCAAATTTTTGGAAAGGCGAGTCTGGCGCCAGAATTTGGCGCCTAGGCACCGGTTCGGCCTGAACTCGAAAACTCATCTTCTTAAACCCCCCACGCCATTTCGTGAAAATACTACCTAGAGATCCCTTTTAAAGCTGGATTTTCAAGTTTTTGAGCTTGAAATCACCCGATTTCTTTATCCCGAGGTCAGATCTACATTCTAAACTCATTATTTTTTATTTTCACCATGGATTTTGCTCTCATTGAGAAAAACTGAAATTTGGAGAAACTTTTTTATTTTTAGAGTTAAATCCATGAATTTTTAAGCTCTTTCAAGTTTTAAAAGCTTAAGTTAGTTTATTTTCCTAGATCCGTTGAATTTATTTCGTATTTTTCTTTTATGTTTAGATGGCACCCAAATCTAAGTGAGGAAAGGAACGAGAAAATTTTGATCATAGCAAGTTCATCAATGCTGCTGCACACTTCCGATACAATGATTTTGCTACGACTCAGAAATTTATCTCGGAGCGAAGTTTTTATAATCCTGGAGGAAGAATTGAGGAGACTATCGTTGTGCTCAACTGGCAAAGATTCTGCTATTTCATTGATGTTGCCGTTATCCCGGTTGTTAGAGAGTTTCATGATAATTTCATAGATGTTGAAGAATACGAGATTTTTGTTCGAGGAGTTGGAGTAGGATTCACTCTTGAACGCATCAATATTTTCTATGGCCTGTCGCAAAACATAGAGTGTTATTACTATGTATTATCTCCATTTGAGGGAGATTTGGATATGATCATTGCCTACCTGACTGATAGTACTGAAGCCTAGAAGGTTCGAATGGAAAAAGGGTAAATTTTTCATCTTCTAAGCTTAATGGCGTTTCAAAGGCATGACACTACTTTATTTCTGCTCGTTTCCTTCCATCCAATCATCTGAGCGAGGATACCAAATATAGAGCTATTCTCAACTACTGCATTCAAGAAAGGAAGCCTATTGATGTAGGGAGTATTATTTATGATTCTGTAGAGGTTACTGCTCGTTCTAACACTTCTATTGGACTTAGTTTTCATCTCTGATCTATTCTCTATGTCAAAGTGTTGGAGTAGTTACTGAGCTTTCTAAGGAAAAGCTCAAGTCGACAAAGCCTATAGGAAGAGAAAGCATCAATATCTATGATCGACTTCGAGGTAAGAGTTCTACTGCACCTTCTGGTTCATTACCTAGTTTAGGTAGAGCTTCTACTTCTAGACTATCTACTTCTGCTGAGCCACCGTCTACTTTTTGGGAAACCATGCATGATCAGTTTATAGAGCAGCAGAATGAGTTATTCTTAACTCATTGTAGAGTAGATACCATAGATAAGAAGATTGATCATCTTTCTGAGTATACGCAAAGAAAGAGTGATTACGATGTTGAGTATTCTAAGTCTTTAGTGAGACTTCTGAAGGGTGAGCACGATGTTCAATTCCCTACTTTTCTCAGATTTTCACCATATGTTGATCCAAAGGATATGAAGTTTTCTTTTGGTGATGACGATAATGAAGCTACAGACAGTGATTAGTAGCTTGACTTACCTCTGGAGATTGTTGATTCTGTTTTTAGTGTGTTTCTTGTTTCTTGTGCTGTTTAGTGTGATGTTATTTGTCAGTGTTTATGTGAACTTTTTATGTTAAAACCATTTTTAAATTATCTGATGTGTGTTTAAGACTGAAATGTGAATGAATTTTATAAAAGTTTATTTCTGTTTCAACCTACTATTTAGTGTTCATGAATAGTCAGTATGTTTGCATGTTTAAAAAAAAAAGAAGAAGAGATTTTTTTTTAGAAAGTAACTCCTGCTCTGCAAAACTTTTCTATATATGCTTAATCATTTATGTTATATTTATATTGAAGCATGTGTAGAAGTAGAAGTTAGTTTTTCCTTACTACATCGTTATTGTACTTAGATTAATTCATGTTTATTTCTTTCTCTCATGCTTTAGAAAATTTCATGATTCATATTTATACTAAAGCTGATGTTTGGGGGAAGGGAAAACATTTATCAAATTTAAATATTATTTATCCTTAAAGAATATATTAACATAACATAAGGAATGAAAAATCTATTTAAGATTACCTAAATTTTTGAATTTATAAATAATTTAGTAAACTTCACTAAAATTTCAAAAATTTTGATTGATTTTAAGAATAGAATTATTTAGCTTAAAGAATAATAATATTAAAATTTTTCTATTTATAGTAAAGAGAATTATATTTTTAAAATACCAGGAATGAAGATTATTGCTTGAAAAAGAAAAGATTGAAATAAGTTTTGAAAAATAATAAATTATTAATGTCATATTTATTAAGTAAGAATGTATAAGTTTTTGAAAATAAGTTAAAGATAGTGAAGTTCAAAATCATTAACAGGCTATCCAAAAATAGTAATCCTCACATAAAAAAAAGGATTGAAAAACAATCCAAAAAAAAAAGAGAAAAGAAAGAATAGAAAATACGGAGAAGCTTGAGGAAATGCCTAATAAAAAGTTGGCTTCACATGAATTATCTTATAGGAAGAAAACTGATTACATTTTTAACTTAATTTCTATGTACAAATATTTTTACTAGAAAAATATTTCATAAAAATTTTTTTCTTGTAAATATTCTATGTGATCTTAATATGATGAACTATAATTATTCTTGAAATAAATGAAAATTTGAAAGTCTTATGATTTGGTAGTTAAATGTTCTTTAATTCTTATAATTAAACTTAATTAGTGAAATTTGGTTAATGATTTGCTAAAACATTTATAAACAAAAAATTATAAGGAATCTTAAATCTTTTAACTGCATTCCGAATGTTATCATTTTATGTAATTAAAAGGGTTACTTGAGGACAAGTAACGTTTAAATTTGGGGGAATTTGATCTACCTAAAAAATAAACATTTTTATGCCTAATTTATGATTCAATTCTTAAGGATATTATACTTTAATGAAAGGTGTTTTCATGTTTTTGGATGTAGTTGATTAAAAAGAGTCCAAGAAAGAAAAAGAAGGAAAAAGGAGCAAAAAAGAGAAAAAATGGAGCTTATGGAGCAAAATATTGAAATTATTGGCCTGGCGCCTAGGCGCCAGAATCCGGCGCCTAAGCGCCAGTTTGATACAGACGCAGTCAAGATTTTTTGATAACTTTAGGCAGTTATTTTGACAGTGTTAAGCGGTTATTGGAGCTTCTAGAAGATTGGAAGTTACTCTTAATATATAGGACATGTGATACAATGTATTTGGACACAAGGAAACGGTCTAGATCGCGAAGGGGTATGATCCTAAGTGAAGAGGTGCGAAAGACCTGGTCAAGGAGTTCGGCGCCTAGGCGCCAGATCCCGGCACCTAGGCGCGACAGTTACCTTCTCGAAGATACATTGAATTTGGACGAATTTTGAAGAGGTGCCTTAAGCAACCCCTGGTCAAATTCAGAGCTCTATAAATAGGAGCCCATTCTACAGAAAAAATCTCACCAACCCCCCCTCTTAGTACACATACCCATTTTAGCATCTTCTCTCCCCTCTTTTGTTTTATTTAGTCTCTTCCATACTTAGGGTGCCACTTTACTTTGTATCTAGTGAGTTTATTTTGAGTATTTATTGTGTGTTGTTACTGTTGAAGTCCTTCATCATTGCTTTGGAGTCACTAGAAGTCAGCAGATCACTTGAAGAACACTTCAGATAAGTATTTGTACTTTGGTTCAAAGTTTATAAATATGTTTTGTTGTGTTATTTCAATGTATTATGAGTAGTTAGTTATCTTTCTCCTTTCATCTATGAAAAGATAATAAATTAATTAAATTTTGTAGGAGAATTAAATTTAAAATATTTTAAAACATTGTGATGATATTAATACCTTATCTTAGTTTACTTTTTAAGTTGACCATTTAAATTGTTAAAACCTGTTAAAGAATTTTGAGACCTATCCGGAGATCAATTCTTAACTAGTAGATATCACATGAATTCTTAGGTAATTGCAGGCTATACGTGGATTATTTAAGGTGAAGTGTAAATAAATATGAAGATATTTTTTAATGGGCGTAAAATTAATTAGTTTTTAGAGTGACAGACTAAATTCTAATAATTTAGTTTATAGAAAGGTAACGGGTAACTGGTAGGGCCTACCATAGCCACCCTTGGACGTCTAGTAGTGTGAGCCTAAATTAACCCATTCTACTAATAAAACATCTTGAGCCGATCTATAGATTAGTCAATGTTCTTTGCACCTGGACCAAAGGGTAAATAATATGAATGCTTCTATTTGGCACAATACCATAATCTAAATTCCCTACAAAAGATAATTATTCTATAAATCTTGGATTAGTTGAAAAGGAGAAAGTCATTTTTTATACTTGCATTGAATTTTAATTACTACTTATTGCTTACTTGCTTTTAGTAAAAATTGTTAGTAAATTAAAATTGAAAAAATATATATA
This sequence comes from Papilionanthe hookeriana x Papilionanthe teres, assembly GCA_022702705.1. Lineage (NCBI taxonomy): Eukaryota > Viridiplantae > Streptophyta > Magnoliopsida > Asparagales > Orchidaceae > Papilionanthe > Papilionanthe hookeriana x Papilionanthe teres. The sequence continues at coordinate 77,133,406 of CM040422.1, read as the reverse complement.
TATAAAAGAAAGTATATATAAATTGCATTTAATTTGAAAATTCCAAAATATTTCTTACATTTCTTACTTTTTATAAATTCACTATCCCTGTGGGATCGATAACCAAGACTTCACTAGTGCCCTATATTACTTGAACGATACGTATACTTGCGTTTAAAATTGTGACTTTTACAATAATTATTATAAAATCTAAATATAAATTAATAAAAGTAAATCTCGCACATCAAGTTTTTGAAGCCATTTGCCAGGAATTAAATATTCTAAAATGTGGTATCAAATTCTTGTATTTTAAAGCATCTATAAAGTCGCATCGCATCAATAAACCAGATGCTTTATATGTCTGATGATAATGGTTCAGGAGCTTAGAGAAAACATAAGGTAGAACTAACTCTCCTTGGTGATTCCCATTAGCTGAAAGTTATCAGCCAAAATGCTTATCTTTAGAGGGATTACAATTCTCATGGTGGTGATCGAATATTGAAACTTCAGACACAACTTGTAGCTCATACAATGTGTCTCCTCAGAGTTGATCCAATAAATGTTGCTATTAGAGTCTCAAACTCAACCACGTCATAAACCCAAGAAGGAGGAAGACTCCCATAACAAAAAATCGTTGCATACAATACGTCATAAAGCTTAGCCACCCCTAATGTTGCATAATGGGCCTGTAAAATTTACCTATCCTAAGCTACATATCAACATGGAAGGCTGAGAACTTGGCCGATTAATGAATCTCGAGGCTAGTTTGATGATATCGATTGTAACTAATGATGAATGAATAACCTTAGCTACCAAGACTATTCTAGTGTATCAGAGGCGGGATGCAAATTTCGTAGACATGGCTTAATTGATTAAGACTACTATCCACAGTATTATAATCTCCACATTATAACTTGCTGGCTATCGCCCATTTCGCTGGATCCATAGTGATAAAAGATTGAAATGTACAATCTTGTAGTGATGGAGAATGTGTAAAAAGGTCATGATAAGTGTCATATTCTCCCAACATTCTTCCATTCTGCTCAAGCCTTTCTCAAATACTAGTGTCTTCTAGAGAATTGAGCTCATCAGTGGCGGCCCAGATGACCTCCTATTTGGGATCACTAGGTGGTATATGTGTGGGTCTTCAACTAAACATTCTCTGCAATTGAAGATATGAATAAAAGATTTAGCAAAAACTGATCTTCTCTATACACATATCATATTTATTGGGGGTATTTCTTGAACTTAATATAAATAACATAGATTGACAATTAAATACCGGAGCAATTAGCAGATGCAATGATAAAAGAAAATCTGTTGAGCGGTGGTGATTGCAACTAAAATTGGATTGAAATGCGTACTATTTTAAAATGAGGCACATCACATTGAATTTAACAAAAGTGGATCTTTCATAGCTGACTTGTTTGAACATAATGAATGTGATAAGCGTCAAGTTAACATTGCATGAACCAAGGTCAAATCAACTTGACCAATAGCAAATTAGCTCGAATTAACTCAGATGGTAAGAGGGACTGCATGAGCGCATCCAAAAACATAATTTGACATAGGGGCAACACCTATGTTGTTGGGTTTTCATGCATCAATATTCATCATATAAATCACAGCATTTCAATTTAAAATATTTTAAAATATAGAGATTTTGGGCATTAATTGCTTGCACTGACCTCTTAGCATTTCATATATGCTAAAATGATATTATAAAAGGATTATTCATATCCAGTTTATGAAATATGTCTAAGTTCAAGTTTTGAGATGCCATTTGCATCATATTTTAACTCCATTTCTCTATCCTGCCTGCTCTTCATACTTCCATTACCCAACCACATGCCGAAGACAACAAGTGACCAACTATTAAAAATACAAATAATATTAATAAAATAAAAATTCCTAATACTATACTCTCATTCGTTCAATGCCACTTCTCCCTCACATGCATTCACTAGTCCTTCTCTCGTGCTGTTCCTCCCTCTCACTCCAAAAACCCAAAACCTGCTACTCTTGATCTGCCATGAAATACCTTCACCCTAGCCCTCATTTTCTCACTGAAACCGTGATCTCTTCTTCCAGCCATAACCCCATTTACGCAAACCTAAAGCTTCTCTTCCCCTCTCATTCCACTGTAAGCACACCACATGCCCCCATCCTAGTATGGAATCCCAACTCTCAGACCTACGTTGAAGCTCAAAAATCACCTCCCTATCAGCTTGTCTCGTATTGCCTCTCCATTAAATTGTCTTCTCCCAGCTTTTATGCAAAACCATTTCTCATCAAAGACCCCACTTTTATATTGCCCATCTCACCGGCTGCTCCTTCGATCCCAAAGATCGCAAATGGAGCCCACCACTACAGTCCTACAATCCACCATCTGTTTCCAGTTCACGTCACGACCCGTCCCTCCATCCACTGTTTGCATGCAAAGGTATGTTGGAGAAGTGGCGTTCAATTTGTTGTATGACCCTACACTTATCTATCTGGGCTATGTTTCTTTCTTTCTTTTTTGAAAACATTTAGAATTCTTATTGTATGATCTTGTGTGGTTATCTGAAAGGGTTTAGTTCAAATCATGCTTAAGAAATTTAGTTTTGCAAAACTATGAGTATACATCTACTTATGAGAAATGGCTCTTTTTGTGGAAAAAATTTTGTGTGGAGAAACGTTTGGAGTCCTATAAAATATTACCACGTGGTTTACATCAGGTCTATTTTATAAAGAATCCGCAGAGGTTTTTGGAGGCTTATGGGGGGTTATTTCGATTTTATTGGGGTATTTACTCTAATAACTTCAAAATAACATTGCAATAACCCAGCAATAACCTATACAGTTCCATTGGAGTGGAAACCGCGGAGGTTATTGGGAGATTATTGTCAGGTTATTGCAGGGTTATTTCAGTTTTATTAGGATGTTAACTTCAATAAGCCTGCAATAACCAAGAATAATCCATCAATAATTTATGCGGTTTCATTTCAATAACCCATGCAATAACCTCCAATAACCCCCGCAATAACCCGCAATTAACCCGAAATAACCCCACAATAATCTCTGTGGTTTAACCCCAATAACCCTGCAATAATCTCTGCAGATTCATTAAGAGGTGGGTCCGATGTAGGCCACGTGACAATATTTTATAGGACTTTGTAGGTAGTTCTACGTCGCGCGTGTACATGACACGAAGCCTCCATGCACATTTTTTTTAAGTATGATGTGTTTTGAAGACCCCTTGATGGCATTGTCATGAGACACTGACTAGACACACTCTTTTATGCACGATGATGCCGAGAGGCTGTCAAATTTTGGTTGGAGTGGTCGTGCACATATGTGGTATAGGACGAAGCCCTTGGCTACCCAACAGTCTCGCAAAATGGTGATGGCGCTGGGATTCTCTCAAAATACTATCAAAATTTCATCAGTGTGTCTCTTAAAAAAGTAATTAAATTAAAAAGATTTTAACAATAATAAAATCAAAATAACTCTCATTAACTACATATTAGGAATGAAATTGAGATTTCAAATTTTCATATAAAGCATCTAAAAGAATAAATAAGAATACAAGCCAAACACAAAATTTGTAGGGGACACGATAGCTCATTAATGAGCATGAATGAAACATGCGATGAACTCACCAGCTCGCCCATAAATACAAATGATACTTATTTATTGACTAATCAAGGTTGCTCAAAAATAAACACTATAAATACGAGGTTTATTTGAATGCGAGATAAAACTAACAAAACCAAACATTCAAAACATAATATAAATTGCTTCATGTGAATTGCAATGTTTAAAAGTGCAACAACACTAAGCTTGAATGCCCAAATTCACCACTGAATCTAAAATATATCTACAATCAAACAGAAGACAAAACTTAAAACTAAAAAAATTGAAATGTTTACATTTAATTTTATGATAGTACATTTATAAAAATAATAATTAAACTATTAAAAATTGGTCCAAATAAGCAAATTCAAAATGGTCGCACATGCTACGACCATCATATCAAATGCTCGATCATAGAGTCTGAGAATATTTTGAAGGCTGACTTAAGAATATTTTTTAAATAGCTTGCTTCGAATAATGTATATGCTAATAAATTTATATTCACTCGCATGTACTCCGACGTTTTTCTAAATGACTAACTTTGAATTTCTAAGATTGTTGTGTGGTCTAATCAGATGTTTATCCTATCATAAAATTTGCTTCGATAAGTGTGCACACATTTTTAAGCTTCACAAAAAAAAAAAAAAAAAAAAAAAAAATATATATATATATATATATATATATATATATATATATATATATATATATATATATGCAAGCGCTCACAACAAGCCTTGGTTTATTGGTTGGCAGTGGTTCGCTATAAGTCCCCTCGGGTCAAGGTTTCGATCCCCCGTGGCGCGGGGTTCTCGAATAATAGGCAGATGGTGCAGGCACCTCATCATAGATGCCCGAGCGCAAAGGGAAATCAGTATTTGGGGCCCACCGGACTCAAATACTGATTTGTATTTGGGGCTCACCGGACTCAAATACTGATTCCTTTAATATATATATATATATATATATATATATATATATATATATATATATTCAAAATCATTTTTAAACTACTAAATTACAAGTTTTTTTGAGAGAATCAACTTGCGTATACGGCAAGGTTGTAAGTCCCACACCTTAGTCTGATCCTCCTCCCTAAAGGAATAATAGTAGATAAGATTGAGCCCCTATTGAGCTAGTTTGATTCTTGTTCTCATTAGGATTGAGTTCAATAGGACTGATGTTCTTAATTATCCTTAAGTACCAAGTTAATCTTTGTAATCAACATATTCATTTCACATCTTAACCGAATGAGTTTATTTATAAAATTAAAATTTTAATTTATAAAATCCAAAATATTTAAAATAAATATATCATTAAAAAGCTAAAAACAAAATTCCATATGTACTCCATACTCCTTTATTAATGATGACAAATCTAATATTGGCATAGGCTTATACAAACTAAATGTTAAATCAATTATACTACTAAATTCAAATTCTAAATAATTATATGCCAATAACGTTGTGGTCCAAGTCTTCTATCCATTAGTTTGGCTAACACACTCCACAAAAGAATTATTTATAATAAGATTTCTCTGACCAAGTGATTTGGTTAGTAAGCTCTATTTGGTGGTTTGTTATGTAGGTTACTCTATAAAATGATCATGGCTGTAGCTTGTATATTCCCTAATGCTATTTTACCTCTTTTGAGATATGAATTATTGGGTATATCTGATAGGACATAAACTTCACAATGACCTAAAGTTGACTTAGATTAATTCTATTACACTATCATCCAACCCATATCTATAAGGTTCCCTTGGATGAGGTAACCCATAAATGTTAACAATGATCCTTCTATCCGGTTGGCTTAGCTACATCCTCCGAATAAGTAGATCAGAGATCATGATAAACTAGAATGATAAAACCATGTGATCTTGATCACATTTTCATCATTTCCCCCATTATTCGTTATAGTTAAGAGTAATAATTTCATAATTTAAATCTTAAATCTATGGCTACTATATGCTAATTATAAATACTTGGTGCTTACAAACTAACCATAATCATAAATTCTCTTCTATTAACGGGTGGGGTAATTAACCTTAAGGGCTTGCACCTATGTGAAACCATGAATTCTAGACCTTAATGCTATAAAAAAAATGAAGGTGAAATCTCTTAGTGATATCTTATCTACTATTTCATCCGCCTTCTTAGAATTTGACTCAGAACCTAATTGAAAACTCTCTCATTTTCATTTTTCCTTCTAATGAATGCTTAACATTAAAATTTTTGGAGCTCATAGAAAGATAAAGGGCTGGATAGGATTGTGTTAACTAAAATGAGGTAAGAAAATGGACCTTTAGTATATGTGAAGGACATAATAAGGTACAACACTCATATTGGTGATGATTGAAGTAGTCAACAAAAGCTAAGATGAGTTCTTATACTCAAAGGTTTGAAATTAGATTTGATTAAGATTAAATTTTTGGGATTTTTATTTAAAGTTAGATTTGAATTTTGATTGAGATTTGATCAAAGTTTTGGATTGATACTATGGAATTTGATTCAGATCCAATTGGAATTTAAGATATCAATAGAAGCTTAGAGGTTTAGCCTATGCTAAAACCTACTAAATCTAAGGTCAAAGGAAGACCTAGATTACCCTTAAGACAAGGTTACTGATTCTAAATAAGACTAAACCTTAAAGCGATCAAAAGGAATTTATTCTATAAGGTTGACCAGCCCAAAGGGTATAATAAAACTTAAGTTATCCTACAATAGGAATATGGTAGGGTAAGATTTTTGAGAAATAGGGTCCTAAAAATCAATCTCATAAGACTTCAGAGAAGTTTTACTCGGTACATACTTACCAATTTGTTCCCTAAAGGTGTTTCATGACTAAGCTAGGAAAGAAGGCTAATAAGGACTTAAATCTAGACCAAGTTTTACTAGCCCATGTGCATACCAATTAAATCAACTATGTCACAGTTGGGTATGCAAACCTCAAGGGGGTGGAATTACAAATGCCTTAACTGGGTCAACAAATCTGAGGTAACTAGGCTAAGGAGATAATACACTTGGATACATAATCATAATTTAAGAGTAATCTATGAAAGGCTATCAGTTAGGACGTTATGCTTAATCTAAGGGTCATTTTGGTGATAAATGATAATGTTATGGAAAGAGGCCTTTAGTGAATGTAGAAGTAGCCTAGGCTGACAAGCCAACAAATTAATAAACTGAATCAATTATGACACAGTTGGACCAATAAACCTAAAGGAAATCTATGGGTGCCTATACTAAGAAGATCCTAAGATTCCTTAGGTTTTGAATGATAATGCTAAAGAAGGAGGCCACCAAGGAACTTAGGACTAATCAAGATTGACAGGAAAGTTTATAGTCAACTTAAATAACTAGGAGGAAATATAATAAATTAAATTGGTGTGACTAACTAAGGAGAAGGACCACAAAGGGGACATAAGCACTATTTAAGACAATATTGGAAAGGGGCCAATAAGGGCTTAATACAATCCTAAGTTATAGGATTCTTACTTAGGGTTTCTTCACACTTTTCTTATTCCTAGTAAAAGAGAAGGCGAGTAGGGATTTCTAAGTAAAAATCCATTATTGTAGAGAGATTCAAACCCTCTTGGGTTGGGCGACTAGTCCAAGAGAGTCTTGTAAAAGAAAGGAAGAGATTCAAAGGAACTTCAAGAGTTTGGTGGAGAGGAACTTGAGGTAATTTTTATCTGTGTAATTTATTTAATTTTAATTGAGACTTCTTGTGTTTTCTACATGGTTTCTATTTTTATAACTACTTGTTGTTTGTGTTTTTTCTATGGATTCTGAGTAGTCTTCTCTATCATTTTTCCTTAAAATGCAAAGTAATTAAGTATTGGATGAAAGTTGTGGAAGTATTTATTTTTGATGTTGGGAGAAGTTGTGTTGATTCAATCCTTGCACTTCATTTACTTCTTGATTTGACTAATTAAGTTGTTAACATTTCTTGTGAGAACATGTAAGATCCCAGTAGGTATTTTCTCAATCAACAATAGGTAGAAATCACATGAGATTATATGGATGAGAAAGTAATTCATATGATTTTATGCAAATAAATAAGGAAATATACTTTAGGGTGATAGACTAAAGCCCCTAATTTGGTTTATTGTTTTAGGTTTTGATGCTAGATTTTAGCCCCCAAGTGGAGGGAAAGGAGGGAACACTACAGTGAGAGCCAGAATCTTCCCTACCTAACCCGTCTTCAAAACTATTTAAACTTTAAACTAACCAATGTTCTTTATAACATCTCTATTAAGGGTAAAAAATAAAATTGATCCTATTTTCCATAACACATTTTGAATACAACCACAACAGAAGTCCGGTGCTTATTAACCATTCATGATAAGGAAAAAAGATAGTTTCGCCTATACTTCTTTAATCCTACAAAAATCTCATTATAGTTAGTAAATTATTTACTTTATTTCACAATTTAAGAAATACCAAAAAAAAAAAGAATCGCATTTTCAAGTTTCTATTATCAAAAACTGTTTAAGTAACTATCTTTTTCTAAATAAAATTTGTGATTTAAAATCTTTTTTATCTTTTAAATTTCAAAAATCTTTCCTCGTGGTATCAACATTTTTAGGCTTAATCAGAAAACCTTATATTACTTTATAACGACACATATACTTGCGTAGAATCCCTAAATTTAAATATCACTGTTGCATACTTGTTTACATAAGAATCAAGTTTTTGGTACGGTTGTAAAGAAGAAAAAATTATATTTTAAATATAAGTATAATATGATTACGACAAGTATAAATATACAAGTATTCATCTAATAGTAAAGGATTGGGAGCAAGTTTTTGGTGCCATTCCCCTGGAAAAATAAAATTTCCTTTGGAATTAAATTTAAAAGAAAAATAAAATAATTTAGAAAAACAAAATTTATATTTTTAGAAAGTCTTATTTAAACCTTATTTGTTTATGTGTGTTTTATTTTTTTTTTCTTTTTGTTGTTGTAATAGTTTATATGAATTTCAGGTTCTGAAAGACTTGTGCCCTACTATTCATAATTATAACAAACTAATAGAAAAATTTAAAAGATTTAAAATATAAAAAAAATTCAAAAATTTCAAGAAATGGGAAATCAAATTAATCAAAATGCTGAATTCAATTCATCATGAATAAAGACCTTTAAAAGATCATGCAAACCCTACAGTGAATGAACTTCATGGTAGTATTCAAAATCCTACTGTAGTTTCTAATTCATTTGAACTTAAACATGTTATTATCTAAATGGTATCTAATAATCAGTTTGGGGGAGCACTAACTGAAGATCCAAATTTACATCTTGTAATTTTTCTAGAATTATGTTTTACATTTAAATATGATGGTGTTTCTGATGATGCTATTAGGCTTAGGCTTTTTCCATTCTCACTTAGCGATAAGACTAAGATATGGTTGAATTTTTTAGCATATGGATCTATTAGAACTTGGGATGATTTATCACAAAAATTTCTTACTAAATATTTTCCACCATAAAAAACTGTGAAGCTTAGAAATGATATTACATACTTTTTGTCAGTTTGAACGGGAATCTATTTATGAAGCTTGGGAATGATTTAAAGAACTCTTAAGAAAGTGTCCACACCATGCTATGCCAGATTGGTTAATTATTCTAACTTTTTATAATGAATTAGCTAGATCACTTAGATCTATTATCGATGTTGTTGCTGGAGGTTCATTGAAGTCTAAAACATTTCCTGGAGCTTATGGTTTAATTGAAGAAATGACTACTAATAATTTTAAATAACTTTCTGAAAGGGTACATCCTAAAAAGGTAGCCAATATTCATGATTTTGAAGCTTTTGCCATGTTAGCAAATCAAGTTGCTACAATTTCAAGGAAGATAGACCAATTTGGAATGAATTTTTCTAAACTAATTCCAATGATTGAAGAAAATTAATTAGGCAAAATTGTAGATTCTCAAACATCAATTGAGACTTTAAATGCTATAAATAACAAGTTAAATAACCTATATTTGAACTACTATAACCAGATTGGAAAAACCATCCTAATTTTAATTGGAATAACAATTCAGGTGGTATTAATCAACAACGAGGGAGAAACCAAGTAAACCGATTAGGGAACTGAAACGACCAAGGTAATAGTAATTCTAGACTTACTTTTCCTCCAGGTTTTAATAATAATCCACAATTTAAGGATAAGAAGTTGTCTATATAAGAAATGATGTTACAAATAGGAAATCAGTTATAAAGTCAAGGAGCTGCTATAAGAAATATTGAGAATCAATTGGGATAAATTGCAAATTCAATAAGTAGTAGAACCCAAGGAACACTTCCTAGTATACATAAGTAAATCCAAAAGACCAGAATAAAGATAAAGTAAAGGTTGTTCAACTTAGAAGTGGAAGAGAGTTGAAAGGCAGAGTTCAAAAAGAGATTGAAGTAGAGAAAGAAGAAATTGAAAAACCAAAAGAGGACGCTCTAGAAGGTTTTGAGAGACTTATTTCTTCACTTAAGATTGATTTAGAAAAACTACCACCACCTTGATTTGCTCAAAGACTTTGTCAGCAAAAGTTAGATAGATAGTTTTCAAAATTTCTGGAAATCTTTAAAAAGCTTACAATTAATATTCCTTTTGCTGAAGCTTTAGAACAAATTCCAAGCTATGTGAAGTTTATTAAGGATATTCCTAAGAAAAAAGGAAGTTTGAAGATAATGAGATAGTTGCACTTAGTGAGGAGTGCAATGTTATAACTTAAAGATCCTGAAAGCTTCATAATTTCATATGTAATTAGAGACAATTTTTTTGGGAAAGCTTTATGTGATTTGGGTGTAAGCATTAACTTATGACATTATCTATATGTAAAAGACTGGGATTAGGAGAAATATCTCCTACAAATGTAACCTTAAAATTAGCAGATCATTCTATAACATATCCTAAGGGAGTTGTAGAAGTTGTTTTGGTGAAAGTGAATCGATTTATCTTTATTATTAATTTTATTGTGCTAGATATGGAGGAAGATAAAGAGATACCTATCATTTTAGGGAGACCTTTCCTAGTCACAGGTAGAGCAATGATAAATGTGCAAAAAGGGGAATTAACTATGCGTGTTAATGATCAAACATATACTTTTAATATTTCCAAATCAATGAAATACCCTGCAAAAGGTAAAGATGATGAATGTTTCAAGATGGATGTAATGAGATATCTTAGTGAATGCCATTCCAAAACAACTTATGAAGAGCATTCAGAAATGAAAGAATTGGAGCACGAGCAAGAAGATGAATTATAACATCTTAATGATTTCATTGAAGAAGATTCAAATTATGTTCAAGAAAGTTTTGAAGTTTTGGACATGACAGAAAAAGATAAATCTTTTTGTCCGTCAATTGAGAAACCTCTTGAACTTGAATTGAAGTTATTTCTGAAACATTTAAAATATGCCTTTTTAGGTGATTCCTCAACTTTGTTGGTTATAATTTTCTCGAACTTAACTTCAGAAGAAGAAGAGTTTTTGCTGAAAATTTTGAAGAAATATAAGAAAGCCTTTGGATGAAAAATTGCTGATATTAAATGAATCAGTCCTTCAATTTGTATGTATAGAATCCTGATAAAGAAAACTACAAATCTAGGGCTGATTCTTAAAGGAGATTAAATCACATTATGGAAGAAGTTGTCAAGAAAGAAATTTTAAAGTGGTTAGATGCTGGAATTATCTATCCTATTTCAGATAGTGCATGAGTTAGTCCAATACACTGTGTTCCTAAGAAAGGAGGAGTGACTATGACTCTTTATAAAAATAATGAATTAATACCAACAAGATAAGTTATAGGATGATGAATATGCATTGATTATAGAAAATTAAACCTTAACACTAGAAAAGATCATTTTCCATTACCCTTTCTGGATCAAATGTTGGATATACAAGCTGGGCATATTACTTTTATTTTTTGGATGGATATATTAGTTATTACCAAATACAAATTACTCGAGAGGATTGAGAGAAAAAAATGTTTACTAGTTCTTGGTACTTTTGCTTTTAGAAGAATGTCATTTGTTTTTTGTAATGCCCCTGCTACATTTCAAAAATGTATGATGGCTATTTTTTGTGATTTAATTGAAAAAAGAATTAAAGTTTTTATGGAAAATTTTTTGGTGTTCTTGAACGATGTGAAGAAATAAATTTAGTCCTTAATTGGGAAAAATGCCAGTTTATGGTAGCATGAGAAATTGTTTTAGGACATCACATTTTAAAGAAAGGTATGGAAGTAGATACTGTTAAAATTCAAGTGGTCTAATTTATCTCATCCAACAAATGTGAGGGAAGGAAATTAGGAGTTTTTTAGGACATGCTGGATTCTATAGGCGATATATTAAAGATTTTTCAAAAATTGCTAAACCACTATGCCATTTGCTCTAAAAAGATGTAATTTTTAATTTTGATAAAGATTGCCAAAAAGCTTTTGAACTTGTAAAAGAAAAATTAATCACTGCACCAGTTATTGTTTCACCAGATTGGAAAAAACAATTTGAACTAATGTGTGATGCAATTAATTATGCTATTGAAGCTATTTTGGGATAGAAATATGATAAAATTTTCAAAGAAATTTACTATGCAAGTAAAACTCTTAATGAAACTCAAATTAATCATAAAATAACTGAGAGAGATTTATTAGCAATAGAATTTTCCTCTGATAAGTTCATATCATATTTAATTGGAACTAAATGTGTTGTGCATACAAATCAATCTGCTATTAAGTATTTAAAGAAAAAGAAGAATGCAAAACCAAGACAGATAAGATGGATTCTTCTTTTGCAAGAATTTGACTTTGAAATAGTAGATAGAAAGAGAGTTGATAATCAAATTGCTGATCATATATCCAGGCTTAACTCTGAGAAATCACTTTGTTTTGAAGAAGAAATTAATGAACATTTTCTAGATGAAAAATTGTTCAATATTAATGAACGACGTGTTCCATGGTATGCAGTCATTGTGAACTTTATTGTTATTAACATTTTACCTTATGGCTTGAGACACCAATAAAAGAGGAATTTTATCTGAAGTCAAGACTTATTTTTGGAACGACCCATTTTTGTATAAACATGGGAATGGTCTAATTATCTGAAGATGTGTGCCTTTAGAAGAGACTTTTGAAATTATCCAAAAATATCATGATTTTGATTTTGGGGGGCATTTTGGTGTTGATAAAATTAGATATAAATTCTTTCAATATGGATTTTATTGGCCTACTATCTTTAGAGACGTTAATGCTTATATTAAACACCGTGATCGGTGTCAACATATATGTAATATTTCTGAAGAAATGAGATGCCCCTCAATTATATTTTAGAAGTTGAAATATTTGACATTTAGGGATTATATTTCATGAGACAATTTAAACCATCTTTCAGAAATTTATATATACTGATAGTAGTAGACTATGTGTCTAATAGATAAAAGATGTTGCTTTACCTCAATGTGATTCTCAAAGTTTTGCAAAGTTATTAAAAATGAACATATTTTGCAGATTTGGAATGCCGAGAGTTATCATAACTGATGGGGGAAGTCATTTAAAAAATGCGTTGATTGAAAAATTATTGAAGAAATATCGTATCAATCATCAAATTTCTAATGCTTATCATCCTCAGACAAGTGGTTTGGTTGAAGCTTCCAATCGAGAAATTAGAAGAATTTTGGAGAAATCTATAAATTTAACAAAACTGGATTGGTCAGTCAAACTTGATTTTGCTTTGTGGGCTTATAGGACAGAATACAGAACTCCTTTAGGAATATCACCACAGGTTAATTTATGGGAAATCTTGTCATTTACTAGTGGAACTTGAGCATAAGCTTATTGGGCTATTAAGGAATTTAACTATAATTTGAAGGATGCTGGCAAAAAGAGATTATTGCAATTAAATGAGCTGGAAGAGATAAGGAATGAATCTTATGAGAATGCTACGATTTATAGAGATAAGATGAAAAAGTGGTATGATCAAAAGATTCTTACAGAAAATTTTGAGCCAGGGCGACAAGTTTTGCTTTATAATGCAAGATTTAGGTAATTTTCAAGTAAACTTAAGTCTAAGAGGATGGACCTATTTGTGATAAAAGTTTATTCCTACAGAGTTGTGGATATTGAGGTTCCTAAAATCCTAATAATTTTCAAAGTAAATGGTCATAGACTGAAACCCTATTTATTAGAGGATCAAACTAAATTGAATGATGTTTTGATGTTTGCACTGGGTATGTCGGGCTGACGACGTAAATCCAAGTGCTATGGGAGGCAACCCATAGTTATCGGTGTGCTTTTGTTTTGATTGTTGTTTTTGTGTTTTTTTTAAAGAATTGTGGTAGTATTTGAAATTTTAGTGATAATTTTAAAAGTTTATATGATGTCTTAGACATGTAAGAATGAGTATTTGGATGTTAAGCTGACCTGTGCTAAATTTAGCACTTGCGCCTAAGTGCCCAAAACTGGCGCTTAAGTGCTAGTGCTATAAAAACGTGCCTAAATGATGTTCTAGAAGAAATAAACGTGGAAAAGTGGACTTGAACATTATTTGGTGGTTTTAGATGTGGGAAGTGGGTATAGGCTCTACTAAAGTCCATAAATAGCATAGAATTGAAGTGAATATTTGCCCCTTTCAAAATGTTCATTCTAGAGTCTAAGAGAAGAAAGATTTGAGTTGTTAAAGGAACTAAGATAGCAAGGATGTCTTCTTGGGAGAATGATTTGAAGAAAATGGAGGAAGCTGCCAAGAAGAAGTTTGTAAGTCAAAGTGCGCAAGAGTTATATAACAGATTCCTAGCCATTAGTATTGAAGGAATAGTGGAGAAGATTGTGAAAATTGAAGAAGTGGACAAGATGATGTATCTGAAAAAATAAGTGATTTGAAGAGGATTCTATCAGAGTTCTTCATCATCGCCTGTTTTATCAAATCTATGTGTGAAATGGTTTAGAAGAAACAAATGAAGGCCAATAATATGCTCCACCTCATGGAGAATGGAATTAAGTTATTTGTTTAGTTTTTATGTGTTTGTTTGCTTATTTTATCGTGTGTGTTTGTTTTAGTGTTTATGTAAGTTTGTCTTGTATTATGATGATTTTAGAGGGTATCTCATCCACAACTTTTTAGAGTGGAGATTAGATATGTGAAGTGTATTTGTAATTGTTGAATATATGTTAATGATAGTGTTTGGTTTGTGTGAAAATATTCGTGTTATTGTGATCGAATCTATGTTGTAAAAAGTTGAGAATAATTGAGAAAGAAGAGAGAAAAAGGGAAAAAATTGTTATTATGACATGTGAAGGTGGTTGACTTGGGAAGTTGTGCATTTGAATCAAAAATTTGGAATTGTCAAAATTTATGCACTAGTGCCTAAGCACCTGATCCATAAAAGAAGTACCTATTTTTAGTGTTCATTTCATGCTAACTTTATGCACATTTTCTTAAAGATATTACACTATAAAGGAAGGTATTTTGCATAATTTTGCATATTTTTGTTTTCAAGTATAAAAATATGATTTTAGAGAAAATGAAGTAAAAACTATGCAATTTTGAGCCAAAATGAGCAAGAAAAATAAATTCTAACTTAGCACATATTGATATGTCTTTCTATGCTTAATATCTTTTATATTTCTCACATATTTTTGAATGAAATTATACTTTTGAGAAAGATTGTTTTTATGTCTATCTTGTAGGTGAAGATGTTAGGAACGCAACGCAACTGAAATGGGGCGAAACGGAGTTGAAATGAAGCCAAACGGAGCAAAACCGTAGAGCTGCGCACAGGGTGGCGCCTAGGCGCCAAAACCCAGCGCCTAGGCGCCAAAACCCAGCGCCTAGGCGCCAGAATCATCTAGAAACGATTATTGGACAGGATTTTGACGACTTTAGAAGTTATTTTGATGGTGTTAAGTAGTTTCTAGACCTTCTAGAAGCGTGGAAGTTATTCCTAATATATATGACATGTGATACAAGGTATTTGGACGCTTGGAAACGGTTTTAATCGCGAAGAGGTGCGAGCCAAAGTGAAGAGGTGTGAAGAACTGGACTCGGTGTCCGGCGCCTAGGCGCCAGATCCCGGAGCCTAGGCGCCAGAGTTGGTTTCTAGAAGATTCATTGAACATGGACACATTTTGAAGAGGTACCTTGAGGCAACCCTTGAAGCTTATAAATAGGAGGCCACTCCTTCAGAGAAAATCGCACCTTATAGTCTCTCTCTTTCCCCATAGTCATTTTAGTCACTTTAGAGTCATGAAGATGTAGATTTCTATATCTTATGAAGAGATTGGTGGGTGATTTTGAGATATTTATGCAAGGGATGTACGAGCGGCACATGGATCGGTGGGAAACTTTGGTGGAGAGAATTTCTTCTTTCTTTCAGAGGAAAAAACTAAGTATTATGTTCTTCATTTCTTTGTATTTGTTGTAAACATTTTCTAGTGGATTTTCTTTTTTTTAAACCAAGTTTTCTGTCGTGAATTATCCATGTTTCGTAAGTGATTTTCTTTACTCTTTCTTTTAATATGAAGTAGCGGCATACGTAGGAAAATCATTTTTATGATAGAATTATCTATTAGATGCTTCTAGGTGACAGATAGTTGCATAAGTATAATAGAATAATAATGAAATAAGTTCCTTGTTGACACTTAATTTATTATATAGTTCTATCAATTCTTTTACTTCTTATGCCATTATTTTCATTTACTTTTATTTTGTAATGAAATAGATGCATGTTTAGGAATTAAGTTTGGTTAGATATTCTCTTATTAAATTATGGTGATGATATTCATACCGGATCTTCATTTACTTTACAAATTATCACTTGTATTGTTAAAACCTGTTGAAGAATTCTGAGACCTAGAAGGAGATGAATTCTTAACTAGTAGATATCACATGAATCCTTGGGTAGTCGAAGGCCTTGTGCCGGTTATTCAAGGTGAAGTGCAAATAAATAGGGAGATATTGTTTATTGGGTGTAGAATTGATTAGTTTTTAGAGTGACAGACTAAATTCTAATAATTTGATCTATAGAAAGGGAACGGGTCACTGGTAGGGCCGACCATAGCCACCCTTGGAAATCTAGAAGTTTGAGCCTAGGTTAACCAATTCTACTAATAAAACATCCTGAACCGATCTATAGATTAGCCAATGTTCTTTATGCCTGGACCAAAGGGTAAAGAATATAAATGCTTCTATTTGGCACTACTACATTAATTCTAAGCATATCTTTCTTACACATTATCTATGTAATTGCAAGAGAAAGGTAATTTTTAATATCTCGAATTTATCCAACCCAATTTATCCATAAGTTATTTTTTTATTTAAGAACTTTATTTAGGATTAGTTATTGGAAAGCCTTTTTAATCAACATTCCAAATTTAGGCCTTATAGAAATAGACTGGAATTAGCCTAAAGGATTTCTTACCTCGCTTCTCTAAGGGATCGATACTGGGGTTATAAAAGAAAACCCTATATTACTTGAAACGATACGTATACTTGCGTAGTACTCCTAGTGTGTAAAATATTTTCTAATTTTACAACATTTTGATTTTTATACAGTAGCCGCTATTTATAAATTGAGTCAAGTTTTTGGCCATCTTTTGGAAGCGAATATTACTGCATTATTGTGGGTCGGGTCAAGTTTTTGGTGCCGTTGTTGGGGAAGCTTCGGTAAGAACTTTAGGAGAATTTTAGTTGAAATAATTAGGTTTAGACTTGGAAAATTGTAGTGTCGTAAAAACTGTTTGTGTTAAAAATAAGGTGTTCGTGAAAATGTTTTGTTGTGTTGAATATATTTTATCTATTATTTGTTTAATTGTTAATTTACTATTTGTTGTGCTCTCTATGCGAAACAAAGGATCCAAAGGACTTGTGCCTTATGATCCTGAGTTAGAAAAATGGAAAAAATTAAAAAACAGAAGGGACTCGAAAAACTAGAAATGGAAATGGAAAACTTTCAAGATAATAACTTAGAAAATCATCATGCTTCATTGAGGGATTATGAAAATCCTACGACAGATGAAATTCACTCAAGTATACAAAACCCTGTCATGGAAGCTGACTCGTTTGAAATAAATCCTGAGATTATCCAACTTGTGCAGAACAACCAGTTTGGGGAAACTCCTTTGGAGGATCCCTATTTACACTTATCATGTTTTCTAGAACTTTGTGCTACATTTAGTTATAACGGTATGTCAGAAGATGCTGTTAGACTAAGGCTTTTTCCTTTCTCACTAAGGGATAAGGCTAAAATATGGTTATACTCATTAGCACCTGGTTCTATTAAAAATTGCAAAGAGTTAACTCAGAAATTCCTAGCTAAGTATTTTCCACCTTCAACGACAGCTAAACTTAGAAACGATATTATCTCATTTTGTCAATATGGAGGGGAATCAATATATGAATCCTGGGAAAGATTTAAGGAACTCCTAAGAAAGTGTCCACACAATGCTTTGCCTAATTGGTTAATCATTGAAACTTTTTACAATGGGTTAGTAGGATCCCTTAAGTTTATAATTGACGCTACCTCTGGTGGATTGTTAATGTCAAAATCATTTGATGAAGTGTATGCATTAATTGAAGAAATGGCTACAAATGAATTTGAATGGCCCTCTGCAAGGGTAAATTCTAAAAAGGTAGCCAGTGTTCATGATATAGATGCGATTGCAATTCTTACATCTCAGGTTGCTGAAATATCAAGGAAGTTGGACCAATTTGGAATGAACCAGCCTCAATTTACTCTAGTAAGTGAGGAAAGTTCATTAGGGAATATGATTGATTCTAACTTATCATATGTCGCTTTAAATACCATAAACAACCCATATTCTAACTTTTACAACCTAGGTTGGGAGAACCATCTTGAATTTAACTGGAATCATACTACTGATGGTGGAAACCAAAAATGGGAATATAATCATGCAAATCCTAATGGAAGTTGGAATAATCAGGGGAACACAAACTATATACCTTCATATCCACCGGACTCTAACAATGATCAACAATTTGAGGATAAGGAGATGTCTATGGAAGAAGTGATATTGAAAGTGGGAAACCAGTTGCAAAGTAAAAATGCTACGATTATAAATATAGAGAATCAACTGGGACAAATGGCTAATTCACAAAGCAATAGACCACAAGGAACACTTCCTAGCAACATTGAGATCAACCCTAAAGAGAACACTAATGAACAAGTAGAAGCTTTCCATTTAAAAAGTGGAAGAGAGATAGAGGATGTGGTTAAAAAAGAGAAAGAAGTTGTGAGAGACACAAAGGAAACTAAAAGACCTGAAGAACATGTTTCTAAGGATCTAGAAAAATTAATATCTCCAACTAAATCAGTTTGGAAAGACCACCACCTCCATTTCCTCAAAGACTTAAACAGTCTGAGTTGGATAAGAAATTTTCAAAGTTCATGAAAGTACTTAAGAAGTTAATGATAAATATTCCTTTCACTGAAGCTTTGAAACAGATGCCAAGTTATGCAAAGTTTATGAAGGAGATATTGAATAAGAAAAGGAAATTTGGGGATAACGAGACAGTTGCACTAAGTGAGGAGTGCAACGCTATACTTCAAAAAAATTTTCCTCGGAAATTTAAAGATCCTTGTAGCTTTACAATTCCTTGTGCCATTGGAAAAAGATTATGTAGAAAAGCTTTATGTGATTTAGGAGTGAGCATTAATGTGATGCCTCTATCTATATTCAGAAGGTTAGATTCAGTCGATATTTCTCCCACTACTGTAACCCTTATGTTAGCTGATCGATCTATCATTTATCCAAAAGGAGTTATAGAAGACGTGCTTGTTAAAGTGGATAAGTTTATCTTTCCTGTGGACTTTATTGTATTAGATATGGAGGAAAATAAAGAAATTTCAATTATTTTATGGAGACCTTTCCTTGTTACTGGACAAGCTATGATAGATGTGCAAAAAGGAAAGTTGACTATGAATATTAATGACCAGGAAGTAACTTTTGATGTATTAAAGACTATGAAACATCCAGCTGAGAAAATTGATGATTGTTTTTGGATGGATGAAATTGATTATCTAAATAAAACCAATTCCAAGAAAGTTTTGAGAGTAAGATAACAGATGAGGTCGGGATGGCCTTTCATGATGATTCAAAAATGTTATTTAAAGAAGATTGTATGTATGTTCAAGAGAGGTGTGAAATGATGGACGTCACCGAAAATAGTAAACTTTTAATTCCATCTGTTGAAAAATCTCATGAACTTAAGATGGATGTACCTCACAAAATTTTAAAGCCCACCTATTTAGGGAATTCATCTACACAACCAGTCTTTATATCTTTGGATTCGACTCAATCACAAGAAAAACCTGAATTAAATGATGAACATGATAAAATTATTGAACAAGACTTGGAAGAGAATTTGAGGATATATTTCAAAAGAACTTTGAGTTGAGAAAAGAGGATAAGGATATTGGAAGACCATTGGAAGAAATTCCTAAGGAATTAGAAAAACCTATTTCCTCAACTAAGATAGATCCTCCATCATTTAATAATTATAAAGGGGAAGAATTAGAAGATAATTTGAAACAGAAGAGTAATATAGAAGAATTTAATCCTGAATCTGAATTATCTAAAAAGAATTCGATCCAAAATTTGGGAGAAATTGAATTATCTTATAAAGATCCATTTCTTATAAATTTCAAGGATGATATTAATTTGCAAATTTATAAAATCAATAGAAGAATATTGGATCTAGAAATAAATATGAGGAACAATGATATAAATCAAACTGAATATGAAGAACTGAGTGAAAAATTAAAATTTAAGGATTTTATAGAAATCCCTGGATCTGAAAATGATTGGGCGGTTGACCGAGGATTACTTAATTGGAATTTTGATCTAGGTGGAATCATTTGTCGGGCCCGCGACATTATAACCAAGTGCTTTATGGGAGCCAACCCATAGTTATCAGTGTGCTTTGATTTAGTGTGCTTGCGAGTCATGATTTTTTATGTTTATGTTTTGTGTTTGCTTCAGTGCGGATTAGATTTGTGTGGTTATGCCTTGGTCTTGAAAAAATTTGTATATGACTTCTGGTGGTAGTAGGCTGACGAGTCTATTATAACTCTGTTATCAATTGGAGCTGAGTATTACCTTGAAGCATGTAGAGTTTGCACTCCATGTCAACTCTGTTACTTCCTTTAATTGACTTTGTTATCACTGAGTAAAGTCGCGAACTTATTTAGTAAATAAAATATAGATGAATTGCACTACTTTTATTAATACACCCACGTTATTAGTGTAGTTTCATCTATTAGAAATTGAAGGTAAGGAGGGAAATGTGAGTAGAAAAGGAGATCAAATTAACCCCAATTGATATTTGTGTATGAATCTGCGAGTCTAGATATTTTAATTTGTGTTTGTATTTGTGTTTGTGTTACAACAATTTAGAGATTTGAAGAACACTTAAATATATTTTCCCATGTCGATGTTTGTCATACCTATTTAACCTTTCTTTAATTTAATTTTATTCCAGCATGTTAGTTTAGATTTACTTTCTGTTGCAAATTATTCTGTCCTGATGAATACATGTAGATGTTATTGATAGACATTTGTGGTAGATAGAGTTTCTGAACTATTTTTCTTCCTGGTTATATTTTCTGTGCTGAATGTTATACATGTTCAAATTCAAGTTTGGGGGTAGGAAGAAAAATATATTTTAAAGTTAGTATACTTTCTTTTTAGTTTAATATTATTGTACGCATGTTTTAGGCTAGATTTACATTCTCCTGTAATCATTCTATCCTGATTATGCATGTGTTTAAATTTGATAGGATGTTGTAGAAGTTAGTAGATTTAACTTTTATTTTTCTTCCTCCTACATTTTATGGAATTAATTGCAAAATATTTTAAAAAATTCAAGTTTGGGGGGGGGAATGAAAAACAATTTTCAAAAACTTAAATTTTATTTGTCCTCAAAAATGCTATAAATAAATTTGATTTTTGATTGAAAAATAATTATGTGTATGAAGTTATATTAGGGAAATAAAATTTTGAATATAGAAATGAGTAAGAGAATTTAGTTAAAATTTATAGTGGTGATGAAAAATTTAAAGTTAATTTTTCTTAGTAAAGAAATGATAAATATTGTGTAACTATCTTTAGTAAGAAAAATTGTATTTTTAGAAAAATAGAAGGATTAGTATTTTTTTTCAATATTTAAATTTCTATTATTAAAAAATAATTTTCAAAATTGTTATTATATTTCTAAGTAAAAGATATATATCTAACTTATGCTTTAGGAAAGGAAGGGTGAAATTCAAAATTATTAAAGGCCTATCCAGATATAGTAATCCTTGCCTTTAAAAAAAAATGAAAAGAAAAAGAAAAAGAAAAAGAAAAGAAAAGAAAAGAAAAGTATATTATGTGAAAAAGGAAGGAGAAGCTTGAGGATTAAAAAACCTAATCAAAAATTGGTTCCACACCTGAGCTTTTTAAAGTATAAGATTTGAGAAAATCTTAAGCTTAAAAATATAATATAGTTAGTATAATTATTTTTAATAAAGGTTTTTAAGTAAAGAAAATAAAATGCCTAACCCCTATATTTTGAAAAATTTACAAGCATTTCGAATTAGATAGCAACACATATTTTCATACTCTTTCATCTAAGAGATTTCTAAACTTTAAATTGGTCTCATTTACTAAAATTTTTTCTAAATTGGACTACTATATTTATAGAACAAAATTTTAGAAACTCCTAAAGAAACTCATACACATGATTTTCTTATTTGGTTTTTAATGATTATAGTGTAACTTGAGGACAAGTAACGTTTAAGTTTGGGGGATTATGATCCATAAAAAAAATACCTATTTTTAGTGTTCATTTCATGCTAACTTTATGCACATTTTTTTAAAGATATTACACTATAAAGGAAGGTATTTTGCATAATTTTGTATATTTTTGTTTTCAAGTAAAAAATATGATTTTAGAGAAAATGAAGTAAAAACTATGCAATTTTGAGCCAAATGAGCAAGAAAAACAAATTCTAACTTAGCACATATTGATATGTCTTTTTATGCTTAATATCTTTTATATTTCTCACATGTTTTTGAATGCAATTATACTTTTTAGAAAGGTTGTTTTTATGTCTATCTTGTAGGTGAAGATGTTAGGAACGCAACACAACAGAAATGGGGTGAAACGGAGTTGAAACGAAGCCAAACGAAGTAAAACCGTAGAGCTGCGCACAGGGTGGCACCTAGGAGCCTAAACCCAGCGCCAAGGTGCCATAATCATCCAGAAACGGTTATTAGACGGGATTTTGACGACTTTGAAAGTTATTTTGACGGTGTTAAGTAGTTTCTAGACCTTCTAGAAGCGTGGAAGTTATTCCTAATATATATGACATGTGATACAATGTATTTGGACGCTTGGAAACGGTTTTAATCGCGAAGAGGTGCGAGCCAAAGTGAAGAGGTGTGAAGAACTAAATGCTGTGTTGGTTTCTAGAAGATTCATTGAACATGGACACATTTTGAAGAGGTTCCTTGAGGCAACCCTTGAAGCCTATAAATAGGAGGCCACTCCTTCAGAGAAAATCACACCCTATAGTCTCTCTCTTTCCCTTTAGTCATTTTAGTCATTTTAGAGTCCTGAAGATGTAGATTTCTATATCTTATGGAGAGATTGGTGAGGGATTTTGAGATATTTATGTAAGGGATATACGAGCGGCGCATGGATCGGTGGGAAACTTTGGTGGAGAGAATTTCTTCTTTCTTTAAGAGGAAAAAGCTAAGTATTGTGTTCTTCATTTCTTTGTATTTGTTGTAAACATTTTCTAGTGAATTTTCTTTGTTTTAAACCAAGTTTTCTGTCGTGAATTATCCATGTTTCATAAGTGATTTTCTTTACTCTTTCTTTTAATATGAAGTAGTGGCATGCGTAGGAAAATCATTTTTATGATAGAATTATCTATTAAATGCTTCTAGGTGACAGATAGTTGCATAAGTATAATAGAATAATAATGAAATAAGTTCCTTGTTGACACTTAATTTATTATATAGTTCTATCAATTCTTTTACTTCTTATGCCATTATTTTCATTTACTTTTATTTTGTAATGAAATAGATGCATGTTTAGGAATTAAGATTTGCTTAGATATTCTCTTATTAAATTATGGTGATGATATTCATACCGAATATTCATTTACTTTACAAATTAATAACTTGTATTGTTAAAACCTGTTGAAGAATTCTGAGACCTAGAAGGAGATGAATTCTTAACTAGTAGGTATCACATGAATCCTTGGGTAGTCGAAGGCCTTGTGCGGGTTATTCAAGGTGAAGTGCAAATAAATAGGGAGATATTGTTTATTGGGCGCAAAATTGATTAGTTTTTATAGTGACAGGCTAAATTCTAATAATTTGATCTATAAAAAGGGAACGGGTCACTGGTAGAGCCGACCATAGCCACCCTTTGACATCTCGAAGTGTGAGCCTAGATTAACCCATTCTACTAATAGAACATCCTGAACCGATCTATAGATTAACCAATGTCCTTTATGCCTTGACCAAAGGGTAAAGAATAGGAATGCTTCTATTTGGCACTACTACATTAATTCTAAGCATATCTTTCTTACACATTATCTATGTAATTGCAAGAGAAATGTAATTTTTAATATCTCGAATTTCTCCAGCCCAATTTATCCATAAGTTTTTTTTTATTTGAGAATTTTATTTAGGATTAGTTATTAGAAAGCCTTTTTAATCAACATTTCAAATTTAGGCCTTATAGAAATAGACTGGAATTAGCCTAAAGGATTTCTTACCTTGCTTCTCTGTGGGATCGATACTGGGAAAACCCTATATTACTTGAAATGATACGTATACTTGCGCAGTACCCCTAGTGTGTAAAATATTTTCTAATTTTACAACATTTTGATTTTTATACACTAGCCGTTATTTATAAATTGAGTCAAGTTTTTGGCCATCTTTTGGAAGCGAATATTACTGCATTATTGCGGGTCGGGTCAGCGTCAAAACCTACATTTAAGTGCTAGAATACCCGAGAGCATGGCACTTAAGCGCTGGTTCACGAAAACCAGTTCATGATGGTTTTAAGTTAAGTGAAGATTACTTGGTGGAATTGAGCCAATTGAATTTCATCTTCTTAAGGTTAGATCTTCTCTTTTATGTAAAATTTTTTGATTTTCACATGGATTTAGAGTTCATTATGGAAAATCTAAAAATTTACTATTCATGGTGAAAATTTGATGAAAATTGATGGATTTTACATGGAAAAGTGAGTTTAAGCTTTTAGAAGTTAAATCTAGTGAGTTAGGGTTGATTTTGGAATTTATTGTGAATTTATTGTACTTTTTAGAAATGGCGCCAAGAATGAAATGGAACAAGGGGAAGGTCACATTCTATTTAAGCAAGTTTGTGAGTTCTCAGGCTTAGGATCATTATACTGATATACTGCAATCAAGGAAGTTAATTCCTGAGCGTTGTTTTAAGAATCTAGGTGGAGAAGTAGAAGACTTAATTGTCTGCCGATAGGATTCGAACCTGCAGTGTTTAGGCAATGAGCCTGTTGAGTCGAACAATTTATCTACCCCGCTTGCTGCTATAAGTTGGTAGCCTTCTTCGAGACCCAGAGAAGTAGGGTACGACAACTTCATAGGTAGCAAGACTAACCACAATTGCAGTTCAAATCTCTATTCTTTTTTGTTGGAAAGTTCAATTCATTTAGTACGAGAACGCTTCACACCTCGCGGTGCTTACACCTCTAGCCTATCGAAGTTCTGTTCAAAAACCTCGTACAAGAACTTGTATAGAGAAGAATTTCCCTCTCGCAACAACTGAGGAATAGAATACTCAACTGAGACACAAGGGATAGCCAGAAAGAGAAATGAGCCTTTAGGTGCTCCCGTAGGGTCTATTACACCAACATTAACAGAGGGACCAATAGAAAAACTATCACTATCACCTTTATAGCGCTGCATACACAGGCACCACAACTTACCCTGGGAAGACATATAAAGAAGGAATTGGAAAGGCAAAAGCCATTGCCACTTACTAAGCCATACTTTTCATAAGCGCTAGGGAAATACGACAATATGCCAACTCGGCTTATTGAAGGAAATAGACCGTCTACTATTTGCAAAACTTATCACACTCAAAATATAAGAAAGAATTAAAGAATACCAAAGGTAGTCAACACTAGACCATGCCTATATGATGCCAAGAATTCTACTTATGGAATACCTCAATCTCCTTACCAAGCACACCCTTCTTCGGCTACGAATATGCCACTTGAAAATGGTGTCTCACAAGGCTAGAAGAGGTTGACATCGCTCGTGAGGGGGATTTTCTAGAAGTTCTGGTGCTTATATGACGCATGATTCTACATTTCGAGCATCCACATCTCGTGGCAGATCCAATCCTGATTCACAAACTTAAATGCTACAAAGGAAAAATTGATTATGTTATGAATAAGGTATCAAATCTTGAAAACTATGTTGATCATATTGATTCTTACTTAGGGGGAAATAGTGATTATGAAGAGAAATACAACACATCTATGGAGAAACTTGTTAGAGGTAATCAGAGTGTGGTATTTCCTCCATATCTACGGTACACTCATTTTGAGTGTGCTAGTTTTTGGGATGATGATGAAGAAGAAGAAGATGAAGATAATGACAATGATGAGTAGAGATTAGGTTGTGTTATGTTTCATTTGAACTGTTTGTGTTGATGTCTGGACTACTTTATGTGTTGTTATTTGTGGTTGTAGCGAACATTGTTGTTATTTTTTGTTGTGATGTGTATCTCTATGATGTTGATGTTGTAGTATGTATTTAAACTCTTTTATTGAACTTATTCCCACTACTTTAGAAAGTTTAGAATAGAGCTAACCTTCATTTAAAATTTATGTTTAAATTTCAATTTACTATCATGAATCTTCTGTTGTGGTTGTGATAGTATGTTAGTTTGTGTGATTTGATTTTATGTTAGCCTCCATTACATAGAAGTCTTTTAAATCTCATGTATGCTAAAATCAAAATGAACTTTGATCTTTTTTACTCCTATTTTTAATTCTTTTGTACTTGTATAGTTAGGATATGAAAATTTTTGTAAGCATAAGTTTTATTTTTCATTCCTGTCTTTATATATTATATGCTAAAATGTTTAATCTTTGTAGAAAATTAAGATAGGGGGGGTCAAAAATCAATTTTTAAAACTTGAAATTTATTTTTTCTCAAATATGCTACAAATAATTTTGATTATTTGATTTGAAAAATGATTATGTGTATGAAGTTATATTAGGGTAATAAAATTTTGATTATAGAAATGTGTAAGAAATCTTGGTTAAAACCTTATAGTGATGAAGAAAAATTTCAAGTTATAAATTTTCTTAGTGAAGAGATGTTAAATATGGTGTAACTATCTTTAATATATTATTTTTTTGAAAAAAATAAAAGAATTATACTTTTATATTTAATCCTTAAATTTCTTTTATTAAATGTAATTTTCAAAACTATTATTATAGTTTTAAGTAAAGGATTTATATCAAACCTTTGCTTTAGGAAAGAAAGATTGTAATTCAAATTCATTAAAGGCCTATCCAGATAGAGTAATCCTTTCCAAAAAAGTAAAAAAGAAGAGAAAAGAAAAAGAAAAGAAAAGAAAAATAAAAAAAGTGAATCATAGTATGAGAGAAGAAGCTTTATGATTAGTGCCTAATAAAAAATTGGTTCCACATCTGATCTTTTTAATGCATCAGATTTGAGAAACTCCTAAGCTTAGGGATATAATATAGTGAGTATAATTATTTTTAATGAAAATTTCTAAGTAAAGAAGATAGAATGTCTGAACTCGATATTTGAAAAATTTACAAGTATTTCTGAATTAGATAGGAGCTCAAATTTTCATAATTTTTCACTTTAGAAAATTTCTAAAATTTGTCTCATTCACTTGAGTTTTTTCTAAATTGGAATAATAAATTTCTAGAATAAGATTTTACAATCTCCTAAAAAAATTCATTCACATAACTTGCTTATGTTGGTTTTGAAAGATTGTAGTTTCACTTGAGGATAAGTAACATTTTCAGTTTTGGGGAATTTGATATACCTAAAATATATAATATTTTTATGCACATTTTAATACCTATTTTTGATGATATTGCACTTTAATGGAAGGTATTGTGTGTTTTTCTTTCAGGTACACTTAAATGGACTCAATATGTTAAAAGGAGTGAAAAAAGATCAAATTTAGAGCAAAAATGATGGTGTTAAAATAAACTAGGGCGTATAAGCGCCCAGATATGGCGCCTAAGCGCTAGTAGATAGAGAAGGCCGCGCTTAATTACTAGAAACCTTGCGCTTAAGTGCCAGGTAGTTACTTGGCAATTTCAAGGAATTTTTGGCAAATTTTGAAGAGGTGTTTGAGGCATTCTTTGGTGCAAATGCGGGTAACTGATCAAGGGTGCCAAAAGATATACAAATTTTAGTTAAAAGGATGCTTCTCTTGGGTAGATTCAATGAACATAAACACATTTTGAAAAGACACCAAGGCACCATTTGAGAAAGTTTAAAAGAAAAGGACTTGAAGGAGAGAGGAGAGTTCTTTTAGAGAAAGAAAAATCAAAGAGTCATTAGAGGTTGTAGAGAGTAGTTAAAGTAAGAAGTTGTAGGATCCTTACTTATGGTTTCTTCACACTTTTCTCATTTCTAGTGAAAGAGAAGGTGAGTAGGGTCTCTTAAGTAAAAATTCATTGTTGTACAGAGATTAATCCCTTTTGGGTTTGGGGAATAGTCCAATGGACTCTTGTAAAAAAAGGAAGAGATTCAAAGGAACTTCAAGAGTTTGGTGGAGAGGAGCTTGAGATAAGTTTTATCTTTGTACTTCATGTTGTTTTAATTGAGACTTCTTGTGTTGTGTACATGATTTCTATTTTTAAAACTACTTATTGTTGTGTTTTCTCCTTAGAATTTGAGTAGTCTTCTTTATATTTTTCTTAAAATGAAAAGTAATTAAGTATTGGATTAATGTTGTGGAATTATTGATTTTTAGTGTTGGAAGAAGTTGTGTTGATTCAATCCTTGTGCTTCATTTACTTCTTGATTTGGCCAATTAAGATGTTAAAATTTGTTGTGAGAATATGTAAGATCCTAGTAGGTATTGTCTCGGTCAACAATAGGTAGAAATCATATGAGATTATATGAATGAGAAAGTAATTCATATAAATTTGTGCAAATAAATAGGGAAATATAATTTGATGGGTGTAGAATTAGAGGACATTTGGGTGACAAGCTAAAGCCCCTAATTTGGTTATTGTTTTAGGTTTTGATGCGAGATGTTAGCCCCCAGGTGGAGGAAAAGTAGGGAAATCTAGAGTGAGAGCTAGTATCTTCCTAACCTATCCTGTCTTCAAAACTATTCCAACTTAAAACTAGCCAATGTTCTTTATAGCATATCTAGTATGGGTAATAAATAAAATTGCTCCTATTTGACATAACACATTTTGAATACTTCCAAAACAGAACTCCGATGCTTATTACTCATTCATGATAAGGAAAACTATATTTTCAACTATACTTCTTTAATCTTACAAAAATCACGTTATAGATAGTTAATTGTTTACTATATTTCACAATTTAAGAAAATATCAAAAAAAGACTTGCATTTTAATGTTTTATATTATCCAAAACTAATTAAGTAAGTGTCTTTTTCTAAATAGAAATTGTGATCTAAAAACCTTTTGATCTTTTAAATTTCCTAAATTTTTCCTCTGGGATTGATATTTCGTGGCTTAATCGGAAAGTCCTCTATTACTTGGTAATAATACATATACTTGCATAGAATTTCTAAATTTAAATATCATAGTTGCATCCTTATTTACATTAGATCAAGTTTTTCATACTATTGTAAATAATAAAATGTTTTATCAAAAATATAAGTATAATCTGATTATCACAAGTATAAATACACTAGTATTCATGTGGTAGTAAAAGATTGGGATCAGAGATCTATTCATTCTGACCCACTAAAAATATGTTAAGATTTTCATGCATATTTTATATTTATTTTGATGATATTGCACTTTAAAGAAGGGTATTTTTGATGATTTATTGCAGGTATGATGATTTATGGACATTGGAGCGAAAAAACGCAAAAAGGAGCAAATTTGGAGCAAAAAAGACCAAAAATATGAAAATTTGATCTAGGGCTCCGACTGCGGAATTTTCCCGAGAGTTCAGAAAATATATTACAAGGAAGCCCGCCGATGGTGAGATCGATGTCTCCGATAGCGGGCCTTATGAAAGAGAGTCCAAGGCTAAGTATTCTAGAAGGCTGCCGACGGCGAGCTCGAGGCCGCCGACGATGGGAAAGTCAGTTCTCTCACAAGGTGCATTGAATGTGGATGATTTTTGAAGGGATGCTTGGGAAACTCTTGGAAACACTTCAACTACTTTGAAAGAAACATTTAGAGGCTGAAAAAAGTGCCCACTTATGTCCACCACGTGTCCATCTAGTCCACTAGAGAGTCAAGTGTGTGTGTCTAGTGAGTCCAAAGGGTATCTAGAGTGTTAGTTAGTGTCTTGTTTTCCTTAAAGATTTAGATAGCAAGTTCAGATAGTGATATTTTTGAGGGATTCTTCGAGAATTGTAAGAGTGGAAGGGGAGTGTGAGATTTCTTCCTCCTTACTGTTTCAAAGGAGAATTCTGCGTACTGTAAAGAAAGGAAAAGATTCAGAGGAACTTTAAGGAGTTTGCTTAGGGAGGAATTTAAGATAAGTTGTATTTAATTATTTTAGTTTGTAGAGATTTGCTTTTATAGATGAAATCCAAGTTTTAACTTATCCTCTCCATGAAATCTGAGTAGTTTTTCCTCTGTTTCTCCTTGTTTTGATATTTTTGTGAAATGGTGACTTGAATTAGTGTGCCAAGAAAGTTTTAAAGAAGTTGTGATAATCTTTTCAATTCAATCTTAATTTAATTTCATTCTGGCCAATTGATTAGTTCAAATATATTGAGTTTAACAACTAAAGTGAAGATTGCATCTGAGATTCAGGGAGATCAAAGTCCTTGAAAGTAGGGTGCAAATAAATAGGGAAATAATATTCATCGGTCGTAGAATTAGAGATTTTAGAGTGACAGACTAAAATCCTCAATTCGGTCCTATCGTTTTGGTGCTGAAGTGTAGATGTTAGCTCTCAGGCGAGGGGAACATGGGAGCTCCGAAGTGAGAGCTGGTATCCTCCCAGCCTAGCCGCACATTTAGTAACTGAGCATAGGATTAATCAATGTTCTTTATGCCTGGACCAAAGGGTAAATAATAGGTATGCTCCTATTTGGCACAACATAGTTTTAAACTAATTCTAATTATCCATTCACTTAAATTTCTTAACAAAGGAGAATGATTCTTGCTTATATATTTGAACTTCACTTTATTAGTAGAATTAGTTACCTGTTAGTAGAACTAGTTTATTAAAACATCATCTTATTTTCGATTACATATTAGTGACAGATAGGAAATTTCGATCTTCAAGTTGTGATTCTGAATTTGTTTCTATAATCCTAGTTCGTAGCCTCTAAAATATTCCCCGTGGGATCGATATCTAGGACTCCACTAGAGCCCTGTATTACTTGAGATATACGTATACTTACGTTGATAAAGGTGACTCTGCAATTATTGAATATATTATATACTTGTTACAATATTAAGATTAAGCGAAGTGCGTAGAGGTCGGTTCAAGTTTTTGGCGCCGTTGCCGGGGAGTATAACATAACTAGAGTAACAGACAATTTTAGGACTATTAGAAAACTTTTTAATAGAATTTTAATTTATTTAGTTAACTATTTTTTTTATTTCGATTGTATGAGCAAATTTGGTTATGAAAATCTTGTACCCTACGATTCAGAATTAGAACGCACTGTTAAAAGAATTAAAAAACTGAGAAAAGAACATAGAAATTCTGAAACAATGGAAAACACATAAACAACCAAAGAATAGAAAATGAACATCAATATAGACCACTAAGAGATTACGCTAACCCTACATTAGATGAAATTCACTTAACTATCCAAATCCTGATGTAGCTGCTAATTCATTTGAGCTTGAACTTGCAATTATCCAAATGGTACAAAACAAAAAATTCAGTGTAACTTCAAATGAAGATCCTAATTTACACCTTACAAGTTTTCTAGAAGTTTGTGCTACTTTTAAATATGACAGAATGTCTGATGATGTTGTCAGACTTAGACTTTTTCCTTTTTTACTAAGGGATAAGGCTAAGGCTTGGTTAAATTCATTAGCACCTGGATCTATTAGAACTTGGGGGGAACTTTCACAAAAATTCTTATCGTTTTCCATCATCTAAGACTGCTAAGCTTAGAAACGATATCAC
The DNA here is from genome assembly GCA_022702705.1 of Papilionanthe hookeriana x Papilionanthe teres. NCBI lineage: Eukaryota > Viridiplantae > Streptophyta > Magnoliopsida > Asparagales > Orchidaceae > Papilionanthe > Papilionanthe hookeriana x Papilionanthe teres. The sequence continues at coordinate 77,101,447 of CM040422.1, read as the reverse complement.
ATCTTTCAGTTAGTATGAGGGAGAATCGATATATGAATCTTGGGAAAGAATTAAAGAACTTCTTAGAAGATGCCCACATCATGCTTTACTAGATTGGTTAATTATTTAAACTTTTTATAATGGATTAGTAGGATCTCTTAGATCCATCATTGACGCTGCTGTTGGTGGATCACTAATGTCTAAACCTTTTGAAGAAGCTTATGCTTTAATTGAAGAAATGGATACCAATAATTTTCAATGGCCTGCTGAAAGGGTAAATCCTAAGAGAGTAGCCAGTATTCATGATTCAGACGCTTTAACTATGATAGTTTCTCAAATTGCTGCTCTTTCAAAGAAAATAGATAAATACGGAATGAGTCGTTCTTAAACACCTCCAGTGTTAGAAAAAAATTCATTGGGACAAATTGTAGATGCTCAATCTTTATATGAAACTATAAATTTGATAAATAATAGACAAAATAACCCTTATTCAAACTATTATAATCGAGGTTGGAAGAATCATCCAAACTTTAATTGGAATAACCCAGGTAATGCTAATTCTGTTAATCCTAAGTGAGAGAACAATCCTGTAAACCCATTAGGAAATGTAAAAAATCAAGGTAATTCCAATCATAAACTTTCTAATCCACAAGGTTTTTATAATAATTCACAATTTAAGGAGAAGAAGCTATCTATGGAAGAACTAATTTTGAATATGGGAAATCAATTACAAAGTCAAGGAGCTGCTATTAAAAACATAAAAAAATAATTGGGGCAAATTGATACTGCACTGAGCAATAGACCTCATGGAACTTTACCTAGCAATGTTAAAGTAAATCCAAAATATCAATGAAAAGGACAGATTAACGCTATTCAATTAAGAAGTGGAAAAGAGTTGGAAACAAAAGCCTAAAAAGAAACTGTAGTTGAAAAAGAAGTAGAAATTGAAGGAGAAAATGAAAGTTTATATCCTGATTTTCCTCTGAAACCTATAAAAATTACTGTTGAAAGACCACTGATCCCCTGATATTTATACTTAAAAATATGATATGAAAATTGGCAACGACACCAAAAACTTAAGCTACTAGGAATATATGTGCGCCAAAAACTTGGTACCATCCGGTAAATGCAACAACGCCAAAAACTTGACTCCGCTGGATAAATGCGCTGATGATTTAGATATGAAACTTATGATTTTATAATATGGGATACTACACAAGTATACATATCGTTTATCAAGTAATATAGGACTTTATGATTAAGTCCCGAGATATCGAACCCACAGGGAAAATATGAAAATTTTTAAAGAAATTAGAAAATTAGCTTTTTACTTTCTTTAATTGTTTTTGAAAAAGTATGTCTTGATTATGAAAAGTTTTAAATTTAATTTATCTTTTAAAATTTCCTTAACAAAATGTTAAGCAATGAAAGTAAAATTATAATAACTAATAACACTGGATGTAAAATATTATTAACTAGAATATCTTTTTCTTTATTTTATGAAGTAGTAATAATTCTTAAGGTATTGTTGTGGAAGTATTTAAATTTGTTGTGACAGATAGAAGCAAATGTGTTCTTTACCCTTACTTGGTTATATAAAGAACATATGTTAATTTGAAATTTTTATTATTTTGAACATGGTTAGGCAGGGAAGATACCAGTCTCTCACTCTAGAGTTCCCTCGATTCCCACCACCTGGGGGCTTACTTCTCATAACAAAACTCAAAATTTCAAACCAAATTAGGGGGTTTTAGCCTGTCACTCTAAAATCCTCTAATTTTACTCCCTTTCATAAAAATATCTTCTAATATTACATTCAATTATATGGACTACAATTCTCACCCATATAATTGCATGTGATTCTTACTAATTTTTTTGAGACAATACCACATTGGATCTTACATAATCTCAAGAAATTCTACAACTTAACAGGCCAAATTAAGAAGTAAACAAAGTTTTCAGAATCAATCTTCACAACTTCTTCCAACTTTTAAACACTTATACTTTCCACAACAATTCTTTATAAATTAATTACTTTTCCATTTAAGAAAGAAAAAGATAAAGTAAACTACTCGGAATGCATTGGGAAAATACAAAAACACATTGATTTGAAATTAAAAACAATAAGAAAAATAACAAACGAAAGAAAGTATTAATAAAAAGATTAAAAGTAAACACTTATCTGAAAATCCTCTCCACAAGACTAAGGAAGTTCCTCTGAAACTTTGACTCTTCACTAAACTACTCCTCAGAGCAAGTCTACCAACTCCGATGACTCAGAATACAGGCTTCAAACTTCAATAAAAACTAAACTAAAAGAAAGAAAAGAAGTGGGAAGAAGAAGACTTCACTTCGACCATTTTCTCCTTTCTACTGTCTACTCCTACTCTTAATAAAAACTCTTAAAATGTAGTGGAAGAACAATGGAAGTACCCTTCAAAACGCAGTGGAAGAGCCTCATAAAGCCTCCCCTAATCTTTCCTAAGACTCTCTTTAAATAGAAAACCAAAAGGTGCCTTGGTGTCTCTTCAAAATGTGTCCAGATTCAATGTATCTACCAAGGAACACACCCCTTCATTCAAATTTGCTGCCTAAAGAAAGTTATGGTAGTTACCACCAAGAGTTGCATCCCATCCCCTTTGAAATTGGAGCCAAATTCATTTGAATTTTGATTTTTAGCTGTGGCGGCTAAGCGCCGGCCCAGCGGCACTTAGCCGCCAGTGCCAAAATTTTGATTTTTCATTATTTTTGCTCCAAATTTGATCCAATTTTGCTCCTTTCATCATAACCATCCATTTTCATCATATCTGCAAGAAAAACACAAAATACCTTCCCTTAAAGTGCAATATCATTAAAAATAGGTATAAAAATGTGTATAAAAGTACTATATATTTTTTGTGTATCAAAATCCCCTAAACTTAAAATGTTACTTATCCTCAAGTGATAGTTAATCTCATAGAATATTTTAGCATGCAAATTATGTAATGAGTTTCTTAGGAAGATAACAAAATTTTGTTCTAGAAATGGAATAGTCCAATTTAGAAAAAAAATTCAGTAATTAAAACCAACTTAAAGTTTAAAAAGTTCTTAAGTAAAGAAAAATGACAAATATAAGTCTCTATCTATTTTAGAAATATTTGTAGATTCTTCAAAATATATGATTCAAACATTTATTTTTCTCACTTAAAAATCTTTATTTGAAAAATAATTTTACTTACTATATTATAACCTTAAGTTTTAGATTTTCTCTGAACTTATATCTTAAACTTTAGGTATGAAATCAATTTTTGATTAGGCCCTTAAATCCTCAAGCTTCTCCTCCCTTTTCATATACTATTTTCACTTTGTCTTTTTTTTATAAGGCAAGGATTACTATATCTGGATAGGCCTTTAATGATTTTGAATTCCATCGTTCCATTTAAAATAAAGATTAGATTTATGTCTTTCACTTAAAAATCATAATAATAGTATATGAAAATTACTTTTCAATAAAAGAAATTTAAGCTTTGAAGAATAAAAGTCAAATATTCTATTTATCCAAAAATACAAAACTTCTTACTAAAGATAGTTTAACTTCATTTAACACTTCTTCATTAAGAAAATTTTAACTTTAAGTTTTTCATGATTACTATGAAATTTAACTAAATTCTTTTATTAATTTCTATATTCAAAATTTGTTCCCCTAATATAACTTCATGTACATAATTGTTCTTAATAAAAAATAAGATTTATTTTTAAGTATTATTGAGAATCAAATAAAATTTTAGGTTTTTGAAAATCTTTGTTTTTTTTTAAATCCCCCCCAAACTTTAATTTTTTAATTAAGATAAAACATTTAAGAATAAGAAATGATTCATGGGTGAGAAATAAAAACTAACATATCTTGCTTGCAGGAATTTTTAATATCCTAACATGCAAGTATAACAATTTAAATAACAGGAGTAAAATGAAATCAAATTTAGTTTTTTCAAAACAATATATATATATATATATATATATTAATAAGAAAAGTAAAAATTTCAGAAAACTTCTACAGTAGTGGAGGTTTTCAAAGCAAATACACACCAACTAAAATAACACACTGATGCACTTAACAAATGATAATGGAATTTGAATTTTTTTTTTAAATATATAGTTTCCTAAGTAGAAGTTCCTAATAGTGGTTTATAATCTTCTAACAGTTTTTGAATTAAGGTACACACTATTAAAAACTCTGACATTACATACACATAAAAACATTTACTATTACACACTATCACAAAGCAACATATATATCCACAATAAAACAACAAAAATACCTGAATATGCATAACAGATAAATAGTACAACTACAATCTGCAAACTATCAAGGTTCACATCATAACACAATCATCAAACAAAACACTAGATAAAGTACACAGCAACACAGTATAACAACACAATAACTAAAACAAACAACATACATCTACTCTTCATCCTCATCATCATCATCTTGCTCGTTCCAATCCCTGGATGGCACATAAGGTATTGTTGACCTCATTTTTGATGAGGTCTTCTCTTTCCTCTTTAGTGCTTAGGATCTAGCCTTAGGCTCTTCCTTTGACTAATCTTAGAGGACTAGAATTGGGACCCATCCTTTAGAAATTTAAAACCACTTCTTGTCTCCCTGCAAACCCCACAAGCTTGATTGTAGACCCCTGATCACTTAGAGGGTTGAAATCAAAAGTGAAGGTTTAAAGGATGAGTTCCCCATAGGACTCTTTGGCCTTAGGACCATCTTGGGTAGCTTGGTCTGGTGAAGGTTAACTTACACACTCATTACACTCATACTCTACACTCCCACACACACAATCCAAATCCTAAAACCACACCCATACCCAACTTGATTCCCTGACTCATGTAGGCAATTCATATGGAAGGACCTTAACCCCTAAGCCCCTGGTTAAGAGGGTTAGGAACAACATGGTGAATGCCTCAAATGAGTCCTCTCATGGCTCATATAGGCTTAATATGGCTTCATGGCTCAATCAAAGTGATTCCATTTCACTCATATTTGATCAATCTTCTTTTTCCAAAATTTCAATTTTTGACCACGGAGACTCTACACCTATCAAACCTACCAAAAGCCCTTAAAATTGCCCAAATCCTCCAAAATTTCCAAATCACCCAAAATTCCCCAAAATTAACCTTGAACATTTCCTCACCTCTCAAATTGATCAACCATAGCCAAAATACCAAAGATTCCAAAAATACCCCCCAATACCCTTCAAATACCCAAAATGCCCCTCTTAGCCAAAAAATCCAAAAATTCCCAGAAAATTCCAGAAAATCCCAAATATTCCCAATTTCATTTTGTCCAACTACACCATAGGCCAATTTTGTCAATTTACCCCACTTTTACCAAAATCCCCAATTTAGCCCATTCTTAACCCAAGTGAACCCAATGTCAAACCAAACCTACCCAATTGAACCCAATTTTGGTCCAATTCAATTCTAAACTTCAATTTAATATCCACAATATCAATCTAGACTAAATCCAAGTACGATTTGATTGGCATTTGAATCCAATTTCATTTTTAAGCTTAAAGCCCAATTTTGACCCATGACCCAAACTTAGCCCAAACCAAACCAATGCAACTCCAATTAACCCCAAATCTTTTCTAAAACCTTCCTAGAATCCCAAAAAAAAAACTAACATGATTTGCCCAAAATTTGGACCCAAAACCCACTCAAATTCAATCCAAAACCAAAAGGCCCAATTTTGACCTAAACCCAAACCTAACCCAAATAAGCCCAAACCCCAAAATCAAAACCCAACCAAAGTCAAAAACTCTTTGATACACTCCCATAAACATTTCCCAACATTAATTTTACATCAATTTCAACCCTAGCCCAACATTGGCCCAAGTTCGCCCAATTTGGCCTACATTGGCCCATTTACAAAAGAAGCCCAAATCCAACCCAATTCAAATCCAAATCACTCCAAATTCATTTCAAATCACTCATGACATATCCTAAACCAAACCCAAAAATTATTTGGCCTAAACTTCTACAAAATTCCCATCCATGGATTCATTCTTAAACCTAAAGGGGTCATCCCCTTAAGCCCTCCTAAAAGCCCACTTCCACCAAATTCAAAAGCTCAAATCAATCTAAAGCCCACATAACACTTTCCCTCATCACACATTCAATTTAAAATCATTACTAAAGTCCTAATTTATCAATTAAACAATTCCAAATCAAGCCTCATAACAATTCCCATCAAAATGCCAAAATTCACAAAACCCTTTTTCATGAAGTTGACTTAACTTTTCCCAAGCCAAAGATGAGCCATGAAGCCATGCATGAGCCAAATGGAAGCCATGAGAGCCTCTTTACATGTCACCATGCCATTTTAGGCAAAAGAAGGAGACTCTTTCCTTAATCTCCTAAAGTCATTAGCCTTAACCATGATTCCCCTTAACCCAAATTTAATCCAAATATATTTGGATAAGGACTTCTCCATGCCAAACCAGTTGATTCCTTTGACTCCCCACAACACCCAAAGCCACCTTAAAGGGTGAACCAAGCCAAAAAGGTGGACTTGACCAAATCAAGCCAAAATTGGCCTTCCCCCATGCCATTTTAATCCAAGCTTTTGACACATGGCAAAGCCCAATTGCCTACACTAAACCCCAACCCTGACCCACCTGGACCTGAGGGTGACCCATGCCTGCTGGCCAGCCCCCTTGATCGCCGGAAAACACCATGGCCGAGACCTTGGGAGGAGCCAAAGTTTGGAATTCCCACCTGCTGAGCTGCCCCATGCCTAATGGCCACCATGACTGTTCTTCCCTTGACCTAAGCAGCTGATCTCATGCCCTAACTCCCCCTTGGAGAGCCCTCCACCCTCTCCTATTTAAACACCACCTCCTCTCGGCCAAATGAGGTGCTGAAACAAAGCTTAAGGAAACTCTGCCAAAATTGTTCCAGACTACTCCCCACACATAGAGAACTTGATCCCCACTGAAATCCCCCTACCATTTCCTCTTTCTGAGCTCAATTTCAGAGTTGAAATCCAAGCCCAAAACTATGACACTTCTCCACAGTGAGCCAATCCCCAAATTGATTGGTCCTACACCTTCACCAGACCAAGAGAAGAAGTTTACCAGTAAAAGCCCCCTCTCCAGGCCAGCCATTGCTTCCAGCCTCCAAGCTTTGTGATCGAGCTTGGTCGAAATCATACCTAGACAATTCACCAGGCCAAGGGACTTCATCTGGAGATTGCTTGGACCCAATCGAACGTGACACAACTCTCAGATCGAAGCTTCACTTCTCTGAGCAATGGTATGGACTCATTCTTCTTCCCGAGCTTCCAGAGATTCTCAATTTAGTTTGGGTCAATTTCAATACATGTTTACCGTATGGATGTGTTTGTCTCTTCTAGACGAATCCATAGAGCATAAGAAGTCGAAAATCTGTTGAGAATCGAGTGAGAAATTAGGTTTAGAAGGTTGACGGTCACGGGTTCACACCAGTCGTAGACGATGACCAGGAGCCGTCGGATCGCGTGTGTATCGAGCGGACGACCAGGATTGCGCCGGACAGAATAATGGGACATGAACCGCGGGCCCCTGGAGCACTGAGTCGGATGGCGGCGCCAAATCAGGAGACTACGCGTGGCCTTTCGGAGCTGCCGAGGATGGCGTGGCGCCGCGTGGATAAGTAGGAAATTAGGGCTATTTTCTATTTATTTAATTACCAGAACTTTGAAAATTCATAACTTTGTGTAGAAAAATCCTAAAAATAAAATAAAAATACTCTCTTGCTCAGTGAACAGAGGAGAATAATGTGGAAAAGAAATCATGTAATTTCATCAAGTATTTTATTTTTAATTATTTATTTACTCTCTGCACTATTTCAATTCTCCATGCATATAGGAAATTCACCATGGCATGAGACCATAGGGCTCTTGAAGCCTCTAAACTTGGGAATATTCCCTGAATTTTCCAAGGTCAGAGGCTATCCCTATGAGAAGTTATTGATTTTTCAAATTCATGTCACTGTTTTGATTATTTTAATTCCAATAATTAGCATGTTGAGAAATAAATTCTAGGAAAATTTGGTGATGTTTCTTATGACCAGAGGACCCTAGGAAAAATAATTCTTGAGTTAATTCACTTTGAACAACCCTAATTGGCCTAAATACCCAAAAGTGAACTTTAATTAATTAGGGTTAACCATTCATCAAATTAACTTAAAAACAATTCTCCACTGTCCTTTAGGGATAGGAGAACACAACATAAAAATTTGAAAACAATTGGACGTGATTAACCCCACCAAATGGGTTGATTAAGCCTCTTAAGTAAAAATGGGTAAAATTAAACTTTAAAAATTTATAACTCACAAAATATTTTTCAAAAATTCACAAAATTGGTTTTGGAGCCTCTCCGATATCGGAGGAATTTAAGAAAATTAAAATTGCAATTTTCTAAAAAAGTTGATTTTTTAGCTTATTTTAATATTTTAATAATTAAAAAATAATAAAAATCACAAAAATATTAAAAATCACCAAAATGTCACATTTTGAATTCTAATCACTTAGGAACAAGCCAAATATTTTCCCTAAGTCCCTAGGGTAAGATATTGAATTTTAAAGGCTTAATGTAAATTTTAATATTAAAAAATGTATTTTCCAACCTTTTCACTAAAATAATTCTAATAAATCAAAGAAAAATCAGAAAATTATAAAAATTGATTTCTGATTTCTCTGATATCAGAAAGATTTTTGAAAAACCTAAAATTCATTTTTCAATCTTTATTTTATTTTTAAATTAATTAATACTCCAAAACTAAAAATAATTATAATAAATAAAATAAAATTCAAAAAATCACCAAAATTGGTCCAAGTGGTCCTCTGGTCATTAGGAACATCCCATAATTTTATTAAGGACAGAAACATTTATTGAATTTTCCTTGAAAACCCCTATTTTCCATTAAAAATAATTACATAAATAAATTAAATTCAGAAAAATCATATTTTCTCCTCTAATGTCTTAATTGACATGTAAGTGAGGTCACATAAAAATTTCAAGTTCATTTGAGCTTAATTTAGTGAGTTATAGAATTATTAAGCTTGAAGGGCAAAATGGTAATTAAAATTTTCAACCTTTAATTAAAGTTTTAGGATTAATCAAAAGGGAAGGGTAAAATATTTTATTTTAAACTGATTTTGGATGATTGAAACTTAAATGGTTTAGGGTAGAAACCCACCAATCCTTTTAAGAATAATTAAAGTAAACCTTAATTAATTAATTAATTAATTAAATTTGGAAGATTAATAAAAATTTTTGAAATTATAAAGTAGGGAAATTATTTAACAGGATATTTATTCTTTAATTTAAAAATCCCTAAATAAATCACTTCAATAATACTTAATTCTTAATTAAAAGATTAAAATAATAATCCAAATTAAAATTAAATTAAAATTAAATTAAATTAAATTAAAATTAAATTAAATTAAATTAAAATTAAATTAAATTAAAACCAAATTAAATTAAATTAAATTAAACTAAATTATAAATTAAATTAACATTAAATTAAATTAAAATTAAATTAAATTAAAATTAAATTAAATTAAAATTAAAATAAATTAAATTAAATTAAAATAAAATAAAATTGAAATTAAATTAAATTGAAATTAAAATAAAATAAAATTAAATTGAAGTTAAATTAAATTGCAATTAAATTTAAATTAAGGTAAATTAAATTAAAATTAAATTGAATTAAATTAAATTAAAATCATTTAATAACAAAACTAAATGAAATTATTAAGAATTAAACCTAAAATAACTTGAACACTATTCCAAACTTAAATTAATTTTTTTTTATAATTAAATCAAAATTAGAATTAAATCATTAAGTCTAAATCATAAAAATACTTAATAAGTTGATTTGCCCTTTTAAAAGCTCTTATTATTATAACTCTTAAATGAAATATCAAGTGAACTATTACCTCACTTATAGGATATTCAAATGTCCTAAGTTCACTCGAGCGAAAAGAATAACATTTAAACTCCTGGATGATTAATTCACTTGTATAATTAAATTCTCTTGGACTTAAAACGATCCTAGAAATATTGAAAAGATGTTTAAGACTCGTCTTAAGCACTTCCTCAATATGATAGGATGTTTATAAGAACAATTGAACTTAATTGTTCTTTGATGAAGAAAATCGTCCTTAAACCAAAACACAAGAACCTAGACGTCATAGGAGATGACTAGCTATAGGATTAGGACTTTGATAGATAACATAAATCTTTCCCTTAGCTTTACCTAGGTACTTGTTGAAATATTTAAATGCCTTAACATGTGTTTTAAGTGCAGCTTGGGATGACGGGAAGACCCTCCAGGTACGCTTTTATTTTAGTGCAATTTACTTTATTGCAAATGCACTTTACCTTTCTTGCATGATAAACAACTGTTGCATGAAAACCAAAACCTTTAGGGTAGTCCCTGAACTGAAACCAAAACTAAATTAAAAATCACTGCAAGATAAAATTCACCGCCACAACATTTCAAAACATAAAACAACTCAAAATTTAATCACAAACAGAACACAAAACTACAATTGCAACTAAATTAAAACGTCTCGTTGAATGATCGGGAATACCTCGGATGATGTAACCCACGTGTTGCTAACGAGATTTCCCACGGTCTAAATGAAAGTGTGGAACTCATTCAGTTGAGTTTAGCAAATTCATCTGGACTAAGTGAATTCAATGAAAATAACGGTGTCGGGATGACGGAACAGTGGGATCTTAATCGGTTCTGTTATAATCAACTTTGAGATTTGTTTTAACTAAAACACTAAAAACACTTGGATTTTAAGACTTCTCTAAAACCAAACTCCTCTCTTCTATTTTGATTACAATCTTTTAAGACTAAACCTCTGCAATAACAAGGAGTTTGGAGCACGGTGGGCAGCACGACCATCTTCGTCAGCAAAACAAACTCTACTTCAGCAAAACTTTCTTAGAATTAAATAACCAAGCCATAAGATCTCGAGGTAGTTTGCCTAGTGCAACATAAATCCTCAACTCTTCGTTAGGCATTTGTATGATCATGTCATGTAAATTAAGCCCTAAACGGTCTTAGGACTCCGAGGTAGTCATTTGGTACTACATAAACCCTCATATCTTCGAGGCTATTTGTATGATTTTATCATACAAATATAAGTCCGAATTAATTAAAATTGGCAAGATTGAAATATCAGATAATATTAGGATTTCCTTAAATCTGAGCGAAACAATAGGATAGTTTGGGAAGTTGCCAAGATTCTTATTGGATCTTCAGCTTCTCCTACTCCTCTTCCATTGGACTCCTAAAAATAGCTGTTCTAAATTTGATCCATTCCCTGTTGAAATTCCCAAAATCCAATCCTTTGAAAACCTTAAACTTTGAAATTATTGAGAGCAAAGTCACTGATCATTATCGAGAGTTTTCTTAAATGATTCACTTCATTTAAGATGTAATTAACTATAGGGGCTTGCCCTTATAGGGAACTTTAAGAACCAGGTAATATAAACCCTGATTAATTCATTTATATTAAGAAGAGGAATTTATCGGCTTATAAAATTGGTTCGCAGACCAAACGGATGTCACAAGTCTTCTAGTTTATTTAATCGAGCCCCATCGTCAAGCAGTGTGCCTATTTTTCGGAATAGATACACGGTTTGTGGTGCAGTGCTCGTTTATATAAACTATTTGGGATGTGAGATCGGTTTGATTTCATATCTTAAAATTTTTTAAATTTAAAATTATTTTGAAAATCAAATACTACTTTTCAAATTATTTATTTAAATTAAATTAAAAATTCGCCGACAATTTCTGTAGGCGACCTCTTTTCAAAAATACAACCCTCAACTTAAAAATAATGCCGACAACTTCTGGCGACTCCGCTGGGGACTAGTTCCTCTCTCCATTTTGATCAAATGACTTTGCTTTCATAAATCGGTAGTGAGCCCATGCCCCTAGTGGACCAAACTACCATTCTTCCGTTGGAATACCCCGTTCATTTCTGTCTTGAACGAGTATAGCCAACTCCTCTCGGATTTAAGAGCCACTATTTAGACACCACTAAACGGAGAGGTTCTGAGATCCTTTTACCTCTTTTCTGAGGTGGGGTGGGCCCCCAATAGGTGTTAGTTTAGGAGCAGTCCTTCGAGTCGAGAAGTCTTGCATGAGATTTCCTCTTCCTTTCCAATTCTAAATCGAACCCCTTACCTTCTCTATACCTTTGAATATTCTGTTCCTAATGAACAAATCCTCTAATGAATGACTCTTTTAAACTATAACTCCTTTTTATAAATACATGAACAAACATGTGTTCAGACTCTTTTCGATTCCTTTCTTTTCGTCCCGATGAGAAGAAGCATAATTTGGGACTGACAATCAGAATCTACCTTGCAGAAAATGTCTGCCCCAAAGCTGATTTTCTCCTTCACCAATGGATTGAACTTCACTGTTTACAAGGATGAGCTGCCCAACAATGGGATCATCCTTTTCGGACAAGGATTCAAGAACACAAATGTCAAGATCGCTGACGTTACCTTTTTCACACTTACAGACAAAGTATCAGAAACTGAGGGACCTTTGATTGAATTCAACCTGATGTCAGCCCAAGAGTTCCCTCCCCTGCTAAGGGTTCCAGCTGAGAAGAATACTACTGTCCATAGGAGGACTGTTGTCTCTACCCCCACTAGTCTAGTCGTCTCTGCACCTACACCGACTTCCGCCAAACTTAAGGGGAAGGAAGTTCAAATTTGTAACGAACATGTTACCGTGGAGGGTACAGACTTCCGTGTAAGACCTTCTGTTTTTGAAATTGGGTCCAGCTCAAAGGTTCCACCCCTAACACGGACTCAGAGAAGGAACAGAGGTAGGAAGATTGCCAGGAAGGCCAGAGCTGCTGAAGTCGCTTTCTTGGAAGAAATCCCTGAATATACACCACTACCTGAGTACATACCATTACCTGAGTATACACCGCTTTTGGAAGGAAGTAGATTCTATTCCCTCTCCGCCGCAGCTGACGAGGAGAATGTCCGCAAGATTGCTTCTGCATTACCTCGACCCGCATACTATAGCGACAGCCAAAAGAAAAGGGCTAGGACTACACCATTTGCTCGACTACAGACTGTGATAGAGAAGTTAGCAAAGAAAGAGAAATGTCCTGTATCAGAGATTTTAAGAAGAATAGGGCGGGTGCCAGCCAAGTCCCGTCTTGGGCCGCGAATAGAACCCGTTAGCGCCGCAGAGAAACCGAATAAAAAGATGAAAGCCAGTCCACCTGTTATTGTTTCATGATTACAGATTAGGGAGGATACCACCTTCCAGCATTTAGCCGATAGACCATCCGGTCCTAGGCCTTCTACTGCTAGAAGGATGGTATGGCGTTCTACTACCGGTCAATTGAGACCGAAACAATGACCTGAAAAGGAAAGTCTCGTTAGGAGACTCGAGTCCGAAGAGAGCGCCACTGCAATGAAGGGGACTCCCAAGAAGGAAACCCAACAACCATCGCATGATAACTGCGAAACCGCACGAAAAAGACCATTGAAGGACGCTATGGAAAAGCTAAGAACCGACATTCAACGATTAGCAAGAGAAAGAGAAGAAAAGTTTGGAGATGAAGTTGACTCGTCGGAGTTCATGGATGACCGAATATGTGGAGATCAACATGGTTGAAACACGAGCATCGTCAGCTTCGCAAGGTGCCCCGAGCACTGCAGAAGAGATGAACCGGAAGCATTAAGAGCACAAATTTGAGAAAAAGATGATACAATCTCTCAAATGACAAAAAGGATGGAAGAGATGGTCGCGGCCTCTAGCCACTCTTCGCAGTCGAGCTCAACCCCCAAGAGAAACGCCTCCGAAGTTATTCATATTACGGACGGAGGAAAAGAGATTACATCCGTTAACGGAGACGATCGACCAAAGAAAGATTCTACCTGAATATGATTCCGGAGAAGGACATCAAGAGCATGGTGGAACAGCAGGTGCGAGAAGCCTTAGCACGGTCCCAAGAGCGGAACATCTATTCAGACGGGTAGACCTTACCCCGAAGAATTCGATGCAGTACAATACCCAAAAGGCTTCGTACCACCTCTGTTCAAGACTTTTGATGGTACCGGAAATCCTCGATAGCATGTTGCACATTTTCGTGCTAGTTGTTGTAACGCTTGTGGAAGTGACGCTTTGCTCTTCCGACAGTTCGTCAGCAGCCTGTCAGGAATCGCCTTCGATTGGTATTGTCGGCACTATTTTTAGGTCGTGTGTTTTATTTTGAAAAGGGATCGCCTAACAGAAATTGTCGACAAATTTTTAATTTAATTAAATAATTTGAAAAGTAGTATTTGATTTTTTGAAAATAATTTTAAATTTGAAAAATTTTAAGATATGAAATCAAACTGACCTCACATCTCGAATAGTTTATATAAACGAGCACTACACCACAAACCGTGTATCTATCCCTAAGGATAGACACACTGCTTGACGGTGGGGCTCGATTAAACAAACTAAAAGATTTGTGACATCCGTTTGGTCTGCGAACCAATTTTATAAGCCGACAAATTCCCCTGCTTAATATGAAAGTATTAAACAGGGTTTATATTACCTGGGTTCTTTAAAATTCCCTATAAGGGCAAGCCCCTATAGTTAATTACATCTTAAATGATGGGAATCATCTAAGAAAACTCTCGATAATGATCAGTAATTCTGCTCTCAAGAATTTCAAAGTTTAAGCTTTTCAAAGGATTGAACCTTGGAATTTCAATGGGGAATGGATCAAATTTGGAAGATTTTGTTTTGAGAATTCAAAGGAAGAAAAGTAGGAGAAATTACGGATTCGAAGCGGACTTCGGTAATTTCTCGACTATCCTATTGTTTGGCTTGGATTTAGGAAAGTCCTAATGTTTATTTAGTATTTCAATCTTGCCAATTTTAATTAATTTGGACTTATATTTGTATGATAGAATCATACAAATGGCCTAGAAGTTATGAGGGTTTATGTCGTACCGAACGACTACCTCGGAATCCTAAGTCCGGTTAGGGCTTAATTTGCAATACAAATGCCTAACAAAAGGATGAGGATTTATGTTGCACTAGGCGAACTACCTCGAAATCCTACGGCTTTGTTGTTTAATTCTAAGATAGTTTTGCTGATGTAGATTCAAGTTTTGCTGACGATGATGGCCGTGCTGCCCACTATGCTCCAAGCTCCTTGTTGTTGTAGAGGTTTAATTATAGAAGTCATAAATCAGGAGAAGAGAGAAGTGCAAGTGTTTTTTGTGTTTTAATTAAAACAAATCTTAAAGTTGATTATAACGACACCGGTTAAGATCCCACGGTTCCATCCTTCCGGCATCATTATTTTTATCGGATTCACTTAGTCCAGATGAATTTGCTAAACTCAACCGAATGAGTTCCACACTTTCATTTAGACCGTGGGAAATCCCGTTAGCAACACGTAGGTTACATCATCCGAGGTATTCCCGATCATCCAACAGGACGTTTTAATTTAGTTGTAATTGTAGTTTTGTGTTCCGTTTGTGATTAAATTTTGAGTTGTTTTATATTTTGAAATGTTGTGGCGGTGAATTTTATCTTGCAATGACTTTTAATTTAGTTTTGGTTTCAGTTTTAGGGACTATCCTAAAGGTGTGGGTTTTCATGCAACGATTGTTTATCATGCGATAAAAGTAAGTGCGATGCGATTAAAGAAATTGCAATAATGTAAATTGCAATAAAATAAAAGCGTACACGGAGGGTCTTCCCATCATCCCAAGCTACACTTAAAACACAATTAGAATATTTAAGCAAGTTCCTAGGTAAAGCTAAGGGAAGGGTTATGGTTTTCTACCAAATTCCTAATCCTATAGTTAGTCATTTCCTATGACGTCTAGGTTCTTGTGTTTTGGTTTGAGGACGATTTTCTTCATCAAAGAATAATTAAGTTCAATTGTTCTTATAAGTATCCTATCATATTGAGAAAGTGCTTAAGAAGAATCTTAAACATCTTTTCTATACTGCTAGGATTATTTTAAGTCCAAATGAATTTAATTAATCAGGTGAAGTAATCTTCAGAGAATTCAAGTTTTGTTATCTTGCTCAGTGAACTAGGACATTTGAATATCCTATAAGTGGGGTAACATTTCATTTAATGTTCTATTTAGGAGTTATGATAACCAAAGCTTTCGAGGGCAAATTGGTGTTCAAATGGTTTGTGATTTAATTTAATCTCAGTTATCGGATTTAAATTTGGAATAGTGTTCAAGTTACTTTATTTTGGATTTCTTTAAATTCTTTATGTCTTAGGTGATATTATTTAATTCAATTTAATTTAACTTTAATGTAATTTAATTTGGTTTGGTTTTAATTTTAATTTAATTTTAATTTTTAATTTTAATTTTAATTTGATTTTTTTATTTTTTTATTTTTTTTATTTCAATTTTATTTAATTTAATTCAATTTAGTTTGATTTGATGTTAAATTAATTTAGTTTAATTTGATTTAATTTCCTTTAATTTAATTTAATTTGATTTAATTTTAATTTGATTTAATTTAATTTAATTTAATATGTTTTAATTTAATTTAATTTAATTTAATTTAACATTTTTTAATTTAATTTAGTTTAATTTAATTTAATTTATTTATTTAACTTAATTTAATTTAATTTAATTTTTTTTAAATTAATTTAATTTATTTATTCAATTTAATTTAATTTAATTTAATTTTATTTTAATTTAATTTTAATTTAATTTAATTTTTAATTTAATTTTATTTTTAATTTTAATTTAATTGAAAATTTAAAAAGAGTTTAGTAATTTAACTTTAATTTAATTTAAATGATTAAGTCCTTTAACATTTTAAAACTTATATTTGAATTATCATTTTTAATTAGGAATTAAATATTAATGAGATGATTAATTTAGGGATATTTAAATTAGAGAATAAATCTCTTCCTAAAAATATCCCTATTTTAATAATTCCAATTTTATTATTCTTCCAAATTTAATCAATTATTTAATTAAGGTTTATTTCAATTATTTTAAATTGTTTAATGGGTTTCTACCCTTTAATTATTTAAATTTCAATCATCCAAATCAGATTAAGATCAAATATTTTACTTGTTAATTTTATTAAACCTAAAATTTTAATCAAGGGTTAAAATTTTTTTTAATTATCATTTTGCCCTTCAAGCTTAATAATTTCATAACGCACTAAATTGAGCTTAAATGAACTTGAAATTTTTATGTGACTTCACTCATATGCCAATAAAGACATGAGAGGAGAAAATGTGATTTTTCTGTATTTAATTTATTTATGTAATTATTTTTGGTGAAAAATAGGGATTTCCAAGGAAAATTTAATAATATGACCAAGGGAAAGATTCTGTCCTTAAAAAAATTATGGGACATTCCTAATGACCAGAGGACCACTTGGACCAATTTTGGTGATTTTTTCAATTATATTATTTTTATTATAATTATTTTATGTTTTGGAGTGTTAATTAATTTAAAAATAAAATAAAGGTTGAAAAAATGAATTTTATATTTTTCAAAAATCTCTCTGATATCAAGGAAATCATAGAATCAATTTTTGCAATTTTTTGATTTTTCTTTGATTTATTATAATTATTTTAGTGAAAATGCTAGAAAATACATTTTTTTAATTTTAAAATTACCCTAGGGCTTTAAAATTTAATATCTCATTAAATAAACCTAAGAAAAATATGGGGTTTATTCCTAAGTGATTAAAATTCAAAATGTGACATTTTGGTGAATTTTATTATTTTTGTGATTTTTATTATTTTTTAATTATTAAAAATATTAAAATAATATTAAAAATCAACTTTTTTAGAAAATTGAAATTTTAATTTTCTTAAATTTCCCTGATATCAGAGAGGCTTTGAAACCAATTTGATGAATTTTTGAAAGGTATTTTGAAGGTTATGAATTTTTAAAGTTTAAAATGACTAAATGGCTTAATCAACCCATTTAGTAGGGTTAACCAAGTCCAATTGACTTCAAATTTTTATGGTGGGTTCCTCTGATCCTAAAGGTCAATGGAGAATTGATTTCAAGTCAATTTGATGTATGGTTAGCTCTAATTAATTAGGGATCTATTTTGGGTGTTTAAGCCGATTAGGGTTATTTTAAATGAGTTAACTCAAAACCTATTTTTCCTAAGGTCCTCCGGTCATAAGAGACATCACCAAATTTTCCTAGAATTTATTTCACAACATGCTAATTATTAGATTTAAAATACTCAAGACAAGTAACATGAATTTGAAAAATCAATAACTTCTCATAGGGATGGCCTCGACTTTGGAAAATTCGGGGAATGTTCCCAAATTCAGAGGCTTCAAAAGCCCTATGGTCTCATGCCATGGTGAATTTCCTATATGCATGGAGAATTAAAATAATGCGGACGAGTAAATAAATTATTAAAAATAAAATACTTGATGAAATTAAATGATTTCTTTTCCACATTATTCTCCTCTGTTCACTGAGCAAGAGGGTATTTTTATTTTATTTTTCTGATTTTCCTACACAAAGTTATGGATTTTTGAAGTTTAGGGAATTAAATAAATAGAAAAAACCCTAATTTTCTATTTATCCGAGTCGGCGCCGCGTCATCCTCGGCATCTCCGAAAGGCCACGCGGCGCTCTCCCATTCGACGTCACCGCTTGAGTCAGCAGCCCGGGTCCCGCCTTCCACGTATCATCTGCCGATCCGACCTAATCTGAGCCGTCCGTCTGCGCGTGTATTGAATGAACGGCATCCGTTCATCGTCCCCAAGCCTCCTGGCACCGAGAACCGTCCATCTTCTGAGCCTAAGATCTCACTCGATACTTGACCAAATTTAACGTTCTTGTGCTCTATGGATTCGTCTCGAGAAGACGAACACATCCTTATGGTTTATGTGGCATGAAATTGACTTAATGAAAATGGAGAATGTTCAGAAGCTCGGGAAGAAGAGTGAGGCCATACCTTTGCTCAGAGAAGTTTGGCTTCGATCTGAGGGTTGTTTCACCTTCGATTGGATCCCAACAAGCTCCGGATGAAGTCTCCCGGTCCGGTGAATTGCCTAGGTAGGATTTCGACCACAGCTCGATCACAAAGCTTGGAGGCTGGAGCAACCGGGTGGCTCGGAGATGGGGCTTTCTTCGGTGGACACCTTCTCTTGGTCCGGTGAAGGTGTAGGACCAATCGATTTGAGGATTGATCCACTGTGGAGAAGTGTCCTGGTTTTTGGGCTAAAGTTTGAGCTCGAAATTGAGCTCGGCTCGAGGGAATTGGGGCTGGAATTCGGTGGGGATCAAATGCTCTATGTATGGGGAATAGTCTGGAACAATTTTGGCAGAGTTTCCTTAAGGTTTGTTTCAGCACCTCTCATGGCCGAGAAGGGGTGGTGTTTAAATAGGAGAGGGTAGAGGGCCTCCCAGGGAGAGTTAGGGCTTGGGATCAGCTGCTCTGGGCATGGGAAGAACAGCTATGGTGGTCATTGGGCATGGGGCAGCTCAACAAGGGAGAATTCCAAAGTTGGCTCACATGTGAGCTCTCGGCCATGGAATTTTCCGGCGACCCAGGCGGTGCGGCCGACAGGCATGGGTCACCCTCAGGTCCAGGTGGGTTAGGGCTGGGGTTTAGTGCGATCAATTGGGCCTTGCCATGTGTAAAGGGGATGGCTTGGAATGGAATGGGGAAGAGGCCATTTTGGCTAGGTTTGGGTCAACCCATCATTTTGGGCTTGGTTCACCCTTCAAGGTGGCTTTTGGTGTTGTGGGGAGTCACAAGGATTAGTTGGTTTGGCATGGAGAAGTCCTTATCCAAATATATTTGGATTAAATTTGGGTTAAGGTGAAACATGCTTAAGGTTAATGACTTTTAGGAGGTGCTTAAAGGACCTCCTCCTTTTGCCATTTAAGGAGAGTTGACAACTTAGAGATCCTCATGGCTTGCCAATGGCTTGCATGTGGCTTCATGGCTCCATGTGGCTTGGGAAAAGATTGGGTCAATTTTATAAAAAAAGGATTTTGTGGATTTTGGCATTTTAATGGAAATTGTTATGGGGCTTGATTTGGAATTGTTTAATTGATGGGATTAGAACTTAGGGAATGACTTTGATTAAGTGGATGGAAAATGGAAATGTCATGTGGGCTTTGGATGAATTTGGGTTTTTGAATTTGAAGGAAGTGGGCTTTTAGGAAGGTTTAAGGGAAGTGGGCTTTTTGAATTTTAAAATGGACTTTAGGATGAAATTTTGGTAAAGGCTTAGGCCAAATAATTGCTGGGTTTAGCTCATAGATGTCTTGGAGCAAATTAGGAGTGATTTGGATTTGAATTGGGTTGAATTTGGGCTCCTTTGTTGAATGGGCCAATATAGGTCAAAGTGGGCTAACTTAGGCCAATGTTGGGCTAGGGTTGAAATTGATGTAAAATTAATGTTGGGAAATGTTTATGGGAGTGTTTCAAAGAGGTTTTGACTTTGGTTGGGCTTTGATTTTGGGGTTTGGGCTCATTTGGGTTAGGTTTGGGTTTAGGTCAAAATTGGGCCTTTTAGCTTTAGGTTGAATTTGAGTGGGGTTTGGGTCTAAATGTTGGGAAAATCATGTTAGTGTTTTGTTTGTAGGGATGTTAAGGAAGATTTAGAAAAGATTTGTGGTTAATTGGAGTTGAATTGGGTGAGTTTGGGTTAGGTTTGGGTTATGGGTCCAAATTGGGCTTTAAGGCCAAAAGTGAAATTGGATCCAAATGTCAATCAAATTGGACTTGGATTTGGTCTAAATTGGTGTTGGGAATGTTGAATTGAAGTTTAGAATTGAATTGGACCAGAATTTGGGTCAATTGGGTAGGTTTGGTTTGACATTGGGTTCACTTAGGGTTAAAATGGGTCAAATTGGGGGTTTTGACAAAAGTAGGGTAAATTGACAAAATTGGCCCATGGTGTAGATGAACAAAATGAAATTGGGACTATTTTGGAGTTTTTGGAATTTTTTGGGAATTTTCTGAATTTTTGGAACCTACCTATCATCATAGTGAAGTTTCGAGAGATAAAGCTATTCTAAATTTCTGTGTTTAGAACAATAGAAGTATAAATATGGATAGTATTATTTACACGAATATTATGGCCATGACAAAGAGTGAATCAAGTGGATATTTAGGACATCTGACGCTTTATAATATGCACTTTGCCAATTGTACGAGTGGAAGCTAGAGATGATGAAAAATGGGTGTATCCTATGAGCCATTAGTGAAGACAATTTGAAAACTTACGATTCCCATGAAGAATGGAGATATGGGAGTAGGAGTAAAGCACCTTCTGCAGGTGAGATATCCTCACTAGTTGTGACCCTCACCTTGCACAGCTCTCCTACTCTTTATGATTTGATGAATTAGATGATCCTGCAGCAGAAAAGTTTTGAAAATTTTGATGAAAGACTTGGGAGAATAGATTAAAGGATTGAAGGATTAGAGCGAAGACATGATCATGATAGTGAATATCTTCAACGACATTTAGATTTCGAGATTGTTTATTATGATGCTCGAGGCGAATACTACGAGAGGTGAACGTGTTACTTTTTCAGAATGCCCACAGGTATGGTCGCTATCAGCCCGGTCCACCTTTGACCAGGGAGATGAAGACATAGCATGAGATTTTGATACGCTGATTGTGATGTGATGTATTTGTGTCTTGTTGTAGTATTTTCATTTTGTTATTTGTCTTTTATGGTATTTTGTGAGATTCATATTGTGTTTGTAGTTTATATTTCATTTCTGAATTATGATGCATAATTGTGGTTGTCATTGTAAACTCTTAGTTTAATTAGTAGATTGTTTGTTACTATGTTGTGAAATGCAAGTGTTATTTCGTACTGTGCTGTGTAGTGTAGTTAATTGTTGTAGTTAAATGATTTGTTTTATATACTTGTTTCAAAATTTTATTACCCCAGTAAATTCTCTAAATTGTTATATGTGTAGAAAAGTTCCTAATATTATAGGTCAACTGAAGTTAAAATTTTGAGAAAAACCTGTAAAAATTTCAGAGAAAAAAAAATGACTAAAGTGCAAAGGTATGATTTATATATTTAGAATTTTTATTCTTTCCACCCATATTATTTCTATTATTGAAAACTTTAAGTTTGGGGGGGGGGGGGGAGAAAAATATTAACTATTAAGTGTTCTCGAATTAAAATATTTTCAAAATTTATAACATGATTTTTGTGATAAATTTAATTCAGTTAACTATATTTAGATGTTATTTAAATTTTGTAGAATAATCAAAGAAATATTTTTAGTAATAAAAATCAATTTTGTAGGTTAAGATATTTGGTATAAGAGGATAAGACTATAGTTAAATATTTAAAGTAAAGAAAACTATATTCTGAAATATGAAGAATCTTAGGAATTTAGTTGAGAAAGAAAAGATTGAGACTTAATGATGTAAAGACTATGAATTACATATAAGGAAAGGAATGCTATAAGTTTCAAATTTAGGAAAAGAATAGTGAGATTGAAAATCATTATGACTATCCGAATATAGTAATCCTCGCTTGAAAAAGAAAAAGAAAAAATAAAGGATTGAAAAAGAAAAACAATCCACGAAAAAAAAAAGAAATGAAAAGAAAAAGAAAAGTGAGTGAGGAGAAGCTTGAGGAGATGTCTTATCAAAAATTGACTTCACTTGGATTAACCTAAGGTAAAACTAAATACATTTACGTACTTATATTTATGTTAGTTTCTTTACTAGTGGTATTCTCATGAATTTCCTATCATCTGAATATTCTAAGTGAATTAATATTACCTTAAAATAGTCATTCTTGAAATAAATAAAAGACTAGAACTCTTAGACTTGATGACTAGATAGCCTTATATGCAGCCAAGTTAATCTAATTACTTGAAAATTTTACATGAGCTTGTATGATATTTATTTAAATCAGGTATAGTTTTTCTTAATTAAAACTTTACCACAATGAATCATAACATTTATGTAGTACTAAAAATTACTTGAGGACAAGTAATAGTTAAGTTTGGGGGATTTTGACCCATCAAAAATATGTTAAGATTTTCATGCCTATTTTATATTGATTTTGATGATATTGCACTTTAAAGAAGGATATTTTTGATGATTTGTTGTGGATACATTGATTTATGGACAATAGAGCGAAAAAATGCAAAAAGGAGCAAATTTGCAGCAAAAAGAATAAAAAATGTGAAGATTTAATCTAGGGCGCCGACGGCGAGCTCAACGGTGTCGACGACCGATTTTACCCGAGAGTTCAGAAAATATTACAAGGAAGCCCGGCGACGGTGAGATCAAGGCCGCCGACTGCGAGCCTTATGAAAGAGAGTCCAAGGCTAAGTATTCTAGAGGTAGACGGCGCGCCGAAGGCCGCCGATGGGGGAAAGTCGGTTCTCTCACGAGGTATATCGAATGTGTATGATTTTTGAAGGGATGCTTGGGAAACTCTTGGAAACTCTTCAACCACTTTAAAAGAAATAATTTGGGAAAGAAAATAGTGTCCATTGTTGTTTTCTGTTGTTGTCAGTGAGTCCACCGAGTCTATAGTGTGTCACTAGAGTGTTAGTTAGAGTCTTGTTTCCATTATAGTTTTAGATAGTGAGTTCAATTAGTGGTATTTATGAGAAATCATAAGAACTTCACTGAGTTTGCTTGGGGAGAAATTTGAGATAAGTTGTATTTACTTATTTTAGTTTGTTAAACTTTGTTTTTATATATGAAATCCAAGTTTAGTCCTATCTTCTCCATGAAATCTGAGTAGGGCTGTAAACGAGCCGAGCTTGAGCAAGCTCAGACTTGGCTCGTGTTCAGCTCATTTGAAATTAGCTCGGCTCAAAGTCGGCTCGTGTTCGAAATGGCTCGTGAACAACGTGTTCTTATTCGGCCCGAAAAACTTATTCATGTTCGTGTTCGGCTCGAAATCGGCTCGTTAGAATATAAAATTATTATAATAATTAATTATTATAATAATATATTTTAAAAAATTAATTATTATAATAATTTTATATTCTAACGAGCTAATTTGGCCGAAGGCAGGCAATTCTGGTATGAATAAATTTTGTTGAATACAAATACGTATTCACGAACCATTTCAAACAAACGATTTGAAAAGCCGGCTAATTTGTGTGGCTACGAGCTAAGCCTAAGCGCGCTCGAAACGGCTCGTTTAGAACCCTGGTTTCATGGAGAAGATACGACTAAACTTGGATTTCATATATAAAAACAAAGTTTAAACTAAAATAAGTACATACAATACGAAATTCCTCCCCAACAATCTGATGAAGTTCTTTTGAATCTCTTATCACGCATACATCGAAGCATAAATGCGATGCCTCTTTATCAACTTTTTAAAAGGTTAGGAATAGGGTAGATTACGACACGTAACTCTGCAGTTAGGCGATCGACTTATTACACATCCTAAAGGAATTGTAGAAGATGTTCTGATTAAGGTTGATAAATTTATCTTTCTGTGGACTTTATAATTTTAGATATGGAAGAAGACGAAAATACCTATCGATTTAGGAAGACCATTCCTTTGTTTCTGAGGAATAGCCATGATAGATGTTCGAAACGGAAGAGTTGACTATGAGAAGTAAATCATCGAGGAGAAGTGACCTTTAACATCTCTAAGTCAATGGAATATCCTTCAATAGAAAGAGAAGATGAATGTTTTAGAATGGATATATGCGATTATTTGAGAAAAGAATATTTCAAAGAAAATTTTGAAGAAAATGAAGATATGGAAAATGCTAAATATGATGAAATTGATAATAAAGAAGCTTATTATGTTCAGGAACAATTTGAAACGCTCGATTCAACAACACCAGAGAATGAAATATTAATTCCATCTATTGTAAAACCCCACGAACTTGAATTGAAGAATCTACCAAATCATTTGAAGTATGCTTTTTTTAGGAGAGTTTTCAACATTACCGGTAATTGTATCCTACGGAAATTTAAAATGAAATTCGAGAAAAAAATTAATGGATACATTTAAAAAGTATAAAAAGAGCTTTTGGTTGGACTCCGAGTCGATATTAAAAATTAGTCATAGCGATTTGTATGCACGAGAATTTTATTAAACAATGAACATAAACCAAGAATTGATCCTTAAAGGAGATTGAACCATATAATGAAAGAAGTAGCTAAAAAGGAGATTTTAAAATGGTTAGATGCTAGAATTATATATCCTATTTCGGATAGTACTTTGGTAAGCCCAATTCATTGTGCTCAGAAAAGGGGGAGTATTTGTTGAGCTTAATTGAATAATGAATTAATACCTATTAGGCAAGTTACTGAGCGGCATATTTGTATTGATTATAGGAAATTAAATGGTGCCACTAGAAAAGATCATTTTCATCTTCCTTTTCTTGACCAAATATTGGATAGGCTTGCTGAGCACTTCGTAATACTACTTTACGGATGGATTGATCGGTTACCATCAAATTCATATTGCTGCTGAGGATCAAGAGAAAATAACATTTACTAGTCCTTATGGAACTTTTATCTTTCGAAGAATGCCTTTCGTATTATGTAATGCACCTGTGACATTCCAGAGATGTATGATGTATATATTTAGTAAATTAATTGATGATGGAATAGAATTATTTATGGATGATTTCTCTGTATTTGGAACATTATTGGATGCATGCTTAAATCATCTTGAAAAAGTTTTGGAGTTATGCAAAAGAACTAATTTAGTTCTAAATTTGGAGAAATGTCGATTTATGGTTGTAGGAGGAATTACTGATAGGGCATAAAATTTCAGAAAATGGCATGGAAGTAGACCACTGCCAAAATTCGAGTTATGGCTAAAGCCATAACGTCACTGCTTCTGAGTGAGAGGGGTAAGAAGTTTTCTTGGACATGCTGGTTTTTACAAGAGATATATTAAAGATTTTTCAAAAAATAGCAAACCTCTAAGCCAACTTTTATAAAAGGATAAGAAATTTGAGTTCTTGTTGCTTAAATGCCTTTGAGTTATTAAAGGATAAACTAATCACATAACCTGTAATATTTTCACCTGACTGGGAGAAACCATTTGAATTAATGTGCGATGCTAGTGATTATGCTATTGGAGCTGTTCTTAAACAAATATATGATAAAATTTTAAGTTATATACTATCTTATTAGAACTCTTAACGATGTTCAAATTAACTATACAGTTACTGAAAAAGAGTTACTCGTTATTGTGTATGCTTTTGACAAATTCAGATTTTATTTAATTGGGAGTAAATGTATTGTGCATACTAATCACTCTGCTATTAAATATTTGATGCAAAAGAATGATACCAAACCAAGATTAATCAGATGGATACCTTTGATGCAAGAATTGATTTTAGAGTAATTGATAGAAGGAGCGATAATCAAAATGCTGATCATTTCTCGAGATTAGGATATCATGAATTATATGACAGCGACAAGGAAATTACAGACAGTTTCCCTGATTAACAACTTTATAATATTAATGAGTGGAAAATACCTTGGTATGCTAATATAGTTAAATTTATAGAAATGATATTTTGCCACCTATGCTAACACTGCAACAACAGAAAAAATTCTTTCATGATGCAAAAGCATATTTTTTGGATGAACCATATTGTCGGCATATTTTTAGGTTGTGTGTTATTTTGAAAAGGGGTCGCTACGAAATTGTGCGTAATTAAATTTTAAATTTAATTTAAATATATTTATAATTTAGAAAGTAGTATTTGATTTTGGAAATAATTTTAAATTTAAAAATTTTAAGATATGAAATCAAACTGATCTCACATCCCGAATAGTTTATACTTGAGCACCGCACCCTGAGCCATGTATTCATCCCGAAGAATGAGCCTGTGCTTGATAATGGGGCTCGATTAAATAAAGCTAGAAGATTTGTGAAATCCGTTTGGTCTGAACCAATTTTATGGCAAACAAAATTCCCTGGCAATATGAAAACATTAAACGGGGTTTATATTACACAGGTTCTTTAAAATTCCACATAAAGGCGAGCCCGCATAGTTAATTACATCTTAAGTGATGGAATCACCTAAGAAAACTCTCGATGTATCAGTAATTCGCTCTCGAGGATTTGAAAGTTTAAGATTTTTGAGGGATTGAATTTTGGAATTTGATAGGGAATGGATCGAAGTTTGGAACATTTTGTTTTGTGAATCGAAGGAAGAAAAGTAGGAGAAATCACGAGACTCGAAGCGAACGGTAATTTCAGTATCTATTGTTTGGCTTGGATTTAGGGGAAGTCTTTAATATTTATTTAAATGTTTTCATTTTGCCAATTTTAATTAATTAGGACTTATATTTATATAAATAGAATCATACAAATAACCTTGAAGATGTGAGGGTTTATGTCGTATCGGACGACTACCTCGGAATCACAAAAACTGGTTAGGGCTTAATTTGCGGTCACGAATGCACAACGAAGAGTTGGTTATGTTGCAACGAAGCGGAAACTACCTCGAAGTCCTATGGCTTGGTTGTTTAGTTCTAGGAAAGTTTTGCTGAAGTAGATTCGAAGTTTTGCGGCGACGATGGCGAGCTGCCCATCATGCTCGAGCTCCTTGTTGTTGCGGTTTAGTTTTTAGAAATTATAAATCGAAGGATGAGAAAAGTGTTTTGGTTTAGATAAAATCTTAATTTCAAGTATTTTTTCAATATTTTAATTAAAACAAATCTTAAAGTTGATTATAACGACAGGTTAGATCCGCCGGTTCCATCCTTCCGGCATCATTATTTTTATCGGATTCGCTTAGTCAGATGAATTCTTCAAGCTGTTGAATGAGTTCCACACTTTCATTTAGACCGTGGGAAATCCGTTAGCAACACGTAGGTTACATCATCAGGGGTATTCTCGATCATTTAACGGGATGTTTTAATTTAGTTGTAATTTTAGTTTTGGTATTTGTGATTAGAATTTTGAGTTGTTTTATATTTTGAAATGTTGTGGCGGTGAATTTTATCTTGCAGTGACTTTTTAACTTAGTTTTGGTTTCAGTTTTAGGGACTATCCTAAAGGTGTGGGTTTTCATGCAACGAGTTGTTTTATCATACGAGAAAAGTAAAGTGCATTTGCGAAAGTAAATTGCGGGAAAGTAAATTGCGAAGAAGTAAATTGCAGTAAAATAAAGCGTGCACAGGGTCTTCCCGTCATCCCAGAAGCTGCACTTAAAACACAATTAGAATATTTAAGCAAGTTCTTAGGTAAAGCTAAGGGAAGGGTTATGGTTTTGCCAAATTCACAATCATGGTAAGTGTTCTTTATGACGTCACAGGTTCTTTGTGTTTTGGTTTAAGGACGATTTTCTTCATCGAAGAACAATTAAGTCGATTGTTCTTATAAATGTCTTATCATATTGAGGAAGTGCTTAAGAATAATCTTAAACATCTTTTCAATATTTTCTAGGATTGTTTTAAGTCAGATAAGGGTTTAATTATACAAATGAATTAATCGTCGAAATTGACTTGTTGTTATCTTGCTCGGTGGTAGGACATTTGAATATCCTATAGAAGTGAAGTAACATTTCATTTAATGTTCTGTTTAGGAGTTATGATAACTAAAACTTTCGAGGGTAAATTGGTATTCGAATGATTTTGTTTAAGTTAAGGTTTAAATTTGGAATAGTGTTGAGTTGCTTTATATTTAATTTCTTTCGGTTTTAAGTGATGTTATATTTAATTCAATTCAATTTAATTTAATTTAGTTTTAATTTTAATTTAATTCAATTGAGTTTGATTTGATGTTAAATTAATTTAATTTGATTTGATTTAATTTGATTTTAATTTAATTTAATTTAATTTAATTTAATTATTCGATTTAATTTAATTTATTTAATTTAATTTAGTTTAATTTAATTATTCAATTTAATTTAATTTATTTAATTTAATTTTAATTTGATTTAATTTACTTAATTTAATTTAATTTAATTAATTGATTTAATTTAATTTATTTAATTTAATTTAATTTAATTTGATTGTTTAATTTAATTTAATTTGATTTAATTTAATTTAATTATTTAATTTAATTTAATTTATTTAATTTAATTTAATTTATTTAATTTAATTTAATTTTAATTTTATTTTTTAATTTTAATTGAATTTTTTAAAAGAGTTTAATAATTTAATTTTAGTTTAATGATTAAGTCTTTTAATATTTTAAATTTAGTTATCATTTTAATGAAGAATTGAATATTAATGAGATAATTAATTTAGGGATTTTTAAATTAAAGAATAAAATCTATTTCTAAATATTATCCCTATTTTAATAATTCCAATTTTATTATTCTTCCAAATTTAATCAATTATTTAATTAAGGTTTAATTATTTTAAAATTGCTTAATGGGTTTCTACCCTCTAATCATTTAAATTGATCATCCAAATCAGATTAGGATCAAATATTTTGTGTTAAATTTTTATTAAACCTAAAGTTTTAATTAAGGGTTAAAATTTTAATTACCATTTTACCCTTTAAGCAATAATTTAATGCTTCATTGTAAATTGAGGCTAGAATGAAGCTTGAAATTTTTAAGTGACTTAGCTAAATATGTCGATAAAGACGTAAGGAAGGGAGAAAATGTGATTTTTCTGTATTTAATTTATTTATATAATTATTTTTGGTAGAAAATAGAGATTTAAAGGAAAATTTAATACTTGTGGCCAGAAGTTTCTGTCCTTAAGAAAATTAGAGGACATTCTAATGACCAGAGGACCTTGGACCAATTTTGGTGATTTTTTGAATTATATTATTTTTATTATAATTATTTTAAGTTTTGGAGTGTTAATTAATTTAAAAATAAAATAAATGTTGAAAAATGAATTTTTTATATTTTTCAAAAATCTCTCTGATATCAAGGAAACCAGAGAAGCAAAATTTTGTAATTTTCTGATTTTTCTATGATTTATTATAATTATTTTAGTGAAAATGCTAGAAAATACATTTTTTGAAATTTTAAAATTACCTAGGGTTTTAAAATTTAATATCTCACTAAATGAACCTAAGAAAATGTAGGTTATCCTATGTGATTCGTAAAAATGTGACATTTTGGTGAATTTTATTATTTTTATGATTTTATTATTTTTAATTATTAAAAATATTAAAATATTATTAAAATCAACTTTTTTAGAAAATTAAAATTTTAATTTTATTAGGTTTCCCTGATATCAGAGAGGCTCCAAAACCAATTTGGTGAATTTTTGAAAGGTATTTTAAAAGTTATGAATTTTTAAAGTTTAAAATGGCTAAGTGGCTTAATCAGCTTAATTAGTGGGGCTAACCAAGTCAATTGACCTCAAACTTTTATGGTGGATTCATGATCTAAAGGTCAGTGGAGAATTGATTTCAAGTCAATTTGATGATTGGTTAACTCTAATTAAATAAAGACCTATTTTGGGTGTTTAAGCCGGTGGGGTTGTTTTAAATGAACTAAGTCAAAACCTATTTTTCCTAGGGTTCTGTGGTCATAAGGAACATCACCAAATTTTCTAAAATTTGTTGCAACATGCTATTTATTGGAATTAAAATACTCAAAACGGTAACATGAATTTGAAAAATCGATAACTTTCATAGGGACTGGCCTCTGACTTTGGAAAATTCGGGGAATGTTCCCAAATTCTGAGGCTTCAAAGCCCTATGGTCTCGTACCATGGTGAATTGTATACATGCATGGAGAATCAAAAGTATGCAGAGAGTAAATAAATTATAAAAAATAAAATACTTGATGAAATTAAATGATTTCTTTTCCACATTATTCTCCTCACATTCCTTTGAGCAAGAGGGTATTTTTTTATTTTATTTTTCTGATTTTCCTACACAGAATGAATTTTTTTGAAGTTTAGGGAATTAAATAAATCAAAGAATACCCTAATTTTCTATTTATCCACGCGGCGCGACTCATCCTCGGCATCTCCCAGAAACGCCGCGTGTCGCGCTCCCATTCGACGCGCCACCTAAGTCAGCAGCCCGGGCCCCGCGGTTCTCGTACCGTCTCCTGGTCCGACGCCCGGCTGAGCCGTTCGTCCGCGCGTGTATTGAATGGACGGCATCAGTTCATGTCTAGGCGTCCTCGCTGAGAGGCGCGTCACTTCAAATCTAAAGATCTCGCATCGTGCACAAATGGATTTTCATGTTCTTATGCTGCATGGATTCGTCTTGAAGAGACGAACACATCTATACGGCTATCATGCATTGAAACTAAGGCATTTGAAATGAAGAATCTCCGGAAGCTCGGGATGAAGAATTAGCTCTTGCTTCTTCGGAAAGTGTGGCTTGATACGAGAGTTGTTACTGTCGATTGGATCCCGGCAAGCTCCGGATGAGTCTCCTGGTGCGAGTGGTGTACGGGTGTGATTTGAACCCGAGCCCGATCACAAAGCTTGGAGGCTAGGCATTCCCCAGGTGGCTTTGGAGATGGGGTTTTTGCTGGTGGACACCTTCCCTTGATGCAGTGAAGGTGTAGAACCAATCGGTGGGAATTGGCTCTTTGGAGAAGTGTCCTAGTTTTGGGTGGAGATTTCGGTTGGGAAATTGGATTTTGTCGATTGGGGATTAGGGCGAATTGACAGCGGGATCCAGCATACAGGGTGGAGAAGGGTTTGGGCGATTTTGAGAGTTTCGGCAAGGTGTGTGCGACTCTCCTCTCGTGGCCATGAGGGTGAGGGGTTTAAATAGAGGTGTTGAGAGCCTCCCGAGGGGATGGCCAAGGGTTGGGATCAGGTTGCTGGTCATGGGAAGAACGGCCATGGTGGCCATTGGGCGTAGGGCAGCTCGGCGGAGTGGAATTTCAAAGTTGGCTCACATGTGAGCTCTCGGGTGTGGTGTTTTCCGGCGATCCGGACGCGAGGCGAGCGGGCGCTGGGTCACCATCTTGACCGGGGAGGTCGGGGCTTGGCAATGGTGAAGTCGATTGGGCTTGGACATGTGTAAAGTGTTTGGATTAAAATGGAATGGGGGACAGGCACTTTGGCTTGAAATTGGTCAACCCATTGGTTTGGGTTAGGTTCACCTCCCCAATGCAGTCTTGGTGAGAAGATCAGTTAGGCTGGAAATTTGGTCGAAGGTGGTGATGTCATATCGAGAATATTTGGATTAAATCTTGGTTGGGGGAGGCATTAGCAGAAGTAATGACACAGGAGATGATTTAAAGGACCTCCTCCTTTTGCCATTAATGGCATGGTCACATGCAAACTTTCATGGCTTCATATGGCTTGTGAATGGCTGCGTCCTTGGCTCCATTTGGCTTGGGAAAAGCTTGGGTCAATTTCATGAAATGGGTTTTAAGAATTTTTGGATATTTTGATGGAAATTTGTATGAAACTTGATTTGGAATAATTTGATGGTGAATTTAGGACTTGGGTATGCAAAACAGTGAGAGTGGATGACAAATGGAGATGTCATGTGGGCTTTAGGGTAGATTTTGGGCCTTTGGATGTGGTGAAGTGGGCTTTTAGGAAAGTTTAAGGGGAATGGGCTTTTTGATTTTAGGATGGGAATTTGGGTAAAAATTTTTGTGAAGAACTTTGTCAAATAAATGTCATAATTGGTTTAGGGATGTTCTATGAAGGGCTTGGAATCAATTTGGTGTGATTTGGAGTTGAATTGGTTTGAATTTGAGTTTATTTGGTAAGTGAACTATGTAGATTAATTGGGCTAACTTGGGCTAATGTTGGGCTAGGAGTTGAAGTGATATAAAATCAATGTTTAGAAATGTTTATGGGAGTGTTTCAAAGAGGTTTTGACTTTGGTTGAGCTTTTGATTTTGGGGTTTGGCTCATTTGGGTTAGGTTTGGGTTTAGGTCGAAATAGGGCCTTTTAACTTTGGGTTGAGTTTGAGTGGGATTTGGGTCCAAATTTTGGGCAAATTATGTTAGTATTTTGTTTGTGGGAATGTTAAGGAAGATTTTAGAAAAGATTTGGGGTTAATTGGAATTGAGTTGGGTGAGTTTGGGTTAGGTTTAGGTCATGGGTCCGAATTAGGCTTTAAGGCCAAAAGTGATTGTATCAAATGTCAATCGAATTTGACTTGGATTTGGTCTATATTGGTATTGGGGATATTGAATTGAAGTTTAGAATTGAATTGGACCAAAATTGGGGTCAATTGGGTAGAGTTTGGTTGACATTGGGTTCACTTAGGGTTAAAATGGGTCGAATTGGGGGTTTTGACAAAAGTAGGGTAAATTGACAAAATTGGCCCATTGTGTAGTTGGACAAAATGAAATTGGGAATATTTGGGATTTTCTGGAATTTTCTGGGAATTTTCTGAATTTTTGGATTTTTTGGTCGGGGAATTTTGGGTATTTGGAGGGGGTATTGGGAGGTTTTCTTGGAATTTTGGTATTTTTGGGTATGGATGATCCAATTTGAAAGTGATGTGGAAATGTTTGGGAATGATTTTGGAGAATTTTGGATAATTTGGAAATTTTGAGAAATTTGGGTAATTTCGGGGGTTTTGGGTAGGCTAAGCGGGTGTAGGGTCCGAGAGTCAAAAATTGAAAATTTGGAAAATTGAAAATTTGGAAAATTGAAGATTTGGAAAATTGAAGATTGGGTGAATTTAAGTGGGTAAATCATTTTGGTTGGGCCATGAAGCCATATCGAGCCCATGTGAGCCATGAAGGGACTCATTTGAGGCATTAGTACAATGTTGTTCCTAACCTGCTTGTAGTATTTGAGGGGTTAAGGTCATCCATGTGAATCACCCACATGAGTCGGGGAGGTCGAAGTTAAGTATGGGTGTGTGAAAGTGTAGTGTATAGGTGTAGTGTGTGAGTGTAGTGTGTGTGTAAGCCGGCCCCTTCACCGGACCGAGGCCACGGAGGGCATTCTAAGGCGAAAGAGTCTTATAGGAACTCATCCTTTAAACTTCCACATTTGATTTCAACCCTACAGGTGATTAGGGGTCTACGGTCGAGTTTGTAGAGTTTGCAGGGATTTAAGAAGTGGTTTTTGAATTTCTAGAAGGTGGGTCCCAATTCTAGTCCTCTAAGATAGTCGAAACTAAGGCTAGATCTGAAAATCTTAAAGAAGAAGAGAAGACCTCGCAAAAAATGAGGTCGACAAATGGATTTGATAGGTGTGGTGAGGGCGACGGAGCACACCGCGCGTATTAGTGTTGACCGAAACGATCAACAAAACCAACACAAACATCCAAGTGACAAACTTAGGATGAAATAGAGGGAGTTTCGGCAGGGGAGTATGAGTATATCTACGGCAAGTTACGAACTCTCGGCGGGAAGAGGAAGAGTAGGTGAATCCCAGATCACATGATGCGGGAATTTCGATTTAGATTTTATTTTTGTTTCAATTTAAGTTTTGATGTGTGAGCTTAGATTTTAGTTTGGAGTTTAAATTTAGATTGAAGTTTGTGTCGAAATTAATTTGAGGGATTTGATTTGAAATGAAAATTGGAATTACCGGAGTTTTAGATGTAACATCTTCAACCTCGAAAGAATTTGAATTGATCGGATTGAATCATTGCAATAAGGAGAGATCTCGAGCAATGCGGTGTTGGATGTAAAATCCGTAACCTCAAGAGTTTGATTTTTATGTATTTCATCGCAATAGGGAAGAATCTGAAAACGATGCGATCTCGGATGTAAATCCTCGGCCCCGAAGTTTGAATTTTGATGTATTTTAGTGCGGTAGGAAAAGAATCACAAAGCGATGCGGTCTTGGATGTAAAATCCTCGACCCAAAAGTTTGAATTTAATGTATTTCGGTGCAATAGGAAAAGAATCCTAAAGCGATTGCAGTCTTGGATGTAAAATCCTCGACAGTTTGAATTTGATGTATTTCGGTGCGATAGGAAAGAATCTAAAGCGAGTGCGATCTCGGATGTAAAATCCTCGACCCCGAAAGTTTCGTTGATGTATTTCGGTGCAATAGGAAAAGAATCCTAAAGCGATGCGATCTTGGATGTAAAATCCTCGACCCAAAGTTTGAATTTGATGTATTTCGGTGCAATAGGAAAAGAATCCTAAAGCGGTGCGGTCTTGGATGTAAAATCCTCGGTAGTTTGGGTGATGTACTTCAGTGCAATAGGAAAGAATCTTTAAGCGATTAGGTCTTGGATGTAAAATCCTCGACCCAAAGTTTGAATTTGATGTATTTCGGTCTGATAGGAAAGAATCCTAAAAGCGGTCTGAGTCTTGGATGTAAAATCCTCGACCCAAAAGTTTGAATTTGGTGTTTCGGTGCGATAGGAAAGAATCCTAAAGCGTGCGGTCTCGGATGTAAAATCCTCGACCCAAAGGTTGAATTTGATGTGCCAGAGTGCAATAGGAAAGAATCCTAAAGCGAGTGCGGTCTTGGATGTAAAATCCTCGACTGGTTGATTTTGATTGAGATTTGAAATACGGAAAGATTGAATTTGAGATTTGGAAGGATGAGTTTGAACTCGATTGAAATTTGATTTAAAGATTTGATTTGAAATTTGAAAGATCAAATTTGAAATTTGATCGAGATTGGATTTGAAATTTGATTGAGAATTTGATTTGAGATTTGAAAAGATCAAATTTGAAATTTGATCGAAGTGGTTGGAATTTGATTGAGAATTTGATTTGTGATTTGAAAGATTTCAAAATTTGATTCGGGAATTTGGAAAGATTGAATTTGAAATTTGATTTGAAATTTGGAAGGATGGAATTTGAGATTTGTGTTGATTTCGTTTATCTTTTTAATGGTTCAAATTTTATTTTATCGTTTATTTAATGTTCATGTGAATTTGGTGTTTGTCATTTTTTTAAGATTTTTTTTTTTTTTAGGAAAGTTTTCTTTTATTCTTCTTTCTTTATTTCTTTTGTTCTTTGTTCGAAGTTCATTTAGCACAATGGCGTTTCCCAGTCAATTTGCACAAAAGGGTGAAGGCCAAAAACGTGACATGGTCACTTTCATTCCAATCATGTTGAAAATACATCCCATGTGACTCGATGTTTGGAATACATTTCATACAATCCAATGTAGACTCGAAACGGTATGTATGATCTTTGTTGGTCCATCAAAAGAAGCATTTGTCAAAAAATCCATGCGAGATTGTGGGGTACATGGTTAATAACATCACCTTCCAAGCCATCCTTAGCGGGGATGCGATTTGGATGTACGTTGGAGGTGTGATATTTCCCATATGACTTCTCGCATTTCGTAAGGCGGAGGATTCTCGCTGCAGGTGCAGTTGGAAATGGTAGACATCTTCTTGGCATCGTCCATTCTCACGAAAGTAGCGAGATCGCTCCTTGGTACTCTGGTATGCAATGCTTAGCGATATACGCTCGGGTGCCCTTCGGTATCATTACGGAACCCACCGGTGAAGTATCTTTGCGGCCCCTCGGAACTACTTTGGGCTGTATCCGGAGGTCGAATCACGAACATGATGTCACACTCGTTCAAGAAAGAAATTGTGCGAAGGTGCGACGAAGTCGTGGTGATCTATATGTGGGGGTATCCAATCACCACATTTGTAGATGTTGATAATGCAGCTATTGGGTATGCAATCTGTTGTGATACCCTCCATGTTATCAATGCTTTACCATTCTCTGATGGTAATGGCATCGGATCTACTTGCCCATGACGGAGTATCCCGATTGGTTCCTTTCTTGTCTTCGGCAAAGTTGTAGCGGCATCACATTGTATTGTGATTCTTCCTTTCCACTGTGGCATCCATCTCCGGGGTTCCGAGTATGTGTTTTTCCTGGGCGGCTGCTCGGCCCATTGCTTTTCGGATGGATACAATCCACGATTTCTTGTATTCATACTACGAGAATACGTCGGTATGTAGCTCGAGGCCCTGTTGTCCATTGATCATGTCTTCTTTAATTCTCTCGAAGTATTCAAAAGTTTCTTTTCAACATTACGCATTCTCTCCCGGCTGCGTATTCCGGAATGATCTGAGATGGCGAGGCCTTGTGACATATTGTGGGATATAAGGTTCAATCCCTTCACGTTCCCCTGCCTCGGCTCCTCAGGGATGCTGTCGGGACATCCCCCGGGGTTGTACGCAACAAGGTCATGCATTATTGGTGGTTCTATCCGGTGGTGTAGTAGTAGCCTTCTTTCTTCGATCTTACGGAGATTTCCCCCGGGTCTTTGTTATCTAGGAACTGGCCTCCTTTCTTCGGGTTCTGGTGAATCGGTGTCCTCGAAGTGTATGTCTTGGCATTAGCAAGCTTGTCTCGTCGCGCTGGTCCGCAGCTAGTTTGTTAACATCTTACGGATACGGCAATTCTTATTTCTTCGTTGCGTGGGCGCTGAGAGTAGCCCTTCTAACTTCATGAATCTCTGTGGGGCGTGACAAGCACGCCCTCATTTGTAGCGACTACGGACTTCATTTTCTTATCTTCTTCGGTGTTTGCTTTTCTTTTCTTGTTGTTGGATTGGTGGCTTGGGCCACCCACTTTCATCCTTGTGCGGGTAGTTCTTCTCGGTTAGCGGGACCAGTCACTTTCCTCGTACTATAGGCACTGTTTGGTGCGAAATCCGGTGATCTCGATTATCGCTCCATCTTTTACCCTTTTTTCATCGAGTACGAGGCTTACGCCATTCTTAAAGTTCAGGACCAACCGCCGTTCGACATTTCTTGGTGAGGAGAAGGATCGGGGGCTGTACTAAGAGCAGAACATTAAGAAAATGTTTATTAAAGACATTTTTTTTATTTCTCTATATTTTAAAAATTTAACGGGAATGAAGTAGGATAAGATCGGGAAGAGATTTTGATTTGGAAAGGAAAAGCAAGGGAAAACTTTATTATCATGATTTTATTTATCTTAGCACATTTTATTATTTTGGGTTCGGACCCGATCATAGTAATTACTTCGCGTGTTTCTTAGGGATGAAGAATTCATTCCTTCGAAACATCGGAGTAAGCGTAATACTTTTTAGTATCGTGCGTTGATCGGAAGCATATGTCGTTCTCCTTGGCAATTCACTAGGCCCGAGTAGGAACCTCCCCGAGTATCTTGTTTCAACCACGAACGGTCCTTCCCAGTGGGTTCAAATTTTCCTCCTATCTTGCGGTGTGCGAATAGGTCTCTTGAGAACGAACTAAGTCACCAACTTTGAAGGTTCTTGGGCGGACAGTTTGTGCGTAGGCTTGAACCATCTTAGCTTGGTATAGTTCTAAAGTGCTGTTGCGATGCAGTCTTTTCCCTTCCAAGCTTTCTAATTCTTGAGTCGTAATTTGGCGTTCTCTTCGTCGTGATCTTGTTTACACGCTGCAGTGCGAGTAAAGGCTGAACCTCTAAAGGTAACAACGCCTCGGACCCATGCAACGAGAGCGTAAGGTGTAGCTTGAGTAGGAGTTCTGAAGGTTGTCCGGTAGGCCATAAGGCTTCTAACAATTTCTCGTGCCAATTTCTCTTATTATCGTCCAAAGGTTTTCTTTAAAGTTTGACAGAGTTTTATTAAAAGCCTCGGCGGACCGTTTGCTCTTGGGGTACAGTAGAATTGTTGAGTATCGCCGATCGGTTCGTGTCTCACGACAAAATTGTTGATTTGTGTGCTTACGAATGCGGCCATATACGAGATGATCCTGCGGCACTCGAGAATGAGCCGACAACGGTTCTTGAAAAAGGCGCGCACGTGGTGTGCTTTCACTTCTCTAAGTGCCTGGGCCTCTCTTTGCCTTGGAAAAGTAATGCGTAGCCGCAAAGAATGAAATAGTGTCCTTTGAAGATGGTGGTTCTATTGGACCCACTATATCGGCCTTTGACATTCGAATGGCCACGACGCAATTGTCGGGGTGCGGCACATTTGGAGGTTGGTGTAGAACCGCTCCGTGCACTTGGCATTGATGACGGCTGCGCGATTTTCATGCGGTCGGTCATCATCGAGGCCCAGTGGTACCTAATCTTTTAATTTTCATTTTCATCTTCGGACCAGTAGGTGACACGAGTCTGAATGCACCTCTTTAACAATTTCACGGGCCTCGGACCCGCTTAGGCACCTTAGCCGCATTTGGTGAACCTGTGTGTGTTGTTTAAGTAATGCGTAGGACGAGTTCTTTCTTGATGCGATGGGTAGCGACCTGCGGTAGCTTTCCTGTTTGCGGGTAGTCATCAATGTTGTCGCCAATCTTCGTGTTCTGTCTTCTAACATATTGCTTCTTTTTCTTTCGGTTGTGTATTGTCAATACATGTCGGCTGTGATGGGGCCGATGGTGAGCGACACTTCTGCGATTCATCTTGCAAACGGGCAAATTCTTTTGCGAGACGGGCTAAAGCATTCACTTTTACGAATTTTGTAAGATTATTTTATTTGAAATCTGTTCCAACGGCTGTATGGCATGTTTTGGAAGTATTGTTCGAGGTCTTGGTTTAAAAATTCGCTGTTATTCGGCGATGTGAATGATTAGCTGAATCCCCGTAGATGTTGATGTACGGTATCCCAATTTTGAATAGTCAATTCAGTCCCGTTATGAGGGCTTCGTATTACTTGCTTCATTGTTTGTACACGGATTCTTGTCAAGTGGTAGGAGTATCTTAACATCCCCGCTCCGGTGTTACGAAGATTAGCCGATTCCTGCCTTGCAAGACATCACTTGCGATTCTTCGTCTTTGTGTGCGAAGATGCTCGGGATCGAAATATAATTCCCAGCGTCGACCATCAAGGTCTTCTAGGTTCATTATTTGTTCATGCGGCGAGATCGTCATTGAGAGGAGATTCGGCGGCGAGGTCTTGACTGAGGAAATTGCTTCAGACTTGTCCCTTTACGCGCGCGAAGAGCCTGGCAGAAAGTTATATCGAATTGCAATAATATCATTGACCATCGCGAGTACGGAAGTGTTGGACGAGTCATCAAGTATTGCAATGGATTAAACTTCGAGATCAGGTTGACCTTATGAGAAAGCATGTAGTGCACGAGCTTTTGGGCGGCGAAGATCGAGGACGGAAACAATGCTTTTCAATTGCGGGATACCTTACCTCCGTCGGAAGCAAACGATGGCTTAAGTAGTAAAGAGCATTTTCTTTACCCTCATCATTGACCACAGGCTAACGAGACTCCGAGAGAATGCGTCTAAAGCCGCGGTGTAAAGTATCGGCGGTCTACTGAGGCCAGAGGCTAAGACGGGGGAGGTGTCATTAAATATTGTTTAATGTCCTCGAAGGCCTTCGACATTTCTCTTCCCGAATAAATTTGGCGTCCTTTTTAACTAGTGCGGAGAAAGGCTGACACCTACCGCGGGTTTGAGATAAGCGTCGAAGATATACCAGCTTCCCTTGAAAAGATCGTAGTTGTTTTAAGGTTTGGGAGGCGGCATTTCTAAGATAAGCTTTAATCTTCTACGGAGT
The DNA here is from genome assembly GCA_022702705.1 of Papilionanthe hookeriana x Papilionanthe teres. Classification (NCBI taxonomy): domain Eukaryota; kingdom Viridiplantae; phylum Streptophyta; class Magnoliopsida; order Asparagales; family Orchidaceae; genus Papilionanthe; species Papilionanthe hookeriana x Papilionanthe teres. The sequence goes on along the minus strand of CM040422.1, from coordinate 77,061,152 downwards.
CGATTTCAATTCCATGATGTCGGACAACGAATCACAAATTTCCGGAGGTGACGCCGAAGGCTCATTTTAAGGGATTCATCTTAAGGTTAAATTATCTTAATCGTTCGAAAACAATTCTCGAATCATGCAATTGGTTTTCCTTTACTTTGCTTTTGATGACCACATCGTCCACGTAGCATTCGACTTGATTGTGGATGAGATCATCCAAAAATTCTTGTCATTGCTCTGCGGTAAAAGTTGCTTCACACTTCTTCGAGTCCGAATGGCATTCTTTGTGTAGCAAAATACTCCGATCGTCGTTACGATGTGTATTTCATCTTGGGCCATTTTTATCTGGTTGCTTCACACGAAGATCCATCCATGAATGAAAATATTTCATGCGTTGAAGCAATGTCGATCATTAGTGCAGGATGTGAGGAATTCATCCCTTTGGACATGCCTTGTTTAAATCTACGAAGTACACAAATTCGATCGACCATTCTTCTTTCGGCGGCACTACATTGGGCGCGAATTGAATTATTGTTCTTCACGGGCAAATTTAGCGTATTAGCTTTTTAACTTTGGTATGACTTGTTGTTCGATTTCTAGACGCATTCTTCGGGGGACATTATTAAATTTGGGACGAAGTGAGATCCACTCTAGCTTATGGTGTTGCGACCTCTGGGCCCAATCCTGGCATCTCATCGTAGCTCCGAGCAAAGCAGTCTTTAAATTCCATTAATAACTTGATTATTTCTTCGGAGTCTTCTTTATTGAGTAAGGAGCTAACAAAGGTAGGCAGAGGCTCTTCGCTAGTACCTAAGTTAACTTCTGTTAACTCATCTATTGTGGATTTAATTTCTTCTTCGAATTCTGGTGGAGCGTCTCCAATTTGTACATCTTCGAGTTCGTCTGTAGTTTCCATGCAGTTTCATTGGACTTGCGAGTGACAACCAAGCAAAATTCGGTATCGTCGACGAAGCCCTACGTACCGAATCCGAGACCATACTTTGAATTGGGTGGACGACGATTATTCCATAATTTTTCAAAATGTTGTGATTGGCCTTTTGTCGTGTCGAAGTAAGAAACCACGTTGAATTAAATTTTGAACACGGGGGAGAGTACCACTCGAGTAATTCCGTGGTGATGAAGTGACATCACCGAATTGCCATTATTTTCGGTTTTGGAGGAAGAAGCACCGCGGTAGACTTGATTGGCCTTGCACCGTCGTTACGTACCTCTTTGACCACCATACCCTCGATCTTATTAGAATGGATCGGGGTTAGGGTCATAGTATGTACGCGGTGGTTAATCTTCTCGTACATCGATTTATATTCTTCATTCTTTTCATCTTCGAGGAGATCTTGAATTGCGGCTTCTTTGACTTATTGTTCTTGCTTCTTGATTTCCTTTTCTTCTTGAGCTTATCATTCAATCCAACATTGATGGCTAGTTTCTTGTCGATTGTCCCAGTGTCTGCACCACGACCTCGTCAGAACTCGACCTTGGATGCGAGTTGTGGAGAAACCTTCACCATCTCGGAAGGGAGTGGTGAGTGAGCGTGGACTAAGGCGAGGGTTCTTCATTGTCTGGACTTTCTTTACTTCCTGTCCAGGTATCTACGGGAAGATTGTTTTCTTCGGTGGTGCATAATAATTTGCGTCTTCGTGGATTCCAATCTCATGTACGGAGAATGGTTGCAAGTCGCCTTTGATTACCTATCCACGCGGCGCCGACTCATCCTCGGCATCTCCGAAACGCCGCGTGTCGCGCTCCCATTCGACGCCGCCACCGAGTCGGCGGCTCGGGCCCCTCGGTTCTCGTACGCGTCTCACCAGTCCGAGCGCCATCCGAGCCGTTCGCCGCGCGTGTATTGAATGGACGGCATCCGTTCATCGTCCCCGAGCGTCCTCACCCGAGAGCCGTCCACACTAAATCCCTAAGATCTCACTCGATACTTAATGGATTTTCATGTTCTTATACTCTATGGATTCGTCTTGAAGAGACGAACACATCTATAGGGTTATCATGCTTTGAAATTAAGGCATTTGAAATGGAGAATCTCCAGAAGCTCGGGATGAAGAATCATGTCCCAAGTAGTAGGTCATTGTCCGTGAAGGTAACGCCTCGCTGTTCCTTTAACGAGCAAACCTCATCTAAGGAATCTCCGGCCATTTCAGCTAAGCAAATTTCTGGATCAAGTAAGGCCTTGATCAGAGCTTCTCTCATCTCCTTTGATAAGATGAGAGCATCGTAAATGCTCAGTTTGGTCGGTAGTTTCCTAAGATGGGCTAGCACGTTGTAGTCCACTTTGTTCTCATGCGTCTCGGCTTCTTCTCGAATGGGTATTTCTTCTGCTGGGGTTGGTTCTTCTTGAACAACCACTGCTTTCCTTTGTCTTTTGGACCGATTCTTGGAGGTAGAACTTTTCCACTTCTCGAGTTGACTTCGTAATTTCTTCGAATCTAGTGTTGAGTTCGCCGGTGTCTCCTCTCTGAATCGGAATGACGGGTTCTTTCGGATTATCTTCAGAATGCGAAGGTTCTAACTCTATCGTATTTGGAGCTCCTCGAAACTCACGGATAGATCCGTTGCTTGTTGAACTCTCGTAGCCTCCTTGATGGATGTCTTCTTCGTTATTTTGCTCGTCGAGATCGTGTATGATTTGAGAATTCTTTGTTGGTATCGAAGTCGATGACCGGATTGTCGCTAGTTACGTAATCGCTAGAAACAGTCAAAACGTAGCCAACGCCATCACCCTTACCATTATATGATCCCACCGAAGTGAGCAGATAATCATACAAAATTAGAGGTTCGAGGGATTTCTCCCCCGAATCGGAAACAACTATCCTAGGATAAGCAGCCCCTAGTCTAGCCTTAGGAGTCTCGGTCCCCTCTTCTCCGTCAATTTTCATCTTTTCTTCGATCGTCTCCTATCGAGGTGGTTCTTCTATCGCAAGTGATAGTACCGGTTTAACGGGTCTCGAACTACGAATTGAAGCTCGCACCGAAGCGGTTCGGATCTTTGTCTAAAATCTTCTTCGAAGACCTCGTCCGAGGCGGTAGTCCATCCATCGTCGGTTGCATAGGGATCTATCGGAATGACGGGATCGGTTGAGATAACATTGACGGAACCTCCTTTACGGGGTTCCTTCATGTACTCCTTCGGGATTGTTATATTCCCTTTCCGAAGGTTGTCGTTGAGCCGACTTTTAAAGGTAATGCAATCTTCTATCTTGTGCCCAAGCATCCGGTGGTAGGGGCAAAAGTTGGGATCACCGTTCTTGTTGACTTCCTCCGGTCTTTTAGGTTCGGCGGTTGGAAATCTGGAGTCTTCATTAGGCTACGGAACATTTTCGGTCTTGCTTCATTTTTGAACGGATATTCTGCTGCTCGAAGCTCCTTAATGTACGTTGCGGACGAGGCGGTTGTTCATCTTGCGGAGACGGCGATAGCTGGACCGGGGTTCTGCGGTAATGCTGTTGTGGTTCTTGCGGCCATTCCGGTGGTATTTGCATCGGTTGCTTGCCTTTATCGAGCTGCTACGCGATGATCCCGAATTTCTTTTCGAAGGTCTTCATCGGCTTACGCTTGTCCGTCTTGTCGGCGAAACTTAATTGCTTCGCCTCTTCTTGCAAGCTTCCGGCCTTGCTTAACAACTTCTCGAAAGTCTTAATAGTGAATCCTTTGAGGAGAAGTGCTTATCGGGCCGTGAATGCTTTTAAGCAAGATGCAGTTGCATGTTGTTCTTGCGGTTGTGGTTCACACTTCATGCTTAAGTTTCTCCATCGAGTATGTAATCCACCAAAGTTTCATTCGGCCTTTGTTTCTCTACCACTAAATCACCTATAGTGATGTGAGTGCGAGCTCCGGCGAATTGCTTGATGAAGAGGCTCTCTAGCTGCGAGAACGTCTTCACAGAACCATTGGGTAATTCGCATACCGGTCGAAGGCGATTCTGACGGACTGGCGACGAGCTGTCGGAAGAGTAACGCATCGCTCCCGCCGGCATTGCAACAGCTGGCACGAAAGTGTGCAACATCTTGTCGGGGGTTCCGGTTCAGTCGAAGGTCTAGAACAGAGGTGGTACGAAGCCTTTCGGGTATTGGACGGCGTCGAATTCTTACGGGTAAGGTCTACCCGTCCGAATGGATGTCTCGTTCTTCGATTGTGCTAAGGCTTCTCGCACTTCTTTGTTCTACAAGTTCTTGATATCCTTTTCGGGGATCATACTTTGTGTTGTATCCTTTTTCGGTGATCATCCCAGATGACGGATGTAATCTCCTTTCCTCCGTCTACGATGTGAATGACCTACGAGGGTGTCTCTCTATGTGGTTGTACTTGACTGCGGAGAGTGGCCGGAGCTACGGCCATCTCTTCCATCCTTTTCGCCATTTGAGCGATCGTGTCGTACTTTCTCGAAGTTGTCTTCTCATCGGTTCCGGCTCCTCTCTTTTTGCGGTTGCGGGAGCACCTTGCGAAGGCGATGAAGCTCGTGTCTCGACCATATTGATTTACGCATATTCGTCGTCCATGAACTCCGATGAATCGATCTCATCTCCGAACTTTTCTTCTCTTTCTTTTGCCAACCGTCGGATATCGGTTCTCGGCTTTTCCATGGCATCTTCCGGCGGGGCTTTCTGTGTGTCTTTGCGGTTGTCATGCGATAGGCTGCCGGGTCCCTTTTCACGAGTTCCCTTTATCACGGTAGCACTTTCTTCGGATTCCGGCCTCTGGCGAGACTTTCTTTCTCGAGGCTGCCGTTTCGATCTCGACTTCCCGGTAGTGGGACGCCATGCCATCTTTCTAGCGGCGGAAGGTGCAGGACCGGATGGTGCGTCGGCCGAATCTTTGGAAGGTGGTATCCTCCTGTCTACGTAATCCGGAGACTACGACGGGCGGACTAGCCTTCATTCTCTTGCTTGGCTTTTACGTCATGACGGCGGGCTCTACTCGGGGCCCGAGACGGGATTTGGTCGGCACCGCCCTATCCTTCGTAGAATCTCCGATACGGGGCGGTTTTCCTTCCTTGCTAACTTTTCATCAAAGTTTGCGGTCGAGCAAACGGCGTAGTTCTAGTTCTTTTCTTGCGGTATCGTTGTAGTATGCGAGTGAGGTAATGTGGCGGCAATCTTACGAACATTCTCCTCATCCTCTGCGGCGGAGAGGGGATGGAACTCGCTTCCTCCCAAAGTGGTATGTAGTCGGGCGGCGGTGTATATTACGGTAGCGGTGTATATTACGGCGGCTACGGAATTTCCTCGGGAAAGCGATCTCGGCGGCTACGGCTTCTGCTGGCGATCCTTCTACTTGTTTCTTCTTTGGGTCCTTGTCGGTGACGGAATCTTTGAGCTTGGACCCGATTTCGAAAACGAGAAGGTCTTACGAGAAGATCCGTACCCTCCGCGGTAACGGGTTTACCATAGTTACGGATTTCTTTCCCCTTTGATTTGGCGGAAGTCGGGGTAGGTGCGAAACAACTAGACCGGTGGGGGTAGTAAGAACGGTCCTCCTGCGGACGGCAGTACTCCTCCTAGTCGGGATCCTTTGCAAGGGAGGAAACTCTTGGGTCGACCTAAGGTTGATCTCAAGCAGTGGTTCCTCAGCTTCAGATACCTTGTTCGTCAGTGCAAAGAGGGAGACGTCGGTGACCTTGACATTCGTATTTTCAAATCCTTCTCCAAATCGGATGATCCCATTGTCGGGCGGCTCATCCTTATAGACGGCGAAGTCCGAGTCCGTTGGTGAAGGAGAAAATCGGCTTCGGGGCTTCCATTTCGCGGGGTAGATTCGGTTGTCGGTCCCGAGTTATGCTTCTTTTCTTTAGGACGAGAAGAAAGGAATTGAAAAGAGTCCGAACTCATTCTTGTTCATGTATTTATAAGAAGGAATCATTTGTTAAAAGAATCACTTATTAGAGGGTTTGTTTATTTAGAACGGAATGTTCGAAGGTGTAGAGAAGGTAAGGAATCCGATTCGAGTTGGAAAGGAAAAGAAAGTCTTAAGCAAGACTTCTCGACTCGAAGGATCATTCCTAAACTAACACTGTTTGGGGTCCGCCCCACCTCGAAAATGAGGTAAAAGGATCTCGGAACCTCTGCGTTTAGGGGTGTCTACAGCGGTGGCTCTAAATCCGAGAGAATGTTGGCTATACTCATTCAAGATAGAAATGAACATAGTATTCCAACGGAAAGAAGGGTAGTTTGATCCGCTAAGGACATGGATGCACTACTGCGATTTTTGAAAGCGGAATTATCTGATTATAATGGAGAGAGGAATTTTCCCCAGCGGAGTCGCCAGAAATCTTGTCGGCATATTTTTAGGTTGTGTTTTATTTAAAAAAGAGGGGGGTCACCTAACAGAAGCTGTCGGCGAATTTTTTAATTTAATTAAAATAAATAATTTGAAAAGTAGTATTTGATTTTGAAAATAATTTTAAATTTGAAGGTTTTAAGATATGAGATTAAACCGATCTCACATCCCGAAATAGTTTATATAAACGAGCACCGCACCACAAGCCAGTGTATCTATCACTAAGGATAAACACACTGCATGACGGTGGGGCTCGATTAAATAAACTAGAAGATTTGTGACATCCGTTTGGTACTGCGAACCAATTTTATAAGCCGACAAAATTCCCTTGCTTAATATGAAAACATTAAACGGGGTTTATATTACACAGGTTCTTTAAAATTCCTTAAGGGCGAGCCCACTATAGTTAATTACATCTTAAGTGATGGGAATCACCTAAGAAAACTCTCGATAATAATCGATAATTCTGCTCTCGAAATTTCGAAGTTTAAGATTTTCGAGGATTGAAATTTGGAATTTCAATAGGGAATGGATCAAATTTGGAACATTTTGTTTTGGGAATCCGAAAGGAAGAAAAGTAGGAGAAATCACAGATTCGAAGCGAACTTCGGTAATTTCCGACTATCCTATTGTTTGGCTTGGATTTAAGAAAGTCCTAATATTTATTTAAATGTTTTGATTTTGCCAATTTTAATTAATTAGGACTTATATTTATATGATAGAATCATACGAAATAGCCTTGAAGATGTGAGGGTTTATGTCGTACCCAACGACTACCTCGGAATCCTAAGACCGGTTAGGGCTTAATTTGCAATGCAAATGCCTAACGAAGAGTTGAGGATTTATGTTGCACTAGGAAAATTACCTTGAAGTCCTATGGCTTTGTTGTTTAGTTCTATTAAAGTTTTCTTTGAAGTAGACTCGGGTTTTCTTGATGACGATGGCCGTCTTTGCACACCATGCTCCGAGCTCCTTGTTGTTGCGAGAGGTTTAGTTTTAGAAATTATAAATCGGGGGATGAGAAAAGTGTTTGGTTTAGAGAAGTCTTAATTTCCAGTGTTTTTTGTGTTTTAATTAAAACAAATCTTAAAGTTGATTATAACGACACCGGTTAAGATCCCGCGGTTCTATCCTTCAGGCATCATTATTTTTATCGGATTCACTTAGTCCGGATGAATTTGCTAAACTCAACTGAATGAGTTCCACACTTTCATTTAGGCCAGTGGGAAATCCCGTTAGCAACACGTAGGTTACATCATCCGAGGTATTCCCGATCATCCAACGGGACGTTTTAATTTAGTTGTAATTGTAGTTTTGTGTTACGTTTGTGATTAAATTTTGAGTTGTTTTATATTTTGAAATGTTGTGGCGGTGAATTTTATCTTGCAATGACTTTTAACTTAGTTTTGGTTTTAGTTTTAGGGTCTATCCTAAAGGTGTGGGTTTTCATGCAACGAGTTGTTTATCATGCGAAAAGTAAGTGCGATACGATTAAATAAATTGCGATAATGTAAATTGCAAGAAAGTAGATTGCAATAAAATAAAAGCGTACTGGAGGGTCTTCCCGTCATCCCAAGCTGCACTTAAAACACAATTAGAATATTTAAGCAAGTTCCTAGGTAAAGCTAAAGGAAGGGTTATGGTTTTACCAAATTACTAATCACATAGCTAGTCATCTCTATGACGTCTAGGTTCTTTGTGTTTTGGTTTAAGGACGATTTTCTTCATCGAAGAACAATTAAGTCCGATTGTTCTTATAAATGCCTATCATATTGAGGAAGTGCTTAAGAATAATCTTAAACATCTTTTCGATATTTCTAGGATTGTTTTAAGTCGAATGAATTTAATTATATAAATGAATTAGTCGTCAGAAATTCGAGTTTTGTTGTTATCTTGCTCGGTGAACTAGGAAATTTGAATATCACTATAAGTGAAGTAATATTTCATTTAATGTTACATTTAGGAGCTATGATAACTAAAACTTTCGAGGGTAAATTGGTATTCGAAATGATTTGATTTAAGTTAAAGGGTTTAAATTTGGAATAGTGTTCGAGTTGCTTTATATTTAATTTCTTTCTGTTTTAGGTGTTGTTATATTTAATTCAATTTAATTTAATTTAATTGAGTTTTAATTTAATTTAATTCAATATAGTTCAATTTAATTTGATTTGATGTTTAATTAATTTGATTTGATTTAATTTTAATTTAATTTGATTTAATTTAATTTAATTTGATTTAATTTAATTTAATTTGATTTAATTTAATTTAATTTAATTTAATTTTATTTAATTTAATTTAATTTAATTTAATTTGTTTAATTTAGTTCAATTTAATTTAATCTTTAATTTAATTTAATTTTTAATCTTAATTTAATTTAATTTATTTAATTTAATTTAATTTTAATTTAATTTTATTTTTAATTTTAATTGAAATTTTTAAAAGAGTTTAATGATTTAATTTTAGTTTAATGATTAAGTCTTTTAATATTTTAAATTTGAGTTATCATTTTAATTAAGAATTGAATATTAATGAGATAATTAATTTAGGGATTTTTAAATTAAAGAATAAATCTCTTCCAAATAATATCCTTTATTTTAATAATTCGATTTTATTATTCTTCCAAATTTAATCCATCATTTAATTAAAGTTTAATCATTTTAAAATTGCTTAATGGGTTTTTACCCCTTTAATCATTTAAATTTCAATCATCCAAATCAGATTAGGATCAAATATTTTACTTGTTAATTTTTTATTAAACCTAAAGTTTTAATTAAGGGTTAAAAAAAAATTTAATGACCACTTTACCCTTTAAGCTTAATAATTTCATAACTCACTAAATTGAACTCAAATGAACTTGAAATTTTTATGTAACTTCACTCATATGTCAATAAAGACATGAGAGGAGAAAATGTGATTTTTCTGTATTTAATTTATTTATATAATTATTTTTGGTAGAAAATAGAGATTTTCAAGGAAAATTTAATAACATGACCAAGGGAAAGTTTCTGTCCTTAAGAAAATTAGGGGACATTCCTAATGACCAGAGGATCACTTGGACCGAGTTTTGATGATTTTTTGAATTATATTATTTTTATTATAATTATTTTAAGTTTTGGAGTGTTAATTAATTTAAAAAAAAAATAAATGTTGAAAAATGGATTTTATATTTTTCAAAAATCTCTCTGATATCAAGGAAACCAGAGAAGCAAATTTTGCAATTTTCTGATTTTTCTACACAGAGTTATGAATTTTTGAAGTTTAGGGAATTAAATAAATCAAAAAATACCCTAATTTTCTATTTATCCACGCGGCGCCAACTCATCCTCGGCATCTCCGAAACGCGGCGTGTCGCGCTCCCATTCGACGCCGCCACCGAGTCGGCGGCCTGGGCCCCGCGGTTCTCGTACCGTCTCTCGGTCCAGACGCCATCGGCCGTTCGTCAGCGCGTGTATTGAATGGACGGCATCCGTTCATCGTCCCGAGCGTCCTCGCCGAGAGCCGTCCACACTAAATCCACAGATCTCACTCGATACTCGATGGATTTTCATGTTCTTATACTCTATGGATTCGTCTTGAAGAGAAGAACACATGCTATACGGTTATCATGCATTGAAATTAAGGCATTTGAAATGGAGAATCGCTGGAAGCTCGAGATGAAGAATCGGCTCGCACCTTTGCTCGAGTAGTGTGGCTTCGATGCGAGAGTTGTTGCACCTTCGATTGGATCCCGGCAAGCTCCGAGATGAAGTCTCTGGTACGGTGAATTGTCCAGATGTGATTTCGACCGAGCCAGATCCACAAAGCTTGGAGGTGGAGCAGCCTGGGTGGCTTTGGAGATGGGGCTTTTTTTGGTGGACACCTTCCCTTGGTGCGGTGAAGGTGTAGAACCAATCAATTTGGGGATTGGCTCACTTGTGGAGAAGTGTCCTGGTTTTGGGTGAAATTTCGGTTGGGAAATTGGATTTTATCGGTGGGGATTAGAGGCAGAATTGACACTTGGGGCTCAAGCTGCTCTAAGGGTGGAGGAGGGTTTGGAACAATTTTGGCGAGTTTCGGCGAGGTTTGTGTAACTCTCCTTCATGGCCGTGAGGGTGAGGGGTTTAAATAGGAGAGGCTGGAGAGCCTTCCGGGGGAGTTGAGGCATGAGATCGAGTGCTAGCATGGTGAGGAGAAGAACGGCCAGTAGTGACCATTTGGCATGGGGCGGCTCGGCGAGTGGGAATTCCAAACTTTGGCTCCTCTCGAAGTCTCGGCCATGGTGTTTTCCGGCGATCCGGGCGGTGGCCGGCGGGCATGGGTCACCCTCGGGTCCGGGTGGGTCGGGGTTGGAGGTTTGTGCAATCGATTGGAAATTGCCATGTGTAAAGGCTTTGAATTAAAATGGAATGGGGAGGGGTCATTTTGGCCTTAATTTGGTCGACCCATTGGTTTGGGTTGGGTGCACCTCCCCATGGCACTGATTTTGGGCTGAGAGGATCGGTTGGGTCGACCGAGGGAGAGTGGTGTGGTCTCTATCCATGATGAGGTGGCTAAACATCGTTTAGTGTGTGACATGCTTAAGGTAAAAAATGGGTTAAGGAGGATTAGGAAAGGGGCTCCTCCTTTTGCCATTAATGGCTTGATCACATGTCAAGCCTTCCATGGCTTCATGTGGCTTGTCCATGGCTTGCATGGCTTGTCTTTGGCTTGGGGAAAGTTGAGTCAATTTCATGGAAATGGGTTTTAAGAATTTTGGATATTTTAGTGAAAATTTGCATGATGCTTGGTTTGGAATGGTTTAATTGATGATTTTTAAACTTAGGGGTGATTTTGATTAAATGGATGATGAGGGGAAGTGTCATGTGGGCTTTGGATGGATTTGGGCTTTTGCATGTGGTGAAGTGGGCTTTTAGGAAAGTTTAAGGGGAATGGGCTTTTTGATTTTAGGATGGGCATTTGGGTAAAGATTTTGTGAAGAACTTTGTCAAATAAATGTCATAATTGGTTTAGGGATGTTCTATGAAGGGCTTGGAATCAATTTGGTGTGATTTGGAGTTGAATTGGTTTGAATTTGGATTTATTTGGTAAGTGGGCCTATGTAGGTCAAATTGGGTGACTTGGGCTAATGTTGGGCTAGAGTTGAAATTGATATAAAATCAATGTTGAGAAATGTTTATGGGAGTGTTTCAAAGAGGTTTTGACTTTGGTTGGGCTTTGATTTTGGGGTTTGGGCTCATTTGGGTTAGGTTTGGGTTTAGGTCGAAATAGGGCCTTTTAACTTTGGGTTGAGTTTGAGTGGGGTTTGGGTCTAAATTTTGGGCAAATCATGTTAGTATTTTGTTTGTGGGAATGTTAAGGAAGATTTAGAAAAGATTTGGGGTTAATTGGAATTGAATTGGGTGAGTTTGGGTTAGGTTTGGGTCATGGGTCCAAATTGGGCTTTAAGGCCAAAAGTGAGATTGGATCCAAATGTCAATCAAATTGGGCTTGGATTTGGTCTAGATTGGTATTTGGGATATTGAATTGAAGTTTAGAATTGAATTGGACCAAAATTGGGGTCAATTGGGTAGGTTTGGTTTGACATTGGGTTCACTTTGGGTTAAAATGGGTCAAATTGGGGGTTTTGACAAAAGTAGGGTAAATTGACAAAATTGGCCCATGGTGTAGTTGGAAAAAATGAAATTTGAAATATTTGGGATTTTCTGGAATTTTACGGGAATTTTCTGAATTTTTGGATTTTTAGGTCAAGAGGGGTATTTTGGGTATTTGGAGGGTATTGGGAGGTTTTCTTGGAATTTTTGGTATTTTTGGGTATTGATGATCAATTTAAGTGATGAGGAAATGTTTGGGATTGGTTTTGAGGAATTTTGAGTGATTTGGGATTTTTGAAAAATTTGGGTGATTTCAAGGGTTTTGGGTAGGCTAGGCGGGTGTAGGGTCCCAGCGGTCAAAAATTGAAAATTTAGAAAATTGAAGATTGGGTGGATGTAAGTGGAAAGAAGTCATTTTGGTTGAGCCATGAAGCCATGTCAAGCCCACATGAGCCATGAAGGGACTCATTTGAGGCATTCATCTATGTTGTTCCTAACCCTCTTGCGAGGGCTTAGGGGTTAAGGACCATCCATGTGAATCATCTACATGAGTCGGGAGGTCAAGTTGGGTATGGGTGTGGTTTTAGGAGGTATGTGGAAGTGTAGTGTGTAGGTGTAGTGTATAAATGTAGTGTGTGTGTAAGCCGGCCCCTTCACCGGACCGAGGCCGCCGGGGCGGTCCTCAGGCCGAAGAGTCCTATAGGAACTCATCCTTTAAACTTCCACATTTGATTTCGACCCTCTAGGTGATTAGGGGTCTACGGTCAAGTTTTTGGAGTTTGCGGGGAGTTAAGAAGTGGTTTGAATTTCTAAAAGGTGGGTCCCAATTCTAGTCCTCTAAGACAGTCAAAGGAAAAGCCTAAGGCTAGATCCTAAGTACTAAAGAGAAGAAGAGAAGACCTCATCAAAAATGAGGTCAACAGGGTGTGGTTTCAGGAGGTGTGTGAAAGTGTAGTGTAAAAGTGTAGTGTGTGTGTAAGTCAGCCCTTCACCAGACTAAGCCACCCAGGGCAGTCCTAAGGCTAAAGAGTTCTATAGGAACTCATCCTTTAAACTTCCACATTTGATTTCAACCCTCTAGGTGATTAGGGGTTTACAATCAAGTTTGTGGAGTTTGCAGGGAGTTAAGAGGTGGTTTGAATTTCTAGGTGGTGGGTCCCAGTTCTAATCCTCTAGGATAGTCAAAGGAAAAACCTAGGGCTAGATCCTAAGTACTAAAGAGAAGAAGAGAAGACCTCATAAAAAATGAGGTCAACAAATGGACCCCCATTAGGTGTGGTGTGCTAACCAAGCACACCGCGCATATTGGCGTTGACCGAAAAGATCAACAAAACCAACACAGATGTCCAAGTGACGAACTTAGGACGAAATTAAAGAATTTCCGCTGGGGAGTGTCAAGTATATCTCTGAGACTGGGGATTCTTGAACTCTCGGCTGAGGAAAGGGAAAGGAGGTGAATCCCAAATCACATTATGCGGGGAATTTCGATTTAGATTTCATTTTGTTTCAGTTTAAGTTCTGATGTGTAAGTTCAGATTTTAGTTTGAGTTTCAATTTAGATTGAAGTTTGTCAAAATTAATTTGAAGGGATTTGAACTTGAAATGAAAATTGGAATTTTGTTGTTTTAGATGTAACATCTTCAACCTCAAAAGAAAATTGAATTGATTGGATTGAATCATTACAATGAGGAGAGATCTCAGAGCAATGCAGTATTGGATGTAAGATCCTTAACCTCAAGAGTTTGATTTTCTTGTATTTCATTGCAGTAGGGAAAGAATTCTAAAGCAATGCAGTCTCGGATGTAAAATCCTCAACCCCAAAAGTTTGACTTTAATGTATTTCATTGCGTTAGGGAAAGAATCCTAAAGCAATGCAGTCTCGGATGTAAAATCCTCAACCCTAAAAGTTTGAGTTCGATGTATTTCATTGCGATAGGAAAGAATCCCAAAGCAATGCAGTCTCGGATGTAAAATCCTCAACCCCAAGAATTTGATTTTGATGTATTTCATTGCGATAGGGAAAGAACCTAAAGCAATGCGAGTATCGAATATAAAATCCTCGACCCCGAGAATTTGATTTTGATGTATTTCATTGCGATAGGGAAAGAACCTAAAGCAATGCGATATCGAATATAATATCCCGAACCCCAAAAGTTTGAATTTGATGTATTTCATTGCGATAGGGAAAGAACCTAAAGCAATGCGGTATCGGATGTAAAATCCTCGACCCCAAAAGTTTGATTTTGATGTATTTCATTGCGATAGGGAAAGAACCTAAAGCAATGCGAGTCTCGGATGTAAAATCCTCAACCCCAAAAGTTTAATTTTGATGTATTTCATTGCGATAGGGAAAGAACCTAAAGAAATGCAGTCTCGGATGTAAAATCCTCAACCCCAAAAGTTTGATTTTGATGTATTTCATTGCGACAGGGAAAGAACTTAAAGCAATGCAGTCTCGGACGTAAAATCCTCGACCCCAAAAGTTTGATTTTGATGTATTTCATTGCGATGGGGAAAGAACCTAAAGCAATGCAGTCTCGGACGTAAAATCCTCGACCCCAAAAGTTTGAATTTGATGGTAACTGATTTTGCAAAGATTTGTAATGTTGATTTGAAAAGTGTGGAATTTTGGTGTTTCGAGAATTTCATGAAAGTTGTAAAAGATTTTTTGTGGAAAAAAACAAATTAGGAGGGAATATGTAGATGTTACATATCCCATTCAAAAGAGTTGATCGAAAGTTGCTTGTCTGGATTGGATACAATTCTTCGCCATCCGATTCGAATCGAAAACCTCATGGCTCCTTGTCAATAGAATCAACCGCTTCCATCCCAGACAACGGAGAGAGTAGAACAGATTGGATTTCAGATTTGGAAGATTGAGTTTGAATTTGATTGACATTTGATCTGAGATCTGGAAGGTCGAATTTGAATTTGACTGAGATTTGATTTGAAATCTGGAAGGTTGAATTTGAAATTGATTGAGATTTGATTTCAAATTTGTGTTCATTTTTTTTGTCCTTTAACAATTCAAATTTGCCTTATCGTTCATTTAATGTTCATGTAGATTTGGCGTTCATCATTTTTTAGATTTTTAAGGAAAGTTTTCTTTTATTCTTTTGTTTCTTTTCTGTTCTTTGTTCGAAGTTCATTTAACTTTAATGGCGTTTCCCAGTCAATTTATACAAAAGAGGTGAAGGCCAAAATGTGACATGGTCACTTTCATTCCAATCATGTTGAAGATACATCATACAACTCGATCTGGAATACATCTCATACAATCCATATAGACTCAAAACAGACTATGTATGATCTTTGTCGATCCATCCAAAAAGGCATCCGTCGGAAATTCAAGTCCGAATAGTGAGGTGCATGGTCGATAACATCACCTTCCAAGCCATCCTTGGCAAGGATGCCGTATGGATGTACGTTGGAGGTGTGATATTTTCCATGTAACTCACAGCTCGTAAGGCCGGAGGCTCTCTAGCTTTGGGTCTGGCTGGAAGTGGTAAGGTGCTTTCCTGTCATCCATCCTTCTAAAAGTAACTGAGATTCGCTTCATTGGTACTCCTGGTATGCAATGTTTAGCGACATCTGCTCCGTTTCCCTTTAGTATCATGACGGAACCTACCAGTAATGGTATCTTTACTGGTCCTCGGAACTCACCTGAGCCTGCTATCTAGAGGTCAGATCCGAACATGATATTACACTCGTTTAGAAAAGAAACTATGCAGAAAGGTCTGACAAAGTCGTGGTGATCTATGTGAGGGGGTATGCAGTCACCCTGCTTGTAAATGTTAATGATGCAACTGTTGGGTATGAAATCTGCTGGCACTACCCTCCATGTTATCATTCTCTTTACCATCCTTTTGATGAACAATGGCATTGGATCTACCTTGCCATGGCGGAGTATTCCCGGTGGGTTTCCCTTCTTGTCTTCTGCGAAGTTGTAGCAACATCCACATTGTATGGTAATTCTTCCTTTCCCTGACATCCATCTCCGGGTTTCCGAGTAAGTGTTTTCTCTTAGGCGGCCTGCTCGACCCATTCTTTTCAAATCTCGGATGCAGTCCACGATTTATTGTTGTTCGTATTCTGAGAACACGTTTGTATGTAGCTCGAGGCCTTCTAGTATATTGATCCTCCTGCCTCTGATTCTCTCGAAATATTCAAAAGTTTGTTTTTCGACATTTTGCATTCTTTCTAGCTCATATTCTGGAATAATCTGCAAATGGCAAGGCTCAGTGACGTCTTGTGGGATATATGGCTCAATCCCTTCGCGTTCTCCTGCCTACCTCGGCTCCTCGGGGATGGTCTCCGTCGGGACATCCTCCGGGGTTGCTTCTGCAATAAGGTCATGCATTACTAGTGGCTTTATCTGGTGGCGTGGTAGCCTTCCTTCTTCTGATCTTCTTGAGATTTCCCTGGTCTCTTCTGTTATCCTTAGAGCTGGCCTCCTTTCTTTAGGTTCCTGGTGAACCAGTATCCTTGAAGTATATGCCTTGGTAGTAGCGGCTGCCTCGTCGCGCGGTGTCACTGCTAGTTTAGTTAACATCTTGCGGATACGGTGATTTTTATTTCTTCCACGAGTTGTTGTGAGAGTAGCTCTTCGTACTTCTCGAATCTACGTAGGCGCGGCAGCGACAAGCTCGCCCTCTGTCGTAGCGACTACGGACTTGATTCTCTTGTCCTACTCGGTGTTTGTTTTCCTTTTCTTCTTCGTCAGGGTTGGTGGCTTGGGCCACCCACTTTCATTCTTGTCGATCGGTAAGTTCCTCTCGGTCAGCTGGGACCCGGTCACTTTCCTCGTATTACGAGCCTGTCGGTGCGAAGTCGAGTCGATCTACATTATCGCTCCATCTTTCACCCTCTTTTCGTCGAGTGCAAGGCTTACACCATTTCTAAAGTTCGGGACCAACCGCCCGTTCGACATTTCCCTGTGAAAAGATAAGGAAAAGGATCGAGGGTCATACTTAAGAACAAAAACATTAAGAAAATGTTTATTAGAGACAGAGTTTTCTTTTGTATATATTTTTTTAAAATTCAACAGGAATGAAGTGGGAAAAGATCGGGGAAAAGATTTTGATTTGGAAGAGAGAACAAGGAAAACTTTATTATCATGATTTTATTTATTTTAGTACATTTTTATTATTTTTGGGTTCGGACCCAGTCATAAGTAATTACTTCGCTCGTGCTTCTAGGGATGAAGAATTCATTCCTTTGAAACATCAGGTAGCGTAATACTTCTTCAAGTATCGTCCGTTGATCGGAAGCATATGTCGTTCTCCTTGGCAATTCACTAGCTGGTAAGAGCCTCTTGAGTATACTGCTTTAACCACAAATGGTCCTTCCCAAGTGGGTTCAAATTTTCCTCCTATCTTGCGGTGTGCAAGAATAGGTCTCTTGAGAACGAGAACTAAGTCACCAACTTTGAAGGTTCTTGGGTGGACCCGATCTGTCATGGGCTTGAACCATCTTAGCTTGGTATAGTTCTAAATTCCTGCTTGCGCTGCAAGTCTTTTCCCTTCCGAGGCTTTCTAATTCTCCTCTCTTCTATCGTGATTTTGTTTGCAACTGCAATTCTGAGTTAAGGAAGCTGGATCTCTAAGGGTAACACTGCCTCGGACCCATACACTAGAGCGTAAGGTGTAGCTTGAGTAGGAGTTTTGAAGGTTGTCTGGTAGGCCCATAAGGCTTCTAATAACTTCTCGTGCCAATTTCTCTTATTATTGTCCAAAGTTTTCTTTAAAATTTGAACGAGAGTTTTATTAAAAGCCTCAGCCGAGCCGTTTTCTCTTGGATAGTAAATTGTTGAATACCGCGGTCGATTCCATGTCTCACGACAAAATTGTTGATTTGCGTGCTTCGAATGCTGACCCATTATCCGAAATGATCTGCGCGGCACTCCGAAACGGTAGACAACTTGGTTCTTGAAAAGCGTAGCACGTGGTGTGCTTTCACTTCTACGAGTGGAGCCGCCTCGCCCACTTGGAAAAGTAATCCGTAGCCGCAAGAATGAAGCGATGTCCTTTTGATGATGGTGGTTCTATTGGACCCACTATATACGTGCTCCGACATTCAAATGGCCATGACACAATTGTCGGATGTAACACATTTGGAGGTTAGTGTAGAACCACTCCGTGCACCTGGCATTGGTGACAGCTCTTGGCGATTTTCATGCAATCGGTCATCATCGAGGGCCAGTAGTGCCCTAGTCTTTTAATTTTCATTTTCATCTTCGGACCCGACTGGTGAGCGCCACGAGCCCTGAATGCACCACTTTAACAATTTCGCGGGCCTCGGACCCGCTTAGGCACCTTAGCCGCATTTGATCGAAAGACCTTACGTATAACGTGTTGTTTACTAATACGTAGGATAGAGTTCTTTTCTTGATCGATGGGCTAACGACCTATCGTCTAGTAGTTTTCCTGTTTGTAGGTAGTACTATTAATGGTCGTCGCTAATCTTCGTGTTTTTACGTCACTTCTTTGCAACTAATTCTTTTTCTTTTTCTGATTTGTGTATTGTGTCTATGTCGAGCTGTGATTGGATCTGACGTCTGTGAACTGACACCCCCACTGATTCATCTTGCAAGCAGGCAAATTCTTTTGCTAGGCGGGCTAAAGCATCTGCTAAAGCGTTTTCTTTTCTGGGAATTTTGTAGATCGTCACATTCGGAATCTGTTCCAACAACTGTAGGCATACTAGAAGTATTGCTTGAGTCTTTCCTTTAAAATTCTGTACTGTCCGACGATCTGTTGAATGATTAACTGTGAATCTCCATAGATGTTGATGTTTGTTATCCCCATTTGAATAGTTAATTCCAGTCCTATTATGAGGGCCTCGTATTTTGCCTCATTGTTTCTGCATGGTTCTGTCAAGTGGTAGGAGTATCTTAACATCCCCCGCTCCGGTGTTATAAAGATTAGTCTGATTCCTGCCTTACCGGGCACTATCACTTGCGATTCTTCGTCTTTGTGTGCTGAATATGCTCCGTCAAAATATAATTCCCAATGTCGATCATTAGGGTCTTCTAAGCTGATTATTTGTTCATCTGGCAAGTCGTCATTGAGAGGAGATTCTGCCGGTAAAGGGTGTGCTGCGAGGAAGTCTGCTAGGACTTGTGCCTTTACGGCACGAAGAGGCACGAAAGTTATATCGAATTGCAATAATATCATTGACCACTTGGCAAGTCTGCCAGAAAGCGTTGGACGGGTCATGAAGTATTGTAATGGATTAAATTTCAAGATCAAGTTGACCTTATGAGAAAGCATGTAGTGCCTGAGCTTTTGAGCGGCGAAGATCAGGGCCAAACAGTGCTTTTCAATTGTGGGATACTTTACTTCCGTAGGAAGTAAATGACAGCTTAGGTAGTAAAGAGCATTTTCTTTACCCTCATCATTGACCTGGGCTAATAGGGCTCCGAGAGAGTCGTCCAAAGCCACGGTATTAAGTATCAATGGTCTACCTGAGGCTCAGAGTTGCTAAGACGGGAGGTGTCATTAAATATTGTTTAATGTCCTCAAAGGCCTTCTGGCATTTCTCTTCCCAAATAAATTTGACGTCCTTCTTAACTAATGCCGAGAAAGGCTGACACCTACCTGACAAGTTCGAGATGAAGCGTCGAATATATGCTAGCTTCCCTTGAAAAGATCGTAGTTGTTTTAAGGTTCTGGGAGGTGGCATTTCTAAGATAGCTTTAATCTTTTCCAGGTCGATTTCAATTCCACGATGTCGGACAATGAATCCTAAGAATTTCCCGGAGGTGACGCCGAAGGCGCATTTTAAGGGGTTCATCTTAAGGTTAAATTGTCTTAATCGTTCGAAAACAATTCTCAAATCATATAGGTGGTTTTCCTTTACTTTGCTTTTGATGACCACATCATCCATGTAGCATTCGACTTGATTGTGGATGAGATCATAAAAAATTCTTGTCATCGCTTTACGGTAGGTTGCTCTCGCGTTCTTCGATCCGAATGGCATCATCTGTGTAGCAATATACTCCGATCGACGTTACGAATGTTGTAAGTTTTTCATTTTCTGGAGCTATTTTTATGCTGGTTGTATCTCGAAGATCCATCCATGAATGAGAATATTTCATGTGTTGAAGCAATGTCGATCATTAATTCTGGGATCGGTAGAGGAAATTCATCTTTTGGACATGCCTTGTTTAAATCTCTGAAATCCACACAAATTATGATCTGACCATTCTTCTTCCTGACTGGCACCACATTGGGTAACCATGTAGGGTATTGTTCTTCACGGACAAATTTAGCGTCTATTAGCTTTTTAACTTCTGCTATGACTTGTTGTTTGATTTCTAGATGCATTCTTCTGGGACCTTATCTGACTGGAACAGAAGTAGGATCCAATCCTAGCTTATGGACTGCGACCTCTGGAGCTAATCCTGGCATCTCATCGTAGCTCCAAGCAAAACAGTCTTTAAATTCCTTTAATAACTTGATTATTTCTTCGGAGTTTTCTTTATTGAGTAAGGAGCTAACAAAGGTAGGTCTAGGCTCTTCGCTAGTACCTAAGTTAACTTCCGTTAACTCATCTATTGTAGATTTTATCTCTTCTTCGAACTCTGGTGGAGCGTTTCCAATTTGTAAATCTTCAAATTCTTCTGTAGTTTCCATGCAGTTTTCATTAGATTCGCAAGTGAAAACCAAGCAAAATTCAGTATCGTCAACTGATCCTACTGTTCCGAATTCGAGACCATGCTTTGAATTGGGTGGACGACCAGAGTTATTCCATAATTTTTCAAAATGTTGTGATTGACCTTTTGTCCATTCGCGAGGTAAGAAACCATGCTGAATTAAATTTTGAGCACAGGGAGAGTACCACTCAAAAGGTAATTCCATTAATTCTGATGAAGTAGCATCTTCAAATTGTACATTATTTTCAGTTTTGGAGGAAGGAGCACCGCGGTAGAATTTGATGGGCTTTGCAACGCTGCTACGTACCTCTTTGACCACCATACCCTCGATCTTATTAGAATGGATCGGGGTCAGGGTCATAGTATGTACATAGTGGTTAATCTTCTCGTACATCGATTTATATTCCTCGTTCTTTTCATCTTCGAGAGAGATCCCGAGTTGCGGCTTCTTCCGACTTATTGTCGTCGCTTCTTGCTTGATCTCTTTTTCTTCTTCAGAACTATCTTCCCAATCAACATTGATGGCTGGTTTCCTCTGTCCAACTGTCTTAACGTCTCTGCCAAGACCTCGTCCCCGGCCTCGACCTCGGATGCGAGTTGTGGAGAAACCTTCACCATCTCGCCATAAGGGAGTGGTGAGTGACTGTTGGACTAGAACTTCAGGTTCTTCGTCGTCCCGAATTTCCTTTGCTTCATTCGTTATGGTATCCCTGGAGAAGATTGTTTTCTTCGGAGGTGCGTAATAAGCTGCATCTTCATGGATTCCAATCTCATGTACGGAGAATGGTTGTAAGTCACCTTTTATGCACTATTCCCCTCCATCGTAGTATTTGATGCACTGATGTAGGGATGATGGTACCATCCTGTTTTCATGTATCCATGGTCAGCCCAGTAGAGCGTTGAATGACTTTCGGAATCAATTATGTGAAATTTCGCGGTTGTCTTTGCCAAGTCACCGGTCTTCATTAGCAGCGTCATTGATCCTAGGACTCTTTCTCCTTTCTGGTTGAATCCTCTTAATAACATTTTGTCCGCTTCGAGCTCGCGAGCATCAATTTCCAAGTATGCTAGGGTTCGAAGATTCATTATATTGATCGATGCTCCTGGATCCACCAATACTCTAGAGAGCGTAAACTTTCTGATTGTGACTGAAATGTACAACGGTCGGTTGTGATCTACTGTCCCAAGTAGTTGGTCATTGTCCATGAAGGTAACACCTCGATGTTCCTTTAACGAGCAAACCTCTTATAAGGAATCTCCGGTCATTTGAGCTAAACAAATTTCTGGATCAAGTAAGGCCTTGATCAGAGCTTCTCTCATCTCCTTTGAAAAGATGAGAGCGTCGCAGATGCTCAGTTTGGCCGGTAGTTTCCTAAGATGGGCTAGCACGTTGTAGTCCACTTTATTTCCATGTATCTCGATTTCTTCCCGAATGGGTATTTCTTCTGTCGGGGTTGGTTCTTCCTGAACAACCACCTGCTTTCCTTTGTCCTTTGGACCCATTCTCGGAGGTAGAACTCTTCCACCTTTAAAGTTGACTTCTGTAATTTCTCCTGAATCTGGTATTGAGTTTGCTGGTGTCTCCTCCTGAATCGAAATGACCGGTTCTTCTGGATTAGCTTCAGAGTCTGAAGGCTCTAACTCTATTGTGACTGGAGCTCCTTGAAACTTGCAAATAGATTCATTTCTTGTTGAACTCTCATAGCCTCCTTGGTGGATGTCTTCTTTGTCATTGTGACCGTCGAGATTGTGTATGATTTGAGAATTGTTACTTGTATCGGAATCGATGTTTAGATTAGGTTGGTTGTCGCTAGTTACGTAATCGTTAGAAACAGTCAAAACGTAGCCAACGCCATAACCCTTATCATTATAAGAACCCACCGGAGTGAGTAAATAATTTTACAGAGTCAGAGGTTCGAGGGTTTTCTCCCCCGAATAGGAAACAACTATCCTAGGATAGGCAGCCCCTAGTCTAGCCTCAGGAGCCTCAGACTTCTCTTCTTCATCAATTTTCTTCTTTTCTTTAATCAACTCTTGTTGAGGTGGTTCTTCTATCACAAGTGATAGTGCCGACTTGAAAAGTTTTGAACTCTGAATTGAGGCTCGCACCGAAGTGGTTTGGATGCTATCCAAGATCTTCTTCGAAGACTTTGTCGAAGTGGTACTCCATCCATCATCAGTCGCATAGGGATCTATCGGAACAATGAGATCTGTCGAGATAACATTGACGGAACCTCCTTTATGGGGTTCCTTCATGTATTCCTTCGGAATCGTTATATTCCCTTTTCGAAGATTGTCGTTGAGCCAACTTTTGAAGGTAATGCAATCTTCTATCTTATGTCCAAGCATCCGGTGGTAAGGGCAAAAGTTGGGATCACCTTTCTGTCGACTTCTTCGGTTTCTTAGGCTCGGCAATTGGAAATGCGGAGTCTTCATCGAGCTACGAAACATTTTCGGCAATCGCCTCATTCTTGAACGGATACTCCCTGCTCGAAGCTCCCTTAACGTACGTTGTGGACGAGACGGTTGTTCATACTCGTTGAGATGAGTGATAGATTGGGTCGAGGGTTACGGTAGTTCTGTTGAGTCCGTTGCGGCCGTTCGGCGGTATTTGTATTGGTTCGCTTGCCTTTATCGACTCGCTGCGACGATCCGGACTTCTTTTCAAAAGTTTTCACGGGCTTCGTTTGTACTGTTTTGTCGGTGAAACTTCATTGCTTCGCCTCCTCTTGCAAGCTTTCGGCCTTGCTTAACAACTTCTCGAAAGTCTTAATAGTAAATCCCTTGAGGAGAAGTGCTATCGGGCCGTGAATGCTCTTTAGTAAAATGCCGACTGCATGCTGTTCTTGTAGCTGTGGTTCACACTTCATAATTAGATTCCTCCATCGAAGTATGTAGTCTACCAAAGATTCATTCGGCTTCTGCTTCTCTACCACTAAATCACCTATAGTGATGTGATGCTGAGCTCCTGCAAATCGCTTGATGAAGAGGTTCTCTAATTCTGAAAATGTCTTCACCGAACCGTTCGGTAATTCCGCATACCAATCAAAGGTGATCCACGACGAGCTGCCGACAAGCTGTCGGAAGAGTAAATCATCACTTCCGCGGCATTGCAACAACTAGCACGAAAATGTGCAACATCTTGTCGAGGGTTTCGGTTCCATCGAAGGTCTTGAATTGAGGTGGTACGAAGCCTTTCGGATATTGGACGGCGTCGAATTCTTCGGGGTAAGGTCTACCCGTCGGAATGGATGTCCCGCTCTTTGATTGTGCCAAGACTTCTCGCTCTGCTTGTTCCACCATGCTCTTGATATCCTTTTCCGAAATCATGCTTTGTGTTGCATCCTTTTTTAATTGATCATCCCCGTTGACGGATGTAATCTCCTTTCCTCCGTCTACGATGTGAATGACTTACGGGGGTGTTTCTCTTTGGGGTTGAACACGACTCTAGAGAGTGGCTAGAGGCTGCAGCCATCTCTTCCATTCTTTTTGCCATTTGGGCGATCGTATCATCTTTCTCTTGAAGTTGCATCCTCATTACTTCGGCTCCTCTATTTCTGCAATTGCAGGAGAACCTTGTGAAGCTGACGAAGCTCGTGTTTCAACCATGTTAATTTATGCATATTCATCATCCATGAACTCTGACGAGTCGACTTCATCTCTGAATTTTTCTTCTCTTTCGCTTGCTAATCGCCGAATATCAGTTCTTAGCTTCTCCATAGCATCTTCTAGTGGTCTTTTCTGTACCTCCTTGTAGTTGTCATGCGATAGCTGTCGGGTTTCCTTCTCATGAGTCCCCTTCACTGCGGTAGCACTTTCTTCGGACTCAAGTCTCCCGACGAGACTTTCCTTCTCGAGTCATTGTTTTAATCTTAATTGTCCGGTAGTGGGACACCATACCATCCTTCTAGCGACGGAAGGTGCAGGACCGGATGGTCCGTCGGCCAAATGCTTTGGAAGGTGGTATCCTCCCTAATTTGCAGTCCTGAAACAATGACAGGTGGACTAGCTTTCATTCTCTTATTTGGCTTTTCCGAAACGATAGCAGGTTTTACTCGCGGCCCAAGACGGGACTTGGCTGGCACCCGCCCTATCCTTCTTAAAATTTCTGATACAGGGCATTTTTCTTTCTTTGCTAACTTTTCTATCAGGGTTTGCAGTCGAGCAAATGACATAATTCTAGCCCTTTTCTTACGGCCGTCGTTGTAATATGCGGGCTGAGGCAATGCAGAAGCAATCTTGTGGACATTTTCCTCGTCCTCTGTGGCAGAGAGGGGATGGAACCTACTTCCTCCCAAAAGTGGTATGTATTCAGGCAGCGGTGTATACTCGGGCGGTTACGGGATTTCCTCCAGAAAGCGACTTCGGCGGCTACGGCTTCTCTAGCAATCTTTCTACTTTTGTTCCTCCTCTGAGTCTGTGACAGTGGTGGAATTCTCAAGCTGGACCCGATTTCAAAAACAGAAGGTTTTACAGGAAGATCTGTACCCTCCACGGCAACAAGTTCATCACAGTTCTGAATTTCCTTCCCCTTTAGTCTGGCAGAAGCCGGGGTAGGTGCAGAGACAACTAGACCAGTGGGGGTAGCAACAAAAGTCCTTTTGCGAAGAACAACACCCCTCTCAGTTGGAATCTTTTGCAGAGGAGGGAATTCATGAGTTGACTTGAGGTTAAACTCAATCAACGGCTTCTCAGTTTCCGGTACTTTGCTTGTAAGTGAAAAGAGAGTGACGTCGGGGATTTTGATGTCGGTGTCCCCGAATCCTTGTCCAAATCGAATGATTCCATTATCAGGCAGTTTGTCCTTGAACACGACCGAGTCTCAGTCCGTTGACGAAGGAGAAGATCAGTTTCGGGGCTTCCATTTCTGCAGGGCAAATTCCAAGTGTTAGTCCCCGAATCATGCTTCTTCTTGTCGTAAAACTTATGATGAAAAAGAAAGAGTCCGAACACACTCCCGTTTATCTTAGTGTATTTGTGGTATTAGAAGAAAATTGTTTTTCAAAAAAATTTGTTCGTTAGGAAGGAGAATTATTAAAAGAAGGAGAGTTTTATGAAGGGTAAAAGGAATTGATTAGGAACTGGAAAAGGAAAAGAAAGTCTTGTAGAAACTTCTCGACCCGCAAGACCGCTGCTAAACTAATACCTATTGGGGCCCACCCTACCTCAAAAATGAGGTGGAAGGATCTCGGAACCTCTCTGTTTAGGGGTGTCTAAACAGTGGCTCCTAAATCCGAGAGAATGTTGGTTATACTTGTTCAAGGTAGAAATGAACATAGTATTCCAACGGAAAGAATGGTAGTTTGATCCACTAGGGACATGGATACGCTACTGATTTTTGAAAGCAGAACTATCTGATTAAAATGGAGAGGGGAATTGTCCCCAGCGGAGTCGCCTGAAATTGTACGGCTTATTCTTGTGTTGTGTGTATTATTTTAAAAGGGGGTCGCCTAACGGAAGTTGTCGGCGAATCTTAGATTTTAATTTTAATTTAAATATATATATATATGATTTAGCAAGTAGTATTTGATTTTGAAAATAATTTTAATATATGAAATCAAACTGACCTCACATCCCAGATAGTTTATATAAACGAGCACCGCATCACAAACCGTGTATCTATCCCGAAGAATAGACACACTGTTTAGTGATGGGGCTCGATAAAATAAACTAGAAGATTTGTGACCTCCGTTTGGTCTGCGAACCAATTTTATAAGCCGACAAATTCCCCTGCTTAATATAAATGAATTAAGCAGGGTTTATATTACCTATGTTCTTAAAATTCTCTATAAGGGCAAGCCCTTATAGTTAATTACATCTTAAGTGATGGGAATCACTTAAGAAAACTCTCGATGATAATCAGTAATTTTGCTCTCAAGAATCTCAAAGTTTAAGTTTTCAAGGGATTGAATTTTGGAATTTCAATAAGGAATGGATCAAGTTTGGAACATTTTGTTTTAGGAATTCAAAGGAAGAAAGGTAGGAGAAATTACAGATTCAAAGCAGACTTCGGTAATTTCCCGACTATTTTATTGTTTGGCTTGAATTTAGGAAAGTCCTAATGTTTATTTAATGTTTTGATCTTGCCAATTTTAATTGATTAGGACTTATGTTTGTAGGACGTGATCATACAAGTAGCCTCGAAGATGTGAGGGTTTATGTCGTATCGAACAACTACCTCAGAATCCTAAGACTGGTTAGGGCTTAATTTGCAATGCAAATGCCTAACAAAAGGTTGAGGATTTATGTTGCACTAGGCAAACTACCTCGAAATCCTATGTCTTGGTTATTTAATTCTAAGAAAGTTTTGCTGAAGTAGACTTAGGTTTTTGCTGATGACGATGGCCGTGCTGCCCATCATGCTCCGAGCTTCTTGTTGTTGCAGAGGTTTAGTTTTAGAAGATTGTAATCAAAAGCGAAGAGAGAAGTTTGGTTTTAGAAATCTTAAAGTCCAAGTGTTTTTTATGTTTTAATTAAAAAAAATCTTAAAGTTGATTATAACAACACCGGTTAAGATCCCACGGTTCCATCCTTGCGGCATCGTTATTTTTATCGGATTCACTTAGTCCAGATGAATTTGCTAAACTCAACTAAATGAGTTCCACACTTTCATTTAGACCGTGGGAAATCCCGTTAGCAACACGTAGGTTACATCATCCGAGGTATTCCCGATCATCCAACAAGACGTTTTAATTT
Source organism: Papilionanthe hookeriana x Papilionanthe teres (assembly GCA_022702705.1). Classification (NCBI taxonomy): domain Eukaryota; kingdom Viridiplantae; phylum Streptophyta; class Magnoliopsida; order Asparagales; family Orchidaceae; genus Papilionanthe; species Papilionanthe hookeriana x Papilionanthe teres. Next base: position 77,033,939 of record CM040422.1, on the reverse strand, counting down.
TGTTATAATTGTAGTTTTGTATTCTGTTTGTGATTAAATTTTGAGTTGTTTTATATTTTGAAATGTTGTGACGGTGAATTTTATCTTGTAATGACTTTTAATTTAGTTTTGGTTATAGTTTTAGGGACTATCCTAAAAGTGTGGGTTTTCATGCAATATTTGTTTATCATGCAAGAAAAGTAAGTGCATTTGCAATAAAGTAAATTGCAAGAAGGTAAATTGCAATAAAATAAAAGCGTACCTGGAGGGTCTTCACGTCATCCCAGGCTACACTTAAACACAATTTAGAATATTTAAGCGTTTAAAGCAAGTTCGTAAGTAAAGCTAAGGGAAGGGTTATTGTTTTCTACCAAGTTCCTAATCCTATAGCTAGTCATCTCCTATGACGTCTAGGTTCTTGTGTTTTGGTTTGAGGACGATTTTCTTCATCAAAGAACAATTAAGTTCAGTTGTTCTTATAAACATCCTATCGTACTGAGGATGTGCTTAAGACTAATCTTAAACATCTTTTCAATACTTCTAGGATGGTTTTAAGTCCAAGAGAATTTAATTATACAAAATGAATTAATCATCCAGGAGTTTAAGTTTTGTTATCTTGCTCAGTGAACTAGGACATTTGAATATCCTATGAGTGAACTAATACTTCACTTAACACTCCATTTAGGAGTTATGACAACAAGAGCTTTTGAGGGTAAATTGATGTTTAAGTGTTTTGTGATTCAAATTAATTTCAATTAATAGGTTTAAGTTTGGAATAGTGTTCAAGTTGTTTCAGATTTATTTTTGAATTCTCTATCTTAAGTGATGTTCAATTCAATTTAATTTAATTTAATCTTAATTTAATTTGTTTTGGTTATAATTTTAATTTAATTTAATTTATTTAATTTTAATTTTATTTTAACTTGATTTTTTTTAATTTAATTTAATTTAATTTAATTTAATTTAATTTAATTTAATGTGATTTAATTTAATTTGATTTAATTTTTAATTTAATTTAATTCTAATTTTATTTTATTTTAATTTTAATTTAAATCTTAATTTGGTTTTATTTTTAATTTTAATTTAAATTTTAATTTAATTTTTTTTAATTTAGTTTTAATTTAATAGTTTATTTTTATCCTTTAGGGATGATTTAGTTTTAATTGTTAAAGAATAAATTTAATTGAAATTTCAAAAGGATTTAATTTAAATGTTTTAATTTTAATTTAATTTAATGATTAAGCATTTTAAGTTTTGAATTTGGATTATCATTTTAATTAGGAATTAAATTTTATTGAGGTGATTAATTTAGGGATTCTTAGATTAAAGAATAAATTTCTTCTTAATAATATCCCTATTTTAATAATTCCAATTTTTTTATTATTATTCTTCCAAATTTAATTAAGTATTTAATTAAGGTTTATTTTAATTATTTTCAAATTGCTTGGTAGGTTTCTACCCTTTAAATACCTAAGTTTTAAACATCCAAAATCAACTTAATATCAAATATTTTACCCATCCTTTTAATTAAACCAAAAATTTTTAATTATAGGTTAAAATTTTAATTACCATTTTGCCTTTTATGCTTACTAATTCCATAACTCACTAAATTGAACTTAAATGAATTTGAAATTTTTATGTAACTTCACTCATATGTCAATCAAGACATTAGAGGAGAAAATGTGATTTTTTTGTATTTAATTTATTTATGTAATTATTTTTGGTGGAAAATAAGAATTTTCAAGGAAAATTTAATAACATGACCAAGGGAAAGTTTCTGTCCTTAAGAAAATTATGGGACATTCCTAATGACCAGAGGACCACTTGGACCAATTTTGGTGATTTTTGAAAATATTTTATTTTTATTATAATTATTTTGACTTTTGGAGTATTAATTAATTTAAAAATAAAATAAAAGATGAAAAATGAATTTTATATTTTTCAAAAATCTCTCTGATACCAAGAAAACTAAAGAACAAATTTTTATAATTTTCTGATTTTTTTTTATTTATTAAAATTATTTTAGTGGAAATGCTAGAAAATACATTTTTTTTAATTTTAAAATTACCTTAGGGCTTTAAAATTTAATATCTCATCATAGAGACTTAAGAAAATATGGGGTTTGTTCCTAAATGATTAAAATTCAAAATGTGACATTTTGGTGAATTTTATTATTTTTGTGATTTTTATTATTTTTTAATTATTAAAATATTAAAATAATGCAAAAAATCAACTTTTTTGGAAAATTAAAATTTTAATTTTCTTAAATTCCCCGATATCGAGAGGCTCCAAAACCAATTTGGTGAATTTTTGAAAAGGATTTTGAAAGTTATGAATTTTTAAAGTTTAAATTTGGCTAAATGGCTTAATCAACCCATTTGATAGGGCTAACCAAGTCCAAGTGACTTCAAACTTTTATGGTGGGTTCCTCTGATCCTAAAGGTCAGTGGAGAATTGATTTCAAGTCAATTTGATGTCTGATTAGCTCTAATTAATTAAAGCTCCATTTTGGGTGTTTAAGCCAATTAGGGTTACTACAAGTGAGTTAACTCAAAAAACATTTTTCCTAGGGTCCTCTGGTCATAAAAAACATCACCAAATTTTCCTAGAATTTAGTTCACAACATGCTAATTATTAGAATTAAAATACACATAATAGTTACCTAGAATTGAAAAATCCATAACTCTTCATAGGGGTGGCCTTTGACTTTGGAAAATTCAGGGAATGTTCCCAAATTCAGAGGCTTCAAAAGCCCTATGGTCTCATGCCATGGTGAATTGTATACATGCATGGAGAATTGAAGATGTGTAGAGAGTAAATAAATTATTAAAAATCAAATACTTAATGAAATTAAATGAAAATTTTCCACATTATTCTCTTTTATTCACTGAGCAAGAGGGTATTTTTATTTTATTTTTCTGATTTTCCTACACAAAGTTATGCATTTTTGAAGTTTAGGGAATTAAATAAATCAAAAAAATACCCTAATTTCCTACTTATCCACGCGGCGCCATGCCATCCTCGACAGCTCCAAAAGGCCACGCGTCGTCTTCTGATTCGACGCCGCCATCCGACTCAACGCTCCAGGGCCCCGAGGTTCACGTACCATTGCGCTGTCCGGCTCTATCCAGACCGTCCGCTCGATACACGCTCGATCCAACGGCTCTCAGTCATCGTCTACGACTGGTGTGCACCCATGACCGTCAACCTTCTAACCCTATTTTCTCACTCGATTCTCAACAAATTTTCGTGTTCTTATGCTCTATGGATTCATCTTGAGGAGACGAACACATCCATACGGTAAACATATATTGAAATTGACACAAATTAAATAGAGAATCTCTGTAAGCTTGGGAAGAAGAGTGAGTCCATACCTTTGCTCAGAGAAGTGAAGCTTCAATCTGAGAGTTGTGTCACCTTCGATTAGGTCCAAGCAAGCTCCAGATGAAGTCCCTTGGCTCAGTGAATTGTCTAGGTATGATTTCGACCAAGCCCGATCACAAAGCTTGGAGGCTGGAAGCAATGGCTGGCCTGGTGAGGGGGCTTTTGCTGGTAAACTTCTTCTCTTGGTCTGGTGAAGGTGTAGGACCAATCAATTTGGGGATTGGCTCACTGTGAAGAAGTGTCCTAGTTTTTATCTTGAAATTTGAACTCAAAATTGAGCTCGAGTTGGAGGAATTGGGCTGGAATCCGGTGGGAATCAAATGCTCTATGTGTGGAGAGTGGTCTTGAATGATTTTGGCAGAGTTTCCTTAAGGTTGGCTCAACACCTCTTCCATGGCCGAGAGAGGTGGGGTTTAAATAGGAGAGGCTGGAGGGCTTTAAGGCTTGCTCATGGCTTGGGAATGGCTTGGCTTACTTGCATGAGAAAGGGATTTTGGGTTTTTTGGCATTTAGGGGTGATTTGTCATGAGGCCTAATTTAGGATTATTTGATGATTGATTTAGGACTTAAGGGATGATATCAATTGATGGGGTGATGAAAAGAATGTCATATGGGCTTTAGCATGAAGTTTGAGCCTTTAAAATTTAGTGAAGATGGGCTTTTAAAATGGTTTAGGGAAGTGGGATTTTGGATTTTAAAATGGACTTTAGGATGAAAGTTTGGTAAAGGCTTGGTCCAAATAATTGTTTGGTTTGGTTTAGGGATGTTTCATGAGTGATTTGGAATAAATTTGAGGTGGTTTGGGCTTGAATTGGGTTGGATTTGGGTTCATTTCGTACATGGGCCAATGTAGGTCAAATTGGGCTAATTTGGGCCAATGTTGGGCTAGGGTTGAAATTGATGTAAAATTAAAGTTGTGAAATGTTTATGGGAGTGTTTCAAAGAGGTTTTGGCTTTGGTTGGATTTTGATTTTGGGGGTTGGGCATATTTGGGTTAGGTTTGGATTTAGGTCAAAATTGGGCCTTTTAGCTTTGGGTTGAATTTGAGTGGGGTTTGTGTCCAAATTTTGGGCAAATTATGTTAGTTTTTTGTTTGTGAGGATGTTAAGGAAGGTTTAGAAAAGGTTTGGGGTTAATTAGAGTTGAATTGAGTTAGTTTGGGCTAAGTTTGGGTCATGGGTCCAAATTGGGCTTTAAGGTCCAAAGTGAAATTGGATTCAAATGCCAATCAAATTGGACTTGGATTTGGTCTAGATTGGTGTTGGGGATGTTGAGTTGAAGTCTAGAATTGAATTGGACCAGAATTTGGGTCAATTGGGTAGGTTTGGTTTGACATTGGGTTCATTTTGGGTTAAAATGGGTCAAATTGGGGATTTTGACAAAAGTGGGGTAAATTGACAAAATTGGCTCATGGTATAGTTGAACAAAATGAAATTGGGAATATTTGGGATTTTTTGGAATTTTCTGGGAATTTTTGGATTTTGGGTCAAGAGGGGCATTTTGGGTATTTGGAGGGTATTGGGAGGTATTTTTAGAATTTTGGATATTTTTGGCTATGAATGATCAATTTGAGTAATGTGGGAATGTTTGGGATTGGTTTTGAGGAACTTTGGGTAATTGGAGATTTTTTAGAAAAATTTGGGTAATTTCAAAGATTTTGGGTAGGCTAGGCGGGTGTAGGGTCCCCGGGGTTAAAAATTGAAAATTTGGAAAATTGATGATTGGGTAAATGTAAGTGAGATGGAACCATTTTGGTTGGGCCATGAAGCCATATTAAGCCTATATGAACCATGAGAGGACTCATTTGAGACATTCACTATGCTGTTCCTAACCCTCTTAGCCAAGGGCTTAGGGGTTAAGGACCATCCATGTGAATCACCTCCATGAGTCAGGAGGTCAAGTTGGGTATGGGTCTGGTTTCAGGAGGTGTGTGAAAGTGTAGTGTATAAGTGTAGTGTGTGTGTAAGTCAGCCCTTCACCAGACTAAGCCACCCAGGGCAGTCTTAAGGCCAAAGAGTTCTATAGGAACTCATCCTTTAAACTTCCACATTTTATTTCAATCCTCTAGGTGATTAGGGGTGTACAATCAAGTTTGTGGAGTTTGCAGGGAGTTAAGATGTAGTTTGAATTTCTAGGTGGTGGGTCCCAGTTCTAATCCTCTAGGATAGTCAAAGGAAAAACCTAGGGCTAGATCCTAAGTACAAAAGAGAAGAAGAGAAGACCTCATCAAAAATGAGGTCAACAGTCTCCTTCCATCCAATCATCTGAGCGAGGTTACCAAAGATAGAGCTATTCTCAACTACTGCATTCAAGAGAGGAAGCCTATTGATGTATGGAGCATTATTTATGATTCTATAGAGACTACTGTTCGTTCTCGCACTTCTATTGGACTTGGTTTTCCATCTATGATCTATTCTTTATGTCAAAGTGCTGGAGTAGTTGCTGAGCTTTCTGAGGAAAAGCTCAAGTCTAAAAAGCCTATAGGAAGAGAAAGAGTCATCATCTATGATCGACTTCGAGGTAAGAGTTCTACTGCACCTTCTGGTTCATTACCTACTTCAGGTAGAACTTCTACTTCTAGACCATCTACTTTTTGGGAAACCATGCATGATCAGTTTATAAAGCAGCGGAATGAGTTATTCCTAACTCATTGTAGAGTAGATATGATAGATAAGAAGATGTATCATCTTTTTGATTATACACAAAGAAAGAGTGATTATGATGCTGAGTATTCTGAGTCTTTAGAGAGATTTCTGAAGGGTGAGCATGATGTTCAGTTCCCTACTTGTCCCAGAGTTTCACCATATGTTCATCCAAAGGATATGGAGTTTTCTTTTAGTGATGACAATGATGAAGCTACAGACAGTGATTAGTAGCTTAACTTACCTCTGGAGATTTTTTATTCTTATTTTTTGTGCGTTTCTTGTTTCTTGTGTTGTTTAGTGCGATGTTAGTTGTTAGTGTTTATGTGAACTTTTTATGTTGAATTTGCTTTTAGATTATCTGATGTGTGTTTAAGACTGAAATATGAATGAATTTTTAGAAAGGTTTATTTCTGTTTGAGCCTATTGTTTAGTGTTCATGAATAGTTAGTTTGTTTGAATGTTTAAAAATAAAAAAAATTTAACAAAAAAAGATTTTTTTTAGAAAGTAACTCCTGCTCTGCAAAACTTTTCTATATATGCTTAATCATTTATGTTATATTCATATTGAAGCATGTGTAGAAGTAGAAGTTAGTTTTTCCTTACTACATCATTATTGTACTTAGATTAATTCTTGTTTATTTCTTTCTCTCATGCTTTAGAAAATTTTATGATTTAAATTTATACTAAAGCTAAAGTTTGGGGGAAGGGAAAACATTTATCAAATTTAAATATTATTTGTCCTTAAAGAACTAATATTTTCTTTAAAAATATATTAACATAACATAAGGAATGAAAAATCTATTTATGATTACCTAAAATTTTGAATTTATAAACAATTTAGTAATCTTAACTAAAATTTCAACAATTTTGATTGATTTTAAGAATAGAATTATTTAACTTAAAGAATAATAAGACGGAGATTTTTCTATTTATAGCAAAGAGAATTGTATTTTTGAAATACTAAGGAATCAAAATTATTGCTTGAAAAAAGAAAAGATTGAAATAAGTTTTGAAAAATAATAAATTATTAAAAAAAGGTCATATTTATTAAGTAAGAATGTATAAGTTTTTGAAAATAAGTTAAGGATAGTGAAGTTCAAAATCATTAACATGCTATCCAAAAATAGTAATCCTCACTTAAAAAAAATAAAAAATAAGAAAAGAGAAAAAAAAAGAAGTGAGGAGAAGCTTGAGGAAAGACCTAATAAAAAATTAGCTTCACTTGAATTATTCTATTGGAAGAAAACTGATTACATTTTTAACTTAATTTTTATGTACAAATATTTTTACTAGAAAAATATTTCATGAATATCTTATTCTTGTAAATATTCTATGTGACCTTAATATGATAAACTACAATTATCCTTGAAATAAATGAAAAATTGGAAGTCTTATGATTTGGTAGTTAAATGTTCTATAAATCTTAAAATTAAAATTAATTAGTGAAATTTGGTTAATGATTTGCTAAAGCATTTATAAAACCAAAAACTATAAGGAATCTTAAATATTTTAACTTCATTTCAAATGTTGTCTATTTAATGTAATTAAAAGGGTTACTTGAGAACAAGTAACGTATAAGTTTGGGGGAATTTGATCTACCTAAAAAAATACCCATTTTTATGCCTTATTTATTATTCAATTCTTAAGGATATTATGCTTTAATGAAAGATATTTTCATTTTTTTGGATGTAGATGATTAAAAAAGAGTCCAAGGAAAAAAAGAAGGAAAAAGGAGCAAAAAGGAGCAAAAATGGAGCTTATGAAGCAAAATTTTGGAATTATTGGCCTGGCGCCAGAATCCGACGCCTAAGCGCCAGTTCGATACAGATGCAGACAAGATTTTTGACGACTTTGGGCAGTTATTTTCTCGGTGTTAAGCAGTTATTGCAGCTTTTAGAAGACTGGAAGTTACTCCTAATATATAGGACACGTGATACAGTGTATTTGGACACAAGGAAGTGGTCTAGATCGCGAAGAGGTGAGATCCAAAGTGAAGAGGTGCGAAAGACCTGGTCACGGCCAGATCCCTGCCCCTAGGCGCGACAGTTACCTTCTAGAAGATGCATTGAATTTGGATGAATTTTGAAGAGGTGCCTTAAGCAACCCCTGGCCAAATTCGGAACTCTTTAAATAGGAGCCCATTCTACAGAAAAAATTGCACCACGCCCCCCTCTTAGTACTTATACCTCTTTTAGCATCTTCTCTTCCCTTTTAATTTTACTTAGTCTCTTCCATACTTAGGGTGCCACTTTAATTTGTATCTAGTGAGTTTATTTTCAGTATTTATTGTGTGTTGTTGTTGTTGGAGTCTTTCATCATTGCTTTGGAGTCAGTAAAAGTCAGCGGATCACTTGAAGGACACTTCAGATAAGTATTTGTACTTTGGTTCAAAGTTTTATAAATATGTTTTGTTGTGTTATTTCAATGTGTTCTGAGTAGTTAGTTGTCTTTCTCCTTTCAACTATGAAAATATAATAAATTAATTAAATTTTGTAGGAGAATTAAATTTAAAATATTTTAAAACATTGTGATGATGTTAATACATGATCTTAATTTACCTTTTAAATTGGCCATTTAAATTGTTAAAACCTGTTGAAGAATTATCGGCATATTTTTAGGTTGTAAGTTTAATTTTAAGAAAAAAGTGGGTCGCCTACAGAAGTTGTCGGTGAATTTAAAATTTTAATTTAAATATATATATATATATATATATATATATATATATATATATATATATATATAAATTGGAAAGTAGCATTTAATTTTGAAAATAATTTTAAGTTTAAAAATTTTAAGGTATGAAATTAAACCGATCTCACATCCCAAATAGTTTATATAAATGAGCACCACACCACAAACAGTGTATCTATCCCGAAGAATAGACACACTGCTTGATGATGGGGCTCGATTAAATAAACTAGAAGATTTGTGACATCCGTTTGGTCTGCGAACCAATTTTATAAGATGACGAGTTCCCACGCTTAATATAAAGGAATTAAGCGGGGTTTATATTACTCGGGTTCTTAAAGTTCCCTATAAGGGCAAGCCCGTATAGTTAATTACATCCTAAATGTTCTAAGACACTTAAGAAAACACTCGATAATGATCTGTGGTTTTGCTCTCAAGAATTTCAAAGTTTAAAGTTTTCAAAGGATTGAATTTTGGAAATTTCAAAAGGGATTAGCTCAAATTCGGAATAGTTTATTTTAAGAATCAAATGAAGAAAAGTAGGAGAAGCTGAGGATCCAAGAAGAATCTTGGCAACTTCCCAAACTATCCTATTGTTTGGCTTCAATTCGGGAAGTTATTTGATGTTATAATCCTGCCAATTTTAATTAGATAGGACTTATATTGGTATGACATAATCATACAAATAGCCTCGAAGATGTGAGGGTTTATGTCATACCGAACGACTACCTCAGAGTCCTAAGATCGATTAGGGCTTAATTTGCATAACATGATTATGCAAATGCCTAACAAAGAGTTGAGGGTTTATGTTGCACTAGGCAAACTACCTCGAATTCCTATGGCTTGTTATTTAAACTAAGAAAGGTTTTGTTGATGTAGATTCTGGTTTTGCTGACGACGATGGCCGTGCTGCCCACTATGCTCTGAGTTCCTTGTTGTTGCAGAGGTTTTAGTTTTGGAAAGTAAAAAATCAGGAGATGAGAGAAGTGTTTTGGTTTAGCAATCTTAAAGTCAAAATATTTTTAATATTTTAATTAAAACAAATCTTAAAGTTGTTTAAACAGAACCGATTAAGATCCCACGGTTCTGTCATACCGACACCGTTATTTTCATCGAATTCACTTAGTCTAGATGAATCTTCTAAACTCAACTGAATGAGTTCCACACTTTCATTTAGACCGTGGGAAATCTCGTTAGCAACAAGTGGGTTATATCATCCGAGGTATTCTCAATCATTCAACGAGACGTTTTAATTTAGTTGCAATTATAGTTTTGTTGTTCTATTTATGATTAAATTTTGAGTTGTTTTATATTGTAGAATGTTGTGGCGGTGAATTTTATCTTGTGGTGATTTTAAATTTAGTTTTGGTTCCAGTTCAGGGACTATCCTAAAGGTTTTGGTTTTCATGCAACAGTCTTGTTTAATATGCAACAAAGAGTAAAGTACAGTGCATGTAAGTAAATTGCAATGAAGTAAAAGCGTACTTGGAGGGTCTTTCCGTCATCCCAAGCTACACTTAAAACATATATTAAGGCATGTAAAAATTTATAACAAGTACCTAGGTAAAGCTAAGGGACAGGTTTTTGGTTGTCTAACAAAGTCCTAATCCTATTACTAGTCATCTCCTATGACCTCTAGGTTCTTGTATTTTGTTTAAGGATGATTTTCTTCATCAAAGAACAATTAAATTCAATTGTTCTTCTAAAACATCTCATCATATTGAGAAAGTGTTTAGGACGAGTCCTAAACATCTTTTCAATATTTCCGAGATTATTTTGAGTCCAAATAAATTTAGTTGCAGAGGTGAATTAATCATCCAGGAGTTTAGTTAAGCATTGTCTCTTGTTCAGTGAACTTGGGAATTTGATTACCTGACGAATGAAGTGATATCTCACTTAATACTCTATTTAAGAGTTCTAATAATTAATGCCTTTAGGCGCAAGTTGGTTTGTTGAGAATTTTAATCATTCTTAATTTGAAGTTTGGGTTAAAAGTTTAAAGTGATTTAGTTTAATTATGAGATTTTAATTAATAATTTTACGTTTGGAATGGTGTTTAAATTATATTTTGGTTTAAATCCTTATACTTTAAGTGATCTTAATATTTTAAATTTATTTTACTTTTATTATTGAATGATGTTAACTTAATTTAATTTAAATTTGATTTAATTTAATTTAATTTAATTTAATTTAAATATTTTTTAACTTGACTTAATTTTTAGAATGTTAATTTAATTTAATTTTAATTTTAATTTAATTTTTACTTAGTTCAATTTAATTTAATTTAATTTAATTTAATTATTAAATTATTTAATATTTTGAACTTTTCGTTAATTTAAGGGTTATTTATTTTTTTAATTTTTAATTTACTTAAATTGTGTTATCATTTTAATCTTAATTAAGAGTTAAATATTATTGAAATGATTTATTTATGGATTTTTATTAAAGAATTAATATCCTCTCAAATTATATCCCTATTTTTAATAATTCAAATTTTCATTAATCTTCCAAAATTTAATTTGTTTAAATAATTAAAGTTTCATTTTTTTTGGTTTATTAAGGGTGATTAATAGGTTCCTACCCTTTTAATATCCCAAAGTTTCAATTATCCAAGAAAGATAAAATCAAATATTTTACCCTCCATTTTAATTAAACCTAAAATTTTGATAAAGAGGTTTAAATTCTTTAATTACCTTTATGCTGTTTTAGGCTTATTTATTTCATAAGTCGCTAAATTGAGTTCAAATGAACTTGAAATTTTTATTTCACTTCATTCATATATCAATTAAGGCATTAGATGAGAAAATGTGATTTTCCTGAATTTAATTTATTTATATAATTATTTTTAGTGAAAAGTAGGGATTTTCAATGGAAATTCAACAACATGACCAAGGAAAGGTTTTTGTCCTTAAGAAAATTATAGGATGTTTCTAATGACTAAAGGACCACTTGGACCAATTTTGGTTATTTTTTAAATTATATTTTATTTATTATAATTATTTTGATTTTTAGAGTATTAATTAATTATAAAATATAATTAAAATTGAAAAATAGATTTTTATCTTTTTTTAAATCTCTCTTACCTCAAGGAGTTTAGAGAAACAAATTTTACAATTTTTTGATTTTTCTTTCATTTATTAGAATTTATTTAGTGAAAAGGTTGGAAAAATACATTTTTTAATATTAAAAATTGTTTTAAGCATTTAAAATTCAATATCTTTATTTTGAGACTTGGGAAAAATATATGGTTTGTTCCTAAGTGATTAGGAGTTAAAATATGATTTTTTTAAATATTTTTATGATTTTTATTATTTTTAATTATTAAAATATTAAAAATATCATTAAAAATGAAAAATTTTAGAAAATTACAATTTTAATTTTGATAGACTCCTCTGATACTAGAGAGCCTACAAAACCAATTTGGTGAATTTTTGAAATGTATTTTTGTTGCTATTAATTTTTAAAGTTTAATTTTTATTATGTGACTTAATTAATTCATTTAGTGGGGCTAAAAATTTCCAAATGATATCAAATTTTTATATGAGGTTCCTCTGATCCTAAAGTTCAGTGAAGAATTATTTTCAAGTTATTTTAATATATGGTTAACCCAAATTAATTAAAATTTAATTTTAGGTATTTAGGCTAATTATGATTATTCTTTATGAGTTAATTCAAAATATAATTATCCTAGGGTCCTCTGGTCCCAAGAAACTTCCCCAAATTTTTCTAGAATTTATTGGACAACATGCTAATTATTGGAATTAAAATACAAAAACTAGTGACATAAACTTGAAAAATACATAACTTTCTATAGAGATGGCCTCTGACCTTGAAAAATTCAGGGAATGTTCCCAAGGTCAGAGGCTTCAAAAACTTTATGGTCTCATGCCATGGTGAATTGTCTATGCAAATGAAGAATCAAAATACTGAAATGAGTAAATAATTAATTAAAAATAAAATACTCATCATAATAACTTGATTTCTTTTCCACATTATTCTCCTCTGTTCATTGAGCAAGAAGGTATTTTTAGTTTATTTTTATGATTTTCCTACACAAAGATATGGATTTTCTAAGTTTTAGGTATTTAGATAAATAGTAAAAACCGTATTTTTCTACTTATCCACGCGACGCCGCGTCAACCTCTCCAGCTCCGAAAGCCCACACGTCGCACTCCCATTCGACGCCGCCATCTGACTCTGCGCTCCAGGGGCCCGCGGTTCATGTAACGTTCTCTGGTCCGGCATAATCTGGACCGTCCACTCGATACACGCTCGATCGGACGGCGCCTGGTCATCATCTACAATTGGTGTGCACACGTGATCATCCACACTAAGACCCTAAGAACTCTCTCATTTCTCAACGGATTTTCATGTTCTTATGCTCTATGGATTCGTCTTGAAGAGACGAACACATCCATACTATTTACATGCTATGAAATTAAGTAAAACAAAATGGAGAATCACTGGAAGCTCGGGAGGAAGGATTGATCCATACCTTTGCTCTGAGAAGTGTAGCTTCAATCAGAGAGTTGTGTCACCTTCGATTGCACCCAAGGAAGCTCCGGATGAAGTCTCGGCTCGGGGAATTGTCTAGGTATGAAAGTGTCCACAACCGATTTCAAAGCATGGAGGTCGGAGAAAATGTGTGGCTTGGAGAGGGGCTTTCACTCTGGGAACTCCTTCTCTTGGTCCCGTGCGAGTGTGGGTGAGTTTAATTTGGATTTGGTGGAGGTTTTGGAAATGTTCTGGTTTTGGGTTTTAATTTGAACTCAGAAATTGAGCTCAGCTGGGGGAAATTGGTGCTGTAATCCGATGGGGATCAATTGCTCTAGGTGAGGAGAAGGTCCTAGAGCAATTTTGGCAGAGTTCTGTTTAGGTCTGGTTCATCACCTTGTTTGGCCGAGAGGGTGGTGGGTTTAAATAGACATGGCTGGAGGGCTTCCCAGGGGGGTTTGAGGCTTGGGATCAGCTGCTCTATGCAAGGGAAGAACAGCCATGGTGTTCAATTGGACTAGGACAACTCAGCAAGGAAGAATTGAACAATTTTGCTGACATGGAGCGGTACGGCTTATTTTTAGGTAGTGTGTTTTGAAAAGGGGGTCGCCAACAGAAATTGTCGGCTAAATTTAAATTTTAAATTTAATTTAAATATATATATAATTTAGAAAGTAGTATTTGATTTTGAAAATAATTTTAAATTTGAAAATTTTAAGATATGAAATCAAACCGATCTCACATCCCAAATAGTTTATATAAACGAGCACCGCATCACAAACCGTGTATCTACACCGAAGAATAGACACACTGCTTGATGATAGGGCTCGATTAAATAAACTAAAAGATTTGTGACATCCGTTTGGTCTGCGAACCAATTTTATAAGCCGACAAGTTCCCTCGCTTAATATAAATGAATTAAACGAGGTTTATATTACTCGGGTTCTTAAAATTCCCTATAAGGGCAAGCCCCTATAGTTAATTATATCTTAAATGACTGGAATCACTCAAGAAAACTCTCGATAATAATCAATAATTCTGCTCTCAAGAATCTCAAAGTTTAAGTTTTCAAAGGATTGGATTTTTGAATTTCAATAGGGAATGGATCGAGTTTGGAACATTTCGTTTTGGGAATTCAAAGGAAGAAAGGTAGGAGAAATTACAGATTCGAAGCGAACTTCGGTAATTTCCCGACTATCCTATTGTTTGGCTTGAATTTAGGAAAGTCCTAATATTTATTTAATGTTTTGATCTTGCAAATTTTAATTAATTTGGACTTATATTTGTATGATAAAATCATACAAATAGACCTCAAAGATGTGAGGGTTTATGTCGTATCGACGACTATCTCGGAATCCTAAGACCGGTTAGGGCTTAATTTGCAATGCAAATTCCTAACAAAAGGTTGAGGATTTATGTTGCACTAGTGCAAACTACCTCGAAGTCCTATGGCTTAGTTATTTAATTCTAAGAAAGTTTTGCTGAAGTAGACTCAGGTTTTGCTGATGACGATGGTCGTGCTGCCCACCATGCTTCGAGCTCCTTAATGTTACTGAGGTTTTAGTTATAGAAGATGAAAATCAAGAGATGAGAAAAGTGTTCTGGTTTAGAGAAAATCTTAAAATCCAAGTATTTTTTATGTTTTAATTAAAACAAATCTTAAAGCTGATTATAACAACACCGGTTAAGATCCCACGGTTCCATCCTTCCTGCATCGTTATTTTTATCGGATCCACTTAGTCCAGATGAATTTGCTAAACTCAACTGAATGAGTTCCACACTTTCATTTAGACCGTGGGAAATCCCGTTAGCAACACGTAGGTTACATCATCCGAGGTATTCCCGATCATCCAACAAGACGTTTTAATTTAGTTGTAATTGTAGTTTAGTATTCTGTTTGTGATTAAATTTTGAATTGTTTTATATTTTGAAATGTTGTGGCAGTGAATTTTATCTTGTAATGACTTTTAATTTAGTTTTGGTTTCAATTTTAGTGAATATCCTAAAGGTGTGGGTTTTCATGCAACAGTTGTTTATCATGCAGGAAAAGTACAGTGCATTTACAATAAAGTAAATTGCTATAAAATAAATTGCAATAAAATAAAAGCATACCTGGAGGGTCTTCCCGTCATCCCAGGCTGCACTTAAACACAATTTAGAATATTTAAGCATTTAAAGCAAGTTCCTAGGTAAAGCTAAGGGAAGGGTTATGGTTTTCTACCAAGTTCCTAATCCTATAGCTAGTCATTTCCTATGACGTCTAGGTTCTTGTGTTTTGGTTTGAGGACGATTTTCTTCATCGAAGAACAATTAAGTTCAGTTGTTCTTGTAAACATCCTATCGTACTAAGGAAGTGCTTAAGACAAATCTTAAACATCTTTTCAATACTTTTAGGATTATTTTATGTCCAAGAGAATTTAATTATATAATGAATCAATTATCCAGGAGTTCAAACTTTGTTATCTTGCCCAGTGAACTAGGACATTTGAATATCCTATGAGTGAAGTAACACCTCACTTAACACTCTGTTTAAGGGTTATGACATCATGAGCTTTTGAGGGCAAATTAATGTTCAAATGATTTGTGATTTAACTTAATTTCAATCAATGGGTTTAAGTTTGGAATAGTGTTCAAGTTGTTTTAAATTTATTTTTGATTTCTTTTTATGTCTTAAGTGATGTTATATTTAATTCAACTTAATTTTAATTTAACTTTAATTTAATTTAATTTGATTTAGTTTTAATTTTAATTTTATTTATTTAATTTAATTTTAACTTATTGTTTTTTTTGTTATTATATATATGTTTTTATTTTATTTAATTTAATTTAATATGTTTTAATTTAATTTAATTTAATGTGATTTAATTTAATTTAAATTAAATTAATTTAAATTTTAATTTAATTTAATTTAATTTTAAACTTTAATTTAATTAAATTTTAATTTAATTTAATTTTAGATTTTAATTTAATTTAAATTTTAACTTAATTTTATTTTTAATTTTAATTTAATATTATATATTTTTATGTTTTTCTTAAAAAAAATTTAATTTTAATTGTTGAAGTATTAATTTAATTGAAATTTTAAAAGGATTTACTTTAATTTAATTTAATGATTAAGTCTTTTAGCATTTTAAATTTTGAATTTGGATTATCATTTTAATTAAGAATTGAATATTATTGAGGTGATTAATTTAGGGATTCTTAGATTAAATAATAAATTTCTTCCTAATAATATCCCTATTTTAATAATTCCAATTTTTCATTATTCTTCCAAATTTAATTAATTATTTAATTAAGGTTTATTTTGATTACTTTCAAATTATTTGGTAGGTTTCTACCCTTTAAATACCTAAATTTCAAACATCCAAAATCAACTTAATATCAAATATTTTACCCACCCTTTTAATTAAACCTAAAAAATTTTTAATTATAGGTTAAAATTTTAATTACTATTTTGCCCTTTAAACTTACTAATTTCATAACTTACTAAATTGAGCTTAAATGAATTTGAAATTTTTATGTGACTTCACTCATATGTCAATCAAGACATTAGAGGAGAAAATGTGATTTTTCTGTATTTAATTTCTTTATATAATTATTTTTGGTGAAAAATAAGAATTTTCAAGGAAAATTTAATAACATGACCAAGGGAAAGTTTTTGTCCTTAAGAAAATTATGGGACATTCCTAATGACCAGAGGACCACTTGGACCAATTTTGGTGATTTTTTGAATAATATTATTTTTATTATAATTATTTTAAGTTTTGGAGTATTAATTAATTTAAAAATAAAATAAAGATTGAAAAATGAATTTTATATTTTTCAAAAATCTCTCTGATATCAAGAAAACCAGAGAACCAATTTTGTAATTTTTTGATTTTTCTTTGATTTATTAGAATTATTTTAGTGGAAATGCTAGAAAATACATTTTTTTAATTTTAAAATTACCCTAGGGCTTTAAAATTTAATATCTCATCATAGAGACCTAAGAAAAATATGGGGTTTGTTCCTAAGTGATTAAAATTCAAAATATGACATTTTGGTGAATTTTATTATTTTTGTGATTTTTATTATTTTTTAATTATTAAAAATATTAAAATAATGCAAAAAATCAACTTTTTTAGAAAATTACAATTTTAATTTTCATAAATTCCCCTGATATGAGAGAGGCTCCAAAACCAATTTGGTGAATTTTTGAAAGTTATGAATTTTTAAAGTTTAAGTTGGCTAAATGACTTAATCAACCCATTTGGTAGGGCTAACCAAGTCCAATGGACTTCAAATTTTTATGGTGGGTTCCTCTGATCGTAAAGACCAGTGGAGAATTGATTTGAAGTCAATTTGATGTATGATTAGCTCTAATTAATTAAGGACCTTTTTTGGGTGTTTAAGCCAATTAGGGTTATTCCAAGTGGATTAATTCAAAGCCTATTTTTCCTAGAGTCCTTTGGTCATAAGAAACATCCTCAAATTTTCCTAAAATTTATTTCACAAAATGCTAATTATTGGTATTAAAATATTCAGAATAGTGACCTAGAATTGAAAAATCAATAACTCTTCATAGGGGTGGCCTTTGGCTTTGGAAAATTCAGGGAATGTTCCCAAATTCAGAGGCTTCAAAAGCCCTATGATCTCATGCCATGGTGAATTGTATACATGCATGGAGAATTGAAATAGTGCAGAGAGTAAATAAATTATTAAAAATCAAATACTCAATGAAATTAAATGATTTCTTTTCCACATTATTCTCCTCTATTCACTGAGCAAGATGGTATTTTTATTTTATTTTTCTGATTTTCCTACACAAAGTTATGCATTTTTGAAGTTTAGGGAATTAAATAAATCAAGAAATACCCTAATTTCCTACTTATCCACTCGGCGCCCTGTCATCCTCGGCATCTCCAAACAACCACGAGGCGCGCTCCCATTCGACGCCGCCACTTGAGTCAGCAGCCCGGGTCCCACCTTCCGCGTATCATCCCCTGATCCAACCTGATCTGAGCGGTCCATCCGTGCGTGTATTGAATGAAAGGCATCCGTTCATCATCCCCAAGCCTCCTAGCCTGAGAACCGTCCACACTAAAACCATAAGAACTCACTCATTTCTCAACGGATTTTCGTGTTCTTGTGCTATATGGATTCGTCTTGAAGAGACGAACACATCCATACGGTTTATGTAGCATGAAATTGACTCAATAAAAATGGAGAATGTTCAGAAGCTCGGGAAGAAGAGTAAGACCATACCTTTGCTCAGAGAAGTGTGGCTTCGATCTGAGGGTTGTGTCACCTTCGATTGAGTCCAAGCAAGCTTCAGATGAAGTCTCCTGGCTTGGTGAATTGTCCAGGTATGATTTTGACCAAGCCCGATTTCAACCTTTGGAGTCTGGAACAGATGGGTGGCCTGGAGAGGGGGCTTTCACTGGGGAACTTCTCCTCTCGACCTTGTGCAGGTGTAGGTGAGTTTAATTTGACTTTGGTGGAGGATTTGGGAATGTCCTGTTCTGGCCTGAGAATTGAGCTCCAAAATTGAGCTCAATTAGTGGGGATTAGGGCAGGAGGATAATGGGGATCAAGTGCTCTAGGTGTGGGGAGAGTCTGGAGTGATTTTGGCAGAGTTTCCTTAAGGTTGATTCAGCACCTCTTCCATGGCCGAGAGGGGTGGGGTTTAAATAGGCATGGTTGGAGGCTCTCCCAGGGGGAGTTAGGGCTTAGGATCAGCTGCTCTGGTGAGGAGAAGAACAGCCATGGTGGCCATTGGGCATGGGGCAACTCAGCAAGGTGGAATTCCAAAGTTTGGCTCCTCCCCATGTCTCGGCCATGGCGTGGCAGGCCACTGGTCACCATCTTGTTCAGGTGGGTCAGGGCTGGGGTTTAGTGCAATAAATTGGCTATGGACATGTGTAAAGGAGTTTGATTTAAATGGAATGGGAGAAGGCTCATTTTGGCTTGGTTTGGGTCAACCCATGGAAATAGGCTTGGTGCACCTCCCCAAGTCCTAATTTTGAGCTGGGGGAATCATTTAGGTCAGCTTAGAAGGAGTGGTGAAGTCTCCATCCATGGTGAGGTGGCTAAGCATGGTTTAGTGTGTGACATGCTTAAGGTAAAAAAGGGTTTAAGAAAGAGATCCCCTCTCTGCCATTAATGGTTTGGTGAGGTGGAAAGTAGATTCCATGGCTCTCATGGCTCCCATGGGGCTCATGCATGACTTCATGGCTCACCTTTGGCTTGGGGAAAAGTTTGGTCAATTTCATGAAAAAGGTTTTGAAAATTTTGGTAATTTAGGGGTGATTTGATGGGATTTGGCATATGGCTTGATTTGGATTTATTTTATCATTGATTTAGAACTTAGGAGATGATTTTATCAAATGGATGATGATATAGGATTGTCATGTGGGCTTTGGGCCTTTTGAAATTATTTTTTATGGGCTTTTAGGAAGGCTAAGGGGATGTGCCTTTAGGTTTAAGAATGAATTCATGGATGGGAATTTTGTAGAAGTTTGGGCCAAATAATAGTTGGGTTTGGTTTAGGGATATGTCATGAGTGATTTGAAATGAATTTGGAGTGATTTGGGTTTAAATGGGGTTGGATTTGGGCCTCTTTGGTAAATGGGCCAATGTAGGTCAAATTGGGCTAACTTGGGCCAATGTTGGGTTAGGGTTGAAATTAATGTAAAATTAATGTAGGAAAATGTTTATGGGAGTGTTTCAAAGAGGTTTTGACTTTGATTGGGTTTTGATTTTGGGGTTTAGGCTTATTTGGGTTAGGTTTAAGTTTAGGTCAAAATTGGGCCTTTTAGCTTTGGGTTGAATTTTAGTGGGGTTTGAATCCAAATTTTGGGCAAATTATGTTAGTTCTTTGTTTGTGGGGATGTTAGGGAAGGTTTAGAAAAGATTTGGGGTTAATTGGAGTTGAATTGGTTTGGTTTGGGCTCATTTTGGGTTAAAATGGGTCAAATTGGGGGTTTTGACAAGAGTGGGGTAAATTGACAAAATTGGCCCATGGTGTAGTTGAACAAAATGAAATTAGGAATATTTGGAATTTTTTGGAATTTTCTGGGAATTTTCTGAATTTTTGGATTTTTGGGTCAAGAGGGGCATTTTGGGTATTTGGAGGGTATTGGGAGGTATTTTTGGAATTTTTGGTATTTTTGGAATTTTTGGTATTTTTGGCTATGGATGGTCAATTTGAGTGATGTGGGAATGTTTGGGATTGGTCTTGAGGAATTTTGGGTGATTTGGAGATTTTTGGAAAATTTGGGTAATTTCAAGGGTTTTGGGTAGGTTAGGCAGGTCCGGGGTCCCTGGGGTCAAAAATTAAAAATTTGGAAAATTGAAGATTGGGTGAATGTAAGTGGAATGAAATCATTTTGGTTGAGCCATGAAGCCATATCAAGCCCACATGAGCCATCAAGGGACTTTTTTGAGGCATTCACTATGTTGTTCCTAACCCTTTTAGCCAAGGGCTTAGGGTTAAGGACCATCCATGTGAATCAACTCTATGAGTCAGGAAGTCAAGTTCGGTATGGGTGTGGTTTTAGGAGGTGTGTGAAAGTGTAGTGTACAAGTGTAAAGTGTGTGTAAGTCAACCCTCACCAGACCAAGCCACCCAGGGCAGTCCTAAGGCCAAAGAGTCCTATAGGAACCCATCCTTTAAACTTCCACATTTGATTTCAACCCTCTAAGTGATTAGGGGTCTACAGTCAAGTTTGTGGAGTTTGCAGGGAGCTAAGAAGTGGTTTGAATTTCTAGGTGGTGGGTCCCAATTCTAATCCTCTAAGATAGTCAAAGGAAAAGCCTAAGGCTAGATCCTAAGCACTAAAAGAAGAAGAGAAGACCTCATCAAAAATGAGGTCAACAGGAGCTCTCAGTCATGGTGTTTTCCGGCGACCCAGGCTGCTGGCCGGCAGGGTTAGGTCACTATCTGGCTCAGTGGGGTCAGGGGTGGAAGTTGGTGAGTTCAATTGAGGCTTGACATGTGTAAAGGTGTTTGATTTAAGTGGTAAGGTGGAAGGGTCATTTTAGGCTTGGTTTGGTCAACTCATGCAAATGGGTTGGGTGCACCCTCCCATGACCTGGTTTTAGGCTTAGAGAATCATTTGGGTCAGCTGAATTAGAGTGGTGAAGTCTCCATCCATGGTGAGGTGGCTAAGCTTGGTTTAGAGTGTAGTATAAATGAGGTTAAAAAGGTTTAATGAAGGGTTAAGAAAGAACCCCCTCCTCTTGCCATTAATGGCTTGGTGAGGTGGAAAGTGGCTTCCATGGCTTGTATGTGGCTTATGCATGGCTTCATGGCTCCATTTGGCTTGGGAAAAGGTTTGGTCAATTTCATAAAAATGTTATTTGGAATTTTTAAAAACTTTGGATTTTTTGGATTGGTTTTGTCATGATGCTATTTTTGGTTTTATCAAAATGATGGGTTTTGGACTTAGGGGATGATTTTAATTAAGTGGGCATGATGAGACAATATCACATGGGCTTTGGAATAAGTCTTGGGTTTTTTGAAATCAATTTGGATGGACTTTTAAAATAGTTTAAGGGAGTGGGCTTTTAGATTTTAAAATGGACTTTCGGATGAAAGTTTTGTGAAGGACCATGCCAAATCAATGTTGGGTTTAGTTTAGGGATGTATCATGAGTGATTTGGAAAAGGTTTGGTGTCATTTGGAGTTGAAATGGGTTCAATTTGGGCTTTTTGGTAATGAGGCCAAAATGGGACAAATTGGGCTAACTTGGTTTAAGGTTGGGCTAAGGTTGGATTTGATGTAAAATTAATGTTGAGAAATGTTTATGAGAGTGTCACAAAGAGTTTTCAACTTTGGTTGGGCTTTGATTTTGGGGTTTGGGCCCATTTGGGTTAGGTTTGGGTTTAGGCTAAAAATAGGGATTTTGACTTTGGGTTAGGCTTGGGTGGAGTTTAGGTTCAAATTTGGGGCAAATATTGTTAGTGTGTTGTTTGTGGGGATATTAGGAAGGTTTAGGAAAAGATTTGGGGTTAACTGGAGTTGAATTGGGATGGTTTGGGCTTTGTTTAGGTCATGGGCCAAAGTTGGGCTTTAGGCTTCAAATTGAAATTGGATCAAAATTTCAATCAAATTGGACTTGGATTTGGTCTAAATTAACATTGGGGATATTCAATTGAAGTTTAGAATTGGATTGGACCAAAATTGAGGTCAATTGGGTTGGTTTAGTGGGACATTGGGTCCACTTGGGTTAAGATTGGGTCAAATTGAGGGTTTTGGTAAAAGTGAGTTAAATTGAGAAAATTGGCTTATGGTGTAGTTGAACAAAATGCAATTGGGAATATTTGGGATTTTCTGGAATTTTTTGGGAATTTTTGGAATTTATGGAATTTTTGAAATTTTTGGCTAAGAAGGGCATTTGGGGTATTTGGAGGGTATTGGGGGGCATTTTTTTTTGGAAATTTTGGTATATTTGGCTATGGATGATCAATTTGATTGGGGGGAAAGATTTAGGATTTGTTTTGAGAAATTTTGGGTAATTTAGGCAATTTTGCAAAATTTGGGTAATTCCAAGGGTAATTGGTAGGTTTAGTGGGTGTAGGGCCCCGGGGGTCAAAAATTGAAATTTTGGAAAAAAGAAGATTGATCAAGTTTGAGTAGAATGGAATCACTTTTGTTAAGCCATGAAGCCATTTCCAGCCCATAAGAGCCATGAGAGGGCTCATTTGAGGTATTCACTATGTTGTTCCTAACCCTCTTAGCCAAGGGCTTAGTGGTTGGGGACCATCCGTATGAATTACTTACATGAGTTAGGAAGTCAAGCTAGCAATGAATGGTTTTAGGATTGGAATGTGTGTGAAAGTGCAATGTGTGTGCAAGACAACCCTCACCAGACCAGGCCACCCATGGTAGCCTAAGGCCAAAGAGTCTATAGGGAACTCATCTTTTAAACCTCCACATTTGATTTTAACCCTCCAAGTGACTTGGGGGTTTACAATAAAACTTATGGGGTTTGAAGGGAGATTAAGAGGTGTTTGAATTTTTAAGTGGTGAGTCCCATTTCTAGTCCTCTAAGATAGTAAAAGCGAAAGCCTAAGGCTAGATCCTAAGTACTAAAGAGAGAGAAGAGAAAAGACCTCATCAAAAATGAGGTCAACAAGAATTTTGAGACCTATCCGGAGATAAATTCTTAACTAGTAGATATCACATGAATCCTTAGGTAATCGCAGACTATACGCGGATTATTGACGGTGAAGTGCAAATAAATAGGAATATATTATTTATTGGGCGTAAAATTAATTAGTTTTTAGAGTGACATACTAAATACTAATAATTTAGTTTATAGAAAGGGAACGGGTCACTGGTAGGGCCGACCATAGCCACCCTTGGACATCTAGTAGTGTGAGCCTAAATTAACCCATTCTACTAACAAAATATCCTGAACTGGACCAAAGGGTAAAGAAAAGGAATGTTTCTATTTGATAAAATACCATAATCTAAGTTCCCTATAAAAGATAATTATTCTATAAATCTTGGATTAGGTAAAAGGAGAAAGTCATTTTTATACCTGCATTGAATTTTAATTATTGCTTACTTTACTTTATTATCGCTTATCGTTTACTTGCTTATAGTAAAAATTGTTAGTAAATTAAATTTGAATATATATATATATATATGTAAAGTATATATAAATAGCATTTAATTTGAAAATTCCAAAATATTTCTTACTTTTCTTACTTTTTATAAATTTCCTATCCCTATGGGATCGATAACCAGGACTTCACTAGAGCTCTGCATTACTTGAACGATACGTATACTTGCGTTTAAAATTGTGACTTTTACAAAAATTATTATAAAATCTAAATATAAATTAATAAAAGTAAACCTCGAACATCAACTTTTTGAAGCCATTTACCTGGAATTAAATATTCTAAAAAGTGTTATTGAATTATTGTTTTTTAAAGCATATATAAAGTTTCATCGCATCAGAAGACCTGGTCAAAGATTCCGGCGCCTAGGCGCCAGATCCCGGCACCTAGGCACCAGAATCCGACACCTAGGCGCGATAGTTAGCTTCTAGAAGATGCATTGAATTTTGACGAATTTTGAAGAGGTGCCTTAAGTAACCCCTGGTTAAATTCAGAGCTCTATAAAATAGGAGCCTATTATACTGAAAAAATCGCACCCCATAGCACCTTGGCACCTTCTCTCCCCCCTGTTGTTTTACTTAGTCTCTTCCACACTTAGGGTGCCACTTTAGTTTATATCTAGTGAGTTTATTTTGAGTATTTATTGTGTGTTGTTGCTGCTGGAGTCTTTCATCATTGCTTTGGAGTCAGTAGAAGTTAGCCGATCACATGAAGGAACACTTCAGATAAGTATTTGTACCTTGGTTCAAAGTTTTATAAATATGTTTTGTTCTGTGATTTCAATGTGTTCTGAGTAGTTAGTTATCTTTCTCTTAAACTATGAAAATATAATAAATTAATTAAATTTTGTAGGGGAATTAAATTTAAAATATTTAAAACATTGTGATGATAT
Source organism: Papilionanthe hookeriana x Papilionanthe teres (assembly GCA_022702705.1). Taxonomy (NCBI): domain Eukaryota; kingdom Viridiplantae; phylum Streptophyta; class Magnoliopsida; order Asparagales; family Orchidaceae; genus Papilionanthe; species Papilionanthe hookeriana x Papilionanthe teres. The sequence goes on along the minus strand of CM040422.1, from coordinate 77,009,249 downwards.
TAATACCTGGTCTTAGTTTACTTTTTAAATTGGCCATTTAAATTGTTAAAACCTGTTGAAGAATTTTGAGACCTTTCCGGAGATAAATTCTTAAGTAGTAGATATCACATGAATCCTTATGTAGTTGAAGGCTTTATGCGGGATATTCAAGGTGAAGTGCAAATAAATAGGAAGATATTATTTATTGAGTGTAAAATTAATTAGTTTTTAGAGTGATAGACTAAATTCTAATAATTTGGTTTATAGAAAGGGAACAGGTCACTGGTAGGGCCGATTATAGCCACGCTTGGACATCTAGTAGTGTGAGAATAGATTAACCCATTGTACTAATAAAATAACATGAACCGATCTATAGATTAGTCAATGTTCTTTGCACCTGGACAAAAGGGTAAAGAATATGAATACTTCTATTTGGCACAATACCATATTCTTAATTCCCCACAAAAGATAATTATTCTAAAAATCTTGGATTAGTTGAAAAGGAGAAAGTCATTTTTATACTTGCATTGAACTTTAATTACTGTTTACTTTACTTTCTTAGTGCTTACTGCTTACTTGCTTATAGTAAAAATTGTTAGTAAATTAAATTTGAAAACATATATACATATATATATATATATATATATATATATATATATTATTTTTAATTTGAAAAATTCCAAAATATTTTTTTTACATTTATTACTTTTTATAAACACTATCCCTGTGGGATCGATAACCAGGACTCCACTAGAGCCCTGTATTACTTGAAAGATACGTATACTTGCGTTTAAAATTGTGACTTTTATAATAATTATTATAAAATCTAAATATAAATTCATAAGTAAAAGTAAACATCGTACATCAAGTTTTTGAAGCCATTTGCCAGGAATGAAACATTTTAAAAAGTGGTATCAAATTCTTGTATTTAAAAGCATATATAAAGTCGCATCGCATCAAGTTTTTAGTGCCGTTGTTGGGGATAGAATAGAATAAAAAGTAAAAAGAAATAAAAAAAATAAATAAACAATAAAACAAAACAAAAATATTTTAAATTTTATGCGTAGTTCTGGATCTGAAGGATTAATACCTTTTGATTCTGAATTAGAAAGAACAATTAAAAAATTAAAAAAGGAAAACAAATTTCAAAACATTAAGAAATGGCTAACTTACATAAGAATAATCAAAATCCAATAAAAAATAATGAACAAAATATTTATAAACCATTAAGGGAATATGCAAACCCTACAGCTGATGAACTTCATAGTATTCAAATGCCCGCTGTAGATGCTAATTCTTTTGAGCTTAAACCTTCTATTATTCAAATGGTTTAAAATAATCAATTTGGAGGAACACCTAATGAGGATCCAAATTTACTTCTTGCTAGTTTTTTTAGAACATTGTGGTACCTTTAAATATAATAATATTTCTGATGATGCAATTAGGCTTAGACTCTTTCATTTTTCCTTAAAAGATAAAGCAAAGATGTGGCTTAATTCATTATTAAATTGTTCTATTAAAACATTGGCATATATGGCACAAAAATTCCCTGTTAAATATTTTCCTCCTTCTAAAACTGCTAAATTGAGAAATGATATTACTTCATTTACGCAATTTGATGGAGAAACAATTTATGAAGCTTGGGAAAGATTTAATGAATTATTAAGAAAATGTCCTCATCATGCTTTACCAGATTTGTTAATTATTCAAACATTTTATAATTGACTTATTGGATCACTTAGATCTATTATTGATGCTACTGCTGGTGGTTCTTTAATGGCTAAGACATTTGAAGAAGCCTATACCTTAATTGAAGAAATGACTAATAATAATTTTCAATGGCCTTCTGAAATGGTTAATCCTAAAAGAATGGCCATTATTTAAGATAATGAAGCATTTTCTATTTTAGCTTCAGAAGTGGCTACGCTATCTAAGAAAATAGATAATTTTGCTATTAATATAATTCTGATAATTCTCAAATAATGGATACTTTGCAAGCTCTTGCTAGTAAAACTAATAAACCTTATTTTAAGTATTATAATCCTAGTTGAAAAAAACATCCTAGTTTTAATTGGAGTAATGAAAATCAATAATGGAATAATAATCAAGTTAATCCAAATTGGAACAATCAAGAAAATTCAAACTATAGACCAACTTATCCTCCTAGTTATAACAATCAGCAGAAAAAGTTGTCTGTAGAAGAATTGATCTTGCAACTAAGCAATCAGCTACAAAGTCAAAACACTGTTATTCATAATATTGAGAATCAGATAGGTCAAATCGCTAATTTCATTAATTACAGACATCAAGGAACACTGCCTAGCAATGTCAAAATTAATCCTAAAGAATCTGGAAAAGAATATGATCAAGTAAAAGCTGTACAACTCAGAAGTGGAAAGGAATTAACATAGAAAACACAAAATGAGATTGAAAAAGAGAAAGAAGTTGAAGAGATTGACAAATCTAAAGATACCCTTTCTCCAAGTAAAGATCAGACTGTTGTATCTATTGAAGTGGAAGTTGAAAGACCACCACCACCTTTTCCTCAAAGACTAAAACAGAAGAAGCTTGACCATCAATTTTCTAAGTTCTTTAAAATTTTTAAGAAACTTACCATCAACATTCCTTTTGCTGAAGCTTTGGAGCAAATGCCAAGCTATGCAAATTTATGAAGGATATTTTAAGCAAGAAGAGAAAATTTGAAGCTTATGAAACTGTTGCAGTAAGTGAAGAATGTAGTGCAATAATTCAGAAGAAATTACCTCAGAAACTTAAAGATCCTAGAAGTTTCACTATACCATGTGCTATTGGAGAAAAATTATGTGGAAATGTGTTATGTGATTTAGGAGCTAGTATTAATCTCATGCCATTTTTAATCTTTCGAAAGTTAGATTTAGGAGAGATTTCTCCTACCACTGTAACTCTTCAGTTAGCTGATAGTTCGACACTTATCATAAAGGAGTTATAGAGGATGTTCTTGTTAAGGTAGACAAATTTATCTTCCCTGTGGATTTCATTGTTCTAGATATGGTAGATGAAAAAGTAATACCTATCATTTTAGGAAGACCTTTTCTAGCTACAGGTCGAGCTATGATTGATGTGCAAAAAGGAGAATTAACAATGAGAGTTAATGATCAAGAGATAACATTCAATGTTATGAAATCAATGAGGTATTCTGATAAATAAAAATGCTATCAGATGGATATTTTTTATTATATAATTGAAAAGCATTATCAAGAAAAATGTAAGGTCATTCTGATGATAAAGATAAAGAATCAATGTTATATAATGAGTCATTAAATGAAGAAAATTTATCAGAAGAAACTCATTATATTCATGAAAATTGGGAAATTTTAGACACAACTAAAAAGATATACTTTTACCCTCAATTGAAAAAGCCCCTGAACTGGAATTAAAAATGTTACTTGCACATTTAAAGTATGTTTTTCTTGGAAATTCATTAACTTTACCTGTAATTATATCTTCAGAATTAAGCAAAGATCAAGAAGAGAAATTAGTAGAAGTTCTGAAGAATTATAAGAAAGCTTTTGGTTGGACTATTGCAGATATAAAAGGAATAAGCCTTTCAATCTGTATGCATAGGATTTTAATGGAAGAAAATTGTAAACCCACTATTGAACCTCAAAGAAAATTAAACCCAATTATGAAAGAGGTTGTCAAAAAAGAGATTTTGAAATGGTTAGATGCTGAAATTATTTATCCTATTTCGAATAGCCAATGGGTGAGTCCTATTCATTGTGTTCCGAAGAAAGGAGGAGTAACTGCCATTGTTAATAAAAAAATGAATTAATCCCAACAAGACAAGTTACTGGATGGTAAATTTGCATTGACTATCGAAAATTAAACAATGCCACCAGAAAGGATCATTTTCCTTTATCTCTCTTGGATCAAATGCTGGATAAACTAGCTGGACACTCACATTTCTATTTTTTGGATGGATATTCTGGTTATCATTAATTACCCGTTACTCCTGAGGATCAAGAAAAGACAACATTTACTAGTCCTTATGGAACATTTGCCTTTAGAAGAATGCCTTTTAGTTTATGCAATGCACCTGCAACTTTTCAAGGATGTATGATGTCAATATTCTGTGATTTGATTGATAAAGGAATTGAAGTATTTATGGACGATTTTTCATTTTTGGAACTTCTTTTGAATTTGCTTGGAAAATATAACAAAAGTTTTAAAGACATCTGAAGAAACAAATTTAGTTCTAAACTGGGAAAAATGTCAATTTATGGTCACAGAAGGAATTGTACTTCGACATAAAGTTTCACAAATAGGGATGAAAGTTGATTAGACAAAAGTGAAAGTTATTGCTGAACTTCAACTCCTAATATTGTTACTGATGTGAGAAGTTTTCTAGGTCATGCTGGATTTTATAGGAGAGATATAAAGGATTTTTCTAAAATTGCTAAACCTCTTTGCCATTTATTAGAAAAAGAAGCTAAATTTTAATTTAATGAAGATTGTCTGAATGTGTTCAATATTCTAAAAGAAAAATTAATCACTGCACCTGTCATTGTTGCACCTGATTGGAATAAACCTTTTGAATTAATGTGTGATGCAAGTGATTATGCAATTGGAGTTGTATTAGGACAAAAATATGAGAAAATTTTTAAAGTTATATACTATGCTAGCAAAACTCTTAATGAAACTCAAATAAATTACACTACTAATGAAAAAGAGATGTTAGCAATAGTATATGCCTTTGATAAATTTAAACCATATCTTCTTGGAATAAAATGTATTGTATATACTGATCATTCTGCTATTAAGTATTTAATGTCTAAAAAAGATGCTAAACCTATATAGATCAGATGGGTTTTGCTTTTACAAGAATTTGATTTTGAAATTGTGAACAGAAAAGGAACTGACAACCAAATTGCTGATCATTTATCAAGAGTCAAAAATAATAATGAGAAGATTTATGAAGAAAATATAAATGAGAAATTCCTGGATGAACAATTATATGTTATTCAAGGATTAAAAATGCCACTTATGCATAAATAGTTAACTATTTGGTTAGCAATATTTTACCATATGAGTTGAATAGAAAATACATTAAGAAATTCAAAAATGATTGTAAATCATATATTTGGGAAGATCCTCATTTATTTTAAAAAGGAAGAGATTCCGTGATTCGAAGATGTGTACCTTATGAAGAAACTTTTGTAATTATTCAAAAATATCACGATTCTAAATTTGGAGGACACTTTGTAGTAGATAAAACTACATTTAAAATTTTAAATTCTGGATTTTATTGGCCTACTTTATTTAAAGATGTTGGACATTATGTGAAAACTTGTGATCGATGTCAAAGAATGGGAAATATATCCAGAAAAGATGAAATGCCTCTAAACTTTATATTAGAAATCAATATTTTTAATGTATGGGGTTTAGACTTTATGGGACCTTTCATACCATCATCTGGAAAATTTATATTTTATTAGTAGTTTATTATGTTTCAAAGTGGATCAAAGCTGTAGATTTACCTAACTGTGATTCTAAAAGTGTTTCGAAATTTTTAAAGAAAATGATTTTTACACGATTTGGAATGCCCAGGATAATTATCACAGATGGGGGAAGTCATTTCAGAAATATAAGTACTCAATCATTGATGGAAAAATTCGAAATTAAACATAGATTTGCAACTGCTTATCATCCTCAAACAAGTGGAATGGCTAAAGTATCGAACAGAGAAATTAAAAGAATATTAGAAAAGACTGTTAATCCTAAAAGAACTGACTGGGTTGATAGACTTGATTCTGCATTATGGGCTTATAGAACAACTTATAAGACACATATCGGAATGTCACCTTATCAATTAATTTATGGTAAATAGTGTCCCTTACATGTTGAACTTGAACATAAAGCTTATTAGGCAATAAAAGAGTTCAATTATAATTTGAATACTGCAGGAGAAAAACTATTATTACAACTGAATGAAATGGAAGTGATAAGAAATGAGTCTTATGAAAATGCAATAATTTATAAGGAAAGAATGAAGAAATTGCATGACAAAATGATTTCAAGGAAAATATTCGAGGCTAGACAAGAAGTATTATTATTTAATGCTCATTTAAAATTTTTTCCTGGAATATTAAAATATAAATGGGCAGGATCATTTATAATTGAGAGAGTATACCCTTATGGACCTGTGGATATTAAAGATCCCAAAACTGGAAAAGTATTTAAAGTTAACAGATTAAGACTGAAGCCTTATATGAGAGAAATGAAATTAAATTACAAAGAGGCTTATGAGCTGAGTTTACCCGATTAATTCAATTAATTAGGTCGGGCTGACTACATTAAACCAAGTGCTTTGTGAGAGGCAACCCATAATTATTAGTGTGATTTAAATTATTGCTGTAAGGTTATGCCATGGTCTTGACTAAATTTGCATATAACTTCTATAAATAGAAGGCTAACAAGTTTGTATTGGCTTAAGCTAAACATTATCTTGAAGTATTCATAATTTGGACTTGGACCACTCCATGTCAAATGTGAATAAAAAGGAGACCAAGTTAACCTTCGTTTGTGATTGTTTGTGATTTGAATTTTTTTGTAATTGTGTTTGTGTATTGATCATACCCATTTGTTAGACCTATTTTTATGACTGAAACTTACAAAATTTGACGATAGGCAAATCGGAGTCGATCGAGGTTCTGGCACCTAGGCGCCAAAAGTTGGCTCCTAAGTGCCAGAATGGCCTACGTATCGATGATCCGGTGCCTAGGCGCCAGATTCCGACGCCTAAGCGCCACGGTTACAGATCTTGTAATAACTAAAATCTTCAGTTTTCACACGAAATCTCTTTGAATATTTCCTTATCTTCGTCCCCAATCCCATAGAAACCTTAATTTCGACCAGAGCAATCTATTTTGAAGGAGTTAAGAAGGATTTGGAGACAATGGATAGAGGAAATCATGGAAATGAGGTAAAAGACAAATCTCCTAAAGATCCTCAGCCATATTTTAGTAGTTTTATTGCTGTTGGTATGGAGAATTTGTCTAGTCTATTGGAGAAGATTGAAGCGGAAATTCAAAGTATTAGTAATCGTCTCCATGAGATGTACAACCAATACGAACACTTGGAATGGCAAACCAAACTTCAATCTGATCATATGGCGGCCTATCATAACGCTCAAGTAGAAATGTACGTGAAGAACAAGTGGATCAATGAAAAGACGGCTTTGGAATTTTTAAGGGCGTGTTGACCTCATTTTTGATGAGGTCTTCTCTTCTTCTTTTTAGTACTTAGGATCTAGCCTTAGGCTTTTCCTTTGACTATCTTAGAGGAGTAGAATTGGGATCCACCACCTTTTAGAAATTCAAACCACTTCTTAACTCCCTGCAAACTCCACAAACTTGGCTGTAGACCCCTAATCACCTAGAGGGTTGAAATCAAATGTGGAAGTTTAAAGGATGAGTTCCTATAGGACTCTTTGGCCTTATGACTGCCCTGGGTGGCCTGGTCTGGTGAAGGGGCTGGCTTACACACACACTACACTTATACACTACACTTTCACATAACTCCTAAAACCACACCCATACCTAACTTGACCTCCCGACTCATGTGGGTGATTCACATGGATGGTCCTTAACCCCTGAGCCCTTGACTAAGAGGGTTAGAAACAACATAGTGAATGCCTCAGATGAGTCCCTTCATGGCTCATGTGGGCTTGATGTGGCTTCATGTCTCAACCAAAATGATTTCATTCCACTCAAATTTACTCAATCTTCAATTTTCCAAATTTTTAATTTTTGACCCCCGGGACCCTACACCCACTTAGCCTACCCAAAACCCTTGAAATTACTCAAATTTTTGCAAAATTTTCAAATCACCCAAAATTCCTCAAAATCAATCCCAAACATTTTCACATCACTCAAATTGATCATCCATACCCAAAAATACCAAAAATTCTAAGAAAACCTCCCAATACCCTCCAAATACCCAAAATACCCTTCTTGACCCAAAAATCCAAAAATTCAGAAAATTCCCAGAAAATTCCAGAAAATCTTAAATATTCCCAATTTCATTTTGTTCAACTACACCATGGGCCAATTTGGTCAATTTACCCTACTTTTGTCAAAACCCCCAATTTGACCCATTTTAACCCTAAGTGAACCCAATGTCAAACCAAACCTACCCAATTGACCCAAATTCTGGTCCAATTCAATCCTAAACTTCAATTAAACATTCCAAACACCAATCTAGACCAAATCTAAGTCCAATTTGATTGACATTTGGATCCAATTTCACTTTTGGCCTTAAAACCCAATTTGGACCCATGACCCAAACCTAACCCAAACTCACCCAATTCAACGCCAATTAACCCCAAATCTTTTCTAAATCCTCCTTAGCACCCCCACAAGCAAAACACTAACATGATTTGCCCAAAATTTGGACCCAAACCGCACTCAAATTCAACCCAAAGCTAAAAGGCCCAATTTTGACCTAAACCCAAACCTAACCCAAATGAACCCAAACCCCAAAATCAAAGCCCAACCAAAGTCAAAACCTCTTTGAAACACTCCCATAAACATTTCTCAACATTAATTTTACATCAATTTTAACCCTAGCCTGACATTGGCCCAACTTGGCTCACTTGGACCTATATTGGCCCATTCACCAAAAGAGCCCAAATTCAACCCAATTCAAACCCAAATCACCCCCAATTTGCTTCAAGTCACTCATGACACATCCATGAGCTAAACCCAACAAGTATTTGGCCCAACCTCTTTACAAAATTCCCATCCATAAATTCATTTTTAAACTTAAAGGCCCATTCCTTAAACCATTTTAAAAGCCCATCTTTTGCCACATCCAAAGGCCCAAAATTGGTCTCAAAGCCCATATGACATTTCCCCTCATCATACTTTCAATTAAACTCAATACCTAAGTCCTAAATTCATCATCAAATCATTCCAAATCAAGTTTCATACAAATTTCCATCAAATTACCAAAAATTCCAAAAATCCATTTTCATGAAATTGACCAAGCTTTTCCCCAAGCCAAAGACAAGCCATGCAAGCCATGGACAAGCCACATGAAGCCATGGAGGGTTTGACATGTGATCAAGCCATTAACGGAAAAAGAAGGACCCCTTTCCTAATCCTTCTTAAGCCTTTTTTTACCTTAAGCATGTCACACTCTAAACCATGCTTTGCCACCTAATCCTTGATGGAGACTCCACCACACATGGGAGATTGACCCACCTGACCTCCTCAGCCCAAAACCAGGTCTTGGGGAGGTGCACCCAACCCATTTGCATGGGTTGACCAACATAAGCCAAAATAGCCCCTTCCCCTTTCTACTTTGATTCAACCACTTTACACATGTCAAACCTCGATCGAATGCACCAAACCCCAGCCCCGACCCACCCGAACAAGATGGTGACCAATGCCTGGCCGGCCAGCCACCAGGTCGCCGAAAAACACCATGGCCGAGAGCTCACATGTGAGCCAACTTTTGGATTCTACCTTGCTGAGCAGCCCCATGCCCAATGGCCACCATGGCTGTTCTGCCCATGCCAAGAGCAGCTGATCCCAAGCCCTAACTCTCCCTGGGAGGCCCTCCACCCTCTCCTATTTAAACACCACCCCTCTCGGCCATGAGAGGTGCTGAAGAAAACCTTAAGGAAACTCTGCAAAAAATGTTCCAGACTACTCCCCATACATAGAGCATTTGATCCCCACTGAAATCCCCCTGTCATTTCATCTCTGTGAGCTCATTTTCAGAGTTGAAATCCAAGCCCAAAACCAGGACACTTCTCCACAGTGAGCCAATCCCCAAATTGATTGGTTCTACAACTTCACCAGACCAAGAGAAGGTGTCCACCAGCAAAAGCCCCATCTCCAGGCCACCCAGTTGCTCAAGCCTCCAAGCTTTGTGATCGTCTGTGGTCAAAATCCTACCTAGACAATTCACCAGACCAGAATACTTCATCTGGAGCTTGCTGGGATCCAATCGAAGGTGAAACAACCCTCAGATCGAAGCCACACTTCTCTGAGAAAAGGTATGGCCTCACTCTTCTTCCCGAGCTTCTGAACATTCTCCATTTTTATTGAGTAAATTTCATCCCACATAAACCATATGGATGTGTTCGTCTTCTCAAGACGAATCCATAGAGCATAAGAACATGAAAATCCATCGAGTATCGAGTGAGATATTAGGGATTTAGTGTGGATGGCTCTCGGGTGAGGACGCTCGGGGACGATGAACTGATGCCGTCCATTTAATACACGCGCGGATGGACGGCTCAGATGGCGTCGGACCAGGAGATGGTACGTGAACCGCGGGGCCAGGGCTACTGACTCAAGCGGCGGCGTCTAATGGGAGCGCGACGCGTGTGCATTCGGAGCTGTCAAGGTTGAGCTGGCGCCGCGTGGATAAATAGAAAATTAGGGTATTTTTCTATTTATTTAATTCCCTAAACTTCAAAAATTCATAACTTTGTGTAGGAAAATCATAAAAATAAAATAAAAATACCCTCTTGCTCAGTGAACAGAGGAGAATAATGTGGAAAAGAAATCATTTAATTTCATTAAGTATTTTATTTTTAATAATTTATTTACTGTTTGCATTCTTTTAATTCTCCATGCATATAGGAAATTCACCATGGCATGAGACCATAGGGCTTTTGAAGCCTCTAAATTTGGGAACATTCCTTGAATTTTCCAAAGTCAGAGGCCATCCCTATGAGAAGTTATTGATTTTTCAAATTCATGTTACTTGTTTTGAGTATTTTAATTCCAATAATTAGCATGTTGTGAAATAAATTCTAGGAAAATTTGGTGATGTTCCTTATGACTGAGAGGACCTTAGGAAAAATAGGTTTTGAGTTAGTTCATTTAAAATAACCCTAATTGGCTTAAACACCCAAAATAGATCCCTAATTAATTAGAGCTAACCATACATCAAATTGACTTGAAATCAATTCTTCATCGACCTTTAGGATCGAGAGGAACTCACCATAAAAATTTGAGGTCAATTGGACTTGGTTAGCCCTACTAATTGGGTTGATTAAGACATTTAGTCATTTTGAACTTTAAAAATTCATAACTTTCAAAATACCTTTCAAAAATTCACCAAATTGGTTTTGGAGCCTCTCTGATATCAGGGGAATTTAAGAAAATTAAAATTTCAATTTTCTAAAAAAGTTGATTTTTAATATTATTTTAATATTTTAATAATTAAAAAAAAATAAAAATCATAAAAATAATAAAATTCACCAAAATGTCACATTTTGAATTTTAATCACTTAGGAACAAACCCCATATTTTTCTTTGGTCTATTTAATGAGATATTAAATTTTAAAGCCCTAGGATAATTTTAAAATTAAAAAAACTGTATTTTCTAGCATTTTCACTAAAATAATTATAATAAATCAAAGAAAAATCAGAAAATTGCAAAAATTGATTCTCTGATTTCCTTGATATCAGAGAGATTTTTGAAAAATATAAAATTCATTTTTCAACCTTTATTTTATTTTTAAATTAATTAACACTCCAAAACTTAAAATAATTATAATAAAAATAATATAATTCAAAAAATCACCAAAATTGGTCCAAGTGGTCCTCTTGTAATTAGGAATGTTCCCTAATTTTCTTAAGGACAGAAACTTTCCCTTGGTCATTTTTATTAAATTTTCCTTGGAAATCTCTATTTTCCACTAAAAATAATTATATAAATAAATTAAATACAGAAAAATCACATTTTCTCCTCTCATGTCTTTATTGGCATATGAGTGAAGTCACATAAAAATTTCAAGTTCATTTGAGCCCAATTTAGTGAGTTATGAAATTATTAAGCTTAAAGGGCAAAATGGTAATTAAAATTTTAACCCTTAATTAAAACTTTAGGTTTAATAAAATTAACAAGTAAAATATTTGATCTTAATCTGATTTGGATGATTGAAATTTAAATAATTAAAGGGTAGAAACCTATTAAACAATTTAAAATAATTAAACCTTAATTAAATAATTGATTAAATTTGGGAAGAATAATAAAATTGGAATTATTAAAATAGGGATATTGTTAGGAAGAGATTTACTCTTTAATTTAAAAATCCCTAAATTAATCATCTCATTAATATTTAATTCTTAATTAAAATGATGACTCAAACTTAAAATATTAAAAGACTTAATCATTAAACTAAAGTTAAATTATTAAACTCTTTTAAAATTTCAAATTAAAGTTAAAATTAAAAAATTAAATTAAATTAAATTAAAATTAAATAAAATTAAAATTAAATAAAATTAAATTAAATTAAAGGAAATTAAATCAAATCAAATTAAATTAATCAAACTAAATTGGATTAAATTGAATTAAATTAAATTAAATTAAATTAAATTAAATTAAATTTAAAATTAAATTGAATTAAATAACATCCCTAAAACAGAAAGAAATTAAATATAAAGCAACTTGAACATTATTCCAAATTTAAACCCATTAATTGAAATTAAACTAAATCACAAACCATTTGAATACCAATTTGCCCTCGAAAGCTTTAGTTGTTATAACTCCTAAATAGAATATTAAATGAAATGTTACTTCACTTATAGGACATTCAAACATCCTAGTTCACTGAGTAATATAACAACAAAACTTAACTAAACCTCGGACGATTAATTCATTTGTGTAATTGAATTCATTTGGACTTAAAATAATCCTAGAAATATTGAAAAGATGTTTAAGATTCTTCTTAAGCACTTCCTCAATATGATAGGATATTTATAAGAACAATTGAACTTAATTGTTCTTTGATGAAGAAAATCGTCCTCAAACCAAAACACAAAACCTAGACGTCATAGGAAATGACTAGCTATAGGATTAGGAATTTGGTAGAAAACCATAACCCTTCCCTTAGCTCTACCTAGGAACTTGCTTAAATACCCTAATTGTGTTTTAAGTGCAGCTTGGGATGACCGGAAGACCCTCCAGGTACGCTTTTATTTTATTGCAATTTACATTATTGTGATTTCTTTAATTGCATCACACTTACTTTTACTTGCATGATAAACAACTGTTGCATGAAAACCCACACCTTTAGGAAAGTCCCTAAAACTGAAACCAAAACTAAGTTAAAAGTCATTACAAGATAAAATTCACCGCCACAATATTTCAAAATATAAAACAACTCAAAATTTAATCACAAACGGAACACAAAACTACAATTACAACTAAATTAAAACGTCCTGTTGGATGATCGGGAATACCTCGGATGATGTAACCTACGTGTTGCTAACGGGATTTCCACGGTGCTAAATGAAAGTGTGGAACTCATTTAGTTGAGTTTAGCAAATTCATCCGGACTAAGTGAATCCGATAAAAATAATGATGCCGGAAGGATGGAACCGTGGGATCTTAACCGGTGTCGTTATAATCAACTTTAAGATTTGTTTTAATTAAAATATTGAAAACACTTGGAAATTAAGATTTTCTCTAAACCAAAACACTTTTCTCATCCCCTGATTTATGATTTCTAAAACTAAACCTCTGCAACAACAAGGAGCTCGGAGCATGGTGGGCAGCACGGCCATCGTCATCAGCAAAACCTGAGTCTACTTCAGCAAAACTTTCCTAGAATTAAATAACCAAGCCATAGGACTTCGAGGTAGTTTTGCCTAGTGCAACATAAATCCTCAACTCTTCGTTAGGCATTTGCATGATCATGTCATGTAAATTAAGCCCTAACCGGTCCTAGGACTCCGAGGTAGTCGTTTAGCACGACATAAACCCTCATATCTTCAAGGCTATTTGTATGATTCTATCATATAAATGTAAGCCCTAATTAATTAAAATTAACAAAATCAAAACATTAAATAGACATTAGGACCTTCCTAAATTCAAGCCAAACAATAGGATAGTCGGGAAATTACCGAAGTTCACTTCGAATCCGTAATTTCTCCTACCTTTCTTCCTTTGGATTCTCAAAATAAAATGTTCTAAACTTGATCCATTCCCTATTAAAATTCCAAAATTCAATCCTTTGAAAACTTAAACTTTGAAATTCTTGAGAGCAGAATTATTGATTATTATCGAGAGTTTTCTTAGGTGATTCCCGTCACTTAAGATGTAATTAACTATAGGGGCTTGCCCTTATAGGGAATTTTAAAGAACCCAGGTAATATAAACCCTGTTTAATGCTTTCACATTAAGCAGGGGAATTTGTCGGCTTATAAAATTGGTTCGCAGACCAAATGGATGTCACAAATCTTCTAGTTTATTTAATCGAGCCCCACCATCAAGCAGTGTGTCTATCCTTAGGGATAGATACACGATTTGTGGTGCGGTGCTCGTTTATGTAAACTATTTGAGATGTGAGATCGGTTTCATCTCATATCTTAAAATTTTCAAATTTAAAGTTATTTTCAAAATCAAATACTACTTTCTAAATTATATATATATTTAAATCAAATTTAAAATCTAAAATTCGCCAACAACTTCTGTTAGGCGACCACTTTTCAAAATACAACAACACAACCTAAAAATATGCCGACAACATCTGGCGACTCCGCTGGGGAAAATTCCTATCTCCATTATAATCAGATAATTCTGCTTTTAAAAAATCGGTAGTGCATCCATGTCCCTAACAGATCAAACTACCTTTCTTTCCGTTGGGATGCTATGTTCATTTCTACCTTGAACAAGTATACCCAACATTCTCTCGGATTTAGGAGCCACTGTTTAGACACCCCTAAACAGAGAGGTTCCGAGATCCTTTTACCTCATTTACGAGGTGGGGTGGACCCCCGATAGGTGTTAGTTAGGAGTGATCCTTCGAGTCGAGAAGTCTTGCATAAGACTTTCTTTTCCTTTCCAACTCTGAATCGGATTCCTTACATTCTTTACACCTTTGAACATTCCGTTCTAAATAAACAAACCCTTTTAATGAATGACTCTTTTAACAAATAACTCCTTCTTATAAATACATGAACAAGAATGCGTTCGGACTCTGTTCGATTCCTTTCTTTTCGTCCCGATGAGAAGAAGCATAACTTGGGACCGACAACCGAATTTACCTACGCGAAATGGAAGCCCCGAAGCCGATTTTCTCCTTCACCGATGGACTGGACTTCGCTGTTTACAAGGATGAGCTGCCCGACGATGGGATCATCCGGTTTGGACAAGGGTTCGAGAACACGAATGTCAAGATCACCGACGTTTCCCTTTTCGCGCCGACAAACAAAGTACATGAAGCGCGAGAAGCCGTTGCTCGAGTTCGACCTTAGGTCGACTCGAGAGTTTCCCCCGCAAAAGATCCCAGCGAGAGGAGTGCTTCTTGTCCGCAGGAGGACCGTTGTTGCTACCCCGCTGGTCCGATTGTTTCGCACCTACCCGGCATCGCCAAATTAAAGGGGAAGGGGATCCGGAACTATGGTGAACTCGCTACCGTGGAGGGTACGGACTTTCTGTGAGACCTTCCGTTTTGAAATCGGGTCCAGCTCGAGAATCCCGTCACTAACACGGACCCGGAGAAGGAACGAAGCGGGATGATTGCCGGGAAGGCCGGAGCTGCCGAAGTCGCTTCCTGGAAGAAATCCCAGAAATCCCTGAGTATACACCACTACCCGAATATATACCATTGCCTGAAGATGCACCCTTTCTGGAAGGAAGTAGATTCCATCCCCTTTCCGCCGCAGCTGGTGAAGAAAATGTCCGCATGATCGTTTCTACATTACCTCGACCAGCATACTACGATGACAGCAGAAAGAAAAGGGCTAGGATCACGCCGTTTACCCGACTACAGACTGTGATCGAGAAACTAGCGAAGAAAGAGAAATGCCCCGTATCGGAGATTCTAAGAAGGATAGGACGGGTGCCAGTCAAATCCCGTCTTGGGCTACGAGTAGAACCTGCCATCATTATGGAAAAGCCAAATAAAAGGATGAAGGCTAATCCGCCTGTCGTCGTTTCAGGATTACAGATTAGGGAGGATACCACCTTCCGGCATTTGGCTGACGGACCATCTGGTCCTAGACCTTCTGCTGCTAGAAGGATGGTATGGCGTCCCACTACTGGGCAGTTAAGATTGAAACAACAGCCTGAAAAGGAAAGTCTCGTCAGGAGACTTGAATCTGAAGAAAGCGCCACTGCGGTAAAGGGAACTCGTGAGAAGGGGACCCGGCAGCTATCGCAAGACAACCGCGAGGACACACAGAAAAGACCGCTAGAGGACGCTATGGAAAAGTTGAGGACTGATATTCGACGACTAGCAAAAGAAAGGGAAGAGAAATTCGGAGACGAGATTGATTCATCGGAATTCATGGACGATGAGTATGCAGAAATCAACATGGTCGAAACACGAGCTTCGTCGGCTTCACAAGGTGCTCCTGCGGCCGCGAGAAGAGAGGAGCCGAAGTGATGAGAAGACAGCTTCAAGAGAAAGACGATACGATCGCCCAAATGGCGAAGAGGATGGAAGAGATGGCTATAGCCCTAGCCACTCTCCAGAGTCAAGTGCAACCCCAAAGAGAAACACCCCCAGAGGTCATTCACATTGCAGATGGAGGAAAGGAGATTACATCCGTCAACGGGGATGATCAGCTAAAGAAGGATACAACACAAAGTATGATTCCAGAAAAAGATATCAAGAGCTTGGTGGAACAGCATATGCGAGAAGCCTTAGCACAATCAAAGAGCGGGACATCCATTCGGACGAGTAGATCTTACCCGGAAGAATTCGACGCTGTCCAATACCCAAAAGGCTTCGTACCACCTCTGTTCAAGACATTTGATGGAACCGGGAACCCCCGACAGCATGTTGCACACTTTCGTGCCAGTTGTTGCAATGCCTGCGGGAGCGATGCATTACTCTTCCGATAGTTTGTCAGCAGCCTGTCAGGGATCGCCTTTGATTGGTACGCAGAATTACCGAATGATTCGGTAAAGACATTCTCGAACTAGAAAACCTTGTCATCGAGCGATTCACGGAGCTCGGCACCACATCACTATAGGTGATTTAGTGGTAGAGAAGCGAAGCCGAACGAAACTTTGGTGGATTACATACTTCGATGGAGGAACTTAAGCATGAAGTGTGAACCACAATTACAAGAACAACATGCAATCGACATCTTACTTAAAAGCATTCACGGCCCGATAAGCACTTCTCCTCGAAAGGATTCACTATTAAGACTTTCGAGAAGTTGTTAAGCAAGGCCGGGAGCTTGCAAGAGGAGGCAAAACAATTAAGTTTCGCCGATAAGACAGACAAGCAAAAGCCTGTGAAGACTTTTGAAAAGAAATCCAGGATCGTTGCAGCAGTCGACAAAGGCAAGCAACCAATACAAATATCGTCCGAACGGCCACAGCAATCTCAACAGAATTATCAGCAACCTCGATCCAGCTATCAGTCATCTCCACAGTATGAACAACCACCTCGTCCGCAACGTACATTAAGGGAGCTTCTGAGCAGGGAATATCCATTCAAGAATGAAGCAGTGCCGAAAATGTTCCGTAGTCTAATGAAGACTCCAGATTTCTAGCTGCCAGAGCCTAAGAGACCAGAGGAAGTCAACAAGAAAAGTGATCCCAACTTTTGCCCTTATCACCGGATGCTTGGACACAAGATAGAAGATTGCATTACCTTCAAAAGTTGGCTCAATGACAACCTTCGAAAGGGGAATATAACAATCCCGAAGGAGTACATGAAGGAACCCCAGAAAGGAGGTTCCGTCAATGTTATCTCAACTGATCCCATCATTCCGATAGATCCCTATACAACTGACGATGGATGGACTACCGCTTGGACGAGGTCTTCAAAGAAGATTTTAGACAACATCCAAACCGCTTCGGTGCAAGCTTCAATTCAGAGTTCGAAACCTGCCAAGTCGGCACTATCACTTGTGATAGGAGAACCACCTCAACAGGAGACGATTGAAGAGAAGAAGAAAGTCGACGAAGAAGAGAAGACCGAGGCTCCTAAGGCTAGACTAGGGGCTGCTTATCCTAGGATAGTTGTTTCTGATTCGGGGGAGAAATCCCTCGAACCTCTGACTCTGTATGATTATCTTCTCACTTCGGTGGGATCATATAATGATAAGGGTGATGGCGTTGGCTACGTTTTGACTGTTTCTAACGATTACGTAACTAGCGACAATCCGGACATCGATTTCGATTCCAACGACAATTCTCAAATCATACACAATCTAGACGATCAAAATGACAAAGAAGACATCCATCAAGGAGGCTACGAGAGTTCAACAAGCAACGAATCTATCTGCGAGTTTCGAGGAGCTCCAATCACAATAGAGTTAGAGCCTTCAGACTCTAAAGCTAATCCGGAAGAGCCTGTCATTCCGATTCAGGAAGAAACACCGAGCAAGCTCAACACTAGATTCGGAAGAAATTACGAAGTCAACTTAAGAAGTGGAAGAGTTCTACCTCCAAGGATGGGTCCAAAGGACAAAGGAAAGCGTGTGGTCGTTCGGGAAGAACCAACCCCGACGGAAGAAATACCCATTCGAGAAGAAATCGAGACACATGGAAATAAAGTGGACTACAACGTGCTAGCCCATTTTAGGAAACTACGGCCAAGCCGAGCATCTACGACGCTCTCATCTTATCAAAGGAGATGAGAGAAGCTCGATCAAGGCCTTACTTGATCCAGAAATTTGCTTAGCTCAAATGGCCGGAGGTTCCTTAGATGAGGTTTGCTCGTTAAAGGAACAACGAGGTGTTACCTTCACGGACAATGACCTACTACTTGGGACGGCGGATCACAACCGACCGTTGTACATTTCGGTTATAATTGGGAAGTTTACGCTCTCCGGAGTATTGGTGGATCCAGGAGCATCAATCAATATAATGAGTCTTCGAACACTAGCATATTTGGAAATTGATGCTCGTGAGCTCGAAGCAGACAAAATGTTATTTAGAGGATTCAACCAGAAATGAGAAAAAGCCCTCGGATCAATAACACTACTAATGAAGACCGGTGACTTAGCAAAGACAACCGCGAAATTTCACATAATTGATTCAGAAATGTCGTTCAACGCTCTACTGGGCCGACCATGGATACATGAAAACAGGATGGTACCATCATCTCTACATCAGTGCATCAAATACTACGATGGAGGGGAACAGTGCATCAAAGGTGACTTACAACCATTCTCCGTACATGAAATTGGAATCCATGAAGACGCAGCTTATTATGCACCACCGAAGAAAACAATCTTCTCCAGAGATACCATAACAAATGAAGCAAAGAAAGTTCGGGACAACGAAGAACTCGAAGTTCTAGTCCAACTCGTCACTCACCACTCCCTTCGGGCGAGATGGTGAAGGTTTCTCCACAACTCGCATCCGAGGTCGAGGCCGGGGATGAGGCCGTGGTAGAGACGTTATGACGAGTTGGACGAGAGAAACTAGCCATCAATGTTGAGTGGGAAGATAGTTCTGAAGAAGAAAAAGAAATCAAGCAAGAAGCAGCAACAATAAGTCGGAAGAAGCCGCAATTCAAGATCTCCCTCGAAGATGAAAAGAACGAAGAATACAAATCGATGTACGAGAAGATTAACCACTATGTACATACTATGACACTAACCCCGATCCATTCTAATAACATCGAGGGTATAGTGGTCAAAGAGGTACGGAGCGGTGGTGCAAAGCCAATCAAATTCTACCATGGTGCTTCTTCCTCCAAAACTGAAAATAATGTACAATTTGAAGATGTCACTTCATCAGAATTAATGAAATTACCTTTTGAGTGGTACTCTCCCTGTGTTCAAAGTTTAATTCAACATGGTTTCTTACCTCGACGATGGACAAAAGGCCAATCACAACATTTTGAAAAATTATGGAATAACTCTGGTCGTCCACCCAATGCAAAGCATGGTCTCGGATTCGACACGATAGGATCAGTTGACGATACCGAATTTTGCTTGGTTGTCACTTGCGAGTCTAATGAAAACTGCATGGAAACTACAGAAGAATTTGAAGATTTACAAATTGGAGACGCTCCACCAGAATTCGAAGAAGAAATTAAATCTACGATAGATGAGTTAACGAAAGTTAACTTAGGTACTAGCGAAGAACCTGAGCCTACCTTTGTTAGCTCCTTACTCAATAAAGAAGTCTCAGAAGAAATAATCAAGTTATTAATGGAATTTAAAGACTGTTTTGCTTGGAACTATGACGAGATGCCAGGATTAGCTCCAGGGGTTGCAGTCCATAAGCTAGGAGTGGATCCTACTTCTGTCCCAGTCAGACAAGGTCCCAGAAGAATGCGTCTAGAAATTGAACAAGTCATAGCTGAAGTTAAAAAGCTGATAGACGCTAAATTTGTCCGTGAAGAACAATACTCGACTTGGCTAGCCAATGTAGTGCCGATCGAAAGAAGAATGGTCGGATCAGAATTTGTGTGGATTTCGGAGATTTAAACAAGGCATGTCCAAAAGATGAATTCCCTCTACCGATCCCGAATTAATGATCGACATTGCTTCGACACATGAGATATTCTCATTCATGGATGGATCTTCGGGATACAACCGGATAAAAATGGCTCCGGAAGATGAAAAGCTTACGGCATTCGAACGCCGATCGGAGTATATTGCTACACGATGATGCCATTTGGATCGAAGAACGCAGGAGCAACCTACCAGAGAGCGATGACAAGAATTTTTGATGACCTCATCCACAATCAAGTCGAATGCTACGTGGACGATGTGGTCATCAAAAGCAAAGTAAAGGAAAATCACATGTATGATTTGAGAATTGTTTTCGAACAATTAAGGCAATTTAAACTTAAGATGAATCCCTTAAAATGCGCCTTCGGCGTCACCTCCGGGAAATTCTTAGGATTCGTTGTTCGACATCGTGGAATTGAAAACGACCCGGAAAAGATTAAAGCTATCTTAGAAATGCCACCTCCCAAAACCTTAAAACAACTACGATCTTTTCAAGGGAAGTTGGCATATCTTCGACGCTTTATCTCAAACTTGTCGAGTAGGTGTCGGCCATTCTCGGCACTAGTTAAAAAGGACGCCAAATTTATTTGGGAAGAGAAATGCCGGAAGGCTTTCAAGGACATTAAACAATATTTAATGACACCTCCTGTCTTAGCGAGCTCCGGTCTCGAGTAGACCGGCGATACTTTATACCGCGGCTTTAGACGACTCTCTCGGAGCCCTGTTAGCCCAGGTCAATGATGAGGGTAAAGAAAATGCTCTTTACTATCTAAGCCGTCGTTTACTTCCAACGGAAATAAAGTATCCCGCAATTGAAAAGCATTATTTGGTTTTGATCTTCGCCGCTCAAAAGCTCAGGCACTACATGCTTTCTCATAAGGTCAACTCGATCTCGAAGTTTAATCCATTGCAATACTTGATGACTCGTCCAACGCTTTCCGGCGGACTTGCCGGATGGTCAATGATATTATTGCAATTCGATATAACTTTCGTGCCTCTTCGTGCCGTAAAGGGACATGTCTTAGCGGACTTCCTCGCGAGCACACCCCTTGCGGCGGAATCTCCTCTCGATGACGATTTGCCGGATGAACAAATAATGAGCCTAGAAGACCCCGATGATCGACGTTGGGAATTATACTTTGACGGAGCATCTTCGGCACACAAAGACGAAGAATCGCAAGTGATAGTGCCCGGTAAGGCGGGAATCGAGCTAATATTTATAACACCGGAGCGGGGGATGTTAAGATACTCCTACCACTTGACGGAACCGTGTACAAACAATGAAGCGAGAATACGAAGCCCTCATAACGGGATCGGAATTAACTATCCAAATGGGGATAACAGACATCAACATCTACGGGGATTCGCAGTTAATCATTCAATAGATCGCCGGACAGTACAGAATTCTAAAGCCAAGACTCGAGCAATACTTCCAGTATGCCATACAGTTGTTGGAACAAATTCTAAATGTGACAATCTACAAAATTCCCAGAAAATAAAATGCTTTAGCAGATGCTTTAGCCCGTCTCGCAAAAGAATTTGCCTATTTGCAAGATGAATCAGTGGAAGTGTCAGTTCACGGACGTCAGGTCCTATCACGGCTCGACGTAGACACAATACACAAATCGAGAAAAAGGAAAAGAATCGGTTGCAACGGTGACGGAAAACACGAGAAGATTGGCGACAACCATTGATAGACTACCCGCAAACAGGAAAGCTACTAGACGATAGGTCGCTAGCCCATCGGATCAAGAAAAGAACTACGTCCTACGCATTAATAAACAACACATTGTACGAAGGTCTTTTGATCGAATGTGGCTAAGGTGCCTAAGCGGGTGCGAGGCCCGTGAAATTGTTAAAGAGGTGCATTCGGGACTGCGTGGCGCTCACCGGTCGAGTCCGAAGATGAAAATGAAGATTAAAAGACTAGGGTACTACCGGCCCTCGATGATGACCGACTGCATGAAAATCGCCAAGAGCCATCATCAATGCCGAGTGCACGAGTGGTTCTACACCAACCTCCAAATGTGCTACATCCGACAATTGCGTCGTGGCCATTTGAATGTTGGGGCACAGATATAGTGGGTCCAATAGAACCACAATCTTCAAAAGGACATCGCTTCATTCTTGCGGCTACAGATTACTTTTCCAAGTGGGCAGAGGCAGTTCCACTTAGAGAAGTGAAAGCACACCACGTGCTATAGTTTTTTAATAACCAAGTCGTCTACCGTTTCGGAGTGCCGCGCAGGATTATCTCGGATAATGGGTCAGCATTCAGAAGCACGCAAATCAACAATTTTGTCAGGAGACACAGAATCGACTGGCGATATTCCACAATTTACTACCCAAGAGCAAACGGCCTCGCTGAGGCTTTTAATAAAACTCTCGTTCAAATCTTAAAGAAAACTTTGGACGATAATAAGCGAAATTGGCACGAGAAGTTGTTAGAAGCCTTATGGGCCTACTGGACAACCTTCGAACTCCTACTCGAAGCTACACCTTACGCTCCGGTGTATGGGTCCGAGGCGAGTGTTACCTTTAGAGGTTCGGCTTCCTTCACTCGGAATTGCGAGTTGCAAACAAGATCACGACGAGAAGAGAATGCCAAGTTACGACTCAAAGAATTAGAAAGCCCGGAAGGGAAAAGACTTGCGGCGCAACGGAATTTAGAACTATACCAAGCTAAGATGGTTCAAGCCCATGACAAGTCGGTCCGCCCAAGAACCTTCAAAGTTGGTGACTTAGTTCTCGTTCTCAAGAGACCTATTCTTGCACACCGCAAGATAGGGGAAAATTTGAACCCACTTGGGAAGGACCGTTTGTGGTTGAAGCGGTATACTCGGGAGGTTCCTACCGGCTAGTGAATTGCCGGGGAGAACGACATATGCTTCCGATCAACGGACAATACTTGAAAAAGTATTACGCTACACGATGTTTCGAAGGAATGAATTCTTCATCCCTAAGAAACACGGGCGAGGTAGTTACTTATGATTTGGGTCCGAACCCAAAAATAATAAAAAATGTGCTAAAATGAATAAAATCATGATGATAAAGTTTTCCTTGTTTTCTTTTCCAAATCAAAATCTCTTTCCTGATCTTATCCCACTTCATTCCTGTTAAATTTAAAAATACAAGTAATAAAAAAATGTCTTTAATAAACATTTTCTTAATGTTCTTGTTCTTAGTACAACCCCTGATCCTTTTCCTTGTCTTTTCGCAGGGAAATGTCGAGCGGGCGGTTGGTCCTGAACTTTAGAAATGGCGTAAGCCTTGCACTCGATGAAAAGAGGGTGAAAGATGGAGCGATAATCGAGATTGACTCGGATTTCGCACCAGCAAGCCTACAATACGAGGAAAGTGACTGGGTCCCGGTTGACCGAGAAGAGCCGCTCGAGTAGACAGTGATGAAAGTAGGCGGCCCAAGCCACCAATCCAGAGACGAAGAAAAGAAAGGCAAACACTCGAAGAAAATAAGAAAATGAAGTACGTAGTCGCTACGGCGGAAGGCGAGCTTGTCGTCGCTGCGCCCACGAGAGATTCAAGAAGTTCGAAGAGCTACTCTCACGAGCAACGCAACGAAGAAATAAGAATCGCCGTATCCGTAAGATGTTAACAAAACTAGTCGCGGACCGGCACGACGACGAGACGATTGCTACTGCTAGTACGTACACTTCAAGGACACCGGTTCACCAGGAACCTGAAGAAAGGAGGCCAGCTCCTAGGATAATAGAAAGGACCAGGGAAATCTCACGAAGACCAGAAGAAAGAAGGCTACCACGCCACCAGATAGAACCACCAGTGATGCATGACCTTGTTGCGGAAGCAACCCGGGGGATGTCCCGACGGACATCATCCCGGAGGAGCCGAGGTATGCGGGGAGACGAGTGAAGGGATTGAACCGTATATCCCACAATATGTCACCAGGCCTCGCCATCTGCAGATTATTCTGGAATACGAGCTGGAGAGAATGCAGAATGTTGAAAAGAAGACCTTTGAATACTTCGAGAGAATTAGAGGCAAAAGGATCAATATACTAGAGGGCCTCGAGCTACATACAGACGTATTCTCAGAGTATGAACAACAGCAAATCGTGGATTGCATCCGGGATTTGAAAAGAATGGGCCGAGCGGGCCGCCTAAGAGAAAACACATACTCAGAACCCCGGAGATGGATGCCAGGGAAGGGAAGAATTACAATACAATGTGGATGCTGTTACAACTTTGCGGAGGACAGGAAGGGAAACCCACCGGGAATACTCCATCATGGCCAAGTGGATCCGATGCCATTAGTCATCGAGAGAATGGTAAAGAGATTGATAACATGGAGGGTACCGCCGACGGATTGCATACCCAATAGCCGCATTATTAACATCTACAAGCGGGGTGACTACATACCCCCACACATAGATCACCACGACTTTGTCGGACCTTTCGCACGATCTCTTTCCCGAACGAGTGTAACATCATGTTTGGATCCGACCTCCGGATAGCGAGGCCCGAGTGAGTTCCGAGGGCCGGTGAAGATACCATTACCGGTAGGTTCCGTCATGATGCCGAAGGGCAACGGAGCGGATATCACTAAGCATTGCATACCGGGAGTACCGGTGAAGCGAATCTCGGTTACTTTCGGAAGGATGGACGACGGGAAGACACCTTACCATTTCCAGCCGGACCGGAGCTAGAGAGCCTTCGGCCTTACGAGTTGTGAGTTACATGGAAAATATCACACCTCCAATGTACATCCATACGGCATCCTTGCCAAGGATGGCTTGGAAGGTGATGATATTGACCATGTACCCCACTATTCAGACATGGATTTTTGACAGATGCTTCTTTGGATGGATCAACAAAGATCATACATAGTCCGTTTTGAGTCTACATGGATTGTATGAAATATATTCCAGATCGAGTTGTATGATGTATCTTCGACATGATTGGAATGAAAGTGACCATGTCACATTTTTGGCCTTCACCTCTTTTGTGCAAATTGACAGGGAAACACCATTAAAGTTAAATGAACTTCGAACAAAGAACAGAAAAGAAATAAAAAAAAGGGGAATAAAAGGAAACTTTCCTTAAAAATCTAAAATGTTGAACACCAAATAAACAATAAAAAACGGGATAGTTAAAGGACAAACAAAACAAATTTAAAGCTCAAACTAAATTCCAGTTTAAACCCATCTTCTCAAACCCTCCAATCCTTCTTCAAATCAAGATCTATTCTAGACCTCCCTTGAAACCCTCTCTCGGGATGATTTCAGAATCACGAAGAGTTTTCAATTTGATCCGGATGACATGGGTTTGTACCCTTCGCCAAGTAATCAGACTTTGATCGATTCCCATGGGATATAAAACACTTTCATATCTCATTTCGATCTCTCACTAAATCCAAATCTCCACAGTAAATTTCAATTCAAAAATTTCCGAGACTGGTACCCAAATTCCAGTTCTCATTCCGAGATTGATACCTAAATTTCGATTCTCATCCGAATTGATACCTAAATTTCAATTCAAAAAAAAAAAATTTTCCGAGACTGGTACCTAAATTCCAGTTCTCATTCCGAGATCGATACCTAAATTTCGATTCTCATCCGAATTGATACCTAAATTTCAATTCAAAATTTTCGAGACTGGTACCTAAATTCCAGTTCTCATTCCGAGATCGATACCTAAATTTCGATTCTCATCCGAATTGATACCTAAATTTCGATTCTCATCCGAATTGATACCTAAATTTCAATTCAAAATTTCCGAGACTGGTACCTAAATTCCAGTTCTCATTCCGAGATCGATACCTAAATTTCGATTCCCATCCGAATTGATACCTAAATTTCAATTCAAAATTTCCGAGACTGGTACCTAAATTCCAGTTCTCATTCCGAGATCGATACCTAAATTTTGATTCTCATCCGAATTGATACCTAAATTTCAATTCAAAATTTCCGAGACTGGTACCTAAATTCCATTTTTCATTCCGAGATCGATACCTAAATTTCGATTCTCATCCGAATTGATACCTAAATTTCAATTCAAAATTTCCGAGACTGGTACCTAAATTCCAGTTCTCATTCCGAGATCGATACCTAAATTTCGATTCTCATCGGAATTGATACCTAAATTTCAATTCAAAATTTCCGAGACTGGTACCTAAATTCCAGCTCTCATTTCGAGACTAGTACCTAAATTCTAGTTCTCATTCCGAGATCAGTACCTAAATTCTGATTCTCATCATTTTCGAGGTTGGTACCTAAATTCCGACTCTCTTTCGAGATCGATACTTAAATTTCAATTCTCTCCCGAGATTGATACTTAAATTTCAATTCTCATCCCTTTCGAGATCAGTACCTAAATTCTGATTCTCATCCTTTTCAATCGACACTTAAACTCCGATTCTCACTCCGAGGCTGGTACCTAAATTCCAGTTTCTTTTTCAATCCCGAGATTGGAACCTAGGTTTCAATTCTCGTTTCAAATCCAATTTTCTCAAATAAATTTTAAATCAGACTTCAATCTAAAATTAAAAATCTAAATTTAAAATTACACATCAGAACTTAAATTGAAACAAAATGAAATCTAAATCAAAATTACCCCAGATCATGTGATTTGGAATTCACCTCCTTTTCCTTTCCCCAGCGAGAGTTCAGGAATCTCCAGTTTCAGAGATATACTTGACACTCCCCAGCGGAAACTCTTCTACTTCATCCTAAGTTTTTCACTTGGACATCTGTGTTGGTTTTGCTGATCGCTTCGGACAACACCAATACGCACGGTGTGCTCCGTCAGCCCACCACACCTATTGGGGGTCCATTTGTTGACCTCATTTTTGATGAGGTCTTCTCTTCTTCTTTTTAGTACTTAGGATCTAGCCTAAGGCTTTTCCTTTGACTATCTTAGAGGACTAGAATTGGGATCCACCACCTTTTAGAAATTCAAACCACTTCTTAACTCCCTGCAAACTCCACAAACTTGACTGTAGACCCCTAATCACCTAGAGGGTTGAAATCGAATGTGGAAGTTTAAAGAATGAGTTCCTATAGGACTCTTTGGCCTTAGGACCGCCACAGGTGGCTCGGTGCAGTGAAGGGGCTGGCTTACACACACACTACACTTATACACTACACTTTCACATACCTCCTAAAACCACACCCATACCTAACTTGACCTCCCGACTCATGTGGGTGATTCACATGGATGGTCCTTAACCCCTGAGCCCTTGACTAAGAGGGTTAGGAACAACATAGTGAATGCCTCAGATGAGTCCCTTCATGGCTCATGTGGGCTTGATGTGGCTTCATGGATCAACCAAAATTATTTCATTCCACTCAAATTTACTCAATCTTTAATTTTCCAAATTTTCAATTTTTGACCCCCGGGACCCTACACCCGCTTAGCTTACCCAAAACCCTTGAAATTACCTAAATTTTTGCAAAATTTCCAAATCACCCAAAATTCCTCAAAATCAATCCCAAACATTTCCAAATCACTAAAATTGATCATCCATACCCAAAAATACCAAAAATTCCAAGAAAATCTCCCAATACCCTCCAAATACCCAAAATACCCTTCTTGACCCAAAAATCCAAAAATTCAGAAAATTCCCAAAAAATTCCAGAAAATCCCAAATATTCCCAATTTCATTTTGTTAAACTACACCATGGGCTAATTTTGTCAATTTACCCTACTTTTGTCAAAACCCCCAATTTGACCCATTTTAACCCTAAGTGAACCCAATGTCAAACCAAACCTACCCAATTGACCCAAATTCTGGTCCAATTCAATCCTAAACTTCAATTCAACATTCCCAACACCAATATAGACCAAATCCAAGTCCAATTTGATTGACATTTGGATCCAATTTCACTTTTGGCCTTAAAACCCAATTTGGACCCATGACCCAAACCTAACCCAAACTCACCCAATTCAACTCCAATCAACCCCAAATCTTTTCTAAATCCTCGTTAGCACCCCCACAAGCAAAACACTAACATGATTTGCCCAAAATTTGGACCCAAACCCCACTCAAATTCAACCCAAAGCTAGAAGGCCCAATTTTGACCTAAACCGAAACCTAACCCAAATGAACCCAAACCCCAAAATCAAAGCCCAACCAAAGTCAAAACCTCTTTGAAACACTCCCATAAACATTTCTCAACATTAATTTTACATCAATTTCAACCCTAGCCCGACATTGGCCCAACTTGGCTCACTTGGACCTATATTGGCCCATTCACCAAAAAAGCCCAAATTCAACCCAATTCAAACCCAAATCACCCCCAATTTGCTTCAAGTCACTCATGACACATCCATGAGCTAAACCCAACAATTATTTGGCCCAACCTCTTTACAAAATTCCCATCCATAAATTCACTTTTAAACTTAAAGGCCCATTCCTTAAACCATTTTAAAAGCCCATCTTTTGCCACATCCAAAGGCCCAAAATTGGTCTCAAAGCCCATATGACATTTCCCCTCATCATACTTTCAATTAAACTCAATACCTAAGTCCTAAATTCATCATCAAATCATTCCAAATCAAGTTTCATACAAATTTCCATTAAATTACCAAAAATTCCTAAAATCCATTTTCATGAAATTGACCAAGCTTTTCCCCAAGCCAAAGACAAGCCATGCAAGCCATGGACAAGCCACATGAAGCCATGGAGGGTTTGACATGTGATCAAGCCATTAATGGAAAAAGGAGGACCCCTTTCCTAATCCTTCTTAAGCCTTTTTTTACCTTAAGCATGTCATACTCTAAACCATGCTTTGCCACCTAATCCTTGATGGAGACTCCACCACACATGGGAGATTGACCCACCGACCTCCTCGGCCCAAAACCGAGTCTTGGGAAGGTGCACCCAACCCATTTGCATGGGTTGACCAAAATAAGCCAAAATAGCCCTTCCCCTTTCTACTTTGATTCAACCACTTTACACATGTCAAACCTCGATTGAATGCACCAAACGCCGGCCACGACCCACTCGAACAAGATGGTGACCAATGCTTGGCCGGCCGACCACTGGTCGCCGGCAAACACCATGGCCGAGAGCTCGCATGTGAGCCAACTTTGGGATTCTACCTCGTCGATCCGCCCCATGCCCAATGGCCACCATGGCTGCTACGCCCTTGCCAAGAGCAGTCGATCCCAAGCCCTAACTCTCCCGGGAGGCCCTCCACCCTCTCCTATTTAAACACCACCCCTCTCGGCCATGAGAGGTGCTGAAGAAAACCTTAAGGAAACTCTGCCAAAATTGTTCTAGACTACTCCCCATACATAGAGCATTTGATCCCCACTGAAATCCCCCTGCCATTTCCTCTCTGTGAGCTCAATTTCAGAGTTGAAATCCAAGCCCAAAACCAGGACACTTCTCCACAGTGAGCCAATCCCCAAATTGATTGGTTCTACACCTTCACCAGACCAAGAGAATGTGTCCACCAGCAAAAGCCCCATCTCCGAGGCCACCCGGTTGCTCCGGCCTCCAAGCTTTGTGATCGGGCGTGGTCGAAATCCTACCTAGACAATTCACCGGACCAGGAGACTTCATCCGGAGCTTGTCGGGATCCAATCGAAGGTGAAACAACCCTCGGATCGAAGCCACACTTCTCTGAGCAAAGGTATGGCCTCACTCTTCTTCCCGAGCTTCTGAACATTCTCCATTTTTATTGAGTAAATTTCATCCCACATAAACCGTATGGATGTGTTCGACTTCTCAAGACGAACCCATAGAGCATAAAAACATGAAAATCCATCGAGTATCGAGTGAGATATTAGGGATTTAGTGTGGAAGGCTCTCAGGTGAGGACGCTCGGGGACGATGAACGGATGCCGTCCATTTAATACACACGCGGACGGACGGCTCAGATGGCGTCGGACCAGGAGATGGTACGTGAACCGCGGGGCCCGGGCTGCTGACTCAAGCGGCTGCGTCGAATGGGAGCGCGACGTGTGTGCATTCGGAGCTGCCGAGGTTGAACTGGCGCCACGTGGATAAATAGAAAATTAGGGTATTTTTCTATTTATTTAATTCCCTAAACTTCAAAAATTCATAACTTTGTGTAGGAAAATCATAAAAATAAAATAAAAATACCCTCTTACTCGAGTGAACGAGAGGAGAATAATGTGGAAAAGAAATCATTTAATTTCATCAAGTATTTTATTTTTAATAATTTATTTACTGTTTGCATTCTTTTAATTCTCCATGCATATAGGAAATTCACCATGGCATGAGACCATAGGGCTTTTGAAGCCTCTAAATTTGGGAACATTCCCTGAATTTTCCAAAGTCAGAGGCCATCCTTATGAGAAGTTATTGATTTTTCAAATTCATGTTACTATTTTGAGTATTTTAATTCCAATAATTAGCATGTTGTGAAATAAATTCTAGGAAAATTTGGTGATGTTCCTTATGACCAGAGGACTTTAGGAAAAATAGGTTTTGAGTTAGTTCATTTAAAATAACCCTAATTGGCTTAAACACCCAAAATAAATCCCTAATTAATTAGAGCTAACCATACATCAAATTGACTTGAAATCAATTCTTCACTGACCTTTAGGATCAGAGGAACCCACCATAAAAATTTGAGGTCAATTGGACTTGGTTAGCCCTACTAATTGGGTAGATTAAGCCATTTAGTCATTTTGAACTTTAAAAATTCATAACTTTCAAAATACCTTTCAAAAATTCACCAAATTGGTTTTGGAGCCTCTCTGATATCAGGAGAATTTAAGAAAATTAAAATTTTAATTTTCTAAAAAAGTTGATTTTTAATATTATTTTAATATTTTAATAATTAAAAATAATAATAAAAATCATAAAAATAATAAAATTCACCAAAATGTCACATTTTGAATTTTAATCACTTAGGAACAAACCCCATATTTTTCTTAGGTCTATTTAATGAGATATTAAATTTTAAAGCCCTAGGATAATTTTAAAATTAAAAAAAATGTATTTTCTAGCATTTTCACTAAAATAATTATAATAAATCAAACAAAAATTAGAAAATTACAAAAAATGATTCTTTGATTTCCTTGATATCAGAGAGATTTTTGAAAAATATAAAATTCATTTTTCAACCTTTATTTTATTTTTAAATTAAATAACACTCCAAAACTTAAAATAATTATAATAAAAATAATATAATTCAAAAAATCACCAAAATTTGTCCAAGTGGTCCTCTAGTCATTAGGAATGTCCCCTAATTTTCTTAAGGATAGAAACTTTCCCTTGGTCATGTTATTAAATTTTCCTTGGAAATCTCTATTTTCCACTAAAAATAATTATATAAATAAATTAAATACAGAAAAATCACATTTTCTCCTCTCATGTCTTTATTGGCATATGAGTGAAGTCACATAAAAATTTCAAGTTCATTTGAGCCCAATTTAGTGAGTTATGAAATTATTAAGCTTAAAGGGCAAAATGGTAATTAAAATTTTAACCCTTAATTAAAACTTTAGGTTTAATAAAATTAACAAGTAAAATATTTGATCTTAATCTAATTTGGATGATTGAAATTTAAATAATTAAATGGTAGAAACCTATTAAACAATTTAAAATAATTAAACCTTAATTAAATAATTGATTAAATTTGGGAAGAATAATAAAATTGGAATTATTAAAATAGGGATATTGTTAGGAAGAGATTTACTCTTTAATTTAAAAATCCCTAAATTAATCATCTCATTAATATTTAATTCTTAATTAAAATGATGACTCAAACTTAAAATATTAAAAGACTTAATCATTAAACTAAAGTTAAATTATTAAACTCTTTTAAAATTTCAAATTAAAGTTAAAATTAAAAAAAAAATTAAATTAAAAAATAAAATTAAATTAAATTAAATTAAAATTAAATAAAATTAAAATTAAATCAAATTAAATTAAATTAAAGGAAATTAAATCAAATCAAATTATATTAATCAAACTAAATTGGATTAAATTGAATTAAATTAAATTAAAATTAAATTAAATTAAATTAAATTTAAAATTAAATTGAATTAAATAACATCACCTAAAACAGAAAGAAATTAAATATAAAGCAACTTGAACACTATTCCAAATTTAAACCCATTAATTGAAATTAAACTAAATCACAAACCATTTGAATACCAATTTGCCCTCGAAAGCTTTAGTTGTTATAACTCCTAAACAGAATATTAAATGAAATGTTACTTCACTTATAGGACATTCAAACATCCTAGTTCACTGAGTAAGATAACAACAAAACTTAACTAAACCTCGGACGATTAATTCATTTGTGTAATTGAATTCATTTGGACTTAAAATAATCCTAGAAATATTGAAAAGATGTTTAAGATTCTTCTTAAGCACTTCCTTAATATGATAGGATATTTATAAGAACAATTGAACTTAATTGTTCTTTGATGAAGAAAATCGTCCTCAAACCAGAACACAAAACCTAGACGTCATAGGAAATGACTAGCCATAGGATTAGGAATTTGGTAGACCATAACCCTTCCCTTAGCTCTACCTAGGAACTTGCTTAAATACCCTAATTGTGTTTTAAGTGCAGCTTGGGATGACGGGAAGACCCTCCAGGTACGCTTTTATTTTATTGCAATTTACATAATTGCGATTTCTTTAATTGCATCACACTTACTTTTTCTTGCATGATAAACAACTGTTGCATGAAAACCCACACCTTTAGGATAGTCCCTAAAACTGAAACCAAAACTAAGTTAAAAGTCATTACAAGATAAAATTCACCGCCACAATATTTCAAAATATAAAACAACTAAAAATTTAATCACAAACAGAACACAAAACTACAATTACAACTAAATTAAAACGTCCTGTTGGATGATCGGGAATACCTCGGATGATGTAACCTACGTGTTGCTAACGGGATTTCCGACGGTCTAAATGAAAGTGTGAAACTCATTTAGTTGAGTTTAGCAAATTCATCTAGACTAAGTGAATCCGATAAAAATAATGATGCCGGAAGGATGGAACCGTGGGATCTTAACCGGTGTCGTTATAATCAACTTTAAGATTTGTTTTAATTAAAATATTGAAAACACTTGGAAATTAAGATTTTCTCTAAACCAAAACACTTTTCTCATCCCCCGATTTATGATTTCTAAAACTAAACCTCTGCAACAACAAGGAGCTCGGAGCATGGTGGGCGGCACGGCCATCGTCATCAGCAAAACTCGAGTCTACTTCGAGCAAAACTTTCCTAGAATTAAATAACCAAGCCATAGGACTTCGAGGTAGTTTTGCACTAGTGCGACATAAATCCTCGACTCTTCGTTAGGCATTTGCATGATCATGTCATGTAAATTAAGCCCTAACCGGTCCTAGGACTCCGAGGTAGTCGTTTAGCACGACATAAACCCTCATATCTTCAAGGCTATTTGTATGATTCTATCATATAAATGTAAGCCCTAATTAATTAAAATTGACAAAATCAAAACATTAAATAGACATCAGGACCTTCCTAAATTCAAGCCAAACAATAGGATAGTCGGGAAATTACCGAAGTTCACTTCGAATCCGTAATTTCTCCTACCTTTCTTCCTTTGGATTCTCAAAATAAAATGTTCTAAACTTGATCCATTCCCTATTGAAATTCCAAAATTCAATCCTTTGAAAACTTAAACTTTGAAATTCTTGAGAGCAGAATTATTGATTATTATCGAGAGTTTTCTTAGGTGATTCCCGTCACTTAAGATGTAATTAACTATAGGGGCTTGCCATTATAGGGAATTTTAAAGAACCCAGGTAATATAAACCCTGTTTAATGCTTTCACATTAAGCAGGGGAATTTGTCATCTTATAAAATTGGTTCGCAGACCAAACGGATGTCACAAATCTTCTAGTTTATTTAATCGAGCCCCACCATCAAGCAGTGTGTCTATCCTTAGGGATAGATACACGGTTTGTGGTGCGGTGCTCGTTTATGTAAACTATTTGAGATGTGAGATCGGTTTCATCTCATATCTTAAAATTTTCAAATTTAAAGTTATTTTCAAAATCAAATACTACTTTCTAAATTATATATATATTTAAATCAAATTTAAAATCTAAAATTCGCCGACAACTTCTGTTAGGCGACCCCTTTTCAAAATACAACAACACAACCTAAAAATATGCCGACAGGGCGATGGTGTTCAATCCCTTCGGTCCTAGCGAACTTCATTGCGAAAGAGATGGTAAATGAAGATCGGTGTTAAATAGATCTTATATGTGTTTTAGGTGTGATCGAGTCATGTGTTAGTGTGTTGAATATAAAATGTGTGTGTTTGCTTAATTGTTCATTGTGTGTAGTTGGATTTGAATATTTGCTTTGAATATGTTGTTGTTTGTGTTATTTATAAAACTATGAACCTTGATATAGTGTTGTACTGAAACTTATTAAATTTGGAATGGAAGTTATGGATTGGAATTGAAGAATTTGGATTCATTTTTTGTGGATTTAAACTATCATTTTAAATTGATTGTGAAAATGTTTGGAGGATATAAATTGGATTAATACTCTCGTAAGAGTAATTTGGAGTCAAATTTAATAAGATTTTGTGAAAAATATAAAATTTAAATTGAATTTTTACAAAGGCGAGTCTGGCGCCTAGGCGCCAGAATTCTGTGCCTAGGCGCCGGTTCGGCCTGAACCCGAATAGTCATCTTCTTAAACACCCCCATGCCATTTTTGACACCTAAGCTTCATTTTCCACAGTTTTTCGTGAAAATACTCTTTATAGATCCCATTGAAAGCCAGATTTTCAAGTATTTGTGCTTGAAATCACCTGATTTCTTCATCCCAAGGTCAGATCTACATTCTAAACTCATTATTTTTGATTTTCACCATGGATTTTGCTCTCATTGAGAAAACCAAAATTTTGAGAAAAATTTTGATTTTTAAGGTTAAATCCATGAAATTTTTAAGCTCTTTCATGTTTGAAAAGCTTAAATTAGTTTATTTTCCTAAATCCGTTGAATTTATTTCTCGTTTTTATTTCACGTTTAGATGACACCCAAATCTAAGCGAGGAAAGGAACGAGAAAATTTTGATCGTAGCAAGTTCGTCACTGCTGCTACACACTTCCAATACAATGATTTTTCTACGACTCAGAAATTTATCTCGGAGCAAAGTTTTTACAATCCTGGAGGAAGAATTGAGGATACAATTGTTGCGCTCAACTGGCAACGATTCTGCTATTTCAATATTGTTGTCGTTATCTCAGTTGTTAGAGAGTTTTATGTTAATTTCGTGGATGCTAAAGAATGCGAGATTTTTGTTCAAGAAGTTGGAGTAGGATTCACTCCTGAACGTATCAATATTTTCTTTGGTCTGCCACCAAACATTGATTGTTATTACTCTGGATTATCTCCATCTGGGTGAGATTTGGATATGATCATTGCCTACCTGACTGATAGTACTGGAGCCTGGAAGATTCAGAACAGAATAAGGGTAAATTTTCCATTTTCTAAGCTTAATGGTGTTTCAAAGGCATGACACTACTTTATTTCTGCTCGTCTCCTTCCATCCAATCATCTGAGCGAGGTTATCAAAGATAGAGATATCCTCAACTACTGTATTCAAGAGAGGAAGCCTATTGATGGAGGGAGCATTATTTATGATTCTATAGAGGCTACTGCTCTTTCTAGCACTTCTATTGGACTTGGTTAATCATCTCTGATCTATTCTCTATGTCAAAGTGTTGGAGTAGTTGTTGAGCTTTTTTAGGAAAAGAACAAGTCGACAAAGCCTACAGGAAGAGAAAGCATTAGTATCTATGATTGACTTCGAGGTAAGAGTTCTACTGCACCTTCTGGTTCATTACCTACTTCAGGTAGA
The DNA here is from genome assembly GCA_022702705.1 of Papilionanthe hookeriana x Papilionanthe teres. Taxonomy (NCBI): domain Eukaryota; kingdom Viridiplantae; phylum Streptophyta; class Magnoliopsida; order Asparagales; family Orchidaceae; genus Papilionanthe; species Papilionanthe hookeriana x Papilionanthe teres. The sequence continues at coordinate 76,973,015 of CM040422.1, read as the reverse complement.
GCTTCTACTTCTAGATCATCTAATTCTGCTGAGCCACCCTCTACATTTTGGGAGACTATGCATGATCAATTTATAGAACAACATGAGTTATTCTTAACTCATTGTTGAGTAGATACGATCGATAAGAAGATCGATCATCTTTCTGAGTATACACAAAGAAAGAGTGATTTTGATGCTAAGTCTTTAGTGAGATTTCTGAAGGGTGAACACGATGTTCAGTTCCCTACTTGTCCCAGATATTCACCATATGTTGATCCGAAGGATATGGAGTTTTCTTTTGGTGATGACGATGATGAAGCTACAGATAGTGATTAGTAGCTTGACTTACCTCTGGAGATGTGTTGATTTTGTTTTTAGTGTGTTTCTTGTTTCTTGTGCTGTTTAGTGTGATGTTATTTCTTAGTGTTTATGTGAACTTTTTATGTTGAAACTGTTTTTAGATTATCTGATGTGTGTTTAAGACTAAAATATGAATGAATTTTTATAAAAGTTTATTTCTGTTTCAGCCTACTGTTTAGTGTTCATGAATAGTTAGTAATTTTACATGTTAAAAAAAAAATAAAAAAAGAGATTTTTTAGAAATTAACTCCTGCCCTGCAAAAATTTTCTATATATGCTTAATCATTTCTGTTATATTCATATTCAAGCATGTGTAGAAGTAGAAGTTAATTTTTCCTTATTACATCATTATTGTACTTAGATTAATTCCTATTTATTTCTTTCTCTCGTGCTTTAGAAAATTTCATGATTCATATTTATACTAATGCTGAAGTTTAGGGGAAGGGAAAACATTTATCAAATTTAAACATTATTTGTCCTTAATGAACTAATATTTTCTTTAAAAATATATTAACACAACAAAAGGAATGAAAAATCTGTTTAAGATTAGCTAAATTTTTTAATTTATAAATAATTTAGTAAACTTAACTAAAATTTCAAAAATTTTGATTGATTTTAAGAATAGAATTATTTAACTTAAAGAATAATAAGGTCAAAATTTTTCTATTTATAGTAAAGAGAATTGTATCTTTGAAATACTAAGGAATCAAGATTATTGCTTGAAAAAGAAAAGATTGAAATAAGTTTTGAAAAATTATTAAAAATATCATATTTATTAAGTAAGAATGTATAAGTTTTTGAAAATAAGTTAAGGATAGTGAAGCTCAAAATCATTAACAGGCTATCCAAAAATAGTAATCCTCACGTAAAAAATAAATAAATAAGAAAAAGGATTGAAAAACAATAAAAAAAAGAATGTGAGGAGAAGCTTGAGGAAATGCCTAATCAAAAATTGGCTTCACTTGAATTATCTCATAGGAAGAAAACTGATTACATTTTTAACTTAATTTCTATGTACAAATATTTTTTCTTAAAAAATATTTCATGAAAATCTTTTTCTTGTAAATATTCTATGTGACCGTAATATGATGAACTACAATTATTCTTGAAATAAATGAAAAATTGGAAGTCTTATGATTTGGTAGTTAAATGTTCTTTAATTCTTAAAATTAAACTTAATTAGTGAAATTTGGTTAATGATTTACTAAAGAATTTATAAAACCAAAAATTATAAGGAGACTTAAATATTTTAACTTCATTCCAAATGTTATTAATTTTATGTAATTAAAAGGGTTACTTAAGGACAAGTAACGTTTAAGTTTGGGGGAATTTGATCTTCCTAAAAAATACCCATTTTTATGCCTTATTTATGGGTGCAAAGTCGTGGTCACGGAGTCTGGCACCTAGGCGCCAGATCCCGGTGCCTAGGCGCAATAGTTACCTTCTAGAAGATGCATTGAATTTGGACGAATTTTGAAGAGGTGCCTTAAGCAACCCGTGGTTAAATTCCGAGCTCTCTAAATAGGAGCCCATTCTACAGAAAAATTCGCACCCCATAGCACCTTGGCACCTTCTCTCCCCCCTCTAGTTTTACTTAGTCTCTTCCACACTTAGGGTGCCACTTTACTTTGTATCTAATGAGTTTATTTTGAGTATTTATTGTGTGTTGTTGCTACTGGAGTCTTTCATCATGGCTTTGGAGTCAGTAGAAGTCAGCGAATCACTTGAAGGAACACTTCAGATAAGTATTTGTACCTTGGTTCAAAGTTTTATAAATATGTTTTGTTGTGTGATTTCAATGTGTTCTGAGTAGTTAGTTATTTTTCTCCTTTCAACTATGAAAAGATAATAAAGTAATTAAATTTTTTAGGGGAATTAAATTTAAAATATTTAAAACATTGTGATGATATTAATACCTGATCTTAGTTTACTTTTTAAATTGGCCATTTAAATTATTAAAACCTGTTGAAGAATTTTGAGACCTATCCGGAGATAAATTCTTAACTAGTAGATATCACATGAATCGTTGTATAGTCGAAGGCTTTATGCGGGTTATTCAAGATGAAGTGCAAATAAATAGGAAGGTATTATTTATTGGGCATAAAATTAATTAGTTTTTAGAGTGAGTGACTAAATTCTAATAATTTGGTTTATAGAAAGGGAACGGGTCACTGGTAGGGCCAACCATAGCCAACCTTGGACATCTAGTAGTGTGAGCCTAGATTAACCCATTCTACTAATAAAATATCCTGAACCGATCTATAGATTAGTCAATGTTCTTTGCACCTGGACTAAAGGGTAAAGAATAGGAATGCTTCTATGTGGCACAATACCATAATCTAAATTCCCCACAAAAGATAATTATTCTAAAAATCTTGGATTAGTTGAAAAGGAGAAAGTCGTTTTTATACTTGCATTGAATTTTAATAACTGCTTACTTTACTTTATTACTCGCTTATTGCTTACTCGCTTATAGTAAAAATTGTTAGTAAATTAAATTTGAAAATAATATATATATATATATATATATATATATATATATATATATATATATATATTAAAGAGAAGGAGCTACAAGAGACTCCCTACATGTTGAAATTTGAAAATGAAGAATTACAAAACATTGCCCAGTAACAAACTCTACACCAAACAAAATAACTAAGTGATTGAAAATAAAAACTAGCCCCAAAGTAACATAACCAAGAATAAATATAGGGGGTAACATAGAAAGACTCAGGGAGCAAAATTAAGGTGTCGCGAGATGGAAAGTGAAACCGCCGACCGGAGACAATGGGACAAATAATCGGTTGCCCACAATTCGAAATAAGGTGCCTTTAAGCGATCGAATCCATCGGAAAATTCAGTCGAGGGGTAGGGGCGATGAGACACCATCACACGATGAGTAGACTTTGCATTTCTAGCTAGCCATTGAGCGAGTCCGTTCCCTTCTTTATAGATATGGCTATACTTGATGTTGGATTCATGTGCAAAAGCTTTGATTTTATTAATTCAGTACACATGCTGCCATTTTAATTGATAATCATTAGGAGAAAACCAGGCAGGTTGTTGATTTTGCTTTAAGACATTGATTACAACAGCAGAATTATTTTCCACAATGATGAATTTCCAGTTGAAAGCCATAGCAAGTTCAAGAGCCTTGCAAATTGCGGCCAGATTAGATTCCAAAGCATCTTCGACAATAACGGGAGATTGAAAGTATGCAAGGTATCTTCCCTCATGATTCTCGAACAAACCACCACCGCCGGCCCCTCGGTACGAGTAGGAACCATTAGTGTTGGCCTTGATGTAGGGGATGGGTGGGTACTTCCGACAGAAAGTTTGAATGTGATATCTTGTAATGTGTTTTTTATGTGAGGCCTTCAAAATGGCTGGGAAATTTTTTAGCTGGATCGGTTTTGTAAGAAAGGATACACAATTTCCCACCACGGTAGCTACTGTACTTTTACAATTGTCAAATTTGATAGAGTTTCTATGCATCCAAATAAACCAAGTAATCATGAGAGGAATGGTACCCAATTTGGACTTCTGCCAAGAGATCCAGCAGCTGCAGAGATCCAACCAGTTCAGAAGAATGGTGTTTATGCTAATTTCTCTAATGATCCCCTTCCACACCTCTTGGGAAAAATTGCAATGGAAGAACATGTGTTGAACAGACTCCTCCTCAACCCCACACAGATAGCATTTTGAAGGTCCTCTGATCCCCTTTAGCTTTAGAATGTCATCAGTTAGAAGGGGCGAGGTATTTGTTCCAGATATTTCTGCCCCAATGAACTTTAGACCACTCATGGATCTTTAAATACATTTGTTTAGTAATGCTATGAGTAGTACCATTACTCCAAATAATTTTATCATGGTTGTTTCTATCAAATGGGATGGTGGCAATCTGGTTAGCAGACTCAGCAGTGACAAATTTCTGAAGTTCCTGTAAAGACCACTTCTCATTTTCCCAGCAATTTGAAACAGTGAAACAAGTTTTATCAATGTTTGGGATGGCTTCCTTCATATGGGGAGGGCACCAATTTTCTTCCCAGAAACTTACTTGGCCATTACCCAGCTCCCAGCTCCCAGCTATAAAGAGATTCAATAATTTCCCTATTCTTCAGCATATGTTTCCAGACTCTAGAAGCACCCAACTTTATTGTAACCTTAGAAGGATGGCAGCCTTTGCAATATTTTCCAATCAAGAACTTAGCCCAAAGAGAGTTCTGCTTCCTGAATTGAATCCAGAGTTTGCTATAGTTAACTTTCTGCAGCTGTTGGATGCCTTTGAAACCCAAACCCCGGCCTCAAATGGTTTAGCCGGCTTATTCCTAGCCATCCGAGTGGATCTCCTTTCGTTTCCAGATCCATAAGAACCTATTAAATAGACTTTCCGAGTTGGTACTTGGTGCTTCTTTTCATTGTAGTCATTTGGAGAACTTAATTAGGAAAAGTGGTGAGAATGCTGTGAAGGAGAGTGAATCTACCTCCAGTAGATAAATAAGAGTTTGTCTAGTTTTCCAATTGAGCCTTCACCTTCCCAATAATATCATCAAACTGAGTCTGCCTGACCCTCCCTTTAATGAGTTGCACTCCAAGATATTTCATAGGAAGGGAAGCTTTAGAGAAACCAGTGTGATGCAAAATCCAGTGAGTAACATTGGCATTGATATTCTTAGGAAAAATGATCTCACACTTGGCTTTGTTGAACTGAAGGCTAGAAATGAGTTGAAACTGGTTTAGACAGTTGATCACTTGCTTGACAACATTTTTTGAGGCCCTAGAGAACATCATGATGTCATCAGCATAAAGAAGGTGAGAGATAAGAATGTTGGATTTGTGGTGGTATCTAGCATGCTGAAGAGGAGCAATCTGATAATTAATGAGTCTGCAGACGGATAGTTCATGACCAAAATGAAGATAGAGGGGGATAGAGGGTCCCCTTGTTTAAGCCCCTAGCGACTTGAAAACCATCCCAGCTCTGACCATTGATCAAAATGGAATGATGATTAAACTTAAGCCAATTCTTGATCAAAACACAAAAATCTTAAATAAAACCTCTAGAGTGCAGAACCTGAAGTATAAAATTCCATTCCAGAGTATTATATGCTTTCTTAATGTCAAGCTTATAAATCAAGTTGCCCCCCTGCAAGAGTTGTCAAGATCTAAAAGCATTTCTTGAGCGAGAAGGACATTATCAGCAATGGTTCTACCAAGGACAAAAGCTGACTAGTTAGGGCTGATAATCTTATCCAGATGGGGTTGAAGCCTGCAACAATGATCTTACTTATAATCTTACGATAACGGTGGTAAGGCTGAGAGGTCTATACTCGGTTCCGGTTTTGGGATCGAGGGTCTTGGGGATAAGAACCATGGTAGATGCATAGAAATAGTGTGGAATGTCCATACCTTGAAAAAAGCTTTGAATCGCAGTACAAACTTCCAACTTGCAAATATCCCAAGTCTTCTTGTAGAATTCAGAATTGTAGCCATCAGGCCCAGCAGCCTTAGAGCTATCAATAGAGTTGAGAGCAGTCCAGATTTCATCTTGTGAAGGAACTTCAGTTAGTTGGAGTAGATGTGTATAGTTGCTGACATCTTCAAACAGCCCACTGTCAATATCAGGAATGGAATCAGCCTTAAAAGTAAGCAAATCTCTATAAAAATTGATAGCATTGTTGGCAATGGCAGCATTGTCTCTAATAATTTCTCCCTGATCAGTAGTAATAGACATGATGGTATTACTTTTTCTTCTAAATTTAATGCAAGCATGGTAATAATTAGTGTTCCTGTCACCATCTTTGAATTTAATACAAGAAGCTTTCTGCTTAAGCATAAGATCCTGCCAGTTAATGTACTGCATAAGCTTGTCTTGAGTTGCCATCAACTCAATATTCTTACTTCCATCTTCCCGAGCCTCCATTTCCGGTTTTGAAGATCCCTTTCAATACGATAACACCTTTGTTAATATCCCCAATTGATCCCCAGCTCCAACTTCTCAGCACTCTAGCAATTTTAATTTGAAGTTTATGAAGTTTATCAAAAGGGTTGTTACAAATTACTCCAACCCAGTTATTCTGAACAATGGTTTTGAAATTACTATGGGTAGCCCAGAAGTTCAGAAATCTGAAAGGGGGGGTCTGCTGGTTGCTAGGGGGAGGAGCAATAGTGATGAGGATAGGTTTATGATCAGAACCAGCAAAGTTTAAGTGAGTTATGTTGGTATATAAGAAATTTTGATGCCAAGTGATGTTAGCCATGAACCTATCCAGCCTTTCCCAAATACTTCCTCTCCTCCAAGTAAATTTATTGCCCTGATATCCAAGGTCAAACGAGACCGGCATTCGAATATTTTCATTAAAAAGATCCATAGTGTGTTGATTAGGAATTCCGCCTCCTCTTTTTTCATCAATAGAAGCAATGCGATTAAAATCCCCACCTACTATCCGGCTAAGATGCTCGATCTTACGATTTGCGGCGACTCTTGCCAAAGTACTATTCTGTCTTTAGGGGTGCAGCCAGCATAAACAAAAGAGGCTGCCGACTTTATACCTTGCCAATTAAAATGAAAATGGGCCAATTGGGGGTGATCCACTTGGAGAGTCCAATGGAGTTCTTTCTACAAATGAGCAAAATTTTATTAGAGGAGTTGGCATAAAAAGTGCAGCCTGGGAAATTTTTCAAAATTTTGTTTTGGGTTTTATTAACCATGGGTTCCAAAAGAATGATACACCATAGTTTGTGTTTCTTGTATAAGTAGATAAGCTTTTTGAGGGATAAGGGGTGGGCAACCCCTCTAATGTTCCAGCAAAGGCAACTAAACATCTGGGGGTTTTGAGGTTGGTGATAAATGGTTTATATTAGTTCTGGATCTAGATCTGGTCCTGCCCTTAGGGAGTCTAAAGGATAGCCCAAATCTTTGGTTATTCTTTGATTGTCTTTATTTTGAAGTTCCAGTTTTTGTATCTACGATGTATGTTTCTTCTTCTTCTCGGACAACTTGGATTTGCCGGGAGGCCTCCAATCTCTTTTGTTCTCCATCCATCAATAATTGGAGAGGGGGTAAAACTTCTGTATGCTGAGAAGCTGCCTCCACTTCAAAGCCCATCTGATCCAAACTTTCCTTATGTATCCCACTGCCAACCTGATTTAGCTGATCTTTGCCCCCTTCAGCTAACAAAGGAGACTGTTGAAGGACTTCAGGGGGATTATCTCCCACTATGGTCTCTGTTGGTACATTGTGGTCCTCCAGGGCAGCTTGATTATCTTCCAAGATGATCACTGGGTCTTGCACATCTATAGTTTTCCTTTCCCCCATCTTTTTTAGTGTGGGTTTCAGTCTATAGCATTTTTCTTTAAGGTGCCCAAACATCCTGCAGTGGGAACAAAAGGTTGGTTTATTTTCCAAAACCACCTCTTGCCAAAAACCTTCTCCTTCATCCGAAATTGTGATCCGAATCATGTCTCAGCTCGGGTAGAGACACATCTCTTTCAATAAGAACTTTAGGCTAGCTGTTGGATTGCCTAGTTCATGGGTTGGAGTGTCAACCACGAGAGGTGTTCCCAAAGCTCTGCTGATCCGAAATATGACATTAGTATGGTATAGTTGTATAGGAAGATTGGGGAAAGAATACCATAAAGGTTTAAGTGGGGGTTCTTTAGCTGGAGTCAAAACCCGGATACCACTTCATCAATTTCATTCTTGAGTTTGCTATGGTCGAAACTCCATGCCTAACACTTTAGCATAGTCTTCCTCCCTTGTAAGCTCGATCGGTAGATGTCTACCATCTAGAACTCCTATCTTCCAATTACCCATAAATTGAAAGTTTTCAAAATAACTCCTCACCGATTCTATTTTGGGGTGTCCAAGCTGGAATTGGCCCACAATAGAGAATTTGATAGCCTCTGCCATGGTGTTCATCTCTTGAGAAGTAAAAATATAGCAGGTCCGCCTTCCTTAGAGCCAAGTGGTCTCACAAAGGGCAAACGGCTTTGCCTACTGCTTGCATCATGTAAAGGCGAGGAAAGTTAACGGTTCAACTCCATCGGTGTTATTACCTCTACTAACGACGAAGCATAAGAAATTGGCAAAGAAGAAACGTTGGAGCTGCCGCATCCAATGGAACGAGTAACTCGGTTTGAAACCAACTAAACCAGGAAAACTCACTTTGGCATCGACAACCCACCGCGGACGGCCTTCACAAAAACTCCCTAACAAGAATGGGAGGACCCACTTACCACTCCGGCCACCGAGAGACACCGGCCGCCGTAGAAAGGAAGCCATCAACTGCAAAACCTAGCGAGCCCCGTCGCCACCTCCATTTTATATATATATATATATATACATAAAAAATGGAGGTGGGCCGGGGCTGCTAGGCTCTGGCATGATGGCTCTCTCTACGACCGGTGTCTCTGTGGTGGCGGAGTGGTATGGTCCTCCCATTCTTGTTAAGGGAGTTTTTGTGAAGGCCGCTCACAGTGGGTGCTGATAGCTAAAGTGAGTTTTTCCGGTTTAGTTGGTTTCAACTGAGTTACGTTCCATTGGATGTGGGCGTTCAACGTTTCTTCTTTGCCAATTTCTTATGCTTCGTTGTTAGTAGAGGTAATAACACCAGTGGAGTGACTCGTTAACTTTCCTCATATATATATATATATATATATATATATATATATATATATATATATTTAAGAAAAGGAGAAAATTCATTCAGCGAAAGTCGACAAAGTTTACATACATCTAATATAGGGAATATCGATCAAATCCCCAAAAAGTAAAAGATTTAAAGGATCATCGGGTTTAACGAAAAAATAATCCTTTGAGTTGCACGATAGCACGTTTGGCGAACCGGTTAGCGGAGTTGGTTACCTTCTCTAAAGATATGGGACCACTTGAGGGTGATAGAGCCAAATGTAGAGAGCAATGTTACGTAGGGGTATACCAAATTCCATGGAGGAGGGGATAATCCTTGTATAATATTAACAAGTTGCCGAGAATCGGTTTCAATCCGGACAAATTGGTAGTTCAAAGCTTTAGCGATAATCGGGGCCCGGTAAGCGGCTTGAAGTTCGGAATGGAGAGCGACGAGTGAGATGATTGGCACTTGGAAATACCACGGTAACTTACCTCCAGAATTTCTACAAGCCGCCCCGATTCCAGCGACAGAGTTAGTGAAGCTCCCATCAATATTTATTTTTATCCATGGTGGAGGTGGAAGGGACCACTTCAGCAATGTAGGTTTTCTTTGGTTTGTAGGCTCCAACGGTGGCTTCTTTCTCGGAAAAGCGCAGCGAGTTAGCCACCATATGATTAATATTGCAATTTATGTTGTCAAACTTTAAATGATTCCTATGCATCCAAACAAACTAGCGGATAACTAAAGGTAGATGGAACCATTTTTCACTTTTCCAGATCCTCCCAAGCAAGCCTCCCAATTGAGCCGATTGTGATTAAGATGAGTAAGATGGAAATGTTTTAAAACGATAATCCACACCTGTTTAGTGACGGTGCGATGGAGAAAGAGGTGGGAAAAAGATTCTTCCCGAGCTTGACAGAGCCAACATCTAGAAGCTAGTCTTAGGCCTTTGAGTTTTAAAATATCATCTAATGGAAGATAATGATGGAATAATCTCCAGCGAAGTAAGACATAGAGGGGGATAAAAGCCCGGTCCAGATTTTCTCCCCCAAGAAGTATCGAGCCAAAGTTGAAGTGAGTCGTGAATCATCCGATTGAAAGATTTTTTATTAGACTTCTTCGACGAAGATTCTATCAGGTTTAGTTGGATTAATAGGGATTTGAATAATCATGTTGTATGCTCTCCCCATCCAAAACTTCATTCGGCACTGTTGACATTCCGGTGATCCTCCATCCAAAAATCTGCAGCAGTTAGTTGGTGATTGAAATCAGCGAGTAAAATTTAGAGTTCCATCTCCTATCCGAGTTGTCATAATAAAAATTCACCTCCCCCTTGCCCACTTCCCAGCGAAATACTTGATTGGCCATGTCCCTAACTTTCGGCAAACTTCTCCAATGCTTGGAATCCCCTTGTCTTGGCACAGTTGAATTTGGGTGATCTTTCCAGACAATACTTGTCAAAAAGGAATTTTGCCCACATGGTATCTTTCCTTCGAATTTAATCCACTGCTTACAGATAGAACAAATGGCTCATCTCGTTGGAAATTTCTCGGCCCTAGTCCCCCAGCCTTGGTTGGTTTACAAACCTTGTTCCAGATAGCCCAATGATATTGCTTGGTTTGGCCTTCCCAGAGAAATTTATTAAACATTGTTTCTAACATTTTATGGGTGCTTTTTTTCATTCTAACTATTTATAAGCGATAAAGGGAAAGGTTGAGAGTATACTCTTAAGTAAAGTTAATCTTCCACCATTAGATAGAATGGTATTAGTCCGACGAGTTTAAAGTTGATGTAATCTTCTTGACAACTTCATCATATTGCGATTGCTTTCTCCTTCCTTTAATTAGTCAGTACACCTAAATATTTCGAGGGAGATCGCGACGAGAGAATCCGAGTGTACTCTTTCACCCATTCGTTGATGATTAAACCCTTTGCCGGCCAAAAATTGACACTTCCTTTAGTTTAATTCCGGGCACTGCAACCAAGGCTAGGTGATCGATCGATTGCAAGGTATTCTTAACGACAAGCTTACTTCCATTGGTGAAAATGATAACATCATCGGCATATGCCAAATGACTTATCATCTATGAAGAACCATGCTTAAAATGGAGACAAGGATAAATTGTTTGAGCGGCATTCGAGTTAGGAGAAGTAATCAAAAGCCAATATGAAGATAGTTGTAGACAATGGGTCTCCTTGTTTCAGCCCCTACCGGCTTTGAAGAAACCACAAGTTGCAGCCTATTGACTGAGACAACCGTAATAAACATTAGACGACCATCTTTGAATTAAAGTACAAAAATCGGGATGGAAACCTCTAGCTTTAAGTACTAAATCAATAAATTTCCAAGCGATAGAATCATAAGCCTTTTTAAGATCCAATTTGAGAAGTAAATTGTGTCCCCTACATTTCTTATCAATATCGAAGTAAGCGTTCACGAGCCAAAAGACAATTATCAATAATAGTTACGCACCTGCACAAAAGCGATTGGTTAGAGCTGATCAATTGGTTAAGATAGGGTTGTAGTCTTCCCACAAGAATTTTACTAATTATTTTAGAAAAGGTAGTAGTAAGACCGATAAGTCCGAAATCGATCCACTTGGTTTTTTTAGATCCTTTGGGAATAAGTGTAATGCTGCTACGACAAAATATTTAGGAAGATCGGATCCAAGAAAGAAAGAATGAACTACTTCGAATAAGATCGGCACCCACAATATCCCGGGCTTTAATATAAAATGTTGAAGTAAACCCATCGGGGCCTGTCTGTTTTATTACCATCAATGCTCTTTAAAGCTTGCAATATCTCCTGTTTATCGAGTAAGAAAGTTAAATTAAGCTGATTCACATAATCTTGATGATCGAGAAAACATCTCGGCAACAAATGAAGTAGAGGATATAAGTTCGTTCAGCAAACAAATTCTGAAAATGTAATACGGCACTTTGTGAGAGGGAAGATTGGTCGGTAACCCAATTGCCGGACTCATCCTTGATTTTAAGTATAGCATTTATTTTTCTTCGTAGCTTAATGATTGCATGAAAATACTTAGAATTCCCGTCCCCATAAAGGTACTTGTTTACGGTAGCTTTTTGTTGTAGAAAATCCTCTTCCCTTTCCGGTGCTTGGAATAAAACCGGCTAGGCAATTTCAAGTTCATGTGCTCGATTATCCCCCAAATCATTTGCGGCTTCCAACAAATGGACTTTAGCTTCTGCATCCTTCACTTGTTGAAAAATATTTCCAAAGCCGAGTCTTATTCCACGAGTCTAAGTTTAAAAGCTACATTCTTTTGCAATCTCCATAGTCTCACAAGAGGACTACGACTAATGTAATCGGGGACCTTCCGAGCTCGTGTACTTCGGCTAGAAAGCTATCATGAGTGCACCAAGCATTGAGAAATCTAAGCTGGGAGTACCCTTTGTAAGAGCTGAAAGAAATTTGAATTAGTAGTGGGGAGTGGTCAGATGTTGCCCTGTGTAAATGCTGCACTTGAGTTATGGGAAAAGTGTTGAGCCAAAGGTCATTAGCTAAAGCTCAATCAATTCTCTCAAACAAATTACCTCTCTTCCATGTGAAAGGGGTACCAATGTATCCTAGATCAAATAATCCTGCATTAGTGATATTCTGAGAGAAATGTAGCATGGTATTAAGATCAGGAGTTCTTCCCCCCTTTTCTCGCTCGGGATCTCTAATGCGATTAAAATCCCCATTTGACGAAGCCAATTTGAAGAGTTACTTGTACTTGATCTGCCACAACTCATTCCAAAGAGAAACTCTATCCATAGGAGTACACCCGGCATAGATGATAGTAGCACTTGCCACTGGAAAGTATCCATCCCAAGCTGTAAATGGAGAAATTGATAATTATCAAGTTGAACATTGCGGTTTAGCTCCTTTTTTGTAAAAATCCGGATCTTATTGTTGCGGTTGGAGTGAAAATGGAATCCGGGAAATCTTTTAGTGAATTTAGAGATGTTGGTATGCACCATAGGTTCCGGTAATGCTATAATCCAAGGTTTAAAAGTCCTGTTAAGATGTAGTAATCTATTAAGGGTGCCAAGACTTGCCACACCCTAACATTCCAGCAAATCGGATTAATCATGGTGTAATGCCTTACCGACTCTAGTAATTCTAGGGGGTGTTGCATCGGAATGATCCATACCAATAATATTAGACTTAGATAAATTTTGCGGCTCCATAATATCTTTTCTCCTCCTACTTTTCTGTTGAGACCAAGCATCATCAGCGGTAGTTGCTAAATTCTCGAGAATCATTTGGGCGGATTCCCCGATTATGGGACTTGAAGGGGTTATAAAAGTGGCACCCGCATCAGAATAATGCGGGATCACTTCCTTAGTAGTATCAACTCCTCGTGCGGCACTTGTGATCCTAGATGTGGTGGCAGCTATAGGCTCCTTAAGGACGAGTGTTAGATAAATAAATATGTTGTAGATTCTTATTCCTCCTCCTCCTACTTCCTTGTTGAGACTCGGCCCCTTACGCATCGAATTATACGAACTCACATCATCGGCTTCGGTAATCCGGTGTAGCATTATTCATACCATTGTCTCTAATCTCTATTGGTAGATCTGCATATTTTCCAATAGGCACTGCCCATGATTTGATCGGCATAGTTTTTAAAATCCCCCTCCTTATCAACAAGCCCATTCGGACCTTGATTTAGAATTGCAAGTTCATTATTCAAATCCCGGGTAGTAATTGGGACGAGTGCTAAGCTGGAATCACTTTGGAGAGATAGGTGGATTATCGGTTTTCTTAGTAACCTTATTATTTACATTATAAGGTCTTAATTCGGGGTGAAGTTTAAAACATTGTTCCATGGTGTGTCCGAATAGGTGACGAGTGCTTGCAATACAAAGGTTGATATTCCATAACAATGGGTTGCCGGTATCCATTATTAGCGAGTGCCTAGCCAAACCCCATCCAAATAAGGTTGAGTAATGTCCCTTTCAACTAGAAATCTTGCATTGGAAATCCCGGTAACATTAGCAGAGGGGATATCGAGTTTGAGTGGCCTTCCCATAGCATCGGCTATATCATAGATGATTCTATGATTGTTAAAAGGAAGTTTTAAGTTAGGAGGCTGAACCACACTGGAACTATAGGTGGTTCTTTAGTTGGATCAAAGTCCATTGTCCACTTGAGGAGCTTCATTGGTTTCCCATCTATCATTATCACTTTTTTAGAAAAAACACCGTGCATAATCCTCCTCCTTAGCAAGCTGCAACATAATGTGTCTCTTCGTCAAAAACCCCTAATTTCCAACCGCCCACTAGCTTGAAATCATCAACGACTTTTCTCAAGATATCCATTTTAGGATGGCCAAATTGAAATTTCCCTACATATATATATATATATATATTTTTTTTGGCAAAATATATATATTTTTATTGAATAATGGAGGTCTTAAAACATACGACATGAGGAATGGCCAATAAGTCCCCATGTAAAAGAGTTCTAAAAAAGAAAAAGAAGAAGACAAAAATTCTGAAGAAGAGCTTGAGTTGCAAATTGTTTCCTTCCTAGAAGAAGCTCTCTTGGCCAACCAATTTGCGGGTTGGTTCCCCTCTCTATTAATATGACTCCATATAACAACTAGCACGGAGGATAACTTGAAGATCATATTAACCCAAGTAAGAATGTGCCATGGAACAGCAACTTCATTCAACAACATCTTTAATAAAAGCAATGAATCCATCTCCATATGAATATAATTATGCTTATTAATAAAGGCAGCTTTGAGACCCCGATAAGCGACAATAACTTCGGTTTCAAGGCTGTTATCTGCCATCACGGGAGCGAGAGAGAAACCGATTACAATTACCAATATGATCCCTGCAAATGGCCCCAATTCCAGCACCAATTGAAGAAAAACTCCCATCAGAATTGATTTTAACCCAAGGAGCCTTAGGTAATCTCCAAATAACAAGCTTGACCTTGTTAATAATAGGAATTTGCTTGGGAATTAATTATTTGTCTAGCCTTATGAACATAAATTAAACAATTCCGATAATATGTTGGATAGAGCAATCCTTGTTGTTGAAAATAGCATCATTCCTTCCCATCCATATAAACCAGAAGATAATAAGAGGAATGTAATAATCAGTAGAATCATTCCAATCATGCCAACATAACTCAATACTAAGCCATGAAAAAAATTTGGGAGAAAGCCCACGATTATCCAAAACAGATTTCCATACCTCTTGAACAACAAGGCACCTTATAAATATGTGAGGAATGGATTCTTCATCAGCATGACAAAATTGACAAATCGAATGTCCACGAATTCCCTTAAGTTTTAGAATGTCATCTGTTGGAAGAAACTTCTGAAAAGTCTCCAACAGAAAAAAGATATGGAAGGTGTTAAGAATTTATTCCATAGCTTCTTCCCCGATCATTAGTAGAACGAGATACCTCTAAATAGAAAATTAGACAAGCTTTGATTAGGTGGAATCTTTGTAACCAATTTATCTCTTTTGGCTGATTGAATAGGAATATTCAAAATCTTTTTTTGGGTTGCGGAATCAACACGGCTACTAAGCTTAGCGGTATCCCATTACGAATTGGTCCGGCAATCGGCTACTTTACGAATGGGATGATGAATGGAATGATGAATATTAAGATCAATCGAGAGACTCATTAAAAATCCACTTATCCCTCCAAAAATGAATTTTCCCATCCCGAAGCTCCCATACAAAAAGTTGTTCGATTGCTTCTCTAACTTTCGATAATTGCTTCCGAGTGATTTGAATTCCCATTCTTCGATTGTACTTGAGTAGGATGAATATTAGAACGAGTACTTCCCATGCAAAAACTTAGACCATAAGGAGTTCTTGGCTCTAAAGTTAATCCATTGCTTGCAATAAAAGGAAAAGGCGATTTCTTGAAAACTCTTAAAACCCAACCCACCACTAGCAATAGGTTTACAAACTTTATCCCAATTGGTCCGATGCATTTGTCTATGATGACCTTCCCAAAGAAACTTATTAAATATAATGGACGGTAATTTTTGTGTGCTTTTCTTCATCTTGATCATTTGAAGAATATAGAGAGGATAAGTAGTTAAAATACTCTTGAGAAGAGTGATTCTACTACCATTTGATAGAAATGAATTTGTCCGACATTGAATTTGAGCAGAAATTTTAGATACCACATCATCATAGTGGGAATGTCTAAGTTTACCTTTGATTAAAGGAAAACCCAAATACTTAAGAGGATATTTAGCCTCCACTAAATCCGAGTGAAATCTGCTATCCACTTTTTAGTATTAACATTGAATTTAGAACTAAACAAAAAATGACACTTGGACTTGTTAAAAGTCATACCAGAGACCTCTTCAAAATCACCCAAAACCTTCATTAAACTTCTTATGGAGTTTTTACTACCATTCCGAGAAAACTATGACATCATCGGCAAATGCAAGGTGGGAAATCGGTTGAGTGGATACGTGTTGAAAGCCAGGTATAAGGATGAGTGATGCGAACATTATTAAGAAGCTTGGAAAGGTAATCGAAAGCCGATATGAAAATATAAGGAGAAAGGGGGTCTCCTTGTTTAATGCCTCTACTCGCTTGAAAAAACCCATTACTCTCACCATTAATGAGAACAACTATAATAATTATTGCTTAACCACCTTGAAATGAGTCCACAGCGACGGAAGCTGAATCCTTTAGCATAAAGCACTTTAAGAATAAAGGACCAACTTATAGTATCAAAAGCCTTAGAAAGATCCGATTTAAAAATCGGATTAGAACCCCTACGAGGCTTATCGATATCGGTAAGCATTTCTTGAGCTAACAATATATTTTCACTAATACTTCTTCCTTTAACAAATGCTGATTGATTTTAAGAGATTAAAGTATCCATAAGAGGCTGAATTCTAGCCACAGAAGCTTGCTTGATGATTTTTGAAAAGGTTGAAGTGATGCTAATAGGTCTAAAGTCTTGCCAGACAATCCTTCTTTTTATCCTTTGGTATGAGAATAATTGAAGAGGATACAAAATACTTAGGGAGATCCATGCCACGAAAGAAAAGCTTAATAGCCTCAACAATATCCATCACGATAATGCGGAATTTCTTATAGAAATCGGGAGTAAACCCATCCGGACCAGTTGTCTTATTCTTGTCCAGAAGAATTAATGGAAGATAAAATTTCATCCTCATTAGGTATTACGGATAGATTTAATTCCCTAGCTAACTGCAAATCGGCTTGCATGAGATTAATAGAAAAGATATCGAGTTGGTATCTTGATAAGAGAAAAGGTTTTGAAAATATTGAACAACATCATCCCCGATTTCCGAGAAGTAGAAAGCCGACAATTATTAGAAGATTTAATTCTTTGAATTGTATTAATGGATCTTCTATGCTTAATAATAGCATGAAAAAATTTTGAATTCCTATCTCCATGAAGTAAATGGTTAAGCTAGCTGCTTCTGTTTAAGAAAGAGCTCTTCTGTAGCAATGCGGTTGCAACAAAACATTAGCATCCAGCGGATCTTTATCGGTTTTCCTCCCGACTTCCACTTCGATTTCAACACTGGGCCACCAAATTTTACGCTTTTTGAATATTATATGTAAGGTTCCAAAATTCGGTCAATTCCGATTAATTAAAGCCTTAGCAGCTGACTTATGGAGTTGCCATAACTTGATAAAGGATTAGCGGTAGAATAATTAGATGGAAGAATCCAATTATGCTTAACAACTTGATAACAAGTAGGGTGAGTAGACCATACATTTAAGTATGCGAAAGCATGATGTTTAGTATTAATAAAATGAGAGAATTGAACAAGCGAGGGAGCATGATACGAACCAAGTCTAGCTAAGTGCTTAACTTTGGAAAGACTAAACATATCGATCCAAAGTTGATTAGTAAAGATTCTATCCAACCTTTCATAAAGAGAACCTCTTCTCCAAGTGAATGGAGAACCTTGAGCCCAATATCAAATAGATTAGCAGCACTAACTTGGTTAGTAAAATTTAGCATATCTTGAAGATTAGGATTCCTTCCTCCTTTCTTTTCACTAGGGTGCAAAATGCGGTTAAAATCACCCCCACTATCCGGCCTTGACCATATTACGACCAATATCCTTTAAATGAGACCAAAGTTCGGATCTACCAGCAATAGTAGAAGAAGCATAAACAAAAGTAGCAAATCCTTTGAGCCGATCAAGCTCGAAATGTAGGTGTAAGAATTGAGGATTATCGATAAGAATATCGACTCTCGACTCCTTCCTACTAAAAAGCCGAGATCTTATTAGTAGAATTGTAGGCAAAAGAAAAACCGAGAAAACCTCCTTAAAAATCTATCAAAGTTCTTTTTCACCAAAGGTTCAAGAAGAACAATGACCCAAAATTTATGAACCACTGTTGAGACTTAAAATTCTGCTAAGGGAGCCGGGGTTGGCCACTCCCCTAACATTCCAACATAAAAAATTAATCATGAGTAGATCTACTTCCTCTAGTAAGCCTAGAAAAAGTAGCGGTATTAGAGGGGATAATATTAGATGCGATAATTGCTTTAATTCCTTCTTCTTCTTTGAATTTTGCACCATCCAATCTTCTTTCAAATCTGTATTGACAATATTCGAGTGATCGGAAGAATTAGAATCAAGTTACGTGAAGAATTCGAAATATAGGATAGTTAATAATAGCGAGTGAAACATCCTTAGCACGATAAGAAGATAATTACGCTACGATAACAACTTCATTCCCAATCCCATCAACGGTAATTGAACTTTCAGAATTTAAATTACCGGATACTTCATTAACGAGCAACAACATTACCGGAATAAAGATTATTAGCGACAATAGCATTTCCGGGAATAGCTAGATCCAAATCCTTATCTAATACATCAATAGCATTTGTAATGATAGAACCGAGAATTAAGTATACAATCAATAAGAGGATTCTCGGCGGAAATATTAGGATCGAAACATCGACGAAGCTGGATCGGCTAGGTTGTTGTTGTTCGAGGTAGAACAATTGTTTTTAGCGGATGCATTAGTCGAAGTTTTAACGGGTTCAATAGCAGCGAGAGAAATCTTGAATCACATTTGGAGTTGTCCGAACCACAATAGGAGTCCCTTAACAATATCGGGATTAAGGGTGACGGAATCGAGATGCTGCCCTCTTTGTGTATCGACGACGATTCTAGCCTTATATTTAGATGGCATAAGATTAGGATGAATTCTATAACAACCTTCCTTAGTATGACCAAACATTTTACAATGATTGCAATAAAAAGGTCTATGTTCCATTACAATAGATTGCCGATATCCATTATGTGGAGACCCCGACCAAATTTCATCAACATCTTGAAGTGTAATATCTCTTTCAACAAGGATTCTTGCCGAGGAAGGTACGGGACAGATTAAAGGTAGGCGAGATCTAATTTAAGTGGTTTTCCCAAAGCGGTACCAATTGCATAAAGGACTTGATGATTAAAGAAGCTGCAGTTTGAGATTAGGAATCTTAAACCATACTTGGAATAATAGGTGCTTCTGATTAGAATCAAATTCGGGAGACCATTTCGAGATTTTCATGTAAATACCCTCCACGATAATAAACTTCTTGGAAAATAAATTTGCATAATCCTCTTCATTAGAAAGTTTAATCATGATATGCCTACCATCAAAAAGACCCACTTTCCAAATACCGGTAAGCTTCAAATCTTGAAAGCATTTTCTAATTCTTTCCGATTTAGGATGTCCATATTGGAATTTCCCAACAAGTGTAAACTTATGTGCATCGACCGGGGAAGCCAATTCGGTTTCGAGAGAAGATCAAAGCGGGTTTTCCACCTTTCTTGATAATTGGCTTAATGAAAGAACATCCACTTTTACCGAAACGGCATCATGGTTGAGTTGGGGAAAGACAAGCTTATCGGAATCGACCAAATTCGAGCCCACCACATCCACGAAAGGAAGCCTTTCCGGCGGAATTACGTACGGCCATCCGAAAACAAAACAAGAACGGATTCAAGGAATTCGAAGGAATTGAATTCACCCAAATCAGAATTTAAAAAGAACAAGCCCGGAAACAAAAATTGGAAAAGATCCAATTTAGAAGCCGAGGAACACCGACAAAACATCCAATTCGGGGAACAAGAAACAATCTAAAGCACGAAGAACTTGAAGAAATCAAAGCAAACTTCGAGAATCCCTCCTAAAATTCCGGAGCTTCTCTCTCATCCCCATCTTTTTCCCTACATATATATATATATATATATATATATATATATATATATATATATATATATTAGCAAAAAGCAAAAAAATTCATTCAATCCAAAATTACATACATCCGATATATGGAATATCGATCGAGTCCCCAAAAAGTAAATGCCTTAATTGCTCAACAGGAGTAGTAGAAAAAGCTATAGTTTGGGAAGTATTAGCATGTTTTGCCAACTAGTTGGTTGGTTGATTGCCCTCTCTGTAGATATGTGTCCATTTAAGATTGAGGGAGCCAAAAGTGGAGATCGAGTTACGTGAAGATATACCAAATTCCGGGGAGGGGGAGATAAACCTTGCGGAATGTTAACTAGGCTGTTGTGAGTCGGATTCGATCCATACAAATTGATAATTCAAAGCCTTGGCGGTAATCAAAGCCCGATGTGCGGCTTACGGTTCGATTCAATGGGCTGATGTGGAGATAGTAGGTGCATGAAAGAACCATAAAGTACGTCCCGATGAATTTACGCAAATAGCTCCAATTCTGCGGCAGAAGGTGTATAAGCTGCCATCGATATTAATTTTAACCCATGGTGGAGGTGGAAGAGACCATTTCAGCAAAATAGGCTTTTTCCTTGGAGATGAGTCCAGCGGTGAGTGTTTACATAGGAAGCTACGAGCAATTTGCCACAATCCGATGAATGGTACGGGTTTTGTCTTCATATTTAGCAAGATTTCTTGCCATCCATACAAACCAACAGATTACTAAGGGTATA
Organism: Papilionanthe hookeriana x Papilionanthe teres; assembly: GCA_022702705.1. Lineage (NCBI taxonomy): Eukaryota > Viridiplantae > Streptophyta > Magnoliopsida > Asparagales > Orchidaceae > Papilionanthe > Papilionanthe hookeriana x Papilionanthe teres. The sequence goes on along the minus strand of CM040422.1, from coordinate 76,952,074 downwards.
TGGAACCATGATTCCTTTTTCCAGTCATCCCAGCAAGCCCCCAAATGAGACCAATTATAGCTGAGATGCTTCAACTTGAAATGTTGTAATACAATATTCCAAACCTGTTTAGTGACAACACACTGGAAAAAAAGATGAGAAATGGATTCCTCTTGACGGTGACATAACCGGCATACGGATGCGGATCTTAAACCTTTAAGTTTCGGTAAATCATCCATTGTGCAGATAATTATGGAACGAGTCTCCAGCGAGAAGAAAGACATTGAGGGAGATAAGAGCCTATTCCGGATTTTGTCTCTCCAGTAGTGTCGGGCCAAGAACATGTTGTGTTATGTATCATGCTTATTTAATGATTTCGATTCGACTTTTTCAGTAGAAGTCTATCAGGTTTATCAGATTTAATTGGGATTTGTAGAATTTGTTGAACACTGTCCTCAGCCAGAATCTCCCTTAGCATGTTGACATTCCATTGATCCTCCACCCAAAAATCAGAAACAGTGAGTTGGTGATTAATCTCAGCAGTGAACTTTAAAGTTCCTTCCCCAAGCCGATTATCATGATAGAAATTAACGGTCCCTTGCCAACCTCCCAACGGAAAGAATTGATTAGCCAATTCTCTAACTTTCAACGAGATATTTCCAATGCTTGGAATCCCCTTGCTTTGGCTTCGACGGAGTTAGGATGTAACTTCCGGCAATACTTATCATTCGAAATTTGGCCCACATTGTATCTTGTCTTCTAAATTTGATCCACTTGCTTGCAATAAAACAAATAGCTCATACGTTGGAAGCTTTTCATACCTAACCCCCCGGCTTTGAGTGGTTTGCACACTTTGTTCCATGCTGCCCGATAGATGCTTGTTTTGTTTGACCTTCCCACAAAAATTTGTTAAACATAGTTTCGATCGATTTCGAGTGCTCTTCTTCATTCTAACCATTTCGCAAATGATAGAGGGGAAAGTTGAGAGGATACTCTTCGGTAGAGCTACTCTACCACCATTTGATAGAAAAACGGTGGTCCGACAATTTAATGCTTGTTGTTATCTTTCTAACCACTTCATCATATTGGAGCTGCATTTCCTTCTTCCTTTAGTAAGTTGTACCCCTAAATATCTTAGAGGGAGGTACGCGTAGTAAATCCGGTGAGCTCTTTCATCCATCTGCGATAATTAAAACCTTTTCCAGCAAGAAATTGACATTTCTTCGATTTAGTTCAAGGCACTGCAACCATAGCCAAATGATACGTTAATTGTAATGTCTTTCTTACGACAAGCATGCTGCCATTAGTGAAAATGATAACATCATCGGCATAGGCCAAATGGTCGATGAAGCTGAGAAGAGCCATGCTTATAATGGAGGTAAGGATAGTGATTATGTGCAACATTCAAAATTCTGGAAAAATAATCAAAAGCTAATATGAATATGGTAGGAGAGAGTGGGTCTCCTTGCTTGAGACCCCTACCGGCTTTGAAGAATCCACGAGTTGCTACCATTAACTAGAACACTCGTAGTAAGCATTAGAAAGCCATCTACTGGATTAATGCACAAAAGGATGGGTGAAACCCTTGTGCCTTAAGTACAAGATCAATGAGCTGCCAGTTGAGAGTATCATAAGCTTTCTTAAGATCCAACTTGAGAATTAAATTATGCCCTCTACATCTTTTGTCGAGGTCCGGTAATAATTCTTGAGCCAACAAACGAGTTATCGATTATGGTTCTACCTGCACAAAAGCAGATTGGTTAGAGCTAATCAAATGATTAAGGTGTGGTTGTAGTCTCCCCACAAGAATCTTGCTAATGATTTTAGAGAAGGTAGTAGTGAGACTTATAGGTACGAAATCGAGTCCGATGAGATTTTTGGTTCTCTTTAGGGATAAGTACAATACTTGCGGCGAGTAAAAAATTTAGGAAGATCGGTCCCTAAGAAGAAGGATTGTACGGCTTGAACAAGATCGGCTCCCACAACTTCCCAAGCTTTAATATAAAATGTGGATGTGAAACCATCCGGGCCAGCAGTCCTGTTACCATCAATACTTTTTAGAGCCTGCAATATTTCCTGTTCATCTGGTAGGAAGGTTAAGTTAAGTTTCTTCACATAGTCAGAGTTATCAGAGAAAATATCAGCAACAAAGGAAGCAGATGATATTGGAGAAGCAGTAAACATATTCTGAAAATACTGGACAGCACTTTGGGAAATATTGGTTTGATCAGTGATCCAATTACCAGCATCATCCCTGATTTTAAGTATAGCATTAAGTTTCCTTCTATGTTTAATGATAGCATGGAAGTACCTAGAATTCCTATCCCCATAGAGAAATTTATCAACATCAGCTTTTTGTTGGAGGAAAAGTTCCTCCCTTTCCAAAGCTTGTAAGTATTGTGATTGGGCAGACCATAAATCCATGTGCACGGTTCCCTCCAGAATCATTTATAGCTTCCATCAACGGTACTTTGGCTTCGGCATCTTTGACCTTTTGGAAAACATCACCAAATTGCTGTTTGTTCCACATTCTTAATTGATATGCTACATTCTTATGCGGTCTCCATAATTTCACGAGGGGGTTACAAATAAGATAATCCGGTAAAACCCGGGCTCTTTTCACCATAGCTAGGAAATTGTTATGAGTACACCATACATTTAGGAACTCTGAGCTGTGAACATCCCTTATAAGAAGCTGTAAGAAATGCGAATCAATAGTGGTGAGTGATGCGAGGTAGTTCTATGTAAATGCTTGTACTGTGTAATTGGAAACATTTGCGACCAAGCATCATTGGTTAATACTCTATCCGATCTCTCTAACGGTTTACCTCTTTGCCATGTGAAAGGGGAACCAATGAATCCAATATCAAATAGCCCGAACTTGAGTAATATTTTGAGAAAATTGCAACATGGAGTTTAAATCGGGTGTTACGCCCCTTTCTTTTCACTTGGTTCTTTAATGCGGTTAAAGTCCCCACTCACAATCCAATTGGAAGGGTTGTTGAGGCCGATGCAGCACAATGTCGTCCAAAGCAATTCCCTATCCGATTGAGTACATCCGACATAAATGAAAGTGGCACTACCTTGAAGCTGATCCGAACCAAAATGTAAGTGCAAAAATTGATAATTATCAAACTTGATGGTACGAGTTCAACTCCTTTACGGTAAATACCCATATTTTGTTATTACGGTTAGAGTGGAAGTGAAATCCGAGGAAATTTTTTAGTGACTTTAGATATATTGGTATGCACCATTGGTTCGAGTAATGCTATAATCCAAAGTTTATGAGTCTGATTCGAGTGCAAAATTCTGTTAAGGGTGTTAGGACTAGCAATACTCCTAACATTCCAACAAAGGAGATTAATCATGGTGGATAGCCTTACCAGCCCTAGTGATCCTAGGGGTGTGACAGCTGAAGTATCCAAACCTATGATGTTTGATTTAGATAGATCCTGTAGCTCCATAATGTCTTTTCTCCTTCTCCTACTCTTTTGTTGAGACCAAACACCTTCTACTGTTGTGGCTAGATTTTCAAGTACAGTTAGAGTCTTGCCCCGTAACGGGTTCGATAGGGGAGATAAAAGTGGCACTCGCTTCGAGCTTATAGGGACATCGCGGTAGAGTACTGTTTCCACCATGTTGGGGTTATTATCGGGATTTCGAGTTCTATTGGGGGATCGGTGTATCGTCCGATATCTAAACGACTGTACTGCACAACTAGATCAGTATGAAGTAGAGGAGGTTGCCCATCAGTATTGGAAGCCATGACCTCAATGTGTTCAGAGTTCAATTCCTGGCCACCAGGGACTGGAACTGATGGAATAGTTGGAGGCAAAGTGTTGAGCTCCTTCTTCTTAGCAGAATTGTTCACATTATAAGGTCTTAATTCAGGGTGTAGTTTAAAGCATTGTTCCATGGTATGACCGAATAGGTGGCGGTGTTTACAATACGGTGGGCGATATTCCATAACAATAGGTGCGCAGGTACCCATTATTGGCGAGTCCCCAACCAAACCCCATCTATATAGGGTTGAGTGATATCCCTTTCTACTAGAAATGCGGCATTAGAGATCCTTGTAGCATTAGGCGATGGGATGTCCAGCTTGAGTGGTCTCCCCATGGAATCGGCAATATCATAAATGATTCTATGATTGTTGAAGAGGAGTTTTAAATTGGGAGAGTTTGAACCAAACGGGAACAATAGGTGGTTCTTTAGTAGGATCAAAATCTAATGTCCACTTTAGTAACTTCATTGGTTTCCCATCTATCATGATCACTTTTTAAGAGAAAATTTGGGCATAATCCTCCTCCAAAGCTATTTGCAACATTATATGTCTGTCGTCAAAAACCCCTATTTTCCAATTGCCTACCAGTTTAAAATCATCAATTGCTTTCCTTAAAACATCGAAGCTTGGGATGTCCAACTGGAACTTCCCAACCAATGTGAACTCGTATGGTTCGGACGGTTTTGAAGTTCCTCCTCGGTGAATATTAGTGCCGGTTTTCTGCCTTCCTTGTGCATTTCCTGATGAATTCGCACTCGGCTTTCCCCTCCATGGCATCATGAAACAAGCGGGGAACACTAATTTATCACCGAGGGTAGTGCCACCTTCTTTCCTCAAAATGACTTCGACAAAAGTGCCCCTTCCAATGAAGTGAGGATCGGCTCGAGTGAGGTCTCGGGCCATTCCTCGATGTAACGGTAACTCAACAAAATTTGAACAAGAAAGAGCCCGAGAAAGGAGAAAACACTCCCCCACCCCAAACCAAGAAACAAACAGAAAAAAGGAGACTTCCTGCTATCTTCCGACCACCTTCCACCACCTTGAACAGCACAGCCGCCAACTCTGTCCACTAGCTCCATTGAAACCCTAGCAGAGCAATTCCAGCCGCCACTCCCATGGTTTATATATATATATATATATATATATATATATATTACTTTTAATTTGAAAATTCAACATTATTTTTTTTACATTTCTTACTTTTTTATAAACACTATCCCTGTGGGATCGATAACCAGGACTCCACTAGAGCCCTGTATTACTTAAATGATACATATACTTGCGTTTAAAATTGTGACTTTTAGAATAATTATTATAAAATCTAAATATAAATTCATAAGTAAAAGTAACCATCACACATCAAGTTTTTGAAGCCATTTGCCAGGAATTAAACATTCTAAAAAGTGGTATCAAATTCTTGTATTTAAAAGCATATATAAAGTCGCATCACATCAATAATCAGCATCATCATCCTTTCAAAAGCTTGCAGAATCAAACTGAGCATACCATGGAAAAGGTGGACATACAACACTCTGATCTCCTCTAATAAGTCTCTCCAAATAAGTGTTGTACTTCTCCTCATAATCGCTATGTCTTCCTAAATATTAATCATTTTAAGATTTGATACCTTATCCATAGCATAATCCATACTATCCATCATAGTCTACAGTATTTTAGATTTTGAATCAGGACTGAATCTACCACGAGATTTAGAAGCTCTAAATGTAGAAGCATGTGATGTAGAAGCACCAGAACTTCATCTATACCTAAAAATTGCATGTTCAGAGTAAGACTTCACATTCACCCTTGTAATGGGCATCAGAGGTTGAATAATCTTCTCTTAACTATCATATTTAACACCAGCTTGCTCACATAAATAAAAGATTAAGGAAGAGAATCCTAAACCTGCAGTAGTAGTTGCACTAGCAGAATTGGTAATAATCTGATCTGTGAGAGATCCAATATTAATCTGTTTATATTGCTAAATGCAGTAGTTCAGTGTAGCCCTCTCTCTGGTCACTTCACTAAGATGATTAGTTGGGAGTAGATGAGCAGAAATAAAATAATGCCATGCCTTCGTTGTGGCATTATTTTTTAATGTAGAGAATGTTACTCTTCTACCAACTGTGATTTTCCACAAACCTCTTCATGTATTTAACGAAGATATAATCTCATAGTTTCTCTTCCGTAGGATTGTAATTAGAATAAAAATACAAAGTATCCGTAGGCATTTTGTTTAATGAGTTGATTACCTCAGGTGTCACCATCACTAGATCGTCTTCAGATTGAGGGAGATTTGCATAAAACTCCCTAACTATAGAGATCACCGCAACAGCAGAGAAACAGCATAATCGATCTTACTATCGGTGAACTATAAGATCTTCTACTTCACGTTGATTTTTAAAACATTGCTCATTAATCAACTTCCTCGATTGAAGTGCTTCGGCATGATGATCCGAAGCCTTATAACTTACAAATTTGTTTGAATCAAATGTACCTTTCCCCTCTCTTCTCTACATTCTTGGTGTCATTCTAAAATTTGTAAAGAAATTCACAATAAATTCAAAAATCAATTTAAACTCACTAGATCTAACTTCTAAAAGCTTAAACTTACTCTTCCATGTAAAATCCACTAATTTTTATCAAATTTTTACCATGAATAGTAAAATTTCAAAATTTTCGTAATAAGCTCAAAATCTATGGTGAAAATAAAAAAAATTTTACACAAAATAGAAGCTTTAACCTTAAGAAGATGAAATCTTCACTTAGAGGGATGCTCTAGATGTAAAGATGTGAAAGCATGGGGAAGAAAATGATAAAATGGGGAAGAAATGGTGGTTTTCGCCACTTAAAACAATCATAAACCAATTTTCCATCTCTTCCAGCTCATTTAATTGCAATAATCTTGCTTTAGCAGCATCCTTTAAATTATAATTAAATTCCTTAATAGCTCAATAAGCTTTTTGCTCAAGTTTCGCTGGTAAATGACAAGCTTTTCCATAAATTAACCTGATTGATGACATTCTTTAGGAATTCTATGTGCAGTTCTATAAGCCTACAAAGAAAAATCAAGTCTGACTAACCAAACCATTTTTGTTGCATTAATAGATTTTTTAGAATTCCATTGATTTCTTGATTAGAAACTTCAGCCAAACCTCTTATCTGAGGATGATAAGATGTATAAAATCGATGACAAATTCAATTTTTCTTTAATAATTTTTCTATTAACACATTTTTGAAATGACTTCCCCCATTAGTTATGATAACTCTTATCATTCTAAATCTACAAATATATTTGCTTTTAAGAACTTTGCAAAACTTTAAGCATCACATTGAGATAAAGCAATAACTTTTATCCATCTAGACACATAGTCTACTGCTAACAGTATATATAAATTTCTAAAGAATTTTTAAATGGTCCCATGAAATCTAATCCCCAAAAGTCAAATATTTTAATTTCTGAAATATAATTGAGAGGCATCTCATTTCTTCTAGAAATATTACCTACACGTTGACACTAATAACAATTTTTATTATAAGTATTTACATCTCTAAAAATAATAGACCAATAAAATCTAGATTGCAAGATTTTATATGTTGTTTTATCAACACCAAAATGTCCCTAAAAATCAGAATTATGACATTTTTGGAAAATTTCAAAAGTCTCTTCTAAAGGCACACATCTTCAAATAATTAAATCGTTCCCTTATTTATATAAATGGTTCATCCCAAAAATAAGTCTTAGCTTCAGATAAAAAATTCCTCTTTTGTTGGTGTGTTAGATCATAAGAAAAAATGTTACTATAATAAAGTTCACAATGTCTGCATACCACATAATACGCCATTCAGTAATATTGAACAATTTTTCATCTCGATAAATGTTCATTAATTTCTTCTTCAAAATAAAGTGAATTCTCATAATCATGCCTGGACAGATGATCAACAATTTGATTATCAGCTCCCTTTCTATCTACTATTTCAAAATCAAATTCTTACAAAAGAAGATCCCATCTTATCATTTAGGTTTTGCATCCTTCTTTTTCATTAATACTTTATAGTAGAATGATCAGTATGCACCACACATTTAGTTTCAATTAAATATGATCTGAAATTTTCAGAGGTAAATACTATTACTGATAACTCTTTCTCAATTGTGGTATAATTAATTTTAGCTTTATTAAGAGTTTTACTACCATAGTAAATTACTTCAAAAATTTTATCATATTTCTATCCCAAAACAGCTCAAATAGCATAATTACTTGTACCACACATTAATTCAAATGGCTTTTTTAATATGGTGAAACAATAACTGGTGCAGTGATTAATTTCTCTTTTAAAAGTTCAAAAGGTTTTTGACAATCTTTATCAAAATTGAAAATAACATCTTTTTTGAGCAAATGGCATAGAGGCTTATAAATTTTTGAAAAATATTTAATATAACGCCTATAGAATCTAGCAAGTCCCAAATAACTTCTAATTTCACTCAAATTTTTTGGATGATGTAAATTAGCGATCACTTGAATTTTTGTAGGATCTACTTCCATACATTTATTAGAAATGTGATGTCCTAAAATAATTCCTCCTGCTACCATAAACTAGCATTTTTCCCAATTAAGAACTTAGTTTATTTCTTCAAAGCGTTTAAGAACTACTGATAAATGTTCTAAACATGATTCAAACGATATTCTAAACACCGAAAAATCGTCTATAAAAACTTCAATTCCTTTTTTTATTAAATCAAAGAAAATAATCATCATACATATTTAAAAAGTAGTAAGGGCATTACATAAAACAAAGAGCATTCTTCTAAAAGCAAAAGTGTCATAAGGTCTGGTAAACGTTATTTTATCTTTATCCTCATAAGTAATTTGTATTTGTTGATAACCAATATATCCATTGATACACCAAAAATATATAGTATTTTTATGCACATTTTTATACCTATTTTAGATGATATTACACTTTAATTGAAGGTATTTTTGTGTTTTTCTTACAGGTATGATTAAAATGAGTGATTGTGATGAAAGGAGCAAAAAAGGATTAAATTTTGAGCAAAAATGAAAGGTGTGCAAAATTAGCCTTTGGTGCCTAAGCGCCGATGGCTGGTGCATAAGCACGACAGTTAAAAGTGATGAATTAAACCAAATTTGGTGCCATTTTCAAGGGTTTTAAGCAACTTTTAGTTTAAACTTCCTTAACATCTTTTTAGCGGCAAATTCGTATGAAGATATGCATCTTTTCGTAGTAGATACATTAAATATGGACATGATTTGAAGAAACACCAAAGCACCTTTTGAAAAATTATTAAAATGAAGACTTAAGATCAGAAAAAGAGAAGAGTTTTGAAAAGAAAATTTGGTGGGAGAAATTGGAGGAAAGCTTGAAGTGGTTAAAGGGAAAGAGGAAGAAAGTGTCTTCTTCTCACCATATTTTGTTTACCTTTTCACTTTACATTATCCTAGTTTGTATTAAAATTTAGGAGAGTCAATCCTTAAGGGGTAAAGTTTTAGTGGAACTTCAAGAGTCTTGTGGAGAGGATTTTCATATAATTATTCATCTTTGTTTATACATTTGATTTTAAAGTAAGATATTGTGTTTTCATTATGATTTCTACTTTCAAATCAAATTGTGTTTGTGTTTTCTCCTTGAGTTCTAAGTATTTTCTTTATCTTTTCCTTTTTAAATGTTGCAGTAATTAAATTATGGAAGGAAGTTGTGTGAAGTATAAGTGTTTGATGTTGGAAGAAGTTTTGATGATTCCACTGTCTTGCACTTCATTTACCTCTTAATTTGGCAAATTGAATGTTAAAATTTTTTGTGAGAACATGTAAGAACTAATGTGGTATTATCTCAATTGACAATTGGAGAGAATCACATGAAGTTGTATGAGTGAGAATTGTAGTCCATATAGTTGAGTGCAAATAAATAGGGAGATATGCTTTTGATTGGGTGTAGAATTAGAGGACTTTAGAGTGGCAGGCTAAAGCCCCTAATTTGGTTTGATGTTTTAATTTTTGTTATGAGATGTTAGCCCCCAGGTGGAGGGAAAAGAGGGAGCTTTAAAGTGAGACCCATCTACAAGATTTCAAAACTTCAAATTAACCTCTGTTTTTTATAGAAACAAGTAAGATTAAAGAATATAACTACTCCTATTTAGCACAACACATTTAGGTACTTCCACAACAAAATTTCATAATTATTACTGATTCATTGAAAGAGGGAAAAGATATTTTATTCTCATTTTCTTTCATACCATTTAAGAGACTTATTGATTTTAGTTGCTTACTATATTTTTTCTAAAAAAATTAGTAAAATGAATTAAAAATTTTTAGTTATAAAACATAACTTGCAAAATCACTTTGAAAAGAAAAAGTTTGTTTTTCTTTTTTCTTTAAATTATTAGGCATTTCCTTGTGGGTTTGATATCGCAGGACTTAATCAGAAAGTCTTATATTACTTGATAAGTGATACGTATACTTGTGTAGAATCCCATATTAAAAATAATTAAAGTTGATTTCTTATTTGATTTAGAATCAAGTTTTTGGTATCATTGTAAAGAAAGAGATATTATCATTGAGAAGAAATATAAAGTGTAAAACGTAAGCATAAATATTCGGGGATCATGTTTTTGGCGTCATTGTCGGGGAAATTAATTAAAATACTTTTTAAAGAAAATTCAAGGAAAACCAAATTTTTACTTTTTCCTTGCTTTTGTTATTATATTTTATTTTATTTTGTTTTATATTTGTGTAAGTGTAGTTCAGGTTCTGAAGGACTTGTTCTTTATGATTCTGAATTAGAAAGAACTATAAGAAAAATCAGAAAATTTAAAAATACAGAAAAAGACAAATATTCAAGAAATGGAGAATCATAATGTTGAAATCTATCAGGAATTCATATTTTTAAGAGAATATACTAACCCTACATTAGATTAAACTCATGGTAGTATTTAAAACACTTTTGTAGTAGCCAATTCATTTGAACTTAAACCTGTTATTATCCAGATAGTATCAAATAGTCAGATTGGGGGAGAACCAACTGAATATCTTAATTTACATCTTGCCAATTTTTTAGAATTGTGTGCTACTTTTAAATACGATGGTGTTTTTGACGATGCTATTAGACTTAGACTTTTTCATTTTTCACTGAGGTATAAATGAGCCCATTCACCTGGATCAATCAGAACTGGGGGTGATTTAGTGCAAAAATTCCTTGCTAAATATTTTCCACCATAAAAAACTACGAAGCTTAGAAATGATATTACATCTTTTTGTTAGTTTGAATGGGAATCTATTTATGAATCATGAGAAAATTTTGAAGATCTTCTAAACAAAGTGTCGACATCATTTGATACCAGATTGGTTAATAATTCAAACATTTTACAATGGATTAGCTGGATCTCTTAGATCAATTATCTATGCCGCTGCTGGTGGTTCATTAATATCTAAACAGTTTTCTACCGCATATTCTTTAATTGAAGAAATGACTACTAATAATTTTTAATGGCCTTCTGAAAGGTTAAACCCTAATAAGGTAGCCAATATTAATGAAAATGATGCTTTTGCAATGCTAGCAAATCAAGTTGCTGCTATTTCAAGGAAGATAAACCAATTTGGAATGAATTTTTCTCGCCAATTTCCATGATTGAAGAAAATTTATTAGGACAAATGGTTGATTCTCAAGCATCATTAGAAAATTTGAATTTCATAAACAAACATAATAACCCATATTTGAATTATTATAACCTAGGTTGGAAGAACCATCTAAACTTTAACCGGAACAATAATAATCAAGGTCGTAGTAATTAACAATGGGGGAACAATTAAGTAAACCTGTTGGGAAACTGAAACAACTAAGGGAATAATAATTATAGACCAACCTATCCTGTAAGTTTTAATAATTCTTCACAATTTAAATAGAAGAAGTTGTCTATTGAAGAAGTGGTGTTATAAATGGGAAATACATTGCAAACTCAAGGAACTACAATCATAAATATTAAGAATCAATTGGGACAAATTGCCAATAAAAGATCCCAATGAACACTTCCTAGTAATACAGAAGTAAATCCAAGAGACAAGAAAATAACAAATAAAAGATATTCAATTAAGAAGTGGAAGAGAGTTGGAAGGTAGAGTTCAAAAAGAGATTGAAGTAGAGAAAAAAGAGATTGAAAATCCAAAAGAGGACATTCAGAAAGGTTTGAAAAGACTTATTTCTCCACCTAAGATTGATTTAGAAAAGCCACCACCTCATTTCCTCAGAGACTTTGACAACAAAAGTTGGATAAGCAATTTTCAATGTTCTTAGAAATATTTAAGAAGCTTACAATCGAAATTCCATTTGCTGAAGCCTTAAAAAAAATGACAAGCTGTGTGAATTTTATGAAGGATATTCTCTACAGAAAGAGGAAGTTTGAAGATAATGAAACTGTCACACTTAGTGAGGAGTGCAGTGCAATAATTCAGAAAAAGCTTCCTGAAAAACTTAAATATCCTGGTAGTTTCACAATTCCATGTGCGATCGGAGATAAATTTCATGGGAAAGCTTTATGTGATTTGGGTACAAGAATTAATCTTATGCCATTATCTGTATTCAAAAGACTGAGATTAGGAAAAATAACCCCGACTACTATCACCCTACTATTAGAGGATCGTTCGATCACATATCCTAAAGGAATTATAAAAGATGTTTTAGTGAAGGTGGTTCAATTTATCTTTCATATTGATTTCATTGGGCTAGATATAGAGGAAGATAAAGAGATACCCATAATTTTAATAAGACCTTTCCTAGCCATAGGCAGAGCAATGATAAATATGCAAAAAGGGGAATTAACTATACGAGTTAATGATTAAACTATTACATTCAACTGAGAAAGAGTTACTGGTTATATTATTTGCCTTTGATAAATTCAGCTTAAATTTAATTGGAGCAAAATGTGTGGTGCATACTGACCATTCTGCTATTAAGTATTTAATGAAAAAGAAGGATGCAACCTAGACTGATAAGATGGATTCTTCTTTTGCAAGAATTTGATTTTGAAATAGTAGATAGGAAGGGTGTTGATAATCAACTTGTTGATCATCTGCCCATGCTTGATTTTGAAAAATCTCTCTGCCTTGAAAAGGAAATTAATGAACATTTCTCTGATGAAAAATTATTCACTATCAATGAGTGGCATATTCCGTGGTGTGTCGTCATTGTAAACTTTATTGTCTGTGATATTTTACCCTATGATTTGACATACCAAGAGAGAAATTTTTATGTGAAGCTAAGACTTATTTTCGTGATGACCCGTTTTTATATAAACAAGGAAAAGATCAAATTATTCGAAGATGTGAGCGTTTATAAGAAACTTTTTAAATTATTCAAAAATATCATAATTTTGACTATGGGGGACATTTTGGTGTTGATAATACTACATATAAAATCTTACAATCTTGATTTTATGGCCTACAACTTTTCAGAATGTTAATGTTTATATTAAAAATTGTGATTGATGTCAACGTGTAGGTAATATTTCTAGAAAAAATGAGATGCACCTAAATTACATATTGGAAGTTGAAATATTTAACGTTCGGGGATTAGATTTCATGCGATCATTTTTATCGTCTTTTAAAATAATATACATTTTGATAGCAGTAGACTATGTATCCAAATGGATAGAAGCTGTTGATTTACCTCGATGTGATGCTTAAAATGTTGCAAAATTTTTAAGAAAGAATATATTTTACAGATTTGGAATACCAAGTGTTATCATAACTGATGGGAGAAGTCATTTTAGAAATGTAATTATGAAAAAACTAGTAAAGATATATCATATTAATCATCGCATTGCTACTGCTTATCATCTGCAAACTAGTAATTTGGTTAAATTATCCAATTATGAAATTAAAAGAATATTGGAAAAGACTGTTAATCCAAACATGAAGGATTGGTCAATCAAACTTGATTATGCTTTGTGGGCCTATAGGACTGCATACAAAACTCCTATAGGAACGTCCCTATATAGGTTAATTTTTGGGAAAGCTAGTCATTTACCAGTTGAACTTAAGCATAAACCATATTGGGCTTTTAAAGAGTTCAATTATAATTTGAAAGATGCTGGTGAAAAGAGATTGTTGTAATTAAATGAGTTTGAAGAAATTAGGAATGAATCTTTATAAAGAAAAGATGAAGTTATGGCATGATCGGAAGATTCTTACTAAAAAACTTGAGCTAAGACAACAAGTTTTGTTATATAATGCTAGATTAAAAATTTTTACTGGAAAAGTTAAGTCCAAGTGGATGGGCCCATTTATTGTGATGAAAGTTTGTTCCTATGGAGCTGTGGATATTAAAGATCCTAAGATTGGAAAAGTATTCAAAGTCAACAGTCATAGAATAAAACCCTTTTTTAGCCGTTTAATCTAAATTTGATGACAATCGGATGTTGGGACACTCAGAATAAGCTCTGGGTATGTCAAGATGAACACGTTAAACCAAGCGCTTTATGGGAGACAACCCATATTTATCGATGTGCTTCATTTTATGTTCACTTTGAGTGCTTTTGTTTGGTTTGATTTGAGAAAATGTGGTAGTATTTTGAAGTTTTGGTGATATAGTGGTATTTATTAGACCTTAATTGATGACTTAAAGGAGTCATAATGAAAATTTGGATGTTTAGCATAACTGGGCTAGAATGAGCACTGGTGCTTATGCGCTAGATGTTGACTCTTAGGCACCACAGTTAAAAGAACGTGATAAATGTGGTTTTAGAAGTCTAAATTGTCTGTAAATGGTTTTTGGAGTTATTGAGGAGTTAAAACACGTCTAGGGTAGATTTTAGAGACTTTCCAAGTCTATAAAAAAGGCCCAGAATTAAGAGATACTTGCCCCAGTTCTTATTTTCACTTCTAAGTCTTAAGGAAGAGTATTTTTGAAAGCAAAATGTCTTCTTGGGAGAGCAAAGTTAAGAAGAAAGAAAAGCTAACAAGAAGAAATTCATTTGTGAGAATGCGTAAGAGTTATACAACGAGTTTATAGCCGCTAGTATTCAAGGAATTACAAAAAGGATATTGAAGATCGAGGCTGATGTGGCTTCAATCGAAGCAAAGGTAAATGAAACTAACACACATTTAGTGCACATTGGATGGAAACTGAAAATGTATTTCAGTCATACAAGTCATGTGGAAGAAGCGGATAAAGCGATGTTTCTGAAGAAAAAATGGTTAAAAGAAGATAATTTAAGAGTTTTCAACCATCACCCATTTTATCAAATTTACATTCGAGATGGTTCAAATGGAACTAATGGTGTTTCAGGATATATTCCACCTAATGGAGAATTGAATTAAATACAAGCGTGGTCTTGTGATTTAGTTATCTATGTTTAGTGTTTAGTGTTTATGATTGTAGTATTGTTTGTTTAGTGTTTGTGTTTTAAGTGTGTTGTATATTAATTATGTCATTTTGCATTTAATTTTATGTGTAAGAAACATGTGTCTTGGAAAATTTCATCCAAGGAATTTGGATCAAAATTTTTAGTTGTATTAAGTGTTTTGATTTTAATGAAATATATGTTTGTATGTGAAATTTGTGTGAATTGATTGATATTTAAGTGATATTTTGGAGTATTTGAGTGTGTATGGTGTAAAAATAACTATTTAAATTTTTTAACAGTGATAAACTAGGACTATTGGTGCAATTTAATTAATTGACAAAATCTGTGCACTGGTGCCTGAGCGCCAAACCCTCAACGCACAAGTGCCAACACTCACGTTTATGCGTCAAATTCTCGCGCATAGGCACCAGTTCATGAAAGATGGTTTACAGGCGTTAAAATCCCAAAAATAGACATTTTATTACCACACTATCACCTTAAACCTCCCAAAGTCGTGATAAGCTTCCTAAGACTTCACTTAATTTGATTGATTTTGAGCTGATTTCGACGAAATTTGTTAGATCTGAACTTCTTAAGGTATGAGCACTTCCCCTAAGCAAAAATTTTTATTTTCACCATGTATTTTGAGTACATTCATGAGAAATGTGAATATCACTATATATGGTGAAAATTTGAGAAAAAGCTTAGGAATAGCTTGGATTAAGTAGATTGTACCTTTAGAAGTTAAGTTTAGTAAGTTTAATTTCATTTAGGAATTTTTGGTGAATATTTTTGAAATTTTTAGAAATGTCTCCAAAATCAAAGCATTCGAAGGTGAAGGATAGATTTTATTCAGACAAGTTTGTCAGTTCTAGAGTAGAGGATTGTTATGTTAATGTGTTGTCATCGCAAAAGTTGATTCCTGAGTGAGTTTTTAGTAAACCGGGGGGAGATATTGAAGAAATGATTGCTCAAAAAAATTGGAAAAATTACTGTTGCTTCTCCACTGTTGCTATTTTTTCTGTGGTAAGAGAGTTATATGCTAACTTGCCTACAACAAAGGAAAATTTGGTGATAGTTTGAGGACAACAAGTTAACTTTTCTCCTGCGGTAATCAATACCTTTTACCTACTACCTCTTGAAATATTATATTATTATGCAAATTATCATCCTACGAAAGGGGAATTAGATGAGATTATGTCTTTTCTTAATAATGGAAGAGGTCTTTAGAAAATCACAAATGAAAGGAGAGTGAATTTCCAAGCCTCAAAGTTAAATGCCACCTCCAAGGCTTTGCATTATTTTATCTCATCTAAGTTATTACCGTTGAATCATGTTAGCGATGTTACGAGAGAAAGAGCTATTATAAATTATTGTATTCAGTAATGAAAGCCGATAGAAATTGAAGTTATTATTTTAGATTATATCATCAACTGTGCCAAAGTTGTTACTGCTGCAGGTATGGGATTTCCTTCCCTGATTCATTCACTTTATGAACAGTCCGGTGTTAAGTTTGAAACTTGGGATGAGGTTCTTTAGCCACTTAGAACTATTACCAGTGTAAATGTGAACATTTACACTGTGCAATCAGAATTTGGCTAGAAAGGAGGATTTGTTAGAGCTCCTAGTTCTGCTGCTTCTACTTCTCGTGCTTCTATTTTGCAAGCATCATCATCTTGAGGTGAGTCTTTTGATTCATAGGCTGGATTACTATAGAAGATTTTGAAGAAGGTACGTCTAACTAGAGAACATGTTAAGGATATAGATGGGAAGGTGGAAATCATTGAGAGATATATTTAGAAACATGATGAGTATAAGGAAATTTATCAGTAATATATGGACAGTCTGATTAGAGGAGATCGCAGTGCTGAGATGCCTCCGCATTCTTATTATATTCCATATGTTCCTTCTAGAGATTGGAACGAGGAAGATAATGATGAAGAGGATGATGATTAGGATTTTTATTTGCTGAGTCTATGATGTTTTTATTTTTGTTTTGTGATGTTTTGAATTTTTATTGTTTGATGTATTTTTTATGAACTCTGATATAGGTGGACTTTAGTTGGATTATTTTTGTTGTGCATATTCAAATATATCTGTGTTGGATTGATGTTTTGTGTTAGTTATAATGTTGTGATGTGTTTGTGCTAGTATATGTTTTAATGTAGTTTTAGTGTATTGTGTTTTTAGTTGTGTATAATTTAATTCCAAAAACTGTTAGGAAAATTTAGAACACTATTAAAAACCACAATTTAAATTGCATGTATAAACTTTTCAAGATTTGCTACCATGCATTTTCTAGTATAGTTGTGATTTTTGTTATGTTAAATTGTTGATCTCATTTTTGGTGAGGTCTTTTCTTTCCTTTTAGTGCTTTGGATCTAGCCATAGGATTTCTCCTTGACTATTCTAGAAAACTAAAAATGGAACCCACCATTTAGAAATTCAAACCAAATCTTGATTCTCTTTAGAATCTTACATAGATGGTCATCAACCTACAAATCACTTGGAAGGTTGGGACCAATGTGTAGGAAGACAAAGATGAACTCCTATAGAATGTTCAAGCCTTAGGACTACCCTGGGTGGCATGGTCTTGGTGAGGACTGGCTTGCACACACTACACTCCTACACTCATCGTAAACCCTGAATCATCCTTACCCAGTCTTGACCCCTGGTTCATTCGAGAACTCATGTGGCTAAGTCCGAACCCCAAGCTCATTGGCTAGAGGGTTAGGAACAACATATGAGAAGTTCAAAATGAACACCTTCTTGGTTCATGGCTCATTCTAAGCTTTTCTACACCCCCTCAACCATACCCAAATTCCATTTTACTAAAATTTCTGGTTTTGGCATTCGGTCCTCAAGCCTACCCAAAATTACCTAAATTGCCCCTACAACCCCAAAAATCTCCAAAAATTCCCAAAAATTACCCAAAATTCCTAAAAATCCTAAAAATCATTTTAAAACAATTCCCAATACCCTCCAAATAACTTCTCAATACCCTAAATACCCTTTTAGCCCAAAAGATCCAAAAATTCCTAGAAAATTCAAAAAAACCCCAAATATTTCCAATTTCATTTTGTTCAACTACACCATAAGCCAATTTTGTAAATTTAACCAATTTTTATCAAATCCCCAATTTGGCCCATTTTTAACCTAAATGGACCCAATGTCAAACCAAATCAACCCATCTGACCTCAATTTTTCCCAATTTAAATTCTAAACTTTGATTCAACATTCCCAATACTAATCTAAACCAAATATATGGCCAAATTGATTCACATTTGAGTTCAATTGCATTTGAAACCTAAATCCCCAATTTTGCCTAACTAATCCAAAAACTCCCAATTAACCTAACGTCAACTTTTTCCTTCCAATTTCAATCATAAACCATCCATGACATTCGGATGAAGCCCGTGAAACCTTCAATTGTCCCAATTTGAGACTAAGATTAACCTAAATCCATTTGAAAACCAAAAATACCCCATTTTAACCTAAAGTGAATTGATGCCATAAACCTACCAAATTGATTGGCCTAATCCTAAAATTTCTTCCTAATGGATGTTGGGAACTCTTCAATACATTCCCCTAAACCATTTGAAACTTTAAATTGGGTCTAAACCCCACCTTAAACCAAATTGGGCCAAACTTGATCCAACCTTACCCAAATTAACCAAAAATCCTAAAATCGACCTAATTGACCTTTCAATTGAACTCAAAACCTTTCCATGTCTTCATGAAAGTTATTCATGGCAATCATTTCTATAATGTTGCTCAAGACACTTGAACCTAAATCAAACTCAAACTCAAGTTAGCCCATCCTAAACCCAAGTGAGCCAAATTGAACCTATGGCCTAACCAAACCAAATTGAACCAATGTGGCTAAACTAACTCTTCCACAACCATCATTTGAACCCTAGGAACCACCTTAGATCCACCTAGCCCAAGCTAAGTGAGAAATGGACCAAGGGTACCCCATTTTAAGGGATCTCTTCCCTTAAGTGGATAAAACCTCTTTTGCCTTCCCCCAAATCCTTCCCATAACTGATTAATCACCATTAAACCCTCCCACCTAACTCACCTGACCTGGGCCCAGCTCCCTTGTCCTTGCCGGCCGGCCTAATCACTAGAGGTGGTCAAAACTGAGAGCCACCACTAGCCTAAACTCACCCAAATCTCCCCAACTATCCACCTTGGCCAAATTAAACCATGGAGCCTCTCTGCCCTCCACCTAAGCAATTGAATCCACCCCTCAATTGAACCCAAGCTCAGCCCTATGGCCCTGGCCATTTAAACACCTCTCCTTGGCCATGAGAAGAGTGTTGAAGTTTTTCTCAACAGAACCCCCAAATCATCCCCAGAGCTTCTCCCAGTCTAGAGTAGAAGAACACCACTGCTTTCCTGTCTCAATCTCCACTGGTTGAGCTCAGTTTCATAGCTCAATCTCAGGCCAGAAATAGGACAACCCTTGAAACTCCACAGAAACCTAATTAACTCTTCCCACGCCTTCACCAGAGGTAGAGAAGAAGTTCCCCAGTAAAAGCCCCCTCACCATACCAGCCATTTGTCCTATCGGCCAGGGTTTGAAATCGGACTTGGATGAAGTCATACCAAGGCATTTCACTAGGACCAGAGACTTTATCCGTAGGCTCCTTAAGCTCCAATGAACATGCTGAGCACATTCAATTGAGGCTTCACCTCTTGAACCAAGGTATGAAAACTCCTCTTGCTCCAGAGCTTCCAGCGATTCTCCATTTTGTTTCACTTGAATTCAATGCACATTAGCCGTATGGATTTGTAGCCCTTGTTTAGACGAGCATGTAGGAAGAAACCCTATGCGATTTGGTTAAGAAATGGGTGAGATCTTAAAGCTAGAAGGTGGACAGTTCTCGACTCACACCAGTTGGGACGATGAACAGATGCCGCCGGATCGCGCGTGTATCGGATGGATGGCCAGGATCAAGCCGGACAGAAGGATGAAACGTGAACCGTGGGCCTCGTGGCTGCCGAGTCAGATGGCGGGGCCGAATCAGGAGGAGACGCGTGGAGCTTCGACCTGTCATAGGTTGAGATGGCGCTGACTAGTTTAAGTAGATAAATAGGGTATTTCTTATTTATTTAAATGCCCAGAACATTAAAAATGCATATCTTTGTGTAGAAAAATCATAAAAATAAACTAAAAATACACTCTTGCTCAGTGAATAGAGGAGAATAATGTGGAAAATGAATTAATCTATTTTGTTAAGTATTTTATTTTTAATTAATTTAATACTGATTTGAGTATTTTAATTCTCCATTCACACATACAATTCACCATGGCATGAGACTATTGGGCTTTTTTAGCCTCTATTCTTGGGAACATTCCCTGAATTTTCCAATGCCAGAGGCCATCCCTATGACAAGTTATCTTTTTTTCAACTTTTTATGATTGTTTTGGTACTTTAATTCTATTAATTAACATACTATTTAGAAAATTCTAGAAAAATTAGAACAGGTTCCCTATGACCAGAGGGACTTGGGATAATTATTTCATGGCTTAAAATATTATAAATAATCCTAATGGTTCACTTAACCTAAAATCAACCTTGAATTAATTAGGACAAATAAAAAATAAAAATGACTTGAAATCTTTTCTCCGCTGATCTTTAGGGTAATAGGAAGCCCCATAAAAAATTTGGAATCAATCGGAAATGATTTAACCCACTAAATGAATTATTTAAACCCATGATCATTTTTAAACTTTAAAAATTTATAAAACCTAAAATACATTTAAACAATTCACCAAATTCATTTTGAGACCTCTCTGGTATCAGAGAAGTCTAAGAAAATTAAAATTGGATTTTTTTCTAAAAATTTCATTTTTAACCTATTTTTGAATATTTTAATAATTAAAAAAAATAATAAAAATCACAAAAATAATAAACTTCACAAAAATGTTATATTTGCTTCCTAATCACTTAGGAACCAACCAAATTTTTTTCCTAAGTCCCAAAGAAAAGTTATTGAATTTTAAAGGCTTAATGTAATTTTTAATATTAAAAATGAAATTTTCAACCTTTCCCACTAAAATAATTCTTAAAATTCAAAGAGAAACTAGAAAAATATAAAATTTATTTCTCTGAGTTCCTTGAGGTCAGAGAGATTAAATAAAAATATAAAACTTAATTTTTGATTTTAATTTAATTTTATAATTAATTAATGCCTCAAAATTTAAAATAATTATAATAAATAAAATATAATTCAAAAAATCACCAAAATTGGTCCAAGTGGTCCACTAGTCAGTAGGAACCTCCCAAAATTTTCCTAAGGACATAAACTTTGTCTTGGTCATGTTGTTGAATTTTCATTGAAAATCCTTATTTTTCATTAAAACAATTATATAAATTAAATTAAAAACAGAAAAATCACATTTTCTCTTCTACTGTCTTAATTGACATGTGGGTGAAGTTACATAAAAATTTCAAGTTCATTTGAGCTCAATTTAATAGTTATGAGATGAATATGCTTAAGAGGGCATAAGGGTAATTAAGGAATTTTAACCCTAATTAATATTTTAGGCTTAATCAAAGGGAGGGATGAATATTTGATCCTAAATTTTCTCTTAGATGATTGAAACTTAGGGAATTAAGAGGTAGAAACCCATTGATCACTTACAACATAAAAAATGAAATCTTAATTAATTAAGCCATTTAAATTTTGGAAGAATAATTAAATTTTGGATTATTAAAATTGGGGATATGACTTAAGAAAATATCAATTCTTTAATTTAAAGTCCCTAATTGGATAAATTCAGCTTTAAATTATTTCTAATAATGATGATTGAAATTAATTAAAGAGAAAGCAATCCTTAATTAAACTAAAGTTTAAAACATTAACCTATTTAAACAAAAATGAACCCAAAACATTAAAGTTAATTTGAAATCAGTTAAAACTGAACCTAAAGAAAATCTAAAAGGTTAAAAATTAATCTAAAAAATAATTTACAATTAAGATGTAATAATCAAATCAATTTAATAATATTTAAAACAAATTTGAATTATCAGAACTTAATGGAATTAAAGGGTTTAAACACCTCTTTAACTTAAATAATTTTAAAACTTTTAAAAATCAATTTGAAATTTTATAACTAGACTAAACTGTCTTGAAACAACAATTCAGTCTTAGTGGTTAAATCCCTTAACAAATTGATTTGCCCCTAAAGGCTTTCATTATCATAACTCTCAAATGTAGTATCAAGTGAAATGTCACTTTACTCATCGGATAATCAAATGTCCAAGTTTACTGAGCAAGAACTTAACCAAATTCTTAGATGATTAATTCACTTGTATGATAAAGTTCATTTGAACTCGAAATAATCCCAAAAACATTGAAAGGATGTTCAGGATTCGTCCTAAGCACTTTCTCAATACGACGGGATGTTTTAGAAGAACAATTGAACTTAATTGTTCTTTGGTGAAGAAAATCTTCCTTAATAAAACACTAGAACCTAGTCGTCATAGGAATTGACTAGCTGACCCGAGCCGCGCTTAACGCAATAATGTTTGCTTCCTAAAACTTTAACTTAATTTGTAAATAGCGGCTAGTGTATAAAATTAATATTATATAATTTAGTAAATAATTTTACACACTAGGGGTACTACGCAAGTATACATTTCGTTTCAAGTAATATATGGTTTCTAAACAAAGACCCCAGTATAGATTCCACAGGGAAGATTTATAGAAATAAATTTTCTATGAAGTGAAAGAGAAATAAAATAGTAAAAATATTTTTATTTTATCTTTTAATTTGATTATAAATTACTATTAATTTACTAGATGCAAATAAAGAAAACAATAATAAGAAAATGATTTAATGAATTCTATATAAAATAAACAACTTTCTTTCCTTCAATTAATCTAAGATTTTTAAGATAATTTAATATTCGTTGGAGAATTTGATTTATGGTATTATGCCAAATAGAAGTATTCATATTCTTTACCCTTTGATCCGAGCGCAAAGAACATTGACTAATTTACGGAATAGGTCCGGATGTATTGTTAGTAGAATGGGTTAATCTAGGCTCACACTTCTAGATGTCCAAGGGTGGCTATGGCCGGCCTCTACTAGTGACCCTTTCCTAGTCTATAAATCAAATTATAAGAATTTAGTCTGTCACTCTAAAAACTTATCAATTCTACGCCCTTTAAATATTATCTTCCTATTTATTTGCACTTCACCATGAATAGCCCGTACATGGCTTTCGACTACCTAAGGATTCATGCGACATTTACAAGTTAAGAGTTCTTCTCCTTCAAGGTCTCAAAACTCTTCAACAAGTTTTAACAATTCAAACGACCAATTTAAAAAGTAAAGTAAGATCACGTATTAATGTCATCATAATATTTTGAAAATATTTTGAATTTTAATTCTCCATCGAATCTTTATATTATCTTATCTATCTCTTCATAATTGAAACAAGAAAGTAACTAACTACTCAGAACACATTGAAAATAAATAACAAAACATGATAATTAAACTTTGAATCAAATATAAAAATATACTTATCTCAAATATTTCTTCTACAGATCTTCTTATTCCTACTGACTCCACAGTGTAATGAACTCCAGGTACAATAACTTGAAAATAAACTCACTAAACTAAACAAAAGTGGCCCTAAATTTCTCTCTCTAAGGATGAGAGATCCTAAAGTAGATAAGAGAAAGGGGTACAATTGGAGGGGCACGTTTTCTGAAGAAATGGACCTCTATTTATAGGTTTCAAGAGTTTCCTTGAGGCACCTCTTCAAAACATGTCCACATTCAATGAATCTTCTAGAAGGTCGGTCTGGCACCTAGGCCCCGGACACCACATCCAGTTCTTCTCACCTCTTCACATTGACTCACACCTCTTCGCGATTAAAACCATTTTGGAGCGTCCAAATGCAATGTATCACATGTCCTATTATCAAGGAACAACTGCCAGCCTTCTAGAATGTCCAATAACCTCTCACTCCGTCAAAATAACTGATCAAACGTTGTCAAAAACTTGACAGTTTTCGTATCGAGTCTGGCGCCTAGGCTCCAGGCCATATTTTTTTTATACTTTTGGTATTTTGCTCCATTTTTACTCCTTTTTGCTCCTTTTTCATTCTTAGAACTTTTTACATTACCTACATCCAAAAACACAAAAAATACCTTTCATTAAAGCATAATATCCTTAGAAATTAATAAGAATTAAGACATAAAGAAATAGGTATTTTTTTATAGATCAAAATCTCCCAAACTTAAATGTTACTTATCTTCAAGTAACTCTTTTTACTACATAAAATATAACTTTTGGAAATAAAAGATAAATGTTTAAGATTCCATATAATTTTCGATTTTATAAAGTCTTTAGTAAATTATTAACCCAATTTCACTAACTAGGTTTAATTTTAAGAATTTAAAGAATATTTAACTACCAAATCATAAGATTTCAAAATTTTCATTCATTTTGAAAATAATAGAAGTCTATTATATTATGCTTTCATAGATTATTTACAAGAAAAAGATCTTCTTGAAAAATCTTTTCCAAATAAATATTTATGTATAAAAATCAAGTAAAATAAGTAATTATTTTTCTTCCTATAAGATAATTCAAGTGAAGCCAATTTTTGATTAGGCATTTTCTCGAAGCTTCTCCTCTCTATCTTTATATATATATATATATATATATATATATATATATATATATATATATATATATATTTTTTTTCCAAGCAAAATATAAAATGCATTAAGGAGCAAAAGTTTAGTTACATCCGATAAAAGGAAGTGAAAGCAAATCACCAAAAAGTAGTTGTTTTAGATATCCGGAAGAGAAATTGAAACTTTTGAAAGTTGCGGTTTTTGAAGCCGTTTTGCGAAGCCGATTGGTCGGTTGATTTCCTCCCTATGCGGATGACTCCGGTGGATTGTTACCTCCTTTGTTAAGTCCTTCGAAGATCCGTGAAGGTAAATAAGCATCCATGGAACATCGGTAATGCCATCCATAATATTGACTAGTTGAAGTGAATCGGATTCCATCCAAATAAGAGAGTGCCCAGCGACCTTAGCAACCTTTAGAGCCCGAATGACGGCGAGTCATTTCGGATTGAAGAGGAGAATCGGAGACAATAGAAGTTTGAAATCCCCACGAGTAATTTACCTTGGTGGTTCCTACACACACCACCACGGCCGGAAGAATTAGGGGAATAACTCCCATCTATGTTAACTTTGACCCAGAAGTGGAGGGAGGGATCCGGTGAAATAACTTAATTTGGATCCTGGTTTTGTTCCTCAATTCATGTGTAATATTAGCCACTGTGTATGAAGGAGCAACGAGTTAGCAAGGATTTGGTTTATAGAACATAAACAGTTCTCATACTTATTTTTATTTCTTGCCATCCGGACAAACCACCAAATGATAAGTGGATACATTGGAAGCCTCGGTTCCGGCCGGTCGGCCCAACGGTCCTCCACGGATGTCCGGTTCTTGAAGTGTTGTGTGAGTTGGAAATGTTCCGGCACCCTAATCCATACTTCCCTAACCACGGGACATTGAAGAAGTAGGTGGTCATATGATTCCTCCCGAGCACAACAAAGATGGCATCTGGAAACCGATCCGAGGCCCTTCGATTTCGGTATATCATCGATAGGCAAGAATACGTGAAACAATCTCCAGCTGAAAAATGACATAGAGGGGGTCAGATATTTATTCCATAGGTGACAACCCCAATTGTTTTGAGGTCAATGATGTGTGGACTGGTAGATGTAGGAGTTAATAGATTGAGAGGGAGGTTTCTTGAGAATAAGCTGATCAGAGTTCTCCGTACTCTATTAATGGGGATCTCCTTGATCTTTTGAATGGATGGAATATCCACAACCTCCTTCAATTTATCTTCATCCCATTGATGATTAGTCCAGAAATCAGCAACTCTAGAATTATAATTCAAAGAAATGTTAGGGATGGGATACAGTCGTTCATCCAAAAGCCAGTTGTCAAGCCAGAAATTGGCAGAACCATTTCTAATCTCCCAGCAGAAAAAATTATTAGCTTCAGTCCTGATCTTTAGTAAACTTTTCCATTGTTGAGAATCCCTAATTTTCACCTTCACGGCATCGGGATGGTTGGTTCTACGATATTTAGCTAATAAGAATTGAGCCCACGAGGTATCAAGTTTCCTGAATTTCATCCACGAGTTTACAAAGGAAAATTTTTCTAATGTGTTGAAAGCTCTTGAACCCCGAGCCACTAGATTTAATGGGTTTACACGGCTTATTCCATGTGGCCCAATGTGCTTGTTTGTCTTGCCCCTCCCACAAGAATTTGTTAAAGGTAGTTTCCAACGGTCTTTGTATGCTTTTCTTCATTCTGACCATCGCCATAGTAAACAAGGGGAAGGTGGTGAGAATACTCTTGAGAAGGGTCACCCTCCCACCATTGGAAAGAAAATTGTTGGTCCAACTGTTAATCTGAGCTGTAACCTTGTGAACCACTTCATCATAATGAGTTTGTTTCTTCCTACCTTTGATTAAGCGAACCCCCGGATATTTTAAAGGCTTATCGAAGTAGAAAAACCAGTAGTATCCTTTATCCAATTTAGATTTACGAAATGTTTCCCGGCCATGAATTGACATTTGTGTTTGTTGAGTTCCGGACACGAGACTTGTCGATGATGTTTCGAGAATATCCAAGGACTTCTTTATAGATTGTTTGCCACCATTAGTGAAGAGGATCACATCATCGGCATAAGCAAGGTGACTTATGATAGGTTTAGAGCTTGTGATGATAAGATATATATGGAAAATTTCTATGAGCACGGTTAAGAAATCGAGAAAAATAATCAAAAGCAAGTATAAAGATTGTTGGAGATAAGGGATCCCCACGCTTTAGGCCCTGCCCGGTTTAAAGAACCCATAATTAGAGCCATTGAGTAGAATAGTGAAGGAAGTGCTTATTTAACCATCTCTGAATAAAGCTGACAAAAAGTTGGGCTAAAGCCTCTTGCTCGTAGCATGATTTGGATGAAATGCCGACTAATAGAATCATAAGCCTTCCTTAGGTCCAACTTAAATATGACATTATGTCCTCTGCAAGGCTTATCGATCTCCAAAAGTAATTCTTGAGCAAGCATTACATTATCCATTATATTCCTGATACCGGATGAAAGCGGTGGTTTTCATCGACTAAAAGATGTAGAGATGGCTGAAGTCTTCTCACCATGATCTTACTAATAATCTTGTTGAGAGTATTAGTGATACTTATTGGCTTCGAAATCATTCCGGGTACTTCTCTTCTCATCTTTAGCAATCGGAGCAATACTTGTGGCGGCAAAATAGTTTGGAAAGTCGGTCCACTAAAAAAGCTTGGACGGCCTCCACCACATCTTTACCAACAATATCCCGGGCGATCGGGTAGAAAACGGGAGTAAACCCATCCGGACCTGCGGCCTTGTTCCCATCCATTGATTTCAAAGCATGAAGAATCTCGGCTTCATCGGAGTAAATGAAGCAAGCTGCAGATTTTGCACGATATTCGGTAGTCATTAAACAAATCCCCCTTAAAGATAGCGAGGTTCTATAGGGGTTGCGGCAAGGAGGCTTTGAAAGTGCGAGAACGGCATTCTCCTTAATCGGGAGAGGATCATCTAACCACTTGTCCATCACGAGTTTTGATTTTGGTTATTGCATTAATTTGTCTTACGTATTTGATCACTTGCATGGAAATACTTGGAGTTTCTATCCCCATACATGTTGTTTGTTAATAGCGACCTTACAATGAAAGAAATTCTTCTTCAATAGTCGAGGCATGTAAATACTTATCTTGGGCATCCATGAGTTCATTAAGATTATCCGATTCTAGCTTTGTTCGGCCTCCGAAATTGTACCTTACCGGCCCATTGCTTAGCACCTCTCAAATACATTACCAAAGACGGCTTTGTTCTAACTTTTCAAATGACTTGATAGATGTTTCGTAATCTCCACGGCCTAATTAAAGGGTTATCAAAAGTAGAAGATGGGGATTTCCACCCTATCTTGACGGCTTCAAGAAAGTTACGGTGTTTAGCCCAAACATTTTGAAATGCGAAAGAAGGATGTCCATTATCTTTGAAAAAGTGATATCTTAATAATAATGGGAGAGTGATCGAACAAGTCCTATTTAAATGGTGCACTCTAGTGATTGGGAAGGTATTCATCCAATTACTTGTTGACTAGAAATGCATGCAGTCTCTCTAAAATTTTTCCTCTTTGCCAAGTGAAGGGAGTACCAATATAGCCCAAGTCAAATAATTGAGCACTTTGGATTACGGAAGTGAATTGCAACATATTCTGGAGGTTAGGGGTTCTCCCACCAAATTTCTCACTAGGGTCGACAATACTTGTTAAAATCACCACCAACTAACCAATTTTCCTGGATAACACTGCTAATATTAATAAGCTTATCTCATAGCATGGATCTATCTAGGGAAGAGCAACCAGCATAGATGAAAGTAGCCAGCCCAGAGAAATGATCAATGTTGAAATGCAGGTGGAGGAATTGGAAGTCATCAGCAAGAATCTGGAAAGTAATCTCTTGTGCTAATGTAGAGCGGATTTTATTATTACGATTAGCAGAGAAATTATAACCCTTAAACTTTTTGTTGAATGCGAGAGTGTTGCTATTAATCATAGGTTCCAGCAATGCGATAATCCAAGGTACTATAAGTCACGATAAGGTTTTTGATTCCGTTAAGGGTGCCGGGACTTTTCACACCCCTAACATTCCGGCACATTAAGTTAATCATGGTGAGTAGCCTTACCGGCCCTAGTCGACCTAGGGGGAGGGGCCTTAGAAGTATCGGGATCCGGAGCATCAATGATATTAGTGTGAGACGAGTATTTAAGTTCCATGACATCTTTCTTTTTTTTACGCTTTACCGAATTGTCCGGGCTCCTTCCATTTACGAAGGCAAATGATCTAAAGAGGGCTCGCTCGGGAGCTTGTGGTACAAGATCCTCATTATAAAGCTGTATTGTTGGCTTTGAAAAATGCTGGAGGGAGGATAGGAGGACACCTGAGTCTCGGTATCGGCTAAGGGATTCACTTGAGCACTTGATAAAGGATCGATCCTACTATCGGTAGCCACATCTTCGATCCATCTAATCTATTTTCATCGGGGGGTTCTTTTCGGTGATATCTTCCACAGATGTAGGATTAGAAATATAGTGAGTAGTTTGATTGTTCCTCCTAGCACTGGTTTCAGAAATTCCAGCACCCTGAGACTCATTATTACTCCTGTCAGCAAAAGTGTGCAGAGGAATTTGACCATCTTCAGTTTGCTGTTTACTGGTTGAAGGTTGATTAACCTCTAGAGGGTTCTTCTGGGCTATCTTAAAAGGTCTGAGCTCTGGATGTACTCTATAGCATTGCTCCACGAGTATGCTCAAAAATATGGCGGTGTTTGCAATATAGAGGTTGATATTCAAGCACGATTGGTTGCCAATAGCCATTATTAGGCTGTACCCGACCATACCCCATCAATATATGGTGCAGGTTATATCCCTTTCCACCGAAATCTGGCTTTGGAGATTACGGAAAGGTTAGCGAAGGCATATCCGACTTGAGTGGTTTCCACAGTAGAGTCGGCTATGTCATATAAGATTTGGTGATGAATATAAGGTAGTTTTAAATTAGGGAGGTTAAACCGAACAGGAACGATAGGGGGTTCTGCGAAGGATCAAAATCCATGGTCCATTTCAACAACTTCATGGTTTTCCCATCCACCATGATAAATTTCTTTGAAAAGACCAGAGCATAATCATCTTCTCTTGAGAGTTGAAGCATAATGTGTCTACTTATCAAACACTCCGATTTTCCATTTTCCAAAGAGTTTGAGATCATCGATCACCTTTCTAACAATGTCGAGTTTGGGATGACCAAGCTGGAACTTCCCCACCAAAGTAAATTTGTAAGGTTACCGCTAGTTTACTGATTTCCTCCTCTGTAAAGATCAAAGCAAGCTTTCCGGCCTTCTTTGTACACCTTCTAATGAATTCACATTCGCTTTCCCATCTATTGCATCATGGTAAAGTTGCGGGAACACCGGCTTGTCCCCCGAGTGACTCCTCCCTCATTTCTAACGGTAACCTCGAGCATAAGATCGTTTAGCTCCCAAGAAGGATCGACTTAAGCCCTCACGAGCCATTACCAATGGAACAATAACTTAAGTAAACGACCGGGAAAAAACCAAACAAACCAGAAACCAGTGCAACCTTACCCCCGATACAACCCGGGAAGCCAAAAACACCACACCACCAACCTCGAATCACGCCACCAGCGGCGAGTCACCCGCCGCCATTCGAACCCTAGCAGAGCACCGGTTCCCACCTCCATCTTTTCTATTATATATATATATATATATATATATATATATATATATATATATATATATATATAGAGGATTACTATATCTGGATAACTTATTAATGGTTTTGAACTTCACTATCCTTAACTTATATTTTCAAAACTTATACATTTCCACTTAATTATTATAACATAAATAAAAATTCAAAAATAATTCCAATCTTTTCTTTTCAAGTGATAATTTTTTATTACTTAATAATTTTAAAATTCTATGATTTCTACCATGAATAGAAAAATTCTTTATCTCATTTTTCTTTAAGTTAAATAATTCTATTCATAAAATCAATCAAAGTTAGTAAAATTTTGGTTAATTTCACTAAATTGTTTATAATTTCAAAAATAAAAGTGATCTCAAATAAATTCTTCATTCCTTAAGTTATGTTAAAAAGTTTTTTTATTTTTAAGAAAATATTAGTTCTTTAAGGACAAATAAAATTTAATTTTGAATGGATTTTCCCTTCCCCAAACTTAAGTTTTAGTATACTATGATAATTTGAAAGTATGAGAGAAAGAAAATCATCAGAATTTTTAATAAGTATGTAAAAATAATCTTAAGAAGAAAAATTAACTTCTAATCATGCTTTTATGAATAATTAAGATAAAATTGAAGCATGTATAAAAAAGTAAGCAGGCTAATTTTTTATTATACTAAATTTGAAACAAAATTAAAGCAAAGCAAAATTACTAAGTATTAAATAGTAGACTAAAACAAACATATAAATTAACTCTAAATTTAGTCTCAACACAACATAATTCTAACACTAAACAGTCAACATACATCAAATACAAAACCAATAAACAATCCAAATAAATCAAACTAACAGAGTAGCCCATCAAAGAAATCAATAACTACTAATCACTAGCTGTAGCCTCATCATCATCTTCATCACCAAAGGAAAATTCTACGTCCTTAGGATCTACAAATGGTGTAAAACTAGGAAAAGCAGGAAATCTAATATCATGTTCACCCTTCAGAAATCTGACTAGGGCTTCATCATACTCAGCATCGTAATTACTCTTCCTTTGGGGTAATTAGATAAATGATCTAGTTTTCTATTTATAGTATCAATCCTGCAGTGAGTTTGAAATAACTCCTGCTGTTGCTCTAAAAACGGATCATGCATTGATTCCCATAAATCTGATGGTGGCTCAGCAGAAGTAGAGGGTCTAGAAGTAGAAGGTCTACCTGAAGTATGTGCAGAAGTAGAAGGAGCGGTTGATCTCTTCCCTCGAAGACGATCATAGATACTAACACTCTCCCGCGCAATTGGCTTAGTAGACTTCAGCTTCTCCTCAGAAATATTAACAGTGACTCCATTACTAACACATAATGAGTAGATCAGAGATGGAAATCCTAATACAATAGAAGTCTTTGGACCTCGCGATGAGACTCCACAGAATCATAAATAATGCTCCCGACATCAATAGGCTTCCTCTCCTGAATGAAGTAATTTAAGATCGCTCGATCTCTAGTCACTCCACTCAGGTGGTTGGAAGGTAACAATCTTGCAGAAATAAAGTAGTTCCATGCTTTAGATACACTAATCAGCTTGGAAGATTTGAAATTTACCCTTTTGCCATTCTCGATCTTCCAAGATCCGATGCTCGTCGATCGAATAGGCAATAATCATATCCAAATCACCCTCAGATGGTGAAAATCCAGAATAATAACACTCAGTCGTCGGTGGCAGGCCATAGAATATGTTGATTCTTTCTGGAGTAAACCCTACTCCGATTCCTCTAACAAAGACATAATAATCCTCGGCATCCAGAAAATATGCATAAAATTCTCGAACAACCGAAATAATAGCAATAGCAGTAAAGTAACAAAATCGTTGCCAGTTGTGCGCAACAATAGTGTTTTCAATCATTTCTCTAGGATGGTAGAAACTTCATTCAGAAATGAACTTTCTAGACATCACAAATTCGTGGAAGCAAAAATGCGCAGCCGCAGTTGGAAATTTGCTGCTATCAAAATTTTCTCGTCCCTTCCCGCGCTTAGATTTTGAAGCCATCTAAACGTGAAAGAAAACAAGAACTAATTTAGGAATCAAAGATTTAAACTCTTTTTAAGTTTATAAAACTTAAAATAAGTTTAAAAATCCAAAGAAATCACTAAAAATCAATTTTTTTTTCAAAATTTCGGTTCTTAGCAAAAACTAGGAAAATCTATGGTGAAAATCGAAAATAAATGGTTTAAAGTGTAGATCTGACCTTGAGACGATGAAATCAAGTGGTTTTGCGCTCAAATCCTTGATGTTTTGACCTCAAAATGGATCTAGAGGATGTATTTTCGCGAAAATGTGGAAGAAGATGAAGCTTAGGCGTCAAAAATGGCATTTAGGGGTTTATATGGTAATTTTCGGGTAGCAGGCCGAACTGGCGCGTAGGCGCCGAATTCTGGCACCTAGGCGCCAGACTCGCCTTTCACAAAAAATTATTTTTAAATTTAATTTTCCACCAAAATTCATAAATTCAACTTTCAATTACTCATATCAAAGTAGAGCTTCAGTTTCTAACTTCCACAACATTTTTCAAAAATTTATAAAAATTAAATATTAAATCCACCAATCAAACATAAGGTTTTCAATCAAACTCACTAATTTCCATTTAAAATCTTCAATTTTGACTTAATATATTCCAGATAAGTACTACATTTGATTCAAGTTCCTAATACACACTCAATCATAACAATTTCAAAGCAAAAATAAAACACATTGAACATGAAAGCAAATACACAAACAAACACAATCGATTCTCTGAATCAATACAACGACTCAACAAACCATAATAACTATCTCATTACCAGAATATTCTAATCTTCACAAGGGAAATTGCGTATTCCACTTGGAAAGAATACTAACGCTCTCGGGAAATCCGTAGCCATCTTTTCATCAATCCACTTGTTCTTTGCATATATTTCAACTTGAGCATCTTGATAAGCCGCAAAATGATCAAATTGAAGTTTCATTTGCTCTTCTAGATGTTCAACTTGATGAAACATCTCATGAAGGCGATCACCATTCCTTTTAAAATCTTCTTCAAACTTATCCAAACGACTAGAAATTTTCTCTAAACTTACAGCGATGAAACCATTGAAGTAGGGTTGAGGATCCCTTGAGACCTTGTCCCTAGCCTCTTCTCCAAGATTTCTCCTTTCCATTTCTTTAAAAAATTTCTCAAATCTCTCAATAAGAAAGTTTATGGGACGTAATTTTTATTGCTTGATGGTTAGGGAAGAAGATGGGTTGATTTAAAGGGGAAAATCGTGTGAAAAACTAAAAATTTTCGGTTTTTCCACGACCCGCTTAGGCGCCAAATTTGGCGCCTAGGCTCATGACCTATTGACACATAGTTGATTCTGGCGCCTAGGCGCCAGAACTATGTTCAACTCCGTTTCACCTAATCGTCAAATTTTCAAAATTTCGTTCTCTAAGATAGGTAAATTATACTGATAAGAGTAATTTAGACTCGCTAACTCACATTGTAAACTATCATAATGAAGGTTAACTTGATCTCCTTTTTACTCATATTCAAAATAGAGTGATCCTATTTTTAATTTCTACATAATTCAAAATAATTTTCATCCTAAGTCAACCAAGTCTTATGAGCATCAAATTTTTCTAAAGTAATATAAAATTAATCAAGATCGAGGCATAACCTTTCATCAAAACACAAAAACACAAGATAATTATGGGTTGCCTCCCACAAAGTGCTTGGTTTAATGTCTTTAGCCCGACTTAAGTAAATCTTTAATCAGGTTGACTCAATTCATAAGCCTCTTTATAAATCTTCTTAATATCTCCCAAATAAGGCTTCAATCTTAATCCATTTACTTTAAAAATTTTTCTAGTTTTGGGATATTTAATATCCACAGCTCCATAATGGTATAGTTTCTCAACTAAATAAGGTCCAATCCATTTAGATCTTAATTTTCCAGGAAAAAGTCTTAAACGAGAATTAAATAGTAATACTTTTTGTCGAGGCTCAAAAAGTTTTCTTGAAATATTCTTATCGTGCAACATCTTCATTTTCTCTTTATAAATTCTTGCATTGTCATACGATTAGTTTCTAATTTCTTCCATCTCATTTAGTTGCAATAATCGTTTTTCTCTTGCATTATTCAAATTAAAATTAAACTACTTTATCGCCCAATAAGATTTATCTTCAAGTTCTACAGGTAAGTGACAATGTTTACCATAAATTAACCGGTAAGGTAACATTCTGATTGGTGTCTTATAAGCTGTTCTATAAGCTCATAATGCAGAATCAAGTCTATTAACCCAATCAGTTTTTTTATGATTAATAGTCTTTTCTAAAATTCTTTTAATTTCTCTATTTGATACTTCAGCCATTCCATTAGTTTGAGGGTGATAAGCAGTTGCAATTCTATGTTTGATTCCAAATTTTTGTAGTAATGATTAAATTCTTATATTCCTGAAATGACTTCCACCATCAGTGATAATTATCTTAGGCCTTCCAAATCTTGGAAATATCATTTTCTTTAAAAATTTTGAAACACTTTTGGAATCACAGTTTGGTAAAGTAGCAGCTTCAATCCACTTTGAAACATAATCAACTGCTAATAAAATATAAATTTTTCCAGATGATGGAACAAATGGTCCCATAAAGTCTAATCACCATATATCAAAAATTTCAACTTCCAATTTATAGTTTAAAGGCATTTCATCTTTCCAAGATGTATTTCCCATCCTTTGACATCGATCACATGTTTTCACATATTGTCTCATATCTTTAAATAAGGTAGGCCAATAAAATCTAGAATTTAAAATTTTAAATGCAGTTTTATCTATGCCAAAGTGTCCTCCAAAATCGGAATCATGACATTTTTGAATAATAGCAAAAGTTTCCTCATAAGGTACACATCTTCGAATCATAGAATCTTTACCAATTTTAAATAAATGAGGTTCTTCCCAAATATAAGATTTAGTATCATATTTAAATTTCTTAATAAATTTGTTATCCAAGTGATAAGAAAAAATATTGCTAACTAAATAATTAACAATATCAGCATACCACGGTGTTTTGTATCTTTGAATAACATATAAAGATTCATCAGGGAATTTCTCATTTATATTTTCTTCCGAAATAATATCATTTTTAATTGTAGACAAATGACCAGGAATTTGGTTTTCAGTTCCTTTTTTATCTACTATTTGAAAATCAAATTCTTGTAGAAGTAAAACCCATCTTATAAGTCTAGGTTTAGAATCCTTCCTAGATATTAGATATTTAATAGCAGAATGATCAGTATGAACTATGCATTTAGTACCAAGAAGATAATGTCTAAATTTATCAAAGGCATATGCTATAGCTAGAAGCTCTTTCTCAGTGGTAGTGTAATTTCTTTGTGTTTTAGTGAGAGTTTTACTAGCATAATATACAACTTTGAAAATTTTCTCATATTCTTTTCCTAATACAGCTCCAATTGCAAAATCACTTTCATCACACATTAATTCAAAAGATTCATTCTAGTCAGGTGCAACAATAATAGGTGTAGTTATTAATTTTTCTTTTAGAATATTCAAAGCATTAATACATTCTTCATTAAATTCAAATTGTGCATCTTTTTCTAATAAATGACAAAGAGGTTTAGCAATTTTAGAAAAATCCTTTATATATATTCTATAAAATCCAGTATGACCTAGAAAACTTCTCACATCAGTAACAGTAGTAGGTGGTTGCAATCATCAATAATTTTCACTTTTGCTTGATCTACTTCCATCCTTTTTCGTGATACTTTGTGTCCAAGTACAATGCCTTCTGAGACCATGAATTGACATTTTTCCCGGTTAAGAACTAAATTTGTTTCTTCCCATATTTTCGGAACTTTGGCTATGTTTTCCAAACAAGATTCAAAAGAAGTTCCAAAGGCGAAAAATCGTCCATGAATATTTCAATTCCTTTGTCGATCAAATCACAAAATATTGACATCATACATCTTTGAAAAGTTGCAGGTGCATTACATAAACCAAAAGGCATTCTTCTAAAAGCAAATGTTCCATAAGGACTTGTAAAAGTTATCTTTTCTTGGTCCTCAAGAGTAATAAGTAATTGATGATAACCAAAATATCCATCCAGAAAACCGAAATATGAGTGTCCAGCAAATTTATCGAGCATTTGATCCAAGAAAGGTAAAGGAAAATGATCCTTTCTAGTGGCATTATTTAATTTCCTATAGTCAATACAAATTCACCATCCAAGTAACTTGTCTTGTAGGAATAAGTTCATTTTTATCATTAACGATGACGAGTTACACCTCCTTTCTTCGGAACACGATGAATAGGACTTACCCAGTTGATTATACGAAATAGGATAAATAATACCGAGCATCTAACCACTTAATATTTTCTTTTTTAACAACCTCTTTCATGATAGGATTTAATCTTCTTTGCGATTCTATAGTAGGTTTAAAATTTTCTTCCATTAAAATTCTATGCATGCAAATGGAAGGGCTTATTCCTCTTATATCAACAATAGTCTAACAAAAAGCTTTCTTATAATTCTTTAACACACGTAGTAATTTTTCTTCTTGATCTTTACTCAGTTCAGAAGAAATAATAACAGGTAAAATTAACGAATTTCCAAGAAACACATATTTTAAATGTGAAGGTAACATTTTTAATTCCAGTTCAGGTGCTTTTTTAATTGAGGGTAAAAGTATATCATTTTGAGTTATGTCTAAAGTTTCCCAATTATTTTTAATAAAATCAGTCTCTTCTTCATCTACTACTTCTACTTCATCAGTTAAAAATTAAAAATTTTCTTCAGAAATAACTTTACATTTTTCTTGATAATGTTTTTCAATTAAATAATCAATTATATCCATTCGATAACATTTCTCTTTATCAGGTACTTCATTAATTTAAGAACATTGAATTTAATTTCTTGATCATTGACTCTCATGGTTAATTCTCCAGTTTTGCACATCAATCATAGCTCGTCCAGGTAGCTAGAAAAGGTCTTCCTAAAATAATAGGTATCTCTTTATCTTCTTCCATGTCAAGTCTTATGAAATCTATAGGGAAGATAAATTTATCCACTTTAACAAGGACATCCTCTATAACTCCTTTAGGATAAGTTATTGATCTATCAGCTAACTGAAGAGTTACAGTGGTGGGAGTAATATCTCCTAAATCCAATCTTCGAAAGATAGAAAATGGCATGAGATTAATACTTGCTCCTAAATCACATAAAGCTTTTTCATAAAATTTTTCTCCAATAACACAGGGTATAGTGAAACTTCCAGGATCCTTAAGCTTTTCAGGTAATTTCTTTTTAATTATTGCACTGTGTTCTTCACTTAATGCAACAGTTTCAAAAGCTTCAAATTTTTATTTTTTGCTTAAAATATCCTTCATAAATTTTGTGTAAGTTGGCATTTGTTCCAAAGCTTCAGCAAAAGGTATGTTAATAGTAATTTTCTTAAAAATTTCAAAGAACTTAGAAAATTGATGATCAAGTTTACGTTGTTTAAGTCTTTGAGGAAAAGGTGGTGGTGGTTTTTCAACTTCCACATTAACGAGTATAACGATCGATCTTAACTAGGAGAGATAGTTTCTTTAGGTTTTTCAATCTCTTCAACCTCAATCTCTTTTTCAATTTCATTCTGCAATTTTTCTTTTAATTCCTTTCCACTTGTAAGTTGCACAACTTTAATTTGTTCATGTTTTTGTCCAGTTTCCTTTGGATTGATTTCAACATTACCAGGAAGTGTTCCTACAGGTCTGTTATTAATTAAAGTAGCAATTTGCCCCATTTTATTTTCTATATTACGAATAGCAGTATTTTTATTTTGTAATTGATTATTCATTTGCATAATTAATTCTTCTATTGATAACTTTTTCTGTTGATTATTAAATCCAGGAGGTTTATAATTTGAATTAACTTGATTATTCCAATTTCTAGTGGGATGAGATTGATTATTACCCCATTGTTGTTGTGAATTATTCTAGTTAAAATTAAGATGATTTTTCCACCGGGATTATAATAATTTGAATAAGGATTATTTTTACTTGCAATAGCTTGTAAAGTTCCAATAGTTTGAGAATCTTCAATATTAGCAGAGTTATTATGCGAAATATTAATTGCAAAATTATCTAATTTCTTAGACATTGCTGCAACTTGTGAAGCTAAGATAGAAAAGGTTTCATTATCTTGAATACTGGCCATCTTTTTAGGGTTAATCCTTTCGAAAGGCCATTGAAAATTATTATTAGCCATTTCTTCAATTAAAGTGTAAGCTTCTTCATATTATTTAGACATTAAAGAACCTCCAGCAGCAGCATCAATAATTGATTTTAAAGATCCAATTAATCCATTATAAATGTTTGAATAATCAACCAATCAGATAAAGCATGATGATGACATTTTCTTAATAGTTCTTTAAATCTTTCCCAAGTTTCATATATTGTCTCCCCGTCAAATTGACTAAATGAAGTAATATCATTTCTTAATTTAGCAGTTTTAGAAGGAGGAAAATATTTAGCAAGGAATTTTTGTGCCATTTCAACCCATGTTTTAATAGAACTAGTTGCTAATGAGTTTAACCACATCTTTTCTTTATCTCTTAAAGAAAAAGGAAAGAGTCTAAGTCTAATAGTATCATCAGAAACATTGTTATATTTAAAGGTAGAACAAAGTTCTAAAAAACTAACAAGATGTAAATTTGGATCCTCATTTGGTGATCCACCAAATTGATTGTTTTGCACCATTTGAATAATAGACGTTTTAAGTTCAAAAGAATTAGCATCTACAGTGGGGTTTTGAATACTATTATAAAGTTCATCAACTGTAGGTTTAGCATAATCCCTTAATGGTTTATAAACATTTTGATCATTAAGTTCAATTGGATTTTGTAAAGTAGCCATTTCTTGAAATTTTTGAATTTGTTTTCCCTTTTTAATTTTTCTAATTGTTCTTTCCAATTCAGAATCTAAAGGTATTAATCCTTCAGAACCAAATCTTTGCATAAAACAAGAAATAAATATAAAATTTAACTATTCTATTTCTTTCTTCCTTCCTTTCCTTCTCCGGCAACGGCGCCAAAAACTTGACCCGAGCCGCGCTTAACGCAGTAATGTTTGCTTCCAAAAGATAGCCAAAAACTTTCACTTAATTTATAAATAGCGGCTAGTGTATAAAATTAATATTATATAATTTAATAAATAATTTTACGCACTAGGGGTACTACGCAAGTATACGTATCGTTTCAAGTAATATAAGGTTTTTAAACAAAGACCCCAGTATCGATCCCACAGGGAAGATTTGTAGAAATAAATTTTTTATGAAGTGAAAGCAAAATAAAATAGTAAAAATATTTTTATTTTATCTTTTAATTTGATTATAAACTACTATTAATTTACTAGATGCAAATAAAGAAAACAATAATAAGAAAATGATTTAATAAATTCTATATAAAATAAACAACCTTCCTTCCTTCCATTAATCTAAGATTTTTAAGATAATTTAGTATTCGTTGGAGAATTTGATTTATGGTATTGTGCCAAATAGAAGCATTCCCATTCTTTACCCTTTGATCCGAGCGCAAAGAACATTGACTAATTCTACGAATAGGTCCGGATGTATTGTTAGTAGAATAGGTTAATCTAGGCTCACACTTTTAGATGTCCAAGGGTGGCTATGGTCGGCCCTACTAGTGACCCTTTCCTAGTCTATAAATCAAATTATAAGAATTTAGTCTGTCACTCTAAAAACTTATCAATTCTACGCCCTTTAAATATTATCTTCTTATTTATTTGCACTTCACCATGAATAGCCCGCACATGGCCTTCGACTACCCAAGGATTCATGTGACATTTACAAGTTAAGAGTACTTCTCCTTCAAGGTCTCAAAACTTTTCAACAGGTTTTAACAATTCATATGGCCAATTTAAAAAGTAAAGTAAGATCAGGTATTAATGTCATCACAATATTTTGAAAATATTTTGAATTTTAATTCTCCATCGAATCTTTATATTATCTTATCTATCTCTTCATAATTGAAGTAAAAAAGTAACTAACTACTCAGAACACATTGAAAATAAATAACAAAACATGATAATTAAACTTTGAATCAAATATAGAAATATACTTATCTAAAATATTTCTTCTACAGATCTTCTGATTCCTACTGACTCCACAGTGTAATGAACTCCAGATGCAATAACTTTAAAATAAACTCACTAAACTAAACAAAAGTGACCCTAAATTTCTCTCTCTAATTCTCTCTCTAAGGATGAGAGATCAGAAAGTAGATAAGAGAATGGGGTACAATGGGAGGGGCACGTTTTCTGAAGAAATGGACCTCTATTTATAGGCTTCAAGAGTTGCCTTGAGGCACCTATTCAAAACATGTCCACATTCAATGAATCTTCTAGAAGGTCGGTCTGGCGCCTAGGCGCCGGACACCGCGTCCAATTCTTTGCACCTCTTCACTTTGGCTCGCACCTTTTCGCGATTAAAACTGTTTTGGAGCGTCCAAATGCAATGTATCACATGTGCTATTATCAAGGAACATCTGTCAGCCTTCTAGAATGTCCAATAACCGCTCACTCCATCAAAATAACTGATCAAACGTTGTTAAAAACTTGACAGTTTTCGTATCGAGTTTGACGCTTAGGCGCCAGTTTCTGGCGCCTAGGCGCCAGGCCATATTTTTTTTATACTTTTGGTATTTTGCTCCATTTTTGTTCCTTTTTGCTCCTTTTTCCTCTTAGACCTTTTTACATTACCTACATCCAAAAACACAAAAATATCTTTCATTAAAGCATAATATCCTTAGAAATTAATAAGAATTAAGATATAAAGAAATATGTATTTTTTTATAGATCACTAGCAATAGGATTAGGATTTTGATAGACAACCAGAACCTTCCCTTAGCTTTACCTAGGTGTTTTCTTCTGATTATATAAATGTCGAACATGTGTTTTAAGTGTAGGAGAAGATGACGGGAGTGCCCACCAGGTACGCATTTAAGTTTATTGTAATTTGCTTTCTGCTATTTATTAAATGTCCTTCTTTCTTGTACTTACAAATGCATGAAAATGATCAAACCCAGCATGTTTAAACAACTCAAAATTTAAAAACATCTCGTTGGATGATCGGGAATCCCTCGGATGATGTAACCCACGTGTTTCTAACGAGATTTCCTACAGTCTAAATGATAGTGTGGAACTCATTCAGTTGATTTTAGCAAATTCATTTGGACTAAGTGAATCCGATGAAAATAGCGGTTCCGGGATGAGAGAACTGTGGGATCTTAATCAGTTATGCTTAATCAACTTTATGATTTGTTTTAATTAAAATACTAAGCCATCTCAATTTTCAATCCTCTCTAAACCAAAACACTTCTCTCATCTCTTGATTGTCACTTTCTAAAACCAAACCTCTGCAACAACAAGGAGCTTGGAGCACAGTGGGCAGCACGGCAATCTTCATCAGCAAAACTTGTGTCTACTTCAGTAAAACCTTTCTTAGAATTAAATAACAAAGTTATAGGATTTCGTGGTAGTTTGCTTAGTGCAACATAAATCCTCAACTTTTTGTTAGGCATTTGCATAATCATGTTATGCAAATTAAGCCCTAACAGGTCTTAGGACTCCGAGGTAGTCGTTGGTACGACATAAACCCTCACATCTTCCAGTCTATTTGTGTGATTATATCATACAACTATAAGTCATAATTAATTAGAATTTGTAGGATTGAAACATTAAATAATTCTTTCAAATTGAATCCAAACCATAGGATAGTTTAAGAAGTTTCCAAGATTCCTCTTGGATCCTCAGCTTCTCCTACTTCTCTTCCTTCGGACTCCCAAAATAAACTGTTCCAAATTTGAGTTATTCCCTATTGAAATTTCCTAAATCTAATTTGATTGAAACCTTAAACTTTGAAATTCTTGAGAGAAAAACCACTGATCATTATTGAGAGTTTTCTTAAATGATTCCCTTCATTTAGGATGTAATTAACTATATGGGCTTGCCCTTATAGGGAACTTTAAGAACCTAGGTAATATAAACCTTGCTTAATTCATTTATATTAAGCAGACGAACTTGTCGGCTTATAAAATTAGTTCGCAGACCAAACGGATGTCACAAATCTTCTAGTTTATTTAATTGAGGCCCATCATCAAGCAGTGTGTCTATTCCTCGGAATAAATACATGGTTTGTGATGCGGCGCTCGTTTATATAAACTATTTGGGATGTGAGATTTGTTTGATTTCATATCTTAAAAATTTTCAAATTTAAAACTCTTTTTTAAAACCAAAGTACTACTTTTCAAATTATATATGTTTAAATTAAATTTAAAATCTAAAGTTCACCGACAATTTCTGTAAACGACGCCTTTTTAAAAACACATAACCTAAAAATACGCCGACGGCTTTTGGCGACTCCACTAGGGACTAGTTCCTCTCTCCATCTTGATCAGATGGTTTTGCTTTCATAAATCGGTAGTAAGTTCATGCCCCTAGTGGATCAAACTACCATTCTTTTGTTGACATATCTTGTTCATTTTGTCTTGAACAGGTATGATCAACTCTTCTTGGATTTTGGAGCCACTGTTTATACACCCCTAAACAGAGATGTTTCGAAATCCTCCTTTTCACCTCTCCAAAGAGAAGAGGTAGACCCCCAATAGGTGTTAGCTTAGGAATGGTCCTTCGAGTTGAGAAGTCTTACTAGACTTTCTCTTCCTTTCCAATTCTGGATTGGGTCCCTTACCTTCTCTATAACCTTCCTCCTTTAATTGTTTCGTTCTTAACAAGCAAACCTTCTAATAAACAACCCTTTAATAAAAAAACCTTTTAAAATCGCAAGTACACGAATAAGATAAAATCTAAAAATACCTTATAAAACTAAGAAAATGAAAAGATAAATGAAATTGTGCTCGAACTCTTTTTCTCATCCTAGACAGTTTTGTGAAGAAAGGAAGCGTAATTTGGAACTAACATTCAGAATCTACCCTACAGAAGATGTCTGCGCTTAGGTTGATTTTCTCCTTCACCAACAGACTGGACTTGACTGTCTACAAGGACGAGCTGCCTGACGATGTGATCATTCGCTTTGGACAAGGATTCGACAACACGGATATTAAGTTCACCCATGTTACTCTTTTCGCACTGATGGGAAAAGTACGAGAGATCATGGAACCAATAATTGAGTTCAATCTGAAATTGACCCAAGAATTTCCTCCCCTGCAGTGGGCCCCAGTTGAGAGGGATACCGTTTTTCATAAGAGGTTAGCTGCTACCCCTAGGACTGTCATCTCTACCCCCACCAGTCTGGTCATCACTGCACCTACCCCGGCTCCCGCCAAACTTAAAGGAAAAGAAGTCCAAGTCAGTGATGAGCATGTTACTGTGGAGGGTTCAGATTTTGCTGGAATACCGTCTGTTTTCGAAATAGGATCTAGTTCGAGGTTTGCAACCTTAACCCGGACACAAAGAAGGAATAAGAACAGAAAGATCACCAAGATCAGAAAGACCAGAGCTGTTGAAGCTTCCTTTCATGAAGAGATTCCTGAAGAGGAAGAGCTGCCGGAGATCTCACCACTATTAGAAGGGAGTAGGTTCCACCCCCTTTCTGCTGCATCTGATGAGGAGGATGCTCGAAGGATCACCGTTGTGTTACCCTTACCTGCATACTACAGTGATTGAAAGAAGAAGAATATAAAGACTACGCTACTTATCTACTTGCAAACAGTACTGGAGAAGTTAGCCAGAAAGGAGGGTTGCCCTGTGTCAGAAATCCTGAGAAGGATAGGACGGGTGCTAGCTAGATCCCGCCTTGGACCACGAGTAGACCCCGTCACTACAGTGGAAAGACCACAGAAGAAGGTACGAGCTAAAGAAATGAGTTTTCCTGTTGTTGTATCAGGTCACCATATTAGGGAACAAACCACCTATCGACGTACAGCCGACAAACCATCTGGTCCTAGGCCTTCTACTACAAGAAGGATGGTGTGGCAACCTATTATTGCTGAACCGATACCGATAGAATGCTCTGGAAAGAGAAGTCTCTTTAGAGAGCTCGAATTTGAAGAAAATGTTGTGGCTATGAAGGAAACTCCTAAAGATGAAGTTTGATATTCGTCTCCTGATAACAACGAAATTGTTTGGAAAAGACTGCTGGAGGATACTATAGGAAAGCTGAGAACTGACATCCAACGGTTGGCAAGAGAAAGAAGAGAAGAATTGGGAAATCAAGTGGAT
Organism: Papilionanthe hookeriana x Papilionanthe teres; assembly: GCA_022702705.1. Taxonomy (NCBI): domain Eukaryota; kingdom Viridiplantae; phylum Streptophyta; class Magnoliopsida; order Asparagales; family Orchidaceae; genus Papilionanthe; species Papilionanthe hookeriana x Papilionanthe teres. The sequence goes on along the minus strand of CM040422.1, from coordinate 76,907,318 downwards.
TCGTCAGAGTTCATGAATGAAGAACTTTTTTTTATCAATGTGGTTGTGACCCGAGCATCGTCAGCTTTGCAAGGAGCTCCGTCAATTTTAGAGGGAGACAAATCAGAAGCAATGAGAGCACGTCTGCTAGAAAAGGATGATACAATCTCTCATATGGAAAAGAAGATGGAGTAGATGGCGGCCGCCTTAGCCACACTCCAGAGCTAGCCTCAACCTCAGAAGGAAACACCTCCAGAGATTAATCACATTGCAGATGGAGGAAAAGAAGTTACATCTGTCAAGAGAGATGAACAGCCGAAGAAGGATTCAGCGTAGAGCATGATCCCCAAAAAGGACATTAAGTATATGGTGGAACAACAAGTGCGAGGAGCCTTAGCGCAGTCTAAGAATGGAGCATTAGACCTTACCCCGAGGAATTTTATGCCATCCAATACCCAAAAGGCTTTGTACCACCTCTGTTTAAGACTTTCGATGGTACTGGAAACTCTCACTAGCATGTTGCACACTTCCGTACGAGTTGCTGCAATGCCGGTGGGAGCGACGCTTTGTTATTTCGTCAGTTTGTTAGCAGCTTGTCAGAGATCGCCTTCGATTGGTACATAGAGCTTCTGAATAGTTCAGTGAAGACCTTTTTAGAATTGGAGAACCTTTTCGTTAAGTGGTTTACTGGAGCCCGACACCACATCACTATTGGTGATCTAGTGGTGGAGCAACAGAAATCGAACGAAACTTTAGTGGATTACATACTTCGATGGAGGAACTTAAGTATGAAGTGTGAACCACAGTTTCAAGAGCAGCATGCAGTTGATATCCTGTTGAAGAGCATTCATGGCCGGATATCACTTCTCCTTAAAGGATTCGTAATTAAGACTTGAAGTTGCTTTGCAAGGCTGGGAGCTTGCAGGAGGAGGCAAAACAACTGAGTTTCGTTGACAAGACTAATAAGCAGAAGCCCATGAAAGCATTGGAGAAGAAATCAGGAATTATCGCAGCAGTGAATAAAGGTAAATAGCCAGTGCAGATACAGCCAGAGTGACCACAACCAAGTTATCAATCACCGCAACCGACATACCAACAACCTCAGCAGAGCTATCAACAACCTCGACTGAGCTATCAATCATGGCAGCATGATCAACCGCCTCCTCATCCACTGTGGGCCCTGAAGGAACTTTTGAATAAGGAATACCCCCTCAAGACTGAAGTAGTGGCCAAGATGTTTCGCAGTTTGATTAAGACACCTGACTTTCAGCTGCCAGAGCCCAGGAGGCCAGAAGAAGTCGACAAGAAAGATCATCTGAATTACTGTCCCTACCATAGGATGCTCGGACACAAGATAGAGGACTGATTCACTTTCAAGAATTGGTTTGAGGATAACCACCAAAAAGGGAAGATAACAATCCTGAAGGAATACATGAAGAAGCCCCAAAAAGGAGGTTCCGTCAATGTTATTTCAACGGACCCTATTGTTTCGATAGACCCGTACACGACTGATGATGGATGGAGTTTTGTCTGGATGAAGTCTTCGAAGAAAATTTGGGATCACATTCATATTACTTCAGTATGCGCTTCAATTCAGAGTTCGAAACCTGCCAAACCGGCAATATCTCTTGTGATTGAAGAACCACCCCAGAGGGAGGAGAAGATCGTGGAAGAGGAGAATACCGAGGCTCCGAAGGGTAGAGTAGGGGCTGCTTTCCTAGGATGGTTGTTTCTAATTGGGGAAGAAATTCCTCGAACCTCTAACTCTGTATGAATATTTGCTTGCCCCAGCGGGATCTTATAATGATAAGAGTTTTTGTGTTGGCTACGTTTTGACTATCTCTAACCATTACATAACTAACGACAACCAACCAAATTCGAATCTCAATTTCAATATGATTAACGATTCTCAAATCATACAAAACCTCGATAGCTAAGACGGAGGAGAAGACTTTCACAAGAGTGGCTACAAAAGCTCAGGAAGCGACGAGTCCGTTTGTGAATTTCAAGGAGCTCCGATCGTGATAGAATTAGAGCTGTCAGATTCCGGACCAGTTTCAGAAGAGCCAGTCGTTCTGATTCAAGGGGAGACACCAACAGATTCAGCACCGGTAAATTTAGAAGAAATAATAAAAGTCAATCTAAGAAGTAGAAAAGTTCTACCCCCAAGAGTGGGACTGAAGGGTAAGGGAAAGCAGGTGGTTGCTTGGGAAGAGTCAACCCCAGCAGAGGAATTGCCCATTCGGGAAGAGGTTAAAGAACCTAGTAATAAAGTGGACTATAACGTGCTAGCCCATCTCAGGAAGCTACCAGCTAATCTAAGCATCTACGACACTCTAATCCTGTCAAGGAGATGAGAGAAACTCTGGTCAAGGCCTTACTTGACCCAAATAATTTTTTAGCTTAAATGGCCGGTAATTCCTTGGACAAGGTTTGCTCTTTTGAAAGAACAACACGGTGTTTCCTTCACAGACAATTATCTACTACTTGGAACAGCTGATCATAATCGACCGTTGTACATTTCAGTCTCCATCGGAAAGTTCACGCTCTCTAGGGTGTTAATTGATCCGGAAGCATCAATCAACATAATGAACCTTCGGATATTAGCATACTTGGAGATTGATGCCCGTGATCTCGAAGCAGATAGGATGTTACTAAGAGGCTTCAACCAGAAAGGAGAAAGAGCCCTTGGGTCGATAACACTATTAATGAAGATCGGTGATTTGGCAAGAACAACCGCAAAATTCCACATAATTGATTCTGAGATATCATTCAACGCTCTACTGGGTCAGCCGTGGATCCATGAAAACTGGATGGTACCGTTATCTCTACACCAGTGCATAATGTATTATGAAGGAGGGGAGAACAGTGCATCAAAGGTGACTTGCAACCGTTCTCCGTGCATGAAATCAGAATCCACGAAGATGCAGCTTACTACGCGCCTCCAAATAAAACTATCTTTTCCAAAATTGTAAGATCAAATGAAGGAAAAAGAGTTTGAGACGAAGAAGAGCCTGAAATTCTTATTCAACAGTTACTCACCACTCCCTTACGGTGAGATGGTGAAGGTTTCTCCAGAACACGCACCCGTGGTCGAGGCAAGGGACGAGGTCAAGGAAGAAACGGTGGAAAAGTTTAACAGAAGAAACCGATCATCGATGTTGATTGGGAGAATAGTTCCGAAGAAGAAAGAGTCAAGAAAGAAGCAATGAAAATAAATAAAAAGAAATGCAAGATCTCTCTCGAAGATGAAAAGAATGAAGAATATGAATCGATGTATGAGAAGATAAACTGCTGTGTACATACTATGACCCTGACCCCGATCTACCCTAGTAAGATCGAGGGTTTGGTGGTCAAGGAAGTGCATGGTGATTTTGCTAAGCCAATCAAGTTCTACTTTGGTGCTTCTTCTTCCAAAATTTAGAATGATGTAAAATTTGAAGATTTTGCTTCATCTAAATTAATGGAATTGCTCTTTGAGTGGTATTTCCCTGTGTTAAAAATTTGATGCAACGTGATGTCTTACCTAAACAGTGGTCGAAGGATCAATCTCAATGCTTTGAAAAATTATGGAATAATTCCAGTCGACCTCCCAGTTCAAAGCATGGTCTTGGATTTGGCACAATAGTGCCAGGTGATGATTCAGAATTTTGCTTGGTTGTCACTTGTGAGCCTAATGAAGAATGCCTGGAAGCTTCAGATAATCTCAAGGACTTGCCAATCAGAGACGCTCCACCAGAATTTGATGAAGAAATTAAATCTACAATAGACGAGTTAATGGAAGTTAACTTTGGTACTAGCGAAGAGCCCAGGCCGACCTTTGTTAGCTCCTTACTCAACAAAGAAGTCTCCGAAGATATGATCAAGTTGTTAATGGAATTCAAGGGATGTTTTGCTTGGAGTTATGATGAAATGCTGGGATTAGCTCCAGAGGTTGCAGTTCGTAAGATAGGAGTGGATCATGCTTTCGTCCCAGTCAAACAAGCTTCCAGAAGAATGCATCTAGAGATTGAACAATAAGTTATAGCTGAAGTTAAGGAACTAATTAACGCTAAATTTGTCTGTGAAGAACAATACCCCACTTGGTTTGCCAACGTGGTACCGGTCAGAAAGAAAAATGGTCAAATCAGAATCTGCATGGATTTTAGAGATTTGAACAAAGCATGCCCAAAGGACGAGTTCCTGCTACCAATTCCAGAATTAATGATCGACATTGCTTTGACACACAAAATCTTCTCTTTCATGGATGGCTCGACAGTATACAACCAGATAAAGATGGCACAGGAAGATGAAAAGCTCACAGCCTTGAGAACGCCAATCGGAGTGTACTGCTACACAGTAATGCCTTTCGGATTGAGGAATGCAGGTGCAACTTACCAAAGAGCAATGACAAGGATTTTTGATGATCTCATTCAAAACCAAGTCGAGTGCTACGTGGATGACATGGTGATCAAGAGCAAACTGAAGGACGATCACATGTATGATTTGAGAGTTATTTTCAAGCGATTAAGACATTTTAACCTTAAGGTGAATCCCTTGAAATGCGCCTTCGACGTCACCTCTGGGAAATTCTTAGGATTTGTCATCCAACATCGCAGAATTAAAATAGATCCGGAGAAGATTAAAGCTATCTTAGAAATGTCGCCTCCCAAAACCTTGAAATAATTACATTCCTTCCAAGGGAAGTTGGCATATCTTCGACGCTTTATTTCTAATTTGTTAGGAAGGTGTCAGATTTTTTCTTCTTTGGTTAAGAAGGATGCCAAGTTTACTTGGGCCTCCAAATCTCAACATGCCTTCGATGACATCAAACAATATTTAATGACACCTCCTGTCTTAGCAGCCCCGGTCTCGGGTAGACTGTTGATACTTTATACCGCAGCTTTAGATGACTCACTCGGAGCCTTGCTAGCCCAGGTCAATGACGAGGGTAAAGAAAATGCTCTCTACTACTTAAGTCATCGTCTAATTTCGATGGAAGTAAAGTATCCTTCGATTAAAAAGCATTGTTTGGCCCTGGTCTTTGCAGCTCAAAAGCTCAGGCATTAAATGCTTTCTCATAAGGTTAACCTTATTTTGAAGTTTAATCCATTGCAATATTTAATGACCCAACCAACGCTTTCCAGCAAACTTGCCAGGTGGTCGATGATACTGTTGCAATTCGATATAACATTCGTTCCTCTTCGTGTCGTAAAGGGACAAGTCCTGGCAGATTTTCTCGCAATACACCCTTTAACAGCAAAATCGCCTCTCAACGATGATTTGCCAGACAAGCAGATAATGAGCCTAGAAGACCCCGATGATCAACGTTGGGAAATGTACTTTGACGGAGCATCCTTAGCACAACGAGACAAATAACTACAAACGATAGTGCCTGGTAAGGCAGGAATCAGACTAATATTTATAACACCAGAGCGGGGGATGTTAAGATACTCCTACCATCTAACAAAGTCGTGTAAAAACAACGAAGCTGAATACGAAGCCCTTGTAACTAGACTGGAGTTAACCATTCAGATGGGGATAACAGACATCAACATCTACGGTGATTCGCAGTTGATCATACAACAGGTCGCAGGACAATACAGAATTTTGAAACCAAGGCTCAAGCTATACTTTCAATATGCCATGAAGTTGTTGGAGCAGATTCCGAATGTAACGATCTACAAGATTCTCAGAAGAGAAAATGCCCTTGCAGACGCGCTAGCCCGCCTTGCAAAAGAACTTGCCTGCTTACAAGATGAGTCAGTTGAAATGTCAGTTCAGGGATGACAGGTCCTCTCACAGCTCGACATGGATGCAATACACCAATCAAAAGGAAAGAAGAAGAAACAGTTGTAGCAGTGGCAGAAATTACAGATGATTGACAGCCATTAATTGACTACCTGCAAACAGGAAACCTACTGGACGATAAGTCATTAGCCCATCAAATCAAAAAAAGAACTCTATCATACACATTAATAAACAATACGTTATACAACAGGTCTTTCAGCCAGATTTGGCTAAGGTGCCTGAATGGGTCCGAGGCTCGTGAAATTGTTAAAGAAGTGCACTCAGGAATTTGTGGCCCTCATCAATCGGGTCTGAAGATGAAAATGAAAATTAAGATACTAGGGTACTGCTGGCCCTCAGTGATGACCGACTGCATGAAAGTTGCCAAGAGCTATCACCAGTGCCAAGTGCATGGAGTGGTTCTACATCAACCTCCAAATGTGCTACATCCGACAATCACGTCATGGCCATTTGAATGTTGGGGCACAGATATTATGGGTCCAATAGAACCGCCTTCTTCAAGAGGACATCGCTTCATTCTTGAGGCGACATATTACTTTTCTAAATGGGAAGAAGCTATACCGCTCAGGGAAGTGAAAGCACATCACGTGTTACGGTTCTTCAATAATCAAGTCGTCTACCGTTTCGGGGTACCGCACATAATTATCTCAGATAACGGGTTCGCTTTTAGAAGTACAAAGATCAACAATTTTGTCAGAAGGCACGAGATTGACTGGCGCTATTCGACGATCTACTACCCAAGAGCAAATAGCTTGGCTGAGGCTTTTAATAAAACTCTCGTCCAAATATTGAAGAAAACTTTGGACGACAACAAAAGAAATTGACACGAGAAGTTGTTAGAAGCCTTATGGGCCTACAAGAATGACTTTCAGAACTACTACTCAGTCTACGCCGTACGCTCTAGTGTACAGGTTCGAGGCTGTTTTACCCTTGGAGGTGCAGCTTCCGTCACTCAGAATTGTAGTTACAAACGAGATCACTACAGAAGAGAACGCCAAACTACGACTAAAAGAATTGAAAGCTTAGAAGGGAAATGAATTTTAGCACAGTAGAATCTCGAACTGTATCAAGCCAAGATGATCCAGGCCCAAGACAAACTGGTTCACCCAAGGACGTTCAAAGTCGGTGACTTGGTTCTAGTTCTTAGAAGACCTATTCTTGCACATCGCAAGATAAGAGGTAAATTTGAACCTACTTAGGAGGGGCCATTCGTGGTCGAGACAGTCTACTCAGAAGGTTCCTACCAGCTCATGGATTATCGTGGAGAGCGACCAATGCTTCCAATCAGTGGACAATATCTAAAGAAGTATTACACAACCTGATGTTTTGAAGGATGGAGTCCCATCCCTAGAAGCACGGGCAGAGTAATCACTTGTAACTGGGTCTGAACCCAAAATTGAAGAAGAAATGAATGATTAACGGAAAATATATGTATTAAAAGAAAAAATATGTGAAGAAAGAAATCATTATAATAATAAATTTTGATCATTCCTTTCAAGCCAATTTCTTTCCTAATCTTCCCTCATCTTTTCCCTTTCCCTTAAAATTTGAAAAGGAATGAATAATAATTTTTCATTAATAAGTAATTTTTCTTATTATTCTCATTCTAAGTGCAGCCCCTAATCCTTTTCTTGCTTTTTTTGCAGGGAAATGTTGAACGTGGAGTTGGTTCTGAACTTTAAGGATGGCGTAAGTCTTACACTTAACGAAGAAGAGCTGAAAGCTGGTGCCGTGATCGAGGTTAACTCAGACTTTGCAAAGCTGAAGCTAGAATATGAAGAAACTGCTTGGATTACTATAGACCTGGGGCACTCCCATGGAAAGACAGTGATGAAACTCAGCGAGAAGGTTCAGCACACTGCAAACCAGAAAAGGAAGACCAGTGCGATTGGCGAACACAAGATGAAATCAGTGATAATTACCGTAGGAGGGAAGCTTGTCAGTGCCGTCCCTACCGAAATCCAGGGGGAGAGAAGAGCTACACTGACCCCAACTCAAAGAAGAAACAAGAACCATCATATTCACAAAATGTTGAAGAAATTGACAGAAGAACAGTACAAGGAAGAAATTTTGATGACCACAGCAGTTGTCCCAAGGAGGCCAGTCCTCAGGAGCACCATAGCAGAGGTTGTTCCAGAGGAGGTTACTACAGAGCCTGCACCTGAGACAGTGATGATTCCAGGAGAACATGTTTGCGTGGAGCCATACATCCCACAGTATGTCACTAGACCCTGACAGTTCCAGATAATTTCATAGCACGAGTTGGAGATGATCTAGAGGGTGTGGAAGCAGAATTTTGAATACTTTCAGAGAATCCGAGATAGGTAAGTCAACATCCTGGAAGGATTGGAGTTGCATATGGATGTCTTCTCTCACTACGAGCAGAGTGATAACGTGGACTACGTCTCCAAGCTGAAGAAGCAGGGTCGTGCAGGACGACTACGAATCAAGACCTACTCCGAGCCGAAGAAATAGAAACTAGGCAAGGGGAGGATTACGATCCAATTCGGATGCTGTTACAACTTTGCTGACGACAAGAAAGGAAATCCACCAGGGATACTCCGCTATGATGAAGTTGATCCAATTCTAGTTCTGATTAGGAAAATGATAAAGAGGATGGTGGCTTGATGAGTTTTACCCGCTGACTGCTGTTGACCTCATTTTTGGTGAGGTCTTCCCTTCTTCTTTTTAGTGCTTAGGATCTAGCCTTAGGCTTTTCCTTTGACTATCTTAGAGGACCAGAATTGGGACCCGGCTTTTAGAAATTTAAACCACTTCTAAACTCCCCGCAAACTCCACAAACTTGACTATAGACCCCTAATCACCTGGAGGGTTGAAATCAAATGTGGAAGTTTAAAGGATGAGTTCCTATAGGACTCTTTGGCCTTAGGACTACCCTGGGTGGCCTGGTCTGATGAGGGGGCTGACTTACATTACACTTACACACTACATTTCCACACACTTCCTAAAACCACACCCATACCTAACTTGACCTCATGACTCATGTAGGTGATTCACATGGATGGTCCTTAACCCCTAAGCCCTTGGCTAAGAGGGTTAGGAACAACATAGTGAATGCCTCAAATGAGTCCTTTCATGGCTCATATGGGCTTGAAATGGCTTCATGGCTCAACCAAAATGATTTCCTTCCACCTAGATTCACCCAATCTTCAATTTCCCAAATTTTCAATTTTTGACCCCCGGGACCCTACACCTACTAAACCTACCCAAAACCCTTGAAATTACCCAAATTTTTGCAAAATTTCCAAATTACCTAAAATTTTCCAAAATCAATCCCAAACACCTCCACATCACTCAAATTGATCATCCATACCCAAAAATACCAAAAATTCCAAGAAAACCTCCCAATACCCTCCAAATACCCAAAATACCCTTCGACCCAAAAATCCAAAAATTCAGAAAATTCCCAGAAAATTCCAGAAAATCCTAAATATTCCCAATTTCATTTTGTCCAACTACACCATGGGCCAATTTTGTCAATTTACCCTACTTTTGTCAAAACCCCCAAATCGACCCATTTTAACCCTAAGTGAACCCAATGTCAAACCAAACCTACCCAATTGACCCCAATTTTGGTCCAATTCAGTTCTAAACTTCAATTCAACATTCCCAATACCAATTTAGACCAAATCCAAGTCCAATTTGATTGACATTTGGATCCAATTCCACTTTTGACCTTAAGGCCCATTTTTGACCTAAACCCAAACCTAACCCAAATTCAACCCAATTCAAGCCCAAACTACCCCAAATTTGCTTCAAAGTCACTCATGACACATCCATGAGCTAAACCCAACAATTATTTGGCCCAACCTCTTTACAAAATTCCCATCCATAAATTCATTTTTAAACTTAAGGGCCCATTCCTTAAACCATTTTAAAAGCCCACTTCCACCAAATCCAAAACCCCAAAAATTCTTCCAAAGCCCATATGACATTTCCCCTCATCATACTTTCAATTAAAATCATCCCTAAGTCCTAAACCAATGATCAAATATTTCTAAATGAAGCTTCATCCAAATTTCCACCAAATTATCCAAAATCCTTAAAATCCTTTTTTATGAAATCGACCAAACTTTTCGCCAAGCCAAAGGTGAGCCATGAAGCCATGCATGAGCCACATGTGAGCCATGAGAGCTTTGGACACTCCACCATGCCATATTGGGTAAGAAGAGGGGGGCTTTCCTTAATCCCTAAAGCTCATTAGCCTTAATCATGTTTCACCTAAACTTAAATTTAATCCAAATATATTTGGATGGAGACTTCTCCATGCCAAACCGAGCTGATCCCTTTGATCCCCCACAAGCATCCAAAGCCACCTTGAAGGGTGCACCAAGCCCAAATGGGTGGATTGACCCATTTAGACTCAAAACTAGCCATGCCCCATTCTACTTTGGATCAAAGCCTTTACACATGTCCATGGCCAATTGATTGCACAAACCTCCAGCCCTGACCCACCTGACCAAGATGGTGACCATTGCCTGGCCGGCCGGCCACCAGGCCGCCGGAAAACACCATGGCCGAGAGCTCACATGTGAGCCAACATTGAAATTCTCACTTGCCGAGCCGCCCTTGCTCTAGTGGTCACCATGGCTGTTCTTCTCCTCACCGGAGCAGCTGATCCCAAGCCCTAACTCCCCCGGGAGGCCCTCGCCCAACTCTATTTAAACTCCACCCCTCTCGGCCATGAGAGGAGGAGAAGCACAAACCTTGCCAAAACTCCGCCAAAATTGTTCCGGCACCCTTCTCCACCTTTAGAGCACTTGATCCCCAAGTGAAATCCCCCTGCCATTTCTCCTCCGTAAGCTCAATTTCGAGTTGAAATTCCACCCAAAACCAGGACACTTCTCCACAGGTGAGCCAATTCTCAAATTGATTGGCTCTACACCTTCACCGTACCAAGGGAAGGTGTCCACCATCAAAAGCCCCATCTCCAGTGCCACCCGAGCTGCTCCAGGCCTCCAAGCTTTGTGATCGGGCTTGGTCGAAATCATATCCGGACAATTCACTGCGACCGGGAGACTTCATCCGGAGCTTGCTAGGACCCAATCGAAGGTGCAACAACTCTCGGATTGAAGCCACACTTCTCCGAGCCAAGGTATGAGCTAACTCTTCATCCCGAGCTTCGAAGATTCTCTATTTCAAATGCCTTAGTTTCAATGCATGTTAGCCATATAGATGTGTTCGTCTCTTCAAGACGAATCCATGAGAGTATAAGAACGTAAAAATCCATCGAGAATCGAGTGAGATCTTAGGGATTTAGTGTGGACGGCTCTCGGGTGAGAACACTTGGGGACGATGAACGGATGCCGTCCATTCAATACACGCGCGGACAAACGGCTCGGATGGCGTCGGACCAGAAACGGTGCGAGAACCACGGGGCCCGGCCGGCCGACTCGGATGGCGGCGCCCAATCACGGCGCGACACGTACCCCTTCGGAGCTGCCGATGTTTCGCTGGCGCCGCGTGGATAAGTAGATAAATAGGGTATTTTTTGATTTATTTAATTCCCTAAACTTCAAAAATTCATATCTCTGTGTAGAAAAATCACAAAAATAAAATAAAAATACCCTCTTGCTCGATGGAACGTGAGGAGAATAATGTGGAAAAGAAATCACTTAATTTTATCAAATATTTTATTTTTTATGATTTATTTACTCTCTGCATTGTTTTAATTCTCCATGCATGCATACAATTCACCATGGCATGAGACCATAGTGGCTTTTGAAGCCTCTGAATTTGGGAACATTCCCCGAATTTTCCAAAGTCGAGGCCATCCCTATGAGGAGTTCTTGATTTTACAAGTTCGAGTCACTGTTTTGAGTATTTTAATTCCAAGTAAATAGCATGTTGTGAAATAAATTCTAGGAAAATTTGGTGATGTTCCTTATGACCAGAGAACCCTAGGAAAAATAGGTTTTGACTTAGTTCATTTAAAACAGCCACTTAATTGGCTTAAACACCCAAAATAGGTCTTTAATTAATTAGAGTTAACCAGGCATCAAATTGACTTGAAATCAATTCTCCACTGACCTTTAGGATCAGAGGAACCCACCATAAAAATTTGAAGTCAATTGGACTTGGTTAGCCCCACTAATTGGGTTGATTAAGTCACTTAGCCATTTTAAACTTTAAAAATTCATAACTTTTAAAATACTTTTCAAAAATTCACCAAATTGGTTTTGGAGCCTCTCCGATATCGGGGAATCTAAGAAAATTAAAATTTCAATTTTCTAAAAAAGTTGATTTTTAATAATATTTTAACATTTTTAATAATTAAAAAATAATAAAAATCACAAAAATAATAAAATTCACCAAAGTGTCACATTTTGAATATTAATCACTTAGGAACAAATCCCACATTTTTCCTAGGTCTATTTAGTGAGATATTGAATTTTAAAGCCCTAGGGTAATTTTAAAAATTAAAAAATGTATTTTCTAGCATTTTCACTAAAATAATTATAATAAATCATAGAAAAATCAGAAAATTGCAAAATTTGATTCTCTGGTTTCCTTGATATCAGAGAGATTTTTGAAAAATATAAAACCCATTTTTCAAACATTTATTTTATTTTTAAATTAATTAACACTCCAAAACTCAAAATAATTATAATAAAAATAATATAATTCAAAAAATCACCAAAATTGGTCCAAGTGCTTCTCTGGTCATTAGGAATGTCCCCTAATTTTCTTAAGAACAGAAACTTTCTTTTGGTCATGTTATCAAATTTTCCTTGAAAATCTCTATTTTCCATCAAAATAATTATATAAATAAATTAAATACAGAAAAATCACATTTTCTCCTCTCATGTCTTTATTGACATATGAGTGAAGTCACATAAAAATTTCAAGTTCATTTAAGTTCAATTTAGTGAGTTATGAAATTATTAAGCTTAAAGGGTAAAATGGTAATTAAAATCTTTAATCCTTAATTAAAACTTTAGGTTTAATAAGAAATCAACAAGTAAAATGTTTGATCTTAATCTGATTTGGATGATTGAAATTTAAATAATTAAAGGGTAGAAACCCATTAAATAATTTCAAAATGATTAAACTTTAATTAAATAATGGATTAAATTTGGAAGAATAATAAAATTGGAATCATTAAAATAAGGGATATTTATTAGGAAGAGATTTATTCTTTAATTTAAAAATCCCTAAATTAATCATCTCATTAATATTCAACTCTTAATTAAAATGATAATTCAAATTCAAAATATTAAAAGACTTAATCATTAAACTAAAATTAAACTCTTTCAAAAATTTCAATTAAAATTAAAAATAAAGTATATTAAAGATAAATTAAATTAAAATTAAATTAAATTTAATAATTAAATTAAATTAAGACAAATTAAATTAAATTAAATTAAATTAAAATTAAATTAAATTAAATTAAACAATTAAATTAAATTAAATTAAATAATTAAAATTAAATTAAATTAAATTAAACAATTAAATTAAATTAAATTAAATTAAATAATTAAATTAAATTAAATCAAATCAAGTTAATTAAACACCAAATCAAATTAAATTGAACTATATTAAACTAAATTAAAACTCAATTAAATTAAGTTAAATTAAAACTCAATTAAATTAAATTAAATTAAATATAACATCACCTAAGACATAAAGGAAAATAAATGTAAAGCAACTTGAACACTATTCCAAATTTAAACCCTTAACTTAAATCAAATCATTTGAATACTAATTTACCCTTGAAAGCTTTGATTATTATAACTCCTAAATGGAACATCAAATGAAGTGTTACCTCACTCATAGGATATTCAAATGTCCTAGTTCACTGAGCAAGTTAACAAGACTTGAAAACCTCGGACGATCGATTCATTTATATAATTAAATTCATTTGGACTTAAAACAATCCTAGAAATATTGAAAAGATGTTTAAGATTCTTCTTAAGCACTTCCTCAATATGATAGGATATTTATAAGAACAATTGGACTTAATTGTCCTTTGATGAAGAAAATCGTCTTTAAACCAAAAACACAAAGAACCTAGACGTCATAAGAGTTGACTAGCTATAGGATTAGGAATTTGGTAGAAAACCATAACCTTTCCCTTAGCTTTACCTAGGGACTTGCTTAAATATTCTAATTGTGTTTTAAGTGCAGCTTGGGATGACGGGAAGACCCTCCGGGTACGCTTTTATTTTATTGCAATTTACTTTCTTGCAATTTACTTTCTTGCAATTTACTTTCTTGCAATTTACTTTATTGCAAATGCACTTTACTTTTCTTGCATGATAAAACAACAGTTGCATGAAAACCCACACCTTTAGGATAGTCCCTAAAACTGAAACAAAATTAAGTTAAAAATCATTGCAAGATAAAATTCACCGCCACAACATTTCAAAATATAAAACAACTCAAAATTTAATCACAAACGTAACACAAAACTACAATTGCAACTAAACTAAAACGTCCTCGTTGGATGATCGGGAATACCTCGGATGATGTAACCTACGTGTTGCTAACGGGATTTCCCACGGTCTAAATGAAAGTGTGGAACGCATTCGAGTTGAGTTTAGCAAATTCATCTGGACTAAGTGAATCCGATAAAAATAATGATGCCGGAAGGATGGAACCGTGGGATCTTAACCGGTGTCGTTATAATCAACTTTAAGATTTGTTTTAATTAAAACGTAAAAAACACTTGGAAAATTAAGATTTTCTCTAAACCAAAATACTTTTCTCATCTCCTGATTTATGGTTTCTAAAACTAAACCTCTGCTACAACAAGGAACTTGGAGCATGGTGGGCAAAGACGGCCATCGTCGTCAAGCAAAACTTGAACCTACTTCACAGAAACTTTCCTAGAATTAAATAACCAAGCTATAGGACTTCGAGGTAGTTTGCCTAGTGCAACATAAATCCTCAACCTTTTCGTTAGGCATTTGCATTGCAAATTAAGCCCTAACCGGTCTTAGGATTCCGAGGTAGTCGTCCGATACGACAATAAACCCTCACATCTTCTAGGCTATTTGTTTGATTTTATCATACAAATATAAGTCCTAATTAATTAAAATTGGCAAGATTGAAATACTAAATAAGTATTAGGACTTTCCTAAACTCAAGCCAAACGATAGGATAGTCGGAAATTACCGAAGTTCATTTCGAATCGGTGATTTCTCCTACCTTTCTTCCTTTGGATTCACAAAACAAAATGTTCCAAAATTTGATCCATTCCCTATCGAAATTCCAAAATTCAATCTTTGAAAACCTTAAACTTCAAATTCTTGAAAGCAGAGTTATTGATTATTATCGAGAGTTTTCTTAAGTGATTCCCGTCACTTAAGATGTAATTAACTATAGGGGCTTGCCCTTATAGGGAATTTTAAAGAACTCGGGTAATATAAACCCCGTTTCGATACTTTCATATTAAGCGTGGAATTTGTCTGCTTATAAAATTGGTTCGCGGACCAAACGGATGTCACAAAACTTCTAGTTTATTTGATCGAGCCCCACCATCAAGCGAAGTGTCTATCCTTAGGGATAGATATACGGTTTGTGGTGCGGTGCTCGTTTATATAAACTATTCTGGGGATGTGAGATCGGTTTAATCTCATATCTTAAAACTTTCAAATTTAAAAATTATTTTCAAAATCAAATACTACTTTCTAAATTATATATATTTAAATTAAATTTAAAATTTAAATTCGCCGACAACTTCTGTTAGGCGACCCCTTTTTAAAATAAAAAACACAACCTAAAATAAGCCGCACCAAATTCTGGCGACTCCGCTGGGGAATATTCCTCTCTCCATTATAATCAAATAATTCTGCTTTCAAAAATCGGTAGTGTATTCATGTCCCTAATGGATCAAACTACCCTTCTTTCCGTTGGAATACTATGTTCATTTCTATCTTGAACAAGTATAGCCAACATTCTCTCGGATTTAGGAGCCACTGTTTAGACACCCCTAAACAGAGAGGTTCCGAGATCCTTTTACCTCATTTCCGAGGTGGGGTGGACCCCCGATAGGTGTTAGTTTAGGTGTGATCCTTCGAGTCGGGAAGTCTTGCTTAAGACTTTCTTTTCCTTTCCGAATCGGATTCCTTACCTTCTCTACACCTTTCGAACATTCCGTTCTAAATAAACAAACCCTCTAATAAGTGACTCTTTTAACAAATAATTCCTTCTTATAAATATATCAACAAGAATGAGTTCGGACTCTTTTCAATTCCTTTCTTTTCGTCCTAAAGAAAAGAAGCATAACTTGGGACTGACAACCAGAATCTACCTTGCAGAAATGGAAGCCCCGAAACCGATTTTCTCCTTCACCAACAGTACCGGACTTCGCCGTCTATAAGGATGAGCCGCCCGACAATGGGATCATCCAATTGGGACGTGGATTTGAAAACACGAACGTCAAGGTCACCGACGTCTCCCTCTTTGCACCGACAAACAAGGTATCCGAAGCCGAGGAGCCACTCGCTCGAGTTCAACCTTAGGTCGACCCAAGAGTTTCCTCCCCGCAAAGGGTCCCGACTAGGAGGAGTACCGCCGTCCGTAGGAGGACCTGTTCTCACTACCCCCACCTGGTCTAGTTGTTTCGCACCTACCCCGACTTCCGCCAAATCAAAGGGGAAAGAAATCCGGAACTATGATAAACCCGTTACCGCGAAGGGCACTGGATCTTCCCGTAAGACCTTCGTCTTCGAAATCGGGTCCAGCTCGAAGATTCCTTCGCCGACAAAGACCCAAAGAAGAAATAGAAATAGAAGGATCGCCGTGGAAGCCGTAGCCGCCGAGATTGCCTTCCCGGAGGAAATTCCGTAGTTGCCGTGATATACACCGTTACCGAATATACACCACCGCCCGACTACATACCACTTTTGGGAGGAAGCAGGTTCCATCCCCTCTCCGCCGCAGAGGATGAAGAGAATGTTCGAAAGATTGTCGCCACATTACCACGACTCGCATACTACAAAGATAGCCGCAAGAAAAGAACTAGAACTACGCCGTTTCGCTCGACCGCAAACTTTGGTAGAAAAGCTAGCAAGGAAGGAAAACCGCCCGTGCTCGGAAATTCTACGAAGGATAGTGACGGGTGCCGACCAAATCCCGTCTTGGGCCCCGAGTAGAACCCGCCGTCATGATAGAGAAGCCAAGCAAGAGAATGAAGGCTAGCCCGCCCGTCGTAGTATCGTGGTTACAGATTAGGGAGGATACCACCTTCCAAGCATTTGGCCGATGAGACCATCCGGTCCTAGACCTTCGCCGCTGAAGGATGGTATGGCGTCCCACTACGGGCGGCTAAGATCGAAACGAGCGACCCGAGAAAGAAAGTCTCGCCAGAGGCCGGAATCGAAGAAAGTGCTACCGCGATGAAGGGGACTCGTGAAAAAGGACCCGCAACCATCGCATGACAACCACAAAGATACACGAAAGCTCCGCTAGAAGATGCCATGGAAAAGCTCGAGAACCGATATCCGACGGTTGGCAAAAGAAAGAGAAGAAAAGTTCGGAGATGAGATCGACTCATCGGAATTCATGGACAACGAATATGCAGAAATCAACATGGTTGAGACACGAGCTTCATCGGCTTCTCAAGGTGCTCCCGCGAACTGCAGAAGAGAGGAGCCGTAACCGATGAAGAGACGACTTCAGGAAAAGGACGACACGATCGCTCAAATGGCGAAGAGGATGGAAGAGATGGCCATAGCTCTGGCCACTCTCCAGAGTCAAGTACAACCACATAGAGAGACACCCCCAGAAGTCATTCACATCGTAGACGGAGGAAAGGAAATTACATCCGTCAATGGGGATGACCAGCTGAAAAAGGATACAACACAAAGTATGATCCCTGAAAAGGATATCAAGAACTTGGTAGAGCAGCAGAGTGCGAGAAGCCCTAGCACAATCGAAGAACGGGACATCTATTCGGACGGGTAGACCTTACCCGGAAGAATTCGACGCTGTCCAATACCCGAAGGGCTTCGTACCACCTCTCGTTTAAGACCTTCGACGGAACCGGAACCCCCGACAAGCATGTTGCACACTTTCGTGCCGCTTGTTGCAATGCCGGCGGGAGCAATGCGCTACTCTTCCGACAGGCTCGTTAGCAGTCCGTCGAGAATCGCCTTCGACCGGTATGCGAATTACCCAATGGTTCGGTAAAGACGTTCTCGCAGCTAGAGAACCTCTTCATCAAGCGATTTGCGGAGCTCAGCACCACATCACTATAGGTGATTTAGTGGTAGAGAAACAAAGGCCGAATGAAACTTTGGTGGATTACATACTTCGATGGAGAAACTTAAGCATGAAGTGTGAACCACAACCGCAAGAACAACATGCAGTCGGCATCTTGCTTAAAAGCATTCACGGCCCGATAAGCACTTCTCCTCAAGGGATTCACCATTAAGACTTTTGAGAAGTTGTTAAGCAAGGCCGGAAGCTTGCAAGAAGAGGCGAAGCAATTAAGTTTTGCGGCAAGACGGACAAGCGTAGCTTCGGTGAAGACTTTCGAAAAGAAATCCGGGATCGTTGCAGCAGCTTGACAAAGGCAAACAACCGATGCAAATACCACCGTAACGGCCGCGAAGAACCACAACAAAATTACCAGAGAACCCCGGTCCAACTATCGACCGTCTCCGCAGTATGAACAACCGTCTCGTCCGCAACGTACATCGAGGGAGCTTCGAGTAGAGAATATCCGTTCAAGAATGAAGCAAGTACCAAAGATGTTCCGTAGCTTAATGAAAACTCCGGATTTCCAGTTGCCGAGCCCAAAAGACCGGAGGAAGTCAACAAGAAAGGTGATCCCAACTTTTGCCCCTACCATCGATGCTTGGGCACAAGATAGAAGACCGCATTACCTTCAAAAGTTGGCTCAATGACAACCTTCGGAAAGGAAATATAACAATCCCGAAGGAGTACATGAAGGAACCCCGTAAAGGAGGTTCCGTCAATGTTATCTCAACCGATCCCGTCATTCCGATAGATCCCTATGCAACCGACGATGGATGGACCACCGCCTCGGACGAGATCTTCGAAGAAGATTTTAGACAACATCCGAACCGCTTCGGTGCGAGCTTCAATTCGTAGTTCGAGACCCGTTAAGCCGGTACTATCACTTGCGATAGAAGAACCACCTCGACAGAGACAATCGAAGAGAAGAAGAAAATCGACGAAGAAGAGGGACCGAGATTCCTAAGGCTAGACTAGAGGTCGCTTATCCTAGGATAGTTGTTTCCGATTCGGGGGAGAAATCCCTCGAACCTCCGATTTTGTATGATTATCCGCTCACTTCGGTGGGATCATATAATGATAAGGGTGATGGCGTTGGCTACGTTTTGACTCGTTTCTAACGATTACGTAACTAGCGACAATCCGGCGTCGATTTCGATACCAACAACAATTCTCAAATCATACAAGATCTCGACGATCAAAATGACGAAGAAGGCATCCATCAAGGAGGCTACGAGAGTTCAACAAGCAACCGGATCTATCCGTGAGTTTCGAGGAGCTCCGATTACGATAGAGTTAGAGCCTTCGCATTTTGAAGATAATCCGGAAGAGCCCGTCATTCCGATTCAGGAGGAGACACCGACAAACTCAATACTAGATTCGAAGAAATTACGAAGTCAACCTAAGAAGTGGAAAAGTCCTACCTCCGAGAATGGGTCCAAAAGACAAAGGAAAGCAGGTGGTTGTTCAAGAAGAACCAACCCCAGCGGAAGAGATACCCATTCGAGAAGAAGCCGAGACGCAGGAGAACAAAGTGGACTACAACATGCTAGCCCATCTTAGGAAACTACCGGCCAAACTGAGCATTTACGATGCTCTCATCTTATCAAAGGAGATGAGGGAAGCTCGATCAAGGCCTTACTTGATCCGGAAATTTGCTTAGCTCAAATGGCCGGAGATTCCTTAGATGAGGTTTGCTCGTTAAAGGAACAACGAGGTGTTACCTTCACGGACAGATGACCTACTACTTGGGACGACAGATCACAACCGACCGTTGTACATTTCGGCTACAATCGGGAAGTTTACGCTCTCCGCAGTTTTGGTGGATCCAGGAGCATCAATCAATATAATGAGTCTTCGAACACTAGCATACTTGGAAATTGATGCTCGTGAGCTCGAGGCCGACAAAATGTTATTAAGAGGATTCAACCGTAAAGGAGAAAGAGCTCCTCGGGTCAATAACGCTATCGATGAAAACCGGTGACTTAGCAAAGACAACCGCAAAATTTCATATAATCGATTCGAAACGTCGTTCAACGCTCTACTCGGGCCGACCATGGATACATGAAAACAGGATGGTACCATCATCTCTACACCGGTGCATCAAGTACTACGATGGAGGGGAACAGTGCATCAAAGGTGACTTACAACCGTTCTCCGTACATGAGATTGGAGTCCATGAAGATGCAGCTTATTATGCACCGCCAAAGAAAACAATCTTCTCCAGAGATACCATAACAAATGAAGCAAAGAAAGTTCAGGACAACGAAGAACTCGAAGTTCTAGTCCAACGACCACTCACCACTCCCTTCCGGCGAGATGGTGAAGGTTTCTCCACAACTCGTATCCGAGGTCGAGGCCGGGGACGAGGCCGTGGTAGAGACACTAGGACAATTGGACAGAGGAAACCAACCATCAATGTTGATCGGGAAGATAGTTCGAAGAAGAAAAAGAAATCAAGCAAGAAGCAAGCAACAATAAGTCGAAAGAAGCCGCAATACAAGATCTCCCTCGAAGATGAAAAGAACGAAGAATACAAATCAATTTACGAGAAGATTAACCACTACGTACATACTATGACCCTAACTCCGATCCTTTCTAATAAGATCGAGGGTATGGAGGTCAAAGAGGTACGTAGTGACGGTGCAAAGCCAATCAAATTCTACCGTGGTGCTTCTTCCTCCAAAACCGAAAATAATGTACAATTCGAAGATGTCACTTCATCGAATTAATGGAATTACCTTTTGAATGGTACTCTCCCTGTGTTCAAAATTTAATTCAACGTGGTTTCTTACCTCGATAATGGACAAAAGGCCAATCACAACATTTTGAAAAGTTATGGAATAACTCCGGTCGTCCTCCCAATTCAAAGTATGGACTCGGATTCGGCACGATAGGGTCGGCTGACGATACCGAATTTTGCTTGGTTGTCACTTGCAAATCCAATGAAAACCGCATGGAAACTACGGACGAACTCGAAGATTTACAAATTGGAGACGCTCCACCATAATTCGAAGAAGAAATCAAATCTACAATAGATGAGTTAACGGAAGTTAACTTGGGTACTAGCGAAGAGCCTAGACCTACCTTTGTTAGCTCCTTACTCAATAAAGAAGACTCCGAAGAAATAATCAAGTTATTAATGGAATTTAAAGATCGTTTTGCTTGGAGCTACGATGAAATGCCGGGATTAGCTCCGAGGTTGCGATCCATAAGCTAGGAGTGGATCCTACTTCGTCCCAGCCGGACAAGGTCCCGGAAGAATGCGTCCGGAAATCGAACAACAAGTCATAGCCGAAGTTAAAAAGCTAATAGACGCTAAATTTGTCCGTGAAGAACAATACCCGACCCGGTTAGCCTAATGTGGTGCCGGTCGAAAGAAGAATGGTCGGATCGAATTTGTGTGGACTTCGGAGATTTAAACAAGGCATGTCCAAAAGATGAATTCCCTCTACCGATTCCGGAACCGATGATCGATATTGCTTCGACACATGAAATATTCTCATTCATGGATGGATCTTCGGGATACAACCGGATAAAAATGGCTCCGGAAGATGAAAAGCTTACGAGCATTCGTAACGCCGATCGGAGTATTTTGCTACACGAGTGATGCCATTCGGACCGAAGAACGCAGAGCAACTTACCAAAGAGCAATGACAAGAATTTTTGATGATCTCATCCACAATCAAGTCGAGTGCTACGTGGACGATGTCGTCATCAAAAGCAAAGTAAAGGAAAACCACCTGTATGATTTGAGAATTGTTTTCGAACGATTAAGACAATTTAACCTTAAGATGAATCCCTTAAAATGCGCCTTCGGCGTCACCTCCGGAAATTCTTAGGATTCGTTGTCCGACATCGTGGAATTGAAATCGACCCGAGAAGATTAAAGCTATATTAGAAATGCCGCCTCCCAAAACCTTAAAACAATTACGATCTTTTCAAGGGAAGCCGGCATATCTTCGACGCTTTATCTCAAACCCGTCGAGTAGGTGTCGACCTTTCTCGGCACTAGTTAAAAAGGACGCCAAATTTATTTGGGAAGAGAAATGCCGGAAGGCCTTCGAAGACATTAAACAATATTTAATGACACCTCCCGTCTTAGCAGCCCCGAGCCTCGGGTAGACCGTCGATACTTTACACCGCGGCTTTAGACGACTCTCTCGGAGCCCCGTTAGCCTGAGTCAATGATGAGGGTAAAGAAAATGCTCTTTACTACTTAAGCCGTCGTTTACTCCCGACGGAAGTAAGGTATCCCGCAATTGAAAAGCATTGTTTGGCCCTGATCTTTGCCGCTCAAAAGCTCAGGCACTACATGCTTTCTCATAAGGTCAACTTGATTTCGAAGTTTAATCCATTGCAATACTTGATGACTCGTCCAACACTTTCCGACAGACTTGCCAGATGGTCAATGATATTATTGCAATTCGATATAACTTTCGTGCCTCTGCGTGCCGTAAAGGGACAAGTCTTAGCAGACTTCCTCGCAAGACACCCTTTGCCGGCCGAATCTCCTCTCAATGACGATCCGCCGGATGAACAAATAATGAACCTAGAAGACCCCGATGATCGACGTTGGGAATTGTATTTCGACGGAGCATCTTCGAAGCACACAAAGACGAAGAATCGCAAGTGATAGTGCCCGTAAGGCGGGAATCGGGCTAATCTTTATAACACCGGAGCGGGGGATGTTAAGATACTCCTACCACTTGACGAACCGTGTACAAACAACGAAGCGAATACGAAGCCCTCATAACGGACTCGGAATTAACTATTCAAATGGGGATAACGGACATCAACATCTACGGGGATTCACGATTAATCATTCAACAGATCGCCGGACGATACGGAATTCTAAAGCCAAGACTCGAACAATACTTCCGATATGCCATACAAATTGTTGGAACAGATTCCAAATGTGACAATCTACAAAATTCCTAGAAAAGAGAATGCTTTAGCAGATGCTTTAGCCCGTCTCGCAAAAGAATTTGCCTGTTTGCAAGATGAATCGGTGGAAGTGTCGGCTCACGGACGTCGAGTCCTATCACAAACTTGACATAGACACAATACACAAATCGAAAAAGAAAAAGAATCGACTGAAGAATGACGTGAAAACACGGAAGATCGGCGACGACCATTGATGACTACCCGCAAACAGAAAGCTACCGGACGATAGGTCGCTAGCCCATCGGATCAAGAAAAGAACTCGTCTTACGCATTAATAAACAACACATTGTACGGAAGGTCTTTTGATCAAATGTGGCTAAGGTGCCTAAGCGGGTCCGAGGCCCGTGAAATTGTTAAAGAAGTGCATTCGGGACTCCGTGGCGCTCACCGATCGGGTCCAAAAATGAAGATGAAAATTAAAAGACTAGGGTACTACCGGCCCTCGATGATGACCGACCGCATGAAAATCGCCAAGAGCCGTCATCAATGCCAAGTGCACGGAGTGGTTCTACACCAACCTCCAAATGTGCTACACCCGACAATTGCGTCGTGGCCGTTTCGAATGTTGGGGCACGTATATAGTGGGTCCGATAGAACCACCATCTTCGAAAGGACATCGCTTTATTCTTGCGGCTACAAATTACTTTTCCAAGTGGGCGAAGCGGCTCCACTTAGAGAAGTGAAAGCACACCACGTGCTGCAGCTTTTCAAGAACCAAGTTGTCTACCGTTTCGGAGTGCCGCGCAGGATCATCTCGGATAATGGGTCGCATTCGAAGCACACAAATCAACAATTTTGTCGTGAGACACGGAATCGACCGGCGATACTCAACAATTTACTACCCAAGAGCAAACGGCCTCGCCGAGGCTTTTAATAAAACTCTCGTTCAAATCTTAAAGAAAACCCCGGACGATAATAAGAGAAATTGGCACGAGAAATTGTTAGAAGCCTTATGGGCTTACCGAACAACCTTCGTAACTCCTACTCAAGCTACACCTTACGCTCCGGTGTATGGGTCCGAGGCAAGTGTTACCTTTAGAGGTTCGGCCTTCCTTCACTCGAATTGCAGCTTGCAAACAAGATCACGACGAAGAAAACGCCGTACTACGACTCGAAGAATTAGAAAGCTTGGAAGGGAAAAGACTTGCAGCGCAGAACAGAATTTAGAACTATACCAAGCTAAAATGGTTCAAGCCCATGACAAGCCGGGTCCGCCCGAGAACTTTCAAAGTTGGTGACTTAGTTCTCGTTCTCAAGAGACCTATTCTTGCACACCGCAAGATAGGAGGAAAATTTGAACCCACTTGGGAAGGACCGTTTGTGGTCGAAGCAAGTATACTCGTGGAGGTTCCTACCGCCTAGTGAATTGCCGTGGAGAACGACATATGCTTCCGATCAACGGACGATACTTGAAAAAATATTACGCTACCCGATGTTTCGAAGGAATGAATTCTTCATCCCTAAGAAACACGGGTGAAGTAATTACTTATGATTGGGTCCGAACTCAAAATAATAAAATGTGCTAAAATAAATAAAATCATGATAATAAAGTTTTCCTCGTTTTCTTCTCCAAATCAAAATCTCTTCCCTCATCTTATCTTACTTCATTCCCGTTAAATTTCAAAATATAAGAATAATAAAAAATGTATCTTTAAAAAACATTTTCTTAATGTTCTTGTTCTTAGTACTGCACCCCGATCCTTTTCCTTGTCTTTTCGCAGGGAAATGTCGAACGGGCGGTTGGTCTTGAACTTTAAGAATGGCGTAAGCCTTGCACTCGATGAAAAGAGGGTGAAAGATGGAGCGATAATCGAGATCGACTCGGATTTCGCACCGCCGAGCCTACGATACGAGGAAAGTGACCGGGTCCCGAGTCAACCGAGCGGAACCGCCCGGACGGACAATGGATGAAAGTGGGTGGCCCAAGCCACCAATCCAACAACAAGAAAAGAAAAGCAAACCCCGAAGAAGATAAGAAAATGAAGTCCGTAGTCACTACAACGGAGGGCGAGCTTGTCGCCGCCGCGCCCGCGAGATTCAAGAAGTTCGGAGGGCTACTCTCACAGCCCACGCAACGGAGAAATAAGAATCGCCGTATCCGTAAGATGTTAACAAAACTAGCCGCGGACCGGCGCGACGAGACAATTGCTAATGCCGGCACTCACATTTCAAGGACACCGGTTCACCGAGAACTCGAAGAAAGGAGGCCAGCTCCTAGAATAACGAGAAGAACCAGGGAAATCTCCGGAAGATCGAAGAAAGAAGGCTACCACGCCACCGGATAGAACCACCGGCAGTGCATGACCTTGTTGCGAAGCAACCCCGGGGATGTCCCGACGGACATCATCCCCGAGGAGCCGAGGTATGCAGGGGAACGTGAAGGGATTGAACCATATATCCCACAATATGTCACAAGGCCTCGCCATCCGCAGATCATTCCGGAATACGAGCCGGAGAGGATGCAGAATGTTGAAAAGAAAACTTTCGAATACTTCGAGAGAATTAAAGGAAGAAGAATCAACATACTAGAACGCCTCGAGCTACACACCGACGTATTCTCAGAGTATGAACAACAGCAAATCGTGGATTGTATCCGGGATCCGAAAAGAATGGGCCGAGCAGGCCGCCCGAGGGAAAACACATACTCGGAACCCCGGAGATGGATGCCGGGGAAAGGAAGAATCACAATACAATGCGGATGCCGCTACAACTTTGCTGAAGACAGAAAGGAAACCCACCGGGAATACTCCGTCATGGGCAAGTAGATCCGATGCCATCGGTTATCAAGAGAATGGTAAAAAGATTGATAACATGGAGGGTACCGCCAGCAAATTGCATACCCAATAGCCGCATTATCAATATCTACAAACAGGGTGATCGCATACCCCCACATATTGATCACCACGACTTCGTCGGACCTTCGCACGGTCTCTTTCTTGAATGAGTGCAACATCATGTTCGGATCCGACCTCCGGATAGCAGTGCCCGGGTGAGTTCCGAGGGCCGCAAAGATACCTTTACCGGTGGGTTCCGTCATGATACCGCAAGGTAACGGAGCGGATATCGCAAAGCATTGCATACCGGGAGTGCCGGTGGAGCGAATCTAAGTTACTTTCGGGAGGATGGACGACAGCAATATACCTTACCATTTCCAACCGGATCCGTAACTAGAGAACCTCCGGCCTTACGAGCCGTGAGTTACATGGGAAATATCACACCTCCAACGTACATCCAACTGGCATCCTTGCCAAGGATGGCTTGGAAGGTGATGTTATTGACCATGTACCTCACTATTCGGACATGGATTTTTGACGGATGATTCTTTTGATGGATCAACAAAGATCATACACGATCCGTTTTGAGTCTACATGGATTGTATGAAATATATTCCGGATCGAGTTGTACGACGTATTTTCAACATGATTGGAATGAAAGTGACCATGTCACGTTTTTGGCCTTCACCTCTTTTGTGCAAATTGATTGGGAAACGCCATTAAAGTTAAATGAACTTCGAACAAAGAACAGAAAAGAAATAAAAAAAAAGAGAATAAAAGAAAACTTTCTAAAAAAAAAAATCTAAAAATGACAAATACCAAGTTCACATGAACGTTAAATAAACAACAAAATAAAATTTGAACCATTAAAAGATAAACGAAATCTCTATCAAATCTCAAATTCCATCCTTCCAAACTTCAAAATCAAATTCTATCCTTCCAAACTTCAAAATCAAATTCCATCCTTCCAAATTCCAAATCAAATTTCAATCTTTTCAAATCACAAATCAAATTCTCAATCAAAATCTAAATCCACTCCCGATCAAGTTTCAAATTTGATCTTCCAAATTTCAAATCAAACCTTAAATCAAATTTCAATCGAGTTCAAACTCATCCTTCCAAATTTCCAAATTCAATCTTTCCAGGCTTCAAGTCTCAATCAAATTCAATTTCTTCCAGATCTCGAATCAAATATCAATCAAATCAAAATCAAACTCTTTTGGGTCGAGGATTTTACATCCAAGACTGCACTGCTTTAGGATCTTTTTCCTATTGCACTGAAATACATCAAAATTCAAACCTTTTGGGTCAAGGATTTTACATCCAAGACTGCACTGCTTTAGGATTCTTCCCTATTGCACTGAAATACATCAAATTCAAACTTTTGGGTCGAGGATTTTACATCCAAGACCGCATCGCTTTAGGATTCTTTCCTATTGCACCGAAATACATCAAATCCAAATTTAAACACTTTTGGGTCGAGGATTTTACATCCAAGATCGCACTCGCTTTAGGATTCTTTCCTATTGCACTGAAATACATCAAATCAAACTTTTGGGTCGAGGATTTTACATCCAAGACTGCACTGCTTTAGGATTTTTTTTCCTATTGCACTGAAATACATCAAATTCAAACTTTTGGGTCAAGGATTTTACATCCAAGACTGCACTGCTTTAGGATTCTTTTCCTACTGCACTGAAATACATCAAATTCAAATTCAAACTTTTGGGTCGAGGATTTTACATCCAAGACTGCACTGCTTTAGGAATCTTTCCCTATTGCACTGAAATACATCAAATTCAAACATTTTCGGGTCGAGGATTTTACATCCAAGACCGCATCGCTTTAGGATTCTTTCCTATTGCACTCGAAGTACATCAAATTCAACCTTTTGGGTCGAGGATTTTACATCCAAGACCGCACCGCTTTAGGATTCTTTTCCTATCGCACCGAAATACATCAAATTCAAACTTTTGGGTCGAGGATTTTACATCCAAGATCGCACTGCTTTAGGATTCTTTTCCTATTGCACTGAAATACATCAAATTCAAACTTTTGGGTCAAGGATTTTACATCCAAGACTGCACTGCTTTAGGATTCTTTTCCTACTGCACTGAAATACATCAAATTCAAACATTTTGGGTCGAGGATTTTACATCCAAGACTGCACTGCTTTAGGATTCTTTCCCTATTGCACTGAAATACATCAAAATTCAACCTTTGGGGTCGAGGATTTTACATCCGAGACTGCATTGCTTTAGGATCTTTTCCCTATCGCAATGAAATACATCAAATCAAATTCAAACTCTTGAGGTTAAGGATTTTACGTCCAACACCATTTTGCTCTGAGATATTTTCTCATTGCAACGATTCAATCTAATCAATTCAATTTTCTTTCGAGGTTGGAGATGTTACATCTAAAACCTCAAAATCCCAATTTTCATTTCAAATCAAATCCCTTCAAATTAATTTTGACAAAACTTCAATCTAAATTGAAACTCCAAACTAAAATTTAAACTCACACATCAAAACATAAATTGAAACAAAATAAAATCTAAATCGAAATTCCCCAGGTCATGTGATTTGGGATTTACCTCCTTTTCCTTTCCCCAGCGAGAGTTCGAGAATCTCCGGTTCCAGAGATATACTTGACACTCCCCAGCAGAAACTCTTCTACTTCGTCCTAAGTTCGTCACTTGGACATCTATGTTGGTTTTGTTGATCGCTTCGGTCAACACCAATACGTGCGGTGTGCTCCGTCAGCTCACCACACCTATTGGGGGTCCATTTGTTGACCTCATTTTTGGTGAGGTCTTCCCTTCTTCTTTTAGTGCTTAGGATCTAGCCTTAGGCTTTTCCTTCGACTATCTTAGAGGACCGAATTGGGACCCGGCTTTTAGAAATTTAAACCACTTCTAAACTCCCCGCAAACTCCACAAACTTGACTATAGACCCCTAATCACCTAGAGGGTTGAAATCAAATGTGGAAGTTTAAAGGATGAGTTCCTATAGGACTCTTTGGCCTTAGGACTACCCCGGGTGGCCTGGTCTGATGAGGGGGCTGACTTACATTACACTTACACACTACATTTCCACACACTTCCTAAAACCACACCCATACCTAACTTGACCTCATGACTCATGTAGGTGATTCACATGGATGGTCCTTAACCCCTAAGCCCTTGGCTAAGAGGGTTAGGAACAACATAGTGAATGCCTCAAATGAGTCCTTTCATGGCTCATATGGGCTTGAAATGGCTTCATGGCTCAACCAAAATGATTTCCTTCCACCTAGATTCACCCAATCTTAAATTTCCCAAATTTTCAATTTTTGACCCCGGGACCCTACACCTACTAAACCTACCCAAAACCCTCGAAATTACCCAAATTTTCGCAAAATTTCCAAATTACCTAAAATTTTCCAAAATCAATCCCAAACACCTCCACATCACTCAAATTGATCATCCATACCCAAAAATACCAAAAATTCCAAGAAAACCTCCTAATACCCTCCAAATACCCAAAATACCCTTCTTGACCCAAAAATCCAAAAATTTAGAAAATTCCCAGAAAATTCCAGAAAATCCTAAATATTCCCAATTTCATTTTGTCCAACTACACCATGGGCCAATTTTGTCAATTTACCCTACTTTTGTCAAAACCCCCAAATCGACCCATTTTAACCCTAAGTGAACCCAATGTCAAACCAAACCTACCCAATTGACCCCAATTTTGGTCCAATTCAGTTCTAAACTTCAATTCAACATTCCCAATACCAATTTAGACCAAATCCAAGTCCAATTTGATTGACATTTGGATCCAATTCCACTTTTGACCTTAAGGCCCATTTTTGACCTAAACCCAAACCTAACCCAAATTCAACCCCATTCAAGCCCAAACTACCCCAAATTTGCTTCAAAGTCACTCATGACACATCCATGAGCTAAACCCAACAATTATTTGGCCCAACCTCTTTACAAAATTCCCATCCATAAATTCATTTTTAAACTTAAGGGCCCATTCCTTAAACCATTTTAAAAGCCCACTTCCACCAAATCCAAAACCCCAAAAATTCTTCCAAAGCCCATATGACATTTCCCCTCATCATACTTTCAATTAAAATCATCCCTAAGTCCTAAACCAATGATCAAATATTTCTAAATGAAGCTTCATCCAAATTTCCACCAAATTATCCAAAATCCTTAAAATCCTTTTTTATGAAATTGACCAAACTTTTTGCCAAGCCAAAGGTGAGCCATGAAGCCATGCATGAGCCACATGTGAGCCATGAGAGCTTTGGACACTCCACCATGCCATATTGGGTAAGAAGAGGGGGGCTTTCCTTAATCCCTAAAGCTCATTAGCCTTAATCATGTTTCACCTAAACTTAAATTTAATCCAAATATATTTGGATGGAGACTTCTCCATGCCAAACCAAGTCGATCCCTTTGATCCCCCACAGCATCCAAAGCCACCTTGAAGGGTGCACCAAGCCCAAATGGGTGGATTGACCCATTTAGACTCAAAACTAGCCATGCCCCATTCTACTTTGGATCAAAGCCTTTACACATGTCCATGGCCAATTGATTGCACAAACCTCCAGCTCCGACCCACTCGACCAAGATGGTGACCATTGCTCAGCCGGCCGGCCACCGAGCCGCCGGAAAACACCATGGCCGAGAGCTCACATGTGAGCCAACATTGAAATTCTCACTTGCTGAGCCGCCCTTGCCTAGTGGTCACCATGGCTGTTCTTCTCCTCACCAGAGCAGCTGATCACAAGCCCTAACTCCCCCTGGGAGGCCCCTCAGCCAGCTCTATTTAAACTCCACCCCTCTCGGCCATGAGAGGAGGAGAAGCACAAACCTTGCCAAAACTCTGCCAAAATTGTTCCAGACCCTTCTCCACCTTTAGAGCACTTGATCCCAGGTGAAATCCCCCTGCCATTTCTCCTCCGTAAGCTCAATTTCGGAGTTGAAATTCCACCCAACCGGGACACTTCTCCACGGTGAGCCAATTCTCAAATTGATTGGCTCTACACCTTCACCGGACCGAGGGAAGGTGTCCACCATCAAAAGCCCCATCTCCGGGCCACCCGGTTGCTCCAGCTCTCCAAGCTTTGTGATCGGGCTTGGTCGAAATCATATCCGGACAATTCACCGGACCGGAGACTTCATCCGGAGCTTGCTGGGACCCAATCGAAGGTGCAACAACTCTCGGATTGAAGCCACACTTCTCTGAGCCAAGGTATGAGCTAACTCTTCATCCCGAGCTTGTAAAGATTCTCTATTTCAAATGCCTTAGTTTCAATGCATGTTAGCCGTATAGATGTGTTCGTCTCTTCAAGACGAATCCATAGAG
Source organism: Papilionanthe hookeriana x Papilionanthe teres (assembly GCA_022702705.1). Lineage (NCBI taxonomy): Eukaryota > Viridiplantae > Streptophyta > Magnoliopsida > Asparagales > Orchidaceae > Papilionanthe > Papilionanthe hookeriana x Papilionanthe teres. Next base: position 76,876,242 of record CM040422.1, on the reverse strand, counting down.
TATAAGAACGTAAAAATCCATTGAGAATCGAGTGAGATCTTAGGGATTTAGTGTGGACGGCTCTCGGGTGAGAACACTTGGGGACGATGAACGGATGCCGTCCATTCAATACACGCGCGGACGAACGGCTCAGATGGCGTCGGACCAGGAAACGGTGCGAGAACCACGGGGCCCGGGCTGCTGACTCAGATGGCGGCGCCCAATCACAGCGCGACACGTACCCCTTCGGAGCTGCCGATGTTTCGCTGGCGCCGCGTGGATAAGTAGATAAATAGGGTATTTTTTGATTTATTTAATTCCCTAAACTTCAAAAATTCATATCTCTGTGTAGAAAAATCACAAAAATAAAATAAAAATACCCTCTTGCTCAGTGAACAGAGGAGAATAATGTGGAAAAGAAATCACTTAATTTTATCAAATATTTTATTTTTTATGATTTATTTACTCTCTGCATTGTTTTAATTCTCCATGCATGCATACAATTCACCATGGCATGAGACCATAGGGCTTTTGAAGCCTCTGAATTTGGGAACATTCCCTGAATTTTCCAAAGTCGAGGCCATCCCTATGAGGAGTTCTTGATTTTTCAAGTTCGGGTCACTGTTTTGAGTATTTTAATTCCAGTAAATAGCATGTTGTGAAATAAATTCTAGGAAAATTTGGTGATGTTCCTTATGACCAGAGAACCCTAGGAAAAATAGGTTTTGACTTAGTTCATTTAAAACGGCTCTAATTGGCTTAAACACCCAAAATAGGTCTTTAATTAATTAGAGTTAACCAGGCATCAAATTGACTTGAAATCAATTCTCCACTGACCTTTAGGATCAGAGGAACCCACCATAAAAATTTGAAGTCAATTGGACTTGGTTAGCCCCACTAATTGGGTTGATTAAATCACTTAGCCATTTTAAACTTTAAAAATTCATAACTTTTAAAATACTTTTCAAAAATTCACCAAATTGGTTTTGGAGCCTCTCTGATATCAGGAGAATCTAAGAAAATTAAAATTTCAATTTTCTAAAAAAGTTGATTTTTAATAATATTTTAACATTTTTAATAATTAAAAAATAATAAAAATCACAAAAATAATAAAATTCACCAAAGTGTCACATTTTGAATATTAATCACTTAGGAACAAATCCCACATTTTTCCTAGGTCTATTTAGTGAGATATTGAATTTTAAAGCCCTAGGGTAATTTTAAAAATTAAAAAATGTATTTTCTAGCATTTTCACTAAAATAATTATAATAAATCATAGAAAAATCAGAAAATTGCAAAATTTGATTCTCTGGTTTCCTTGATATCAGAGAGATTTTTGAAAAATATAAAACCCATTTTTCAAACATTTATTTTATTTTTAAATTAATTAACACTCCAAAACTCAAAATAATTATAATAAAAATAATATAATTCAAAAAATCACCAAAATTGGTCCAAGTGCTTCTCTGGTCATTAGGAATGTCCCCTAATTTTCTTAAGGACAGAAACTTTCTTTTGGTCATGTTATCAAATTTTCCTTGAAAATCTCTATTTTCCATCAAAATAATTATATAAATAAATTAAATACGAGAAAAATCACATTTTCTCCTCTCATGTCTTTATTGACATATGAGTGAAGTCACATAAAAATTTCAAGTTCATTTAAGTTCAATTTAGTGAGTTATGAAATTATTAAGCTTAAAGGGTAAAATGGTAATTAAAATCTTTAATCCTTAATTAAAACTTTAGGTTTAATAAGAAATCAACAAGTAAAATGTTTGATCTTAATCTGATTTGGATGATTGAAATTTAAATAATTAAAGGGTAGAAACCCATTAAATAATTTCAAAATGATTAAACTTTAATTAAATAATGGATTAAATTTGGAAGAATAATAAAATTGGAATCATTAAAATAAGGGATATTTATTAGGAAGAGATTTATTCTTTAATTTAAAAATCCCTAAATTAATCATCTCATTAATATTCAACTCTTAATTAAAATGATAATTCAAATTCAAAATATTAAAAGACTTAATCATTAAACTAAAATTAAACTCTTTCAAAAATTTCAATTAAAATTAAAAATAAAGTATATTAAAGATAAATTAAATTAAAATTAAATTAAATTTAATAATTAAATTAAATTAAGACAAATTAAATTAAATTAAATTAAATTAAAATTAAATTAAATTAAATTAAACAATTAAATTAAATTAAATTAAATAATTAAAATTAAATTAAATTAAATTAAGCAATTAAATTAAATTAAATTAAATTAAATAATTAAATTAAATTAAATCAAATCAAGTTAATTAAACACCAAATCAAATTAAATTGAACTATATTAAACTAAATTAAAACTCAATTAAATTAAGTTAAATTAAAACTCAATTAAATTAAATTAAATTAAATATAACATCACCTAAGACATAAAGGAAAATAAATGTAAAGCAACATGAACACTATTCCAAATTTAAACCCTTAACTTAAATCAAATCATTTGAATACTAATTTACCCTTGAAAGCTTTGATTATTATAACTCCTAAATGGAACATCAAATGAAGTGTTACCTCACTCATAGGATATTCAAATGTCCTAGTTCACCGAGCAAGTTAACAAGACTTGAAAACCTCGGACGATCGATTCATTTATATAATTAAATTCATTTGGACTTAAAACAATCCTAGAAATATTGAAAAGATGTTTAAGATTCTTCTTAAGCACTTCCTCAATATGATAGGATATTTATAAGAACAATTGGACTTAATTGTCCTTTGATGAAGAAAATCGTCTTTAAACCAAAAACACAAAGAACCTAGACGTCATAAGAGTTGACTAGCTATAGGATTAGGAATTTGGTAGAAAACCATAACCTTTCCCTTAGCTTTACCTGGGGACTTGCTTAAATATTCTAATTGTGTTTTAAGTGCAGCTTGGGATGACGGGAAGACCCTCCGGGTACGCTTTTATTTTATTGCAATTTACTTTCTTGCAATTTACTTTCTTGCAATTTACTTTCTTGCAATTTACTTTATTGCAAATGCACTTTACTTTTCTTGCATGATAAAACAACAGGTTGCATGAAAACCCACACCTTTAGGATAGTCCCTAAAACCGAAACAAAATTAAGTTAAAAATCATTGCAAGATAAAATTCACCGCCACAACATTTCAAAATATAAAACAACTCAAAATTTAATCACAAACGTAACACAAAACTACAATTGCTACTAAACTAAAACGTCCCGTTGGATGATCGGGAATACCTCGGATGATGTAACCTACGTGTTGCTAACGGGATTTCCCACTGTCTAAATGAAAGTGTGGAATTCATTCGATTGAGTTTAGCAAATTCATCCGGACTAAGTGAATCCGATAAAAATAATGATGCCTGAAGGATGGAACCGTGGGATCTTAACCGGTGTCGTTATAATCAACTTTAAGATTTGTTTTAATTAAAACGTAAAAAACACTTGGAAAATTAAGATTTTCTCTAAACCAAAATACTTTTCTCATCTCCTGATTTATGGTTTCTAAAACTAAACCTCTGCTACAACAAGGAACTTGGAGCATGGTGGGCAACGACGTGCCATCGTCGTCAACAAAACTCGAACCTACTTCAAGAAAACTTTCCTAGAATTAAATAACCAAGCGATAGGACTTCGAGGTAGTTTGCTCTAGTGCAACATAAATCCTCAACCTTTTCGTTAGGCATTTGCATTGCAAATTAAGCCCTAACCGGTCTTAGGATTCCGAGGTAGTCGTCCGATACGACAATAAACCCTCTCATCTTCTAGGCTATTTGTTTGATTTTATCATACAAATATAAGTCCTAATTAATTAAAATTGGCAAGATTGAAATACTAAATAAGTATTAGGACTTTCCTAAACTCAAGCCAAACGATAGGATAGTCGGAAATTATCGAAGTTCATTTTGAATCAGTTGATTTCTCCTACCTTTCTTCCTTTGGATTCACAAAACAAAATGTTCCAAAATTTGATCCATTCCTTATCGAAATTCCAAAATTCAATCTTTGAAAACCTTAAACTTTGAAATTCTTGAAAGCGAGTTATTGATTATTATCGAGAGTTTTCTTAAGTGATTCCCGTCACTTAAGATGTAATTAACTATAGGGGCTTGCCCTTATAGGGAATTTTAAAGAACCCAAGTAATATAAACCCCGTTTCGATACTTTCATATTAAGCGGGGAATTTGTCGGCTTATAAAATTGGTTCGCGTGACCAAACGGATGTCACAAAACTTCTAGTTTATTTGATCGAGCCCCACCATCAAGCAATGGTGTCTATCCTTAGGGATAGATATACGGCTTGTGGTGCGGTGCTCGTTTATATAAACTATTTAGTGGATGTGAGATCGGTTTAATCTCATATCTTAAAACATTCAAATTTAAAAATTATTTTCAAAATCAAATACTACTTTCTAAATTATATATATTTAAATTAAATTTAAAATTTAAATTCGCCGACAACTTCTGTTAGGCGACCCCTTTTTAAAATACAATACACAAACCTAAAATAAGCCGCACAACTGCATACCAAACAGCTGCATAATCAACATTTATGTGGAAGGAAACTACATTCCACCTCACATGGACCCTCACAATTTCGTGAGACCTTTTTGCACCATTTCCTTCATCAACTAATGCAACATCATGTTTGGGACAGAACTCCGGATACTCGGCCCCAGAGAATTTCGAGGGCCAGTAGAGATACCCCTACCGGTAGGCTCTATCCTCATACTACAAGGAAATGGTGCATATGTGGCGAAGCACTGCATCTCAAGAGTTCCCTACAAGCGAATCTCCATCACCTTCAGAAGGATGGATGAGAGTAAGATTCTGATCTACTTCCGACCAGATCCAGAATTAGAGAATTTGCAGCCCTATGAGCTGTAAGCTACATAGTAGTAGCACACCTCTAAAGCACACTTACGTGGGATTCTCCTCCGAAAAGTGGCTTAGAAGATGATGTTATCACCTATGCAGTTTACTCTTCATACATGGATGAATCAAACAGACAGTTTTATCAGAATACATGAAAAAATCAATACAGTCTGTGTTCAGACATACAAGGATTTTGTAAAATTAGTTTTCAGAAAGATGTCACCAGAAATTTTTTGATGGAATAACCTGATGTACTTTCGACATTTTTAATGAAAACGACTATGTCGTGTTTTGCTTCAGTTTCATGCAATTGACTGCAAACGGCACTAAATCTAAGTTTGACTCAATTTAAAGAAAGTTTAACGAAGAACGTTTTGAACAAAATAATAACAAAAAAAAAACTCAAACTCAAAATCCAAATAAAACACAAAACAAAACTCAAAATAAATCAATCAAAAATCTCGAATTGCAAACAAAAGAAATGAATAAGAAATGTAAATCAAAATGAAAATTCAAACTTAAAAAAATCAAAACATATTCAAAACACTAAAAAACAAACAATGAAAACGAAACTCTGAATATGAAATCCCCAGCCTCAGGCTGTTCTCGAAATCTTTTCGACTCTCCGCGATTCCTTTCCCCTTTTGAGAAGGTCGACTGAGTCTACTGATACAGAACCATGAAATTTTCGATTTGGTTCTGATGGCATGGATTCATATCCTTCGCCAAACAATCAAACTTTGATCAACTCTCTTAGGATGTGAAACACTTTTATGTCTCATTCCAATCTTCTACTACACTAAATTCTCTGCAGAATCTTCAAAACCCAAATCAAATACTAAATTTTTGGATTGGTACCTAAATTCCAGTTCCCATCTTTCTGAGACTGGTACCTAACTTCTAGTTCTCATTTTGAGATCGATACTCAAATTTCGATTCTCTTCACTAAATTTCCACCAATCCTGCATCCCTCCAAGAAAATTTTCCGCATTCTAATTCTCCGACTTGGGTATAAGGCCGACAAGGCATCCTAACCTCGGTGACCGCAAATCCTGCATCCTTCCGAGAAACATTTCTGCATTATAATCCTCCGACTTGGGTATAAGACCGACAAGGCATCCTAACCTCATTGACAGCCAATCCCACATCCTTCCGAGAAACTTTTTCGCATTCTAATCCTCCGACTTGGGTATAAGACCGACAAGGCATCCTAACCTCGGTGACCGTCAATCTTGCACTTTTTCCTAGAACCTCTTCCACACTCCTGAAATCTCAGGATCAGTACCCAAACTCTGATTCCCATCTCTTTCGAGACTGGTACCTAAATTCTAGTTCTCTCTTTTCGAGGTCGGTACCTAAATTCCGACTCTCTTTCTAAGATTGATACCTAAATTTCAACTCTCTCTTTTGAGACTGGTACCTAACTTCCAGTTCTCATTTTGAGATCAGTACCAAAATTCTGATTCTCATCCTTTTAGATCGGTACCTAAATTCTGATTCTCACTTCGAGGCAGGTACCTAAATTCCAGTTCTCTTTGCAATCCTTAGTTTGGAACCTAGGCTCCAATTCTCATTTCAAAATCCAGAATTTTGCTTGGAATCAATCTTGAAATCAACCTTGAATCCAACTTCAATTTAAATCAAAACTCCGATAAAATCAAAATTCTAACTCAAAATTAAAATTTGAAAAAAACGAAACGAATCTAAAATCTGGTCTCTCCAGATCTTGTGATTTGGAATTCACCTCCTTTTCCCTGGCGAGAGTTCTGGTATCTTCAGTCTTGGAGATTTACCCGATACTCTCCAGTGGGAAATTTTTCTACGCTTTGTTCTAAGTGTGACACTTAGACGTCTGTGTTGGTTTTTTTGGTCTCTTCGGTCAATGCCCATACACGCGGTGTGCTTGGTTAGCACACCACACCTATTGGGGGTCCATTTGTTGACCTCATTTTGGTGAGGTCTTTTCTTTCCTTTTAGTGCTTAGGATCTAGCCATAGGACTTCTCCTTGACTATCCTAGAAGACTAGAGATGGAACCCACCATTTAGAAATTCAAACCAAATCTTGATTCTCTTTAGAATCTTACGTAGATGGTCATCAACCTACAAATCACTTGGAAGGTTAGGACCAATGTTTAGGAACATAAAGATGAACTCCAATAGGATGTTCAAGCATTAGGACTACCCTAGGTGGCCTGGTCTTCGTGAGGATTGGCTTGTACACACTACACTCCTACACTCATCCTAAACCCTGAATCATCCTTACCCAATCTTGACACCTGGTTCATTGGAGCTTTCATGTGGCTAAGTCCAAACCCCTAGCTCCTTGGCTAGAGGGTTAGGAACAACATATGAGATGTTCAAAATGAACACCATCTTGGTCCATGGCTCACTCTAAGCTTTTCTACACCCCTCAACAATACCCAAATTTCATTTTACTAAAATTTCTGGTTTTGGCATTGGGTCCTCAAGCCTACCCAAAATTACCTAAATTGCCCCTACAACCCCAAAACTCTCCAAAAATTCCCAAAAATTACTCAAAATTCCTAAAAATCCTAAAAATCATTTTGAAACAATTCCCACCTTTTAAATCCACCAAAATACCCCAATACCCTCCAAATAACCTCACAATACCCTAAATACCCTTTTAGCCCAAAAATCTAAAAATTCCAAAAATTCCTAGAAAATTCTAGAAAAATCATAAATAATCCTAATTTTATTTTGTTCAACTACACTATAAGCCAACTTTTCCAATTTAACCCAATTTTATCAAAATCCCCAATTTGGCCCATTTTTAACCTAAATGGACCCAATGTCAAACCAAATCAACCCATCTGACCTTAATTTTGCCCAATTTTAATTCTAAACTTTGATTCAACATCCCTAATACCAATATAAACCAAATCTAAGGCCAAATTGATTCACATTTGAGTTCCATTGCATTTGAAACCTAAATCCCCAATTTTGCCTAACTAATAAAAAAATTCCCAATTAACCTAATGTCAACTTTTTCCTTCCAATTTCTATCATAAACCTTCCATGGCAATCCCATGAAGCCCATGCAACCTTCAATTGTCCCAATTTGAGCCTAAGCTTAACCTAAATCCATTTGAAAACCAAAAATACCCCATTTTAACCTAAAGTGAATTCATGCCCTAACCTACCAAATTGATTGGCCTAATCCTAAAATTTCTTCCCAATTGATGTTGGGAACTCTTCAATACATTCCTCTAGACCATTTGAAACTTTAATTTGGGTCTAAACCCCACCTTAAACCAACTTGGGCCCAACTTGATCCAAACTTGCCCAAATTAAATAAAAAGCCCAAAATCCACCTAATTGACCATTCAATTGAACTCAAAACTTTCCATGTCTTCATGAAAGTTCTTCATGACAATTAGTTCTACAATGTTTCTCAAGACACTTGGACCTAAATAAAACCCAAACTCAAGTTAGGCAAACCGAAACCCAAGTGAGCCAAATTGAACCTATGGCCTAACCAAACCAAATTAAACCAAATGTGGATAAACCAACTCTTCCACAGCCACCATTTGAACCCTAGGAACGACCCTAGATCCACCTAGCCCAAGCTAAGTGAGCCATGGACCAAGGGTCCCCCATTTTTAGGGATCTCTTCCCTTAAGTGGATAAATCCTCTTTTGCCTTTCCCCAAATCCTTCCCATAACTGATTAATCACCATTAAACACTCCCTCCTAACTCACCTGACCTGGGGCCAGCTGCCCTGTCCTTGCCGGCCGGCCTAATCGCAGGAGGGGGTCAAAACCAAGAGCCACCACTAGCCTAAACTCAACCAAATCTCCCCAACTATCCACCTCAAATTAAACCTTGGAGCCTCTCTGCCCTCCACCTAAGCAACTAAATCCACCCCTCAATTGAACCCAAGCTCAGTCCTATGGCCTCTCCTTGGCCAAGAGAAGAGTGCTAAAATTTTTCTCAACATAACCCCCCCAAATCGTCCCCAGAGCTTCTCCCAGTCTAGAGAAGAATAACCCCACTGCTTTCCTACCTCAATCTCCACTGGTTGAGCTCAACTTCAGAGCTTAATCTCAGGCCAGAAACAGGACAACCCTTGAAACTCCACAGAAACCCAATTAACTCTTCCCACACCTTCACCAGATGTAGAGAAGAAGTTCCCGCAGAAAGCCCCCTCACCGTACTCAGCCATTTGTTCTATCGGCCAAGGTTTGAAATCGGACTTGGATGAAGTCATACCTAGGCATTTCACCAGGACCAGAGGCTTCATCCATAGGCTCCTCCAACTCCAACGAACGTGTTGAGCACATTAAATCAAGGCTTCACCTCTTGAACCAAGGTATGAAAACTCCTCTTGCTCCCGAGCTTCCAACGATTCTTTATTTTGTTTCGCTTGATTTCAATGCGCATTAGCCGTATAGATTTGTAGCCCTTGTTTAGACAATCATGTAGGAAGAAACCCTGTGCAATTTGGTTGAGAAATGGGTGAGATCTTAGATCTAGATGATGGATGGTTCTCAACTCACACCAGTTGGAACGATGAACAGATGACGTCGGATCGTGCGTGTATCAGATGGATGGCGAGGATCAAGCCGGACGGAAGGATGAAACGTGAACCGCGGGCCACGTGGCTGCTGAGTCAGATGGAGGCACCGAATCAGGAGGAGACTCGTGGAGCTTCGACCTGCCGTAGGTTGAGGTGGCGCTGACTGGTTGAAGTAGATAAATAGGGTATTTCTTATTTATTTAAACGCCCAGAACTTCAATAATGCATGTCTTTGTGTAGAAAAATCACAAAAAAAAACTAAAAATACCCTCTTGCCCAGTGAATAAAGGAGAATAATGTGGAAAAAAATTGATTTATTTTGTTAAGTATTTTATTTTTAATTAATTTAATACTAATTTGAGTAGTTTAATTCTCCATTCACATATACAATTCACCATGGCATGAGACCATAGAGCTTTTGTAGCCTCTATTCTTGGGAACATTCCCTGAGGCCAGAAGCCATCCCTGTGAAAAGTTATCTTTTTTTCAACTTTTTATGCTTGTTTTGGTACTTTAATTCAAGTAATTAGCATAGGTTCCCTATGACCAGAGGGCTTGGGATAATTATTTCATGGCTTAAAACAATAAAAATAATCCTAATGGTTCACTAAACCTAAAATAAACCTTAAAATAATTAGGACAAATCAAAAATAAAAATGACTTGAAATCTTTTCTCCACTGATCTTTAGGGTCAGAGGAAGCCCCATAAAAAATTTGGAATTAATTGGAAATGATCTAACCCACTAAATGAATTATATAAACCAATGGCCATTTTTAAAGTTTAAATGTTCATAAAACCAAAAATACATTTAAAAAATTCACCAAATTCATTTCGAGGCCTCTTTGGTATTAGAGAAGTCTAAGAAAATTAAAATTGGATTTTTTCTAAAATTTTCATTTTTAACCTATTTTTGAATATTTTAATAATTAAAAAAATAATAAAAATCACAAAAATAATAAACTTCATAAAAATGTCAAATTTTGCTTCATAATCACTTAAAAATGAACCAAATATTTTTCCTACGTCCCTAAAAAATGATATTGAATTTTAAAGGCTTAATATAATTTTTAATATTAAAAATGGATTTTTCAACCTTTCCCACTAAAATAATTCTAGAAATTCAAAGAAATATTAGAAAAAATATAAAATTTGTTTATTTGAGTTCCTTGAGGTGAGAGAGATTTATGAAAAATATAAAACTTAATTTTCAACTTTAGTTTTATTTTATAATTAATTAATGCCCCAAAATATAAAATGATTATAATAAATAAAATACAATTAAAAAATCACCAAAATTGGTCCTAGAGGTCTTCTGGTTAGTAGGAACCTCCCATAATTTTCCTAAGGACAAAAACTTTGTCTTGGTCATGTTGTTGAATTTTCATTAAAAATCCTTATTTTTCCTTAAAATAATTATATAAATTAAATTAGAAATAGAAAAATAACATTTTCTCCTCTAATGTCTTAATTGACATGTGGGTGAAATGACATAAAAAGTTCAAGTTCATTTGAGCTCAATTTAATGAGTTATGAGATGAATATGCTTAAGAGGGCATAAGGGTAATTAAGGAACCCTAATTAATATTTTAGGCTTAATCAAAAGGAGGGATGAATATTTGATCCTAAATTTTCTCTTAGATGATTGAAACTCAGGGAATTAAGAGGTAGAAACCCATTGATCACTTACAACATAAAAAATGAAATCTTAATTAGTTATGCCATTTAAATTTTGGAGGAATAATTAAATTTTGGATTATTAAAATTGGGGATATGACTTAAGAAGATATCAATTCTTTAATTTAAAGTCCCTTATTGGATTAATTCAGCTTTTAATTAATTCTAATAATGACAATTGAAATTAATTAAAGAGAAAGCAATCCTTAATTAAATTAAAGTTTAAAACATTAACCCATTTAAACTAAAATGAACCCAAAACATTAAAGTTAATTTGAAATCACTTAAAACTTAACCTAAAGCAAATCTAAAAGTTAAAAATTAATCTCAAAAATAATTTACAATTAAGATGTAGTAATCAAATCAATTTAAAAATATCTAAAACAAATTTGAATTATGAGAACTTAATGGAATTAAAGGGTTTAAACACCTCTTTAACTTACACAATTTTCAAACTTTTAAAAATCAATTTGAAATTTTATAACTAAACTATACTGTCTTGAAACAACAATTCAGTCTTAGTGGTTAAACCCCTTAACAAATTGATTTGCCCCTAAAGGCTTTCATTATCATAACTCTCAAATGAAGCATCAATTAAAATGTCACTTCACTCATCGGATAATGAAATGTCCAAGTTCACTGAACAAGAACTTAACCAAATTCTTAGATGATTAATTCACCTATTTGATAAAGTTCATTTGGACTCAAAATAATCCCAGAAACATTGAAAAGATGTTCAAGACTCGTCCTAAGCACTTTCTCAATATGACGGGATGTTTTAGAAGAACAATTGAACTTTATTGTTCTATGGTGAAGAAAATCATCCTTAACAAAACACGAGAACCTACTCGTCATAGGAATTGACTAGCAATAGGATTATGATTTTGGTAGACAACTAGAACCTTCCCTTAGCTTTACCTAGGTGTTTTCTTGTGATTATATAAATGCCTTGACATGTGTTTTAAGTGCAGGTGAAGATGACGGGAGTGCTCACCAGGTATGCATTTATGTTTATTAAAATTTTCTTTCTATGATTTATTAAATGTCCTACTTTACTGTACTTACAAATGCATGGAAATGATCGAACCCATCATGTTTAAACAACTCAAAATTTAATCACCAACAAAAAAAACTATAATTACAACTAAAATTAAAATGTCTCGTTGGATGATCGGGAATCACTCGGATGATGTAACCCACGTGTTGCTAACGATATTTCCCATGGTCTAAATAAAAGTGTGGAACACATTCAGTTGAGTTTAGCAAATTCATTTGGACTAAGTGAATCTAATGAAAATAGTGGTGACAGGATGACGGAACCGTGGAATCTTAATCGATTTTGCTTAATCAACTTTAAGATTTGTTTTAATTAAAATACTAAGCCATCTCAATTTTCAAACCTCTCTAAACCAAAAAACTTCTCTCATCTCTTGATTGTCACTTTCTAAAAGCAAACCTCTGCAACAACAAGGAGCTTGGAGCACAGTGGGCAGCACAACCATCTTCATCAGCAAAACTTGTTTCTATTTCAAAGAAAACTTTTCTTAGAATTAAATAACAAAGCCATAGGATTTCGAGGTAGTTTGCTTAGTGCAACATAAATCCTCAAATTTTGGTTAGGCATTTGCATAATCATGTTATGCAAATTAAGCCCTAACTGGTCTTAGGACTCCGAGGTAGTCGTTTGGTACGACATAAACCCTTACATCTTCCAGGCTATTTGTGTGATTATATAATACATGTATAAGTCCTAATTAACTAAAATTAGCAGGATTGAAAAATTAAATAATTCCCTCAAATTGAAACCAAATTATATGTTAGTTTGGGAGGTTTCCAAGATTCCTCTTGGATCCTCAGCTTCTCCTACTTCTCTTCCTTTGGACTCCCAAAATAAAATGTTCCAAATTTGAGCTATTCCCTATTGAAATTTCTAAAATCCAATTTGTTTGAAACCTTAAACTTTGAAATTATTGAGAGCAAAACCACTGATCATAATAGAGAGTTTTCTTAAATGATTCTCGTCATTTAGGATGTAATTAACTATAGGGGCTTGCCCTTATAGAGAACTTTAAGAACCCAGGTAATATAAACCATTCTTAATTCATTTATATTAAGCAAGGGAACTTGTCAGCTTATATAATTGGTTTACAGACCAAACAGATGTCACAAATCTTCTAGTTTATTTAATCAAGCCTCATCACCAAGCAATGTGTCTATTCCTCAGAATAAATACACGATTTGTGATGTGGTTCTCGTTTATATAAACTATTTGGGATGAGAGATCCGTTTAATTTCATATCTTAAAAATTTTCAAATTTAAAACTATTTTTTAAAACCAAAATACTACTTTTCAAATTATATATATTTAAATTAAATTTAAAATCTAAAGTTTGCCGACAAATTTTGTAGGCGACCCCTTTTTCAAAACACATAACCTAAAAATCCGCCGACTTAAGTTTGTGTGTATTTACTTTGAAAACCTCCACTATTTTAGAAGTCCTTTGAAATTTCTATTTTATGAAAAACTAAAAAATTGAATTTGATTTTTTTTACTCCTTTTTTTAAATTTTTATACTTGCATATTTAGGTTATGAAGATTCCTGTAAACATGTTATTTTAGTTTCTAATTCTTACCCATGTTTCATTTCTTATGCTTAAATGTTTTATCTTAATTAATATTTTATTGTTTGGGGGAAATTTAAAAACAATTTTAAAAAACTAAAATTTTATTTGTTCTCAAAAACACTATAATTGAAATTTTATTTTTTATTGAGAATAATTATGTATATGATGTTATATTAGGGAAGCAAAATTTTGAATAGCCGGTGCTGCTGCTGTCTGCGCTTAGGGCCTATAGAAATGAGTAAGAAATTTTAGTTAAAATCTATAGTATAATGAAAATTTTAAGTTAAAAATTTCTTAATAAAGAAATGTTAAATATAGATAAACTATTTTTAGTAAGAAATTTTGTATTTTTGGAAAAATAGAAGATTTGACTTTTATTTTTCAAAACTTAAATTTCTTTTATTGAGAATAATTTTCTACACTAATATTATAATTTTTAAGTGAAGGATATATGTCAAACCTCTCATTAAATGGAAGGCCGAATTCAAAATCATTAAAGACATATCTTTATATATATATATATATATATATATATATAGTATGTTAAAAAAAAAAGACAAGGAGAAGCATGAGGATTTATGGGCCTAATTAAAAATTAATTCCACCCCTGAATTTTAAAAGTACAAGTTTTGAAAAAATATAAAGCTTAAGAATATAATATAGTAAGTAAAATTATTTTCTAATAAAAATTTTTAAGTGAGCAAAATAAAATGCTTAAATCCTATATTTTGAAAAATCTATAAGTATTTCTGAATTAAATAGGAACTCATATTTTTCATGATCCTTTACTTAAGAACTTGCTAAACTTTAAGTTAGTCTCATTTATAAATTTTTTCTAAATTGGACTATTTCATTTCTAGATCAAAATTTTGAAACCTTCCCAAATAAACTCATTTACATAATTTGAATGTTTGATTTTTATATGATAGTTGTGTCACTTGAGAAAAAGTAACATTTTAAGCTGAGGGAATTTTGATACACCTAAAATATATAGTATTCTTATGCACATTTATTTTACCTATTTTAGATGATATTGCACTTTAAAGGAAGATATTTTTATGTTTTTTTTGTAGTTATGATTAAAATGAGTAATTGTGAGGAAATGAAAAAAAATGAAACGTGTGCAAAATTAGCCTTTGACACCTAAATGCCGTGGCTGGCGCATAAGCGTGACAGTTAAAAATTACGAATTAAATTAAAATTGGCACCATTTTCAAGGGATATTTTAAGAATCATTTCATTTAAACTTACTTAACTTTTTTTTGGTGCCAAATTCGAAAGAAGAGATGCATCCTTTGGTAGATACATTGCATCTAGACATGATTTAAAGCGACACTGATACACATAAAATATATAGTACTTTTATGCACATTTTTATACCAATTTTTAATGATATTACATTTTAAGGGAAGGTATTTTGTGTTTTTCTTGCAGGTATGATGAAAATGGATGGTCATAATGAAAGGAGCAAAATTGGATCAAATTTGGTGCAAAAATAATGATAAATCAAAATTTTAGCACTAGCAGCTAAGCGTCGCTGGGCCGACGCTTAGCCACCACAGTTAAAATTTGAAATCTTCACGTATTTGGCGCCAATTTCAAACAGGATGGGATGCAACTCTTGGTGGTAACTTCCATAACTTCCTTTGGGAAGCAAGTTTGAATGAAGGGGTGTGTTCCTTGGTATATACATTGAATCTGGACACATTTTGAAGAGACACCAAGGCACCTTTTGGTCTACTATTTAAAGAGAGTCATAGGAATGACTAAGTGCTCTTCCACTGTATTTTGAAGGGTCTTTTTACTGTTCATCCACTTGCATTTTGAAGAGAGTTTTTGCAGTATTTTACTTTTATTTTGTTAGAGTTTTTATTAAGAGTAGGAGTAGAAAGCAGAAAGGAGAAAAGGGTCGGAGTGAAGTCTTCTTCCCACTTCTTTTCTTTCTTTTAGTTTAGTATTTATTAAAGTTTGAAGTCTGTATTCTGAGTCATTGGAGTTGGGAGACTTGCTCTAAGGAGTAGTTTAGCGAAGAGTTAACGTTTCAGAGAAACTTCCTTAGTATTGTGGAGAGGATTTTCATATAAGTGTTTACTTTTAATCTTTTTATTAATACTTGCTTCCGTTTGTTATTTTTCTTATCGTTTTTAATTTCAAATCAATGTGTTTTTGTATTTTCTCAATGTATTCTGAGTAGCTTACTTTATCTTTTTCTTTCTTAAATGGAGAAGTAATTAATTTATAAAGAATTGTTGTGGAAAGTATAAGTGTTTAAAAGTTGAAAGAAGTTGTGAAGATTGATTCTAAAAGCTTTGTTTACTTCTTGATTTGGCCTGTTAAGTTGTAAAATGTCTTGAGATTATGTAAGATCCCATGCAGTATTGTCTCATAAAAGTTAGTAAGAATCACATGTAATTATATGGGTGAGAATTTTAGTCAATAAAATTGAATGTAATATTAGAAGATATTTTTATGAAAGGGAGGAAAATTAAAGGATTTTAGAGTGATAGGCTAAAACCCCCTAATTTAGTTTGGAGTTTTGAGTTTTGTTATGAGAATTTAGCCCCCAGGTGGTGGGAATCGAGGGAACTCTAGAGTGAGAGACTGATATCTTCCCTGCCTAATCATGTTCAAAATAATAAAAATTTCAAATTAACATATGTTCTTTATAGAAACAAGCAAGGGTAAAGAACACATTTGCTTCTATCTGTCACAACAAATTTAAATACTTCCACAACAATACTTTAAGAATTATTACTACTTCATAAAAGGAAAGAAAAAGATATTCTAGTTAAGAGTATTTTATATACAGTTTTTTTTAGTTATTATAATTTTAATTTCTTGCTTAAAATTTTATTAAGTAAATTTCAAAAGACAAATCAACTTTCAAAACCTTTCAAAATTAAAAAATACTTTCAAAAGCCATAACAAAAAGTAAAAAGATTATTTTTCTGATTTCTTTAAAGATTTTACATTTCCCTGTGGGTTCAATATCTCGGGGCTTAATCAGAAAGTCCTATATTACTTGATAAATGATATGTATACTTGCATAGTATCCTATATAATAAAATCATAATTTTCATATCTGAAATCATCAGCGCATTTATCCAGCAGAGTCAAGTTTTTGTTGTCGTTGCATTTACCAGATGGTACCAAGTTTTTGGCACCGTTGCATTTATCGGGGATCAAGTTTTTGGCGTTGTTGCCGGGGAAAACAATTAAATTACATTTTAAAGAGGATTAAGAAATTGTAAATTTTTAATTTTCTTTGTTTTAGTTAGTGTGTTGTGTTTTGTTTTGTTTTATTGTTGTATGCGTAGTTTAGGTTCTGAAGGACTTGTGCCTTACGATTCTGAATTAGAAAGAACTATAAAAAAAATTAAAAATACAGAAAAAGATAAAAATATTCAAGAAATGGCAAATCATCAAGATCACAATGTAGGCATCCATCAAGAATTAAGACCTTTAAGAGATTATGTTAACCCTACAGTAGATAAATTTTGTGGCAGTATTCAAAACCCTACTGTAGCTGCTAATTCTTTTGAGCTTAAACCTCGTTATTATCCAAATGGTGTCTAATAATCAGTTTGGGGGAGCAACAACTGAAGATCCTAATTTGCATCTTGCTAATTTTCTGGAGTTGTGTGCTACTATTAAATATGATGGTGTTTCAGATGGTGCTATTAAACTTAGACTTTTTCCTTTCTCACTAAGGGATAAAGCTAAAATATGGTTACACTCGTTACAACCTGGATCAATTAGAACTTGGGGTGAACTGTCACAAAAGTTCCTTGCTAAATATTTTCCACCATCTAAGACTGCTAAGTTGAGAAATGATATAGTATCATTTGTCAGTATGAAGGATATCAATATATGAAGTATGGGAAAGATTTAAAGATCTCCTCAAGAAATGTCCACATCATGCGATACCAGATTCATTAATAATTCAAACTTTTTATAATGGATTAGTTGAATCTCTTAGATCAATCATCGATGCTGTTGCTGATGGATCATTAATGTCTAAACCATTTTCTGATGCTTATGATTTAATTGAAGAAATGGCTACTAATAATTTTTAATGGCCTTCGAAAAGGTTAAATCCTAAAAAGGTAGCCAGTGTTTATGAAAATTATGCTTTTACAATGTTAGCAAATCAAGTTGCTGCTGTATCAAAGAAGATAAACCAATTTAGGATGAATTTTTCTCAGTCAAATCTCATGATTGAAGAAAATTCATTTGGCAAATGGTTGATTCTTATTCTTCACTAGAAACTGTGAATGATATAATCAAACCTAACAACCCATATTCCAATTATTATAATCCAGGTTGGAAGAATCATCCAAATTTTAACTGGAATAACAATAATCAGGGTGGTGTTAAGCAACAATGAAGGAACACCCAAGTAAACCCATTGGGGAATTGGAACAACCAAGGTAATAATAATAATAGATTAACTTATCCTTTAGGTTATAACAATGCTTTACAAAATAAGGAGAAGAAGTTGTCTATGGAAGAAGTAGTATCACATATGGGAAATAATTTACAAATTCAAGGAGCAACCATCAGAAATATTGAAAATCAATTGGGACAAATTGCAAATGCCTTAAGTAATAGATCCCAAGGAATGCTTCCAAGTAATACTGAAGTGAATCCAAGAGAACAAAATAAAGAACAGGTAAAAGCAGTTCAAATGAGAAGTAGAAAAGAATTGGAAGGTGGAGTTCAAAATGAAACTGAAGTAGAGAAAGAAGAGATTGAAAAGCCTAAAGAGGACACTCCAAAAGGTTTTGAAAGACCTATTTCTCCACCTAAGGTTGATTTAAAAAAACCACCACCTCCATTTCCTCAGAGACTTCGTCAACAAAAGTTGGATAAGCAATTTTCAAAATTCTTAGAGATATTAAAGAAGCTTACCATCAATATTCCATTTGCTGAAGCCCTAGAACAAATGCCAAGTTATGAAAAATTTATGAAGGATATTCTTAATAAAAAAAGGAAGTTTGAAGAAAATGAGACTGTTGCACTTAGTGAGGACTACAGTACGATAATTCAAAAAAAGCATCCTAAAAAACTTAAAGATCCTGGTAGTTTCACAATTCGATGTGCAATCGGAGAAAGATTCTGTGGAAAAGCTTTATGTGATTTGGGTGCAAGCATTAATCTTATGCCTCTATCAATATTCAAAAGATTGGGACTAAGAGAAATAACCCCAACTACTGTAACTATGCAATTAGCAGATCGTTCGATCACATATCCTAAAGGAGTTATAGAAGATGTTTTGGTAAAAGTGGATCAATTTATTTTTTCATGTGGATTTCATTGTGTTGGATATGGAGGAAGATAAGGAGATACCCATAATTTTGGGGAGACTTTTTCTAGCTACAGGCAGAGCCATGATAGATGTGCAAAAAGGTGAACTAACGATGAGGGTTAATGATCAGAATGTTACATTTAATATTTCAAAATTGATGAAATATCCTGCTAGAGGTAAAGAAGATGAGTGTTATAGGATGGTTGTTATTGAATATTTAAGTGAATGTCATTGCAAATCAACTTATGAAGAGAAAGCTGAAAGAGAAGAATTGGAATATAAGCAAGAAGAGGAGTTACCTGAGGAAGATTTAAAGTTTGTTCGTGAAAGTTTGAATTGTTGGATATCAATGAGAACGATGAATCTTATTGTCCATCAATTGAAAAACCTCTTGAACTTAAGTTAAAAATGCTTCCTAATCATTTGAAGTATATTTTTCTAGGTGAATCCTCAACCTTGCCTGTTATAATTTCCTCTCAATTACTGAAAAAGAAGAAGAAAATTTACTTGAAATTTTGAAGAAGCACAAGAAAGCCTTTGGATGGACAATTGCTGATATTAAAGAAATCAGTCCTTCAATTTGTATGCACAGAATTCTTATGGAAGATAATTGCAAACCGCAGGCTGATCCCCAAAGGAGATTAAATCCTATTATGAAAAATGTTGTTAAGAAAGAAATTTTAAAATGGTTGGATGCTGGAATTATCTACACTATTTCAGATATTGCATGGGTTAGTCCTATTCACTGTGTTCCTAAGAAAGGAGGAGTAACTGTGACTGTTAATGAGAAAAATGAAATGATACCAACAAGACAAGATACAGGGTGGCGAATATGCATTGATTATAAAAAATTAAACCTTGCCACAAGGAAAGATCATTTTTCACTCCCTTTTCTAGATCAAATGTTGGATAGAGTGGCTGGGCATAAATACTTTTATTTTCTGGATGGATATACTAGTTACTGGCAAATTCAAATTGCTCCTGAGGACCAAGAGAAAACTACGTTTACCAGTCCTTAAGGTACATTTGCTTTTAGAAGAATGCCCTTTGGTTTATGTAATGCCTCTGCTACATTTCAGAGATGTATGATAACTATTTTTTATGATTTGATTGAAAAAGGGATTGAAGTTTTTATTGATGACTTTTTAGTGTTTGGAATTTCATTTGAATCATGTTTAGAACATCTATCTAAAGTTCTAAAACGTCATGAAGAAACTAATTTGGTCCTTAATTGGGAAAAATGCCAATTTATGGTAGCAGGAGGAATTGTTTTGGCACATCGGATTTAAGAAAAAGGTTTGGAGGTAGATCCTGCAAAAATTCAACTTATATCTACTTTACTTTACACAACCAATGTAAGGGGAATTAGAAGTTTTTTAGGACATGCTGGATTCTACAGGTGTTACATCAAAGACTTTTCAAAGAATACAAAACATTTATGTTGTTTACTGGAAAAGGATGCAATTTTTAATTTTAATGAGGATTGCCTCAAAGCCGTTGAAACATTAAAAGAAAAATTAATCACTGCACCTGTAGTAATTTCACCAAATTAGGAAAAACCTTTTGAATTAATGTGTGATGCTAGTGATTATGCTATTGGTGTTGTTTTAGGTCAGAACTATGATAAAATTTTCAAAGTAATTTATTATGCTAGTAAAACTCTTAATGAAGCTCAAATTAAATATACCACTACAGAGAAAGAGTTATTAGCTATAGTATTTGCCTTTGATAAATTTCGATCATATTTAATTGGAACTAAATGTGTTGTGCATACTGATCATTCTACTATTAAATACTTAATGAAGAAAAATGATGCAAAACTAAGACTGATAAGATGGATTCTTCTTTTGCAAGAATTTGATTTTGAGATAGTAGATAGGAAGGGTTCTGATAATCAAATTGCTGATCATTTTTCCAGGCTTGAATTTGAAAAATCTCTCGGTGATATTGAAAAAATTAATGAACATTTTCCTGATGAAAAATTGTTCACTGTTAAAGAATTATGTGTTCCATGGTATGTAGAAATAGTAAAATTTATTGGTAGTAATATTATACCCTATGGTTTGACATACCATGAAAAGAAGAAATTTGTGTCTGATGCTAAGACTTATTTCTGGGATTACCCATTTTTATATAAACAAGAAAAGGATCTTCTAATTTGAAGATGTGTACCTTTGGAAGAAACTTATGAAATTATTCAAAAATGTCATGATTCTGATTGTGGGGGACATTTTGGAAGTGATAAAACTGCATATAAAATATTACAATCAAGATTTTATCGGCCTACAATTTTTAAGGATGTGAATGTTTATATTAAAAATTGTTATAGATGTCAACTTGTAGGCAATATTTCTAAAAGAAATGAGATGCCCCTCAATTATATGTTGGAAGTTGAAATATTTGATGTTTGAGGATTAGATTTTATAAGACCATTTACACCATCTTTCAGAAATATTTATATTTTGATAGCAGTAGACTATGTTTCCAAATGGATTGAAGTTATTACTTTACCTCGATGTGATGCTCAATATGTTGCAAAGTTTTTAGAAAAGGATATATTTTGCATATTTATAATTCCAAGAGTAATCATAACTGATGGGGGAAGTCATTTTAAAAATGCCATTATTGGGAAGTTAGCAAAGAAATATCATATTAATCATCGCATTGCTACTGCTTCTCATCTGCAAACAAGTGGTTTAGTTGAATTATGCAATCGTGAAATTAAAAGAATATTGGAAGAAACTATTAATCCAAATAGAAAGGATTGGTAGATCAAACTGGATTATGCTTTGTGGGCCTATAGGACTGCTTACAGAACACCTATAAGAATGTCCCCATATAGGCTGATTTTTGGAAAAGCTTGTCATTTACCTTTTGAACTTGAGCATAAAGCATATTGGGCTATTAAAGAGTTCAATTATAATTTAAAAGAAGCTGCTGAAAAAAGATTATTGCAATTGAATGAGCTTGAAGAAATAAGGAATGAATCTTAGGAAAATGCTAAGATTTATAAGGAAAATATGAAGTTATGGCATGATCGAAAGATTCTTACCAAAAATCTTGTACCAGGACAACAAGTTTTACTACATAATGCTAGATTGAGAATATTTTCTGGAAAACTTAAGTCGAGGTGGATGGGTCCATTTATTGTGATAAAAGTTTATTCTTATGGAGCTGTAGATATTCAAGATCCTAAGACTGGAAAAATATTTAAAGTTAACGGACATAGACTTAAACCATATTTTTTAGTCAATAAATCTAAATCTGATGATAATTTGATGTTGGGTCACTCAGAATGAGTTCTGGGTATGTCAGGCAGAAGATGTTAAAACAAGCACTATGTGGGAGGCAACCCATATTTATCGAAGTGCTTTGCTTTACGTTTGTTTAGTGTGTTTTGTTTGCTTTGTTTGGTTTGTTTTTATGTTTTTAGTGATAGTAATTTGGAGTTTTTAAAATTAAGTAGAGTTTATTTGACCTTAATTGATGATTTAGAGAAGTCAGAATGAAAATTTGGATACTTAGCAAACCTGTGCTAAATTGTGCACTGGCGGCTGAGCGCCACAGTTATAAAAAACATGAAAAATGTGGATCTTGAAGTCTAGATCTTAGGGGAGAAGTTTTGGGAGTTATTTTGGAGTTTCTAAAAGTCTTGGGATAGATTTAACCCTTCCCAAGTCTATAAAAAGGATTTGATTCAAGAGAAACACTTGCCCCAAGTACTATTTTCATTTCTGAGTCTTAAGAAGAGAATTTTGAGTGCATCATGTCTTCCTAGGAGAATGTGATGAAGAAGAAGCAAGATTCTGACAAAAGTAAATTCATTAGTGATAGTTATAAAGAGTTATTTAATGGATATCTCGTTGTTAGTGTTCAGGATATTGCAGAAATGATTGCAAAAATTGAAGCCCGAGTGACTTCAATGGAAGCGAAGATCAATGATACTAACTTACATTTGGAACACATGGGATGGCAACTCAAGATGCAATTCAATCATTCAAGGTATGTGGAATAAATAGATAAGGTGATGTTTGTCAAGAACAAATGGATTGAAGAAGATGATGTAAGAATGAACAATTATCGCCCGTTCTATCAAATTTATATTCCAGAAGGGTCAAATGAGAATAATAGTGGTCCTGAATATATTCCGTCTAATGGAGAATGGAATTAAGAAGTTTTTATTTTAATTTGTTTAGTGTTCTTTTGTGTTATGTTTAGTGTGTTTAGTACTTATATATTAACTGAGCCTGATGATGTGATGGTTACATCCTAAAGATGTATACTTATCAGTTTGAGATTAAGTCTCTTGTATTTAGAGAATTTCATCCTCTATGTGTGGATGGAAATTCTAGTATTGTATTAAGTGTTATGTTTGTTTTAATATAAGTTTGTGTTTTTATGAAATTTGTGTGGAATCAATGGTTATTAAATTTTTATTTGGAATATTGAAGATCTACGTCGGGAGAAATAATTATTTTGGAGTAATTAAGGGTGATTAACCAAGTGATTTAGTGCATATAAAATTATAATGAAAATTTGGGTATTGGCAGCTAAGCGCCAGAATGTCGGTGCTTAAGTGCCATATTTCGAGGCTAAGCACCGATAGTTCGCGCTTAGGCGCCAGTACACGAAAATTGGTTCCCAACAGTTAAAAACCCGAAAAATGCCATTTTTAAACTGTCGCATCTTCTTCAACCTTCAGTCTATCACGAAAGAGAGGCTAGGGCATCATATTATGGATCATTTAAGAGCCGATCTCAACAAAAATTGTTAGATTTGGATTCCTTGAGGTAAGAGCACTACTCCTAAGTAAAATTTTTTATTTTCACCATTTATTTTAAGTACATTATGGAAAATCTTAAAATCACTATTCATGGTGAATATTTGAGGAAAAACTTGAGAAATTGCTTTGATTTAGTGAAAATATCTTTTGGAAGATAATTTAGCAAGTTTAGTTTGATTTTGGAATTTATGGTGAATCTTTCGTAATTTTTTAGAGATGGCTCCAAAGTCAAAGCATTCACGAGAAAAAACGAAGTTTAATTTTGACAAATTTGTTAGTTTAAGGGCTGAGGAACAATACATCGATGCATTGCGGTCACGTAAGTTGATTCCTGAGTGTGTGTTTTGTAAGCCAGGAGAGGTGATTGAAGATATGATTGCTAGAAGAAACTGGGAGAATTACTGTTGCTTCTTCGCTGTTGTTGTTGTTTCTGTGGTTCGAGAATTTTATACAAATTTGCCTGCTGCAGAAGAAAATCAAGTGATGGTTAGGAGGAATGAAGTTAACTTTTCTTCTGGGGCAATCAATACTTTTTATGGACTACCTCCTGACATGTTTTGTATTTATTCTAACTATCATCCTTCGGAAGGGGAATTATATGAGATCATGGAATTTCTGACTGATGGAAGAGGATTATGGAAAATAACAAATGATAGAAGAGTTAACTTTCCTGCTTCCAAATTGAATGTCATTTCTAAGGCATGACAATATTTTATCTCATCTAAGTTGTTACCTTCAAGCCATACTAGTGAAGTAATGAGAGAAAGAGTTGTGTTAAACCATTGTATTCAACAAGGGAAGCCTATTGACATTGGAGGAATAATTTATGATTATGTTTTGAAATGTGCTTGATCCACCACTACTGTAGGTATGGGATTTCCTTCCTTGATTCATTCACTATGTGAACGATCTGGAGTGAAGTTTGAAACCTGGGAAGAGGTACTTCAGCCATTGAGACCTATTACCAGTGTAAACATTGGTGCTTACACTGTACATTCAGAGTTTGGTTGGAGAGGAGGATTTGGTAGGGCTTCTACTGCTTCTGCTTTTGCTGCATCTACTTCTCGTGCTACTACTTCACGTGCTTCATCATCTACTAATTCACAGACTGGTTTATTAAGAAAGATTTTAAAAAAGTGAGTCTTACTCGAGAGCATATGAAAGATATGGATGGTAAGCTAGATAATGTGGAGAGATATATTATATAACATGATGAATATGATGAGAGTTATCAGCAATATTTGGATAGAGCGATTAGAGGTGATCGGAGTGTCTGAGATGCCACCTCTTCCATTCTACATACCTTATGTGCCATCCAGGGATTGGAACGAGGAAGATGATGATGATGAGGATGAAGAGTAGATGTATGTTGTTTGTTTTAGTTATTGTGTTGTTATACTGTGTTACTGTGTACTTTGTCTAGTGTTTTGGTTGATGATTGTGTTGTGATGTGAACCTTGATAGTATGTGAATTGTAGTTCTACTATTTATCTGTTATGCATATTCAAGTATTTTTGTTGTTTTATTGTGGATTTATATGTTGCTTTGTGATAGTGTGTATTAGTAAATATTTTAATGTGTATGTTATGACAGAGTTTTTAATAGTGTGTACCTTAAGTCAAAAATTCTTAGGAGATTATAAACCATTATTGGGAACTTCTACTTAGGAAACTAAATGTTTAAAATTTTTTAAATTCCACTATCATCTGTTATCTGTATCAGTGTGTTATTTTAGTTAGTGTGTATTTGCATTGAAAACCTCCACTACCGTAGAAGTCTTCCGAAATTTTTACTTTTCTTATTAAAAAAAATAAAAATAAATAAAAAACTAAAAAACTAATTTTGATTTCATTTTACTCCTGTTATTTAAATTATTATACTTGCATATTAGAATATTAAAAATTCCTGCAAGCATAATTTATTAGTTTTTATTTCTCACCCATATATCATTTCTTATGCTTAAATGTTTTATCTTAATTAAAAAAATTAAAGTTTGGGGGGGGATTTTAAAAACAAATATTTTTCAAAAACCTAAAATTTTATTTAATTCTCACGAATACTTAAAAATAAATCTTATTTTTTATTGAGAATAATTATATACATGAAGTTATATTAGGGGAACAAAATTTTGAATATAGAAATGAATAAAAGAATTTAGTTAAAATTTATAGTAATCAGGAAAAACTTAAAGTTAAAATTTTCTTAATGAAGAAGTGTTAAATAAAGTTAAACTATCTTTAGTAAGAAGTTTTGTATTTTTGGATAAATAGAAGATTTGCCTTTTATTCTTCAAAGCTTAAATTTCTTTTATTGAAGAATAATTTTCAAATATTATTGTTATGAGTTTTAATTGAAAGATGTATATCTAACCTTTATTTTAAATGGAAGGGTGAAATTCAAAATCATTAAAGGTCTATCCAGATATAGTAATCCTTGTCGTTATAAAGAAAAGAGAGTGAAAAATAATATATGAAAAGGGAGGAGAAGCTTGATGATTTAAGAGCCTAATCAAAAATTGCTTTCATACCTAAAGTTTAAGATATAAGTTCAGAGAAAATCTAAAGCTTAAGGTTATAATATAGTAAGTAAAATTATTTTTCAAATAAAGATTTTTAAGTGAGAGAATTAAGTGTTTGAGTCTTATATTTTGAAGAATCTACAAATATTTCTGAATTAGATAGAAACTTATATTTGTCATTTTCCTTTACTTAAGAGCTTTCTAAACTTTAAGTTGGTTTTAATTACTAAAATTTTTTCTAAATTGGATTATTCCATTTCTAGAACAAAATTTTGTTATCTTCCTAAGAAACTCATTACATAATTTGCATGCTAAAATATTCTATGAGATTAACTGCCACTTGAGGAATAGTAACATTTTAAGTTTGGGGGATTTTGATACACCTAAAAATATAGTATTTTTATGCACTTTTTTATACTTATTTTTAATGATATTGCACATTAATGGAAGGTATTTTGTGTTTTTCTTGCAGGTATGATGAAAATGGATGGTCATAATGAAAGGAGCAAAAAATGGATCAAATTTGGAGCAAAAATAATGAACAATCAAAACTTTGGCACTAGCGGCTAAGCGCCGCTAGGCCGGCACTTAGCCGCCACAGTTAAAAATCAAAATATTCATGTATTTGGTGCCAATTTCAAAGGGGATGGGATGCAACTCTTCGTGGTAACTACCATAACTTCCTTTGGGCGGCAAGTTTGAATGAAGGGGTGTGTTCCTTGGTAGATACATCGAATCAAGACACATTTTGAAGAGACACCAAGGCACCTTTTGGTTTATTATATAAAGAGAATCTTAGGAATGACTAAGTGCTCTACCACTGCATTTTGAAGGGTCTTTTTACTTTTATTCCACTGCTCTTCCACTTGCATTTTGAAGAGAGTTCTTACAGTATATTACTTTTATTTTGTAAGATTTTTTATTAAGAGTAGGGTAGAGAGTAGAAAGGAGAAAAGGGTCAAAGTGAAGTCTTCTTTTTCCCACTTCTTTTCTTTCTTTTAGTTTAGCTTTTATTGAAGTCTGAAGTCTGTGTTCTGAGTCATCAGAGTTGCTAGACTTGCTTTGAGGAGTAGTTTAGCGAAGAGTCAAAGTTTCAGATCAACTTCCTTAGTCTTATGGAGAGGATTTTCAGATAAGTGTTTACTTTTAATCTTTTTATTAATACTTGCTTTCGTTTGTTATTTTTCTTATTGTTTTTAATTTCAAATCAATGTGTTTTTGTATTTTCTCAATCTATTCTGAGTAGTTTACTTTATCCTTTTCTTTCTTAAATGGAGAAGTAATTAATTTATAAAGAATTGTTGTTGAAAGTGGAAGTGTTTAAAAGTTGGAAGAATTTGTGAAGATTGATTCGAAAAACTTTGTTTACTTCTTAATTTAGCATGTTAAGTTGTAAAATCTCTTGAGATTATGTAAGATCCAATGCGGTATTATCTCATAAAAGTTAGTAAGAATCACATGCAATTATATGGGTGAGAATTGTAGTCCATATAATTGAATGTAATATTAGAAGATATTTTTATGGAAGGGAGTAAAATTAGAAGACTTTAGAGTGACACGCTAAAACCCCCTAATTTTGTTTGAAGTTTTGAGTTTTGTTATGAGAAGTTAGCCCCCAGGTGGTGGGAATCAAGGGAACTCTAGAGTGAGAGGCTGGTATCTTCCCTGCCTAACCATGCTCAAAATAATAAAAATTTCAAATTAACCTATGTTCTTTATAGAACCAAGTAAGGGTAAAGAACACATTTGCATCTATCTGTCACAACAAATTTAAATACTTCCACAACAATATTTTAAGAACTATTACTACTTCAAAAAAGGAAAGAAAAAGATTTTCCAGTTAATAGTATTTTACATACAGTTTTTTTTAGTTATTATACTTTTAATTTCTTGCTTAACATTTTATTAAGAAAATTTCAAAAGACAAATCAACTTTTAAAACGTTTCAAAATCAACACATACTTTTGAAAGCCATAACAAAAAGTAAAACGATAATTTTTCTGATTTCTTTAAAGATTTTACATTTTTCCTGTGGGTTCGATATCTCGGGGCTTAATCAGAAAGTCTTATATTACTTGATAAACGATATGCATACTTGTGTACTATCCCATATTATAAAATCATGATTTTCATATCTAAAATCATAAGCGCATTTATCCAGCGGAGTCAAGTTTTTGGTGTCGTTGCATTTATCGGTCGGTACCAAGTTTTTGGTGTCGTTGCATTTATCGGGGATCAGACACCAAAGCACCTTTTGAAAATTTATTAAAATGAAGAAACAAGGTCAGAAAAAGAGAAGAGTTTTGAAAGGAATATTTGGCGAGAGAAGTAGGAGAAAAGCTTGAAGTGGTTGAAGGGAAAGAGGAAGAAAGAGAGTCCTGTTCTTGCCATATTTTCTTTACTTTTCCAATTTACTTTATCATAGTTTGTTATAAAATTTAGGAGAGTTAATCCTTAGAGTTGGGCGCCATCCCCTAAGGAGTTTTTTAGTGTAAATTAAAAGCAGAGGAACTTCAAAAGTCTTGTGGAGAGGATTTTCAGATAAGTTTTTATCTTTATTTTTACATTTGGTTTTAAAGTAAGACTTTTTGTGTTTTCACTATGATTTCTACTTTTAAATCAAATTGTGTTTATGTTTTCTCCATGTGTTCTAATTAGCTTTCTTTATCTTTTTCCTTTTAAATGTTGAAGTAATTAAATTATAGAAGGAAGTTGTGTGAAGTATAAGTGTTTAATGTTAGAAGAAGTTGTGATGATTCCACTACATTGCACTTCATTTACCTCTTGATTTGGCCAATTGAGATGTTAAAATTTGTTGTGAGAACATGTAAGAACCAATGCGATATTGTCTCAATCAACAATTGGAGAGAATCACATGAAATTATATGGGTGAGAATTATAGTCCATATAGTTGAGTGTAAATAAATAGGGAGATATGCTTTTAATTGGGTGTAGAATTAGAGAACTTTACAGTGACAAGCTAAAGCCCACAATTTGGTTTAATGTTTTAAGTTTTGTTATGAGATGTTAGCCCCCAGGTGGAGGGAAAATGGAGAACTCTAGAGTGCGAGCTAGTATCATCCCTACCTAACCCATCTACAAGATTTCAAAACTTCAAATATAACATATGTTCATTATAAAACCAAGTAAGGGTAAAGAATATAACTGATCCTATTTGGCACAACTCATTTAGATACTTCCACAACAAAATTCCATAATTATTACTGATTCATTGAAAGAGGAAAAAGATATTTTATTCTCATTTGTTTTAATATCATTTAAGAGTCTTGTTAATTTCAGTTGCTTACTTTACTTTTTCTAAACAAAATATTACCGAAAAGAATTTAAATTTTTTTAATTATAAAACGTAACTTGCAAAATCATTTTGAAAAGTAAAAAGTTGTTTTTGTGCTTTCTTTAATTTTTTAGACATTTCCTTGTGGGCTCGATATCTCGGGGTTCAATCAGAAAGTTTTATATTACATGATAAACGATACGTATGCTTTCCTAGAATCCCATATTAAAAATAATTAAATTTTATTTCTTATTTGCTTTGGAATCAAGTTTTTGGTACCATTGTAAAGAAAAGGATATTATCATTGAGATGAAATATAAAGTGTAAAACGTAAGCATAAATATTCGGGGATCATCCATCTAGAAAACTAAAATATTTATGCCTAGCTAGTCTATCCAAAATTTAATCCATAAAGGGTAATAGAAAATTATCTTTCCTCGTGGCAATGTTTAATATTCTATAATCAATGCACGTTTTCCATCTTACGACTTATCTTGTTGATATTAATTTATTATTTTCATTAACAATTACAGTAACTCCTCCTTTCTTAGGAATACAGTGAATAGGACTAATCCATGCTCTATCTAAAATAAGATTAATAATCCAGCATCTAACCACTTAAAAATTTCTTTCTTAACAACTTCTTTCATTATAGGATTTAATCTCCTTTGAGAATCAGCCTTGGGTTTGTAGTTCTCTTCCATCAGGATTTTATGCTTACAAATTAAAGGATTGATTCCTTTAATATCAGCAATTGTCCATCCAAAGACTTTCTTATATCTCTTCAAAATTTTTAGCAAACAATCTTTTTCTTCTGAAATTAAATTCAAGGAAATTATAACCGACAAAGTTGAGGAATCAACTAAAAGGCATATTTTAAATGCTTAGGACTTCAATTTAAGTTCAAGAAGTTTCTCAATTAATGGACAAAAAGATTTTTCTTTTTCCGTATGTCTAAATTCAAAACTTTCTTGAACAAAATTTGAATTTTATTTAATAAAATCATTAAGGTGTTCTAATTCCTCTTCTTGCTCATGTTCCAATTCTTTCATTTTTGAATTCTCTTCATAAGTTGTTGATGCACCAATGATATATACGATTTTTGCTATATAAATTTACCCATTTTTAGTGATATTGCACTTTAAAGAAAGGTATTTTTAATGATTTGTTGCAGGTATGATAATTTTAGGTGATTGGAGTGAAAAGAAGAAAAAAGAAACAAATTCAGAGCAAAAAGGAGCAAAAGGAGCAAAATGGTGGAAAAGGTGTTCTGGCGTCGCCGGCGCCCAAATCCAGAGACTCTAGAAATATTAGCAAGATAGAATTCAAATTTGAAAAGTTTTAACACCTTTTGGAATGATGCTTATGGAAACTCTTGGGATTTCGTCCCTATCTTATAAGTAACTATTTTTAGACAAAAATAGAGAGTTCTAGAGTGCTTCTTCAGTGGTTTTAGTGTGTGTTAAATGTTAGGGTTTAGGAGAAGAGTGTGTAGAGGTGAGGATTTGAGAGGAATTTTTCTCTAAGGAGTGAAGGAGAAGAAGTAAAGTGAGAGATTGCTTCTTCTTTTCCATTCTAAAGAGAGAATCAAGTGTTGTAAAGAAGAGAGAAGATGATTAAAAGGAACTTCAAAGGAATTGCATTGGGAAAGAAAAAGAGATAAGTTGTAATTCATTTTGTGGTTTCTATGACTTTTCTTATATATATAAAATCCATGTTTTACTGTATCTTCTTCATGAATTCTGAGTAGTCTCCTTGTTTTTCTTCTTGCATAGAGATGTGATGATGGATTGATGTGGATTTGATGTGCTTTTAATGTGATGAAGAAATTGTTATGGTTTTTCTCGAACTTAATTTACTTTTTGATTTGGCTAATTGAAATATTAAAATATGTTGTGGAACATTATGTTTGAAAGGATTTAATGTCCTATAACATTAATGAAAGATCCATTAAATTTCCATGAATGAATTGTGTAGTTAATGGGAATTAAGTGCAAATAAATAGGGAAATGTGTTTTGATGGACTTCAATGTGGAGATTTCATGGTGATAGGCTGAAATCCCCAAATTGGTTCTAAGATTAGTAACTAAATATCAAAGGTTAGCCTTCGGGTGAAGGGTGAGTGGGAGCTCAGAAGAGAGAGCCGGTATCCTCCCAGCCTAGCCTTAGGTTTAGTTACTAAACTTAGGATATGTCAATGTTTTTATTCATGCTTAGAGGAGGGGACACTCTTCTAAGGGTAAAGAATCATCTATGCTCCTATTTGGCACAATAACATAGATGATTGTTCCATATCAATCCACACATCATATTCTCACTGCAAGAGGAAAGATACCTTTCTCATATATCAAAAACCATTCAAATACTTAGTTTAGTGTGTCTATTAGTTAATTCGGTCTTTAAAGTTGTTAAAAGTTGTTAGTAGGAGTTTGTGTTAAACTTTAAGTGTTATTTAAATATAGGATTTTAGTGCTATATTATTTATATTGTGAACGCTTTCTTATACTTCGAACAACAAAATCATTATAAATATATAAATTTGAGTTCATAAATTCTTGCAAAATATAAGTCCCGTGCATCAAGTTTTTGGTGCCGTTGCCGGGGAAAGGTAACGGAGAAGTAAGTAGGAAAGTATAAACAATATTAATTGATAATATAGTAACAGAAAACCTTTATTTTGTAGTGTGTAATTGTATGTTTGTTTACCTTTATAAAAGTATTTGTGTGAGTGTATATGCATCGTAGTGGATGAATAGGTTTAGTGCCTTACGATTCGAGTGAGAGCGTACTGTCAGAAAAATAAGAAAACAACAAAAACAAATTGAAAATCCTTGCGAAAGGGCGAATAATCAAGATAATCAGAGAAATGATATTGGAAATTTGCCAAGACATTTAAGAGATTATGCTAACCCAATAGCAGAAGAAATTCATATAACTATTCAAAATCTTGATGTTGCTGCTAATTCATTTGAACTTAAACCTGCTTTTATCCAAATGGTACAAAATAATCAATTTGGAGGAACACCTAAAGAGAATCCAAATTTACATCTCGCTAAGTTTTTAGAATTGTGTGCTACTTTTAAATTCGATGGAGTGTCTAGTGACGCTGTCAGACATAGACATTTTTCTTTTTCATTAAGGGATAAATCTATGGCATGGTTAAACTCTTTAGCACCTAGATCTATTAAAACTTGGAGAGAATTATCTCAAAAGTTTCTATCAAAATATTTCCCTCTATTAAAGACTGCTAAGCTAAGAAATGATATTACATTTTTTTGTCAATTTGAAGGAAAGTCAATATATGAAGCTTGGGAGAGATTTAAGGATCTTCTTAGGAAGTGCCCACATCATGCTTTACCAAATTGGTTAATAATTCAAACATTTTATAATTGATTAGTGGGATCATTGAGATCTATTATTGATGCTGTTGCTGGTGGATCGTTAATGTCAAAAACTTTTGATGAAGCATCACATTAATTGAAGAAATGGCTACTAATAATTTTCAATGGCCCTCTGAATGGGTAAATCCTAAGAGAGTAGCTAATGTTCATGATTCTGCTACGATGACTATGGTAGTTTCTCAAATTGCAGCCCTTTCTAGGAAAATAGATCAACATGAAATGAATTATTCTCAACTACCTCAAGTGTTGGAGGAAAATTCATTTGGATAGATAACTGAATCTCAAACGCCTTATAAGACTTTAAATGATATTAATAGACCTAACAATCCTTATTTGAATTATTATAATCCTAGTTGGAAGAATCACCCAAACTGTAATTGGAATAATAGCAATGCTAATGTTAACCCGCACTGGTCTAACAGTTCTATAAATCAATTGGAAATTCGAACAATCAACGAAATATTAATTTTAGACCATCTTATCCACCTGGATTCAATAGTAACCGTAATTTAAGGATAAGAAGTTCTCTACTGAAGAAATGACTCTGAATATGGGAAATCAATTACAACCTCAAGGTGTTGCTATGAAAAATATTGAAAGTAATTTGGGACATATTTTCATTGTACTTAATAATAGACCTTCTGGAACACTTCCAAGTAATGTGAAGATCAATCCAAAAGATTAAAACAAGGAACAACTTAAGAATATTCAATTAAGGAGTCAAAAAGAATTAGAAAATAAAGTGCAAAAAGATGTTAAAATAGAAAAGGAGAAGGTGGAAATCAAAAAATGTTCAAACAAGATTTATCCAGACTTGGATTATCCTCTTGAGCCAATGAAGATAACTGTTGAAAAACCACCACCACCATTTCCTCAAGGATTAAAGAAAAAAAATAGGGATAACATATTTGGAAAATTTTTGGAGATCCTTAAGAAATTAACGATAAATATTCCTTTTATTGAAGCATTAGAACAGATGCCTGACTATGCTAAGTTTATGAAGGATATTCTGAGAAAGAAAAGAAAGTTTACAGATCATGAAATTGTTGCACTTAGCGGAGAGTGTAGTGCAATAATTCATAAAAACTTCCAAAAAAACTTAAAGATCCTGGTAGTTTCACTATTCCGTGTGCTATAAGCGAAAACGTTTTTTGGAAAGGCTTTATATATCTGGGATCTAGTATTACTCTTATGCTTTTATCAACTTTCAAAAGGTTGGGAATAGGAGAAATTTCTCCTACATCTGTGACACTTTAATTGGCCGATTGTTCCATTACTTACCCTAAAGTAGTGGTGGAAGATGTGTTAGTGAAAGTTGATAAATTTATCTTTCCTGTGGATTTTATTGTACTTGATATGGAGGAAGATAAAGAAATTCTAATCATTTTGGGAAGACTATTCCTTGCTGCTGGAAGAGCGGTGATTGATGTTCAAAAAGGAGAATTAACTATGAGAGTTAATGATCAAGAGGTGACCTTAATATTGTAAAATCTATGAAGTATTCCTCAATGGAAAAAGATAATGAATTTTTTGGATGGAGGTCTGTGATTATATTAGAAACGATCATTTTGAAAATATATTTGAAAAAGAAGAAGAATATGAAATTATGTTTGAAGAAGAAATTAAAGATGATGAAAATTAAGATAATGGGAAGAATGAAGATTTGGAGTATGTTCATGAGAGATTTGAAATATTAGACACTATGGAATGTGAAAATAAAAGCTTAATTCCATCTATAATAAAACCTCCTGAACTTGAGATGAAAATTCTCCCTAATCATTTAATGTATATATTTTTAGGAGAATCATCTACATTGCCAGTTATTGTATCTTCGGAGTTAAACAATTATCAAGAACAGAAGTTGTTGAAAACTTTAAAAAGATACAAGAAAGCTTTTGGATGGACGCTGACAGATATTAAAGGAGTTTGTCCTTTGATTTGTATGCACAGAATTTTATTAGATGAAGAACATAAACTGAGAGTTGATCCGTAAAGGAGACTGAATCCTATAATGAAAGAAGTAGTTAAGAAAGAGATTTTAAAATGGCTGGATGCTGGAATTATTTATCCTATTTTGGATAGTTCTTGGGTAAGTCCAATAAATTATGTACCAAAAAAGGGAGGAGTGATTGTTAAAGTAAATGAATGTAATGAAATTAGTGGATGGTGAATTTGTATTGATTATATGAAATTAAATGTCGCTGATCACTTTCCTCTTCCTTTTCTCGATCAAATGCCAGATAGACTTGCTAGACACAAGCACTACTGTTTTGTGGATGGAAATACTGGTTTCCATAAAATACCTATTGCTCCTGAGGATCAAGAAAAGACAACATTTACTAGCCCTTATGGAACCTTTGCTTTTCGAAGAATGCCTTTTGAACTGTGTAATGCACCTGCAACATTTCAGAGATGTAAGATGTCTATCTTCAGTAGTATGATTGATAATGGAATAAAAGTTTTTATAGATGATTTCTCTGTATTCGGGACTTCATTTGAAATTTTCCTGGAAAACATAGCAAAAGTTTTGGAGCTCTTGAGAAAACAAATCTAGTTCTGAATTGGGAGAAATGTTAATTTATGGTTGTAGGAGGAATTGTGCTCGGGCATAAAATTTCTGAACATGGTATGGAAGTCGACCCTGCTAAAATTAGAGTGATTGAGAGATTGTCGCCACCCACTACTGTGAGAGAGGTGAGGATTTTCTTAGGACATGCTGTATTTTACAGGTGATATATTAGATATTTTTCAAAAACTACTAAACCTTTATGACGACTTTTAGAGAATGATAGAAAATTTGATTTTAATGATGAATTCTTGAGAGCTTTTGAATTATTAAAAGAAAAATTAATCACTGCACCTATAAGTGTTTCACCCGATTGGGAGAAATCATTTGAACTCATGTGTGATGCTAGTGATTATGCGATCGGAGTAGCATTGGAGCAAAGGCATGATAATATTTTCAAACTCATTTACTATGCAAGTAAAACTCTTAATGAGGCTCAAATTAATTATACCACTACTGAAAGAGAATTATTAGCTATACTATTTGCTTTTGAAAAATTTAGACCTTATTTAATTGGAGCTAAAAGTATTGTGCATACAGACCATTCGACTATCAAATACTGAATGCAAAAGAAGGATGCGAAACCTAGACTCATTAGATGGATACTTCTTCTGCAAGAATTTGATTTTATGATAGTTGATAGGAAGGGAACTGATCATCTGTCCAGAATAGAATATGATAAATTATCTGAATTTGAAAAGAAAATTACTGAAATTTTCCGTGATGAGCAACTCAATACTATTATGGGAAGAAATTTTCCTTGGTATGCTGATATTGCGAATTATATTGTAAGTGATATTGTACCACATGATTTAACAAGACAACAACAAAAGAAGTTTAAATATGATGCAAAATTTTATTTTTGGGATGAGCCCTATCTATATAAATAGTGTAAGGATCTGATTATTAGGAAATGTGTGCCACAAGAAAAAAACAAATTTGATTATTCAAAGATGTCATGATTCTAAATTTGGAGGTCATTTTGGTACTGATAAAACTGCTTTTAAGATTCTACAATCTGGATTTTATTGGCCTACTCTT
Organism: Papilionanthe hookeriana x Papilionanthe teres; assembly: GCA_022702705.1. NCBI lineage: Eukaryota > Viridiplantae > Streptophyta > Magnoliopsida > Asparagales > Orchidaceae > Papilionanthe > Papilionanthe hookeriana x Papilionanthe teres. Next base: position 76,839,605 of record CM040422.1, on the reverse strand, counting down.
TTTAGAGAAGTTTATAGATATATTAAATCATGTGATCAATGTCAGAGAGTAGGTAATATCTCCAGAAGAAATGAAATGTCTCTAAATTATAATTTGGAAGTTAAAATTTTTTATGTATAGGGATTAAATTTTATGGGACCATTTATTCCTTCATTTGGAAATTTGTTCATATTGGTTGATGTTTATTATGTCTCGAAATGGATTCAAGTTATTGCTTTACCTAGATGTGATGTTCGGAGTGTTTCAAAATTTTTAAAGAAAAATATATTTACAAGATATGGAATGCCGAGAGTGATCATAACTGATGATGGATCCCATTTCAAGAATAATCGAATTAAGAGATAAATTGAGAAATATAAAATTATTCATAGGATCTCTACTGCTTATCATCCTTAGATTAGTGGTTTAGCAGAAGTTTCTAATCGTGAAATTAAAAGAATTTTGGAGAAAATTGTGTATAGTCATAAATTAGATTGGTCTACTCAATTAGATACTGCTTTATGGGCTTATAGAACTGGTTTTAAAACCCCTATTGGAATGTCTCCTTATTGACATGTGTTTGGTAAGACTTGACATTTACCAGTTGAATTGGAGCATAAAGCATATTGTCGGCATATTTTTAGGTTATGTGGTATTTTGAAAAGGGCTCACCTACAAAAGTTGTCGGTGAGTTTTAGATTTTAAATTTAATTTAAATATATATATACATATATATATATATAAAATTTGGAAAGTAGCATTTGATTTTAAAACAATTTTTAAGTTCGAAAAATTTTAAAGATATGAAATCAAACTGATCTCACATCCCAAATAGTTTATATATACGAGCACCACATCACAAACCGTGTATCTATCCCAAAGAATAGACACACTGCTTGATGATGAGGCTCAATTAAATAAACTAGAAGATTTGTGACATCCATTTAGTCTGCGAACCAATTTTATAAGCCGACAAGTTCCCCTGCTTAATATAAATGAATTAAGCAGGGTTTATATTACCTGGGTTCTTAAAGTTCCCTATAAGGGCAAGCCCCTATAGTTAATTACATCTTAAATGACGAGAATCATTTAAGAAAACTCTCGATAATGATCAGTGGTTTTGCTCTCAAGAATTTAAAAGTTTAAGTTTTTCAAAGGATTGATGTTTTGGAAAATTCAATAGGGAATGGATCAAATTTGGAACAATTTATTTCAGGACTCCAAAGGAAGAGAAGTAGGGGATGTCACGAACCTGAAGTGGACTTCGGTGACTTCCCAACTGTCCTATTGTTTGGCTTCAGTTTGAAAAAATATTTAATGTTGTAATCCTGCCAATTTTAGTTAATTAGGACTTATGCTTGTATGATATAATCACACAAATAGCCTCAAAGATGTGAGGGTTTATGTCGTACCAAAAGACTACCTCAGAGTCTTAAGACCAGTTAGGGCTTAATTTGCATAATATGATTATGCAAATGTCGAATGAAATATTGATGATTTATGTTGCACTAGGCTGACTACCTAGAAATCTTATGGCTTTGTTATTTAATTATAAGAAAGATTTTGCTGAAGTAGATTCCAGTTTTGCTGACGATGATGACCGTGCTGCCCACTATGCCCCAAGCTCCTTATTGTTGCAGAGGTTTATTTTTAGAAAGTGGTAATCATGAGATGAGAGAAGTGTTTTGGTTTAGAAGTCTTAAGGTTAAAATGTCTTTATGTTTTAATTGAAATAAAACTTAAATTTGATTAAACAGAACCGATTAAGATCCCACGGTTCCGTCATCCCGACACCGTTATTTTCATCAGATTCACTTAGTCCCAATGAATTTGCTAAACTCAACTGAATGAGTTCCACACTTTCATTTAGATCGTGGGAAATCTCGTTAGCAACACGTGGGTTACATCATCCGAGGTATTCCCGATCATCCAACGAGACGTTTTAATTTAGTTGTAGTTGTAGTTTTGTTGCTCTGTTTGTGATTAAATTTTGAGTTATTTTATCTTTTGAATGTTGTGACGGTGAATTTTATCTTGTTGTGACTTTTAATTTAGTTTTGGGTTTCAGTTTTGTGGCTATCCTAAAGGTTTCAGTTTTCATGCAGGGTGACAATTTTGTTTAACATGCAAGAAAAGTAAAGCGCAGTACATGTAAGTAAATTGCAATAACACAAAAGCATACCCGGGAGGGTCTTCTCGTCATTCCAAGTTGCACTCAAACATATGTTAGGGCATTTAAATATTTGCAACAAATACCAAGGTAAAGCTAAGGGAAGGTTCTGGTTATCTACCAAGATCCTAATCCTATTGATAGTCAATCCTTATGACGTCTAAGTTCTTTTGTGTTTTGTTAAGGATGATTTTCTTCATCATAGAACAATGAAGTTTCACTGTTCTTTGAAAACATCCCATCAAGTTAGAGAAGTGCTCTGAATTAAATTCTGAACATCTTCCTAAACATTTTAGGGATTACTTTAAGTTCAGTTAATTTCATTGAGGTGACAAATCAATCACCCGGGTTACTCTTGCTCAGTGAATCAGGATATTTGATTATCCTATGAGTGAAGTAACATTTCATTTGATATTTTATCGAGGAGTTATAATAATGAAAGTCTTTAAGGGGCAAATTGGTTTGTTAAGGAACTTAACCACCCTTAATTAAAATTGAATTGCTGACTTAAGATAATTTAATGTTAAAATTCAACTTAGTTTCTTTTAAGTGTCTTAAGTTACTTAGATTGAAAGAGATATTTGAGTTGTTTAATTTCATTAAGTTTTGATGATTTTAATTTTTGAATTAATCACATTAATTTAAGTTAATTTTAATTATTAATCTAATTTTCACATTTCAATTAGAGGTTGTTTTGAGATCATTTAATGTTTTGAATTTGTTTTAAATTTGTTATTAGAATGATTCAAGGTTAGTTTCAAATATTTTAAGTTTCTTTTAATTAGATTATTAAATGAGTTAATGTTTTAAATTTTAATTAATTACTAAATTATTTTAAAGTTTAAAATTTTAATTGATTATTTAATTTGTTTAATGTTTTAAATTTTAATTTATTATGGATTATTTATTATTTAATTAATAATTTTAATTATAATTATTAAGAATTGAATGTTATTGTAATATTTCAATCAGGGATTTTAGGTCAAAGAATTAATATCTTCTTAAGTTATATCCCTAATTTTTAATAATCCAAAATTTTAATTAATCTTCCAAAATTTAAATTGTTTAATTAATTAAGGTTCCATCTTGATATTTTTTTAAGGTGATTGGTGGGTTTCTACCCTTTTATTCTCCAAGTTTCAATCATCCAAGGGAAGATTAAAATCAAATATTTTACCCTCCCCCTTTATTAGGCCTAAAACATTAATTAAGGTTAAAATTCTTAATTACCTTTATGCCCCCTTAAGCCTATTTACTTCATAACTCACTAAATTGAGCTCAAATGAATTTGAAATTTTTGTTTCAGTTCACTCACATGTCAATTAAGACATTATAAGAGAAAATGTGATTTTTCTGTTTTTAATTTAATTTTTGTAATTTTTTTTATGGAAAATATGGGTTTTCAATGAAAATTCAACAACATGGCCAAGGTAAGTTTTCTGTCTTTAGGAAAATTATGGGATGTTCCTACCTACCAGAGGACCACTTGGATCAATTTTGGTAATTTCTTGAATTATATTTTATTATAATTATTATTTCATGTTTTGAGGTATTAATTAATTTTAAAATAAAATTAAAGTTGAAAAATGAAATTTATATTTTTATTAAATCTCTCTGACCTCAAGGAGTCCAAGGAAATAAATTTTATATTTTTCTGATTTTTCTTTGATTTATTAGAATTATTTTAATGAGAAAGTTTGAAAATTCATTTTTTAATATTAAAAATTACATTAAGCCTTTAAAATTCAATATCTCAACCTAGGTACTTGGGAAAAAATATTTGGTTTGTTCCTAAATGATTAGGGAACAAAATATGACATTTTTGTGAATTTTAATATTTTTGTGATTTTTATTATTTTTAAATTATTAAAATATTAAAGAAAGGGTAAACAATGAAGTTTTTTAGAAAAATCCAATTTTAATTTTCATAGACTCCTCTGGTATCAGAGAGATCCGAAAACCAATTTGGTCAATTTTTTAAATGTATTTTGGGTTTTATGAATTTTTAAAGTTTGAAAATAGCCATGTGATTTAATTAATCCATTTAATGGGTTAAAACATTTCCAATTGATTCCAAATTTTTATGTGGGACTCCTCTGACCCTAAAGATCAGTAGAGAATTATTTTCAAGTGGTTTTGATGTGTGGTTTATCCTAATTAATTAGGATTCAATTTTGGGTGTTTGGGCCAATTAGTAGTATTTTATGGAAATTAGGCCAAACCATAATTTTTCTAGGGTCCTCCAGTTCTAACATACTTCTCCTAATTTTACTAGAATTTTCTTAAAAACATGCTAATTATTGGAATTAAAATGGCAAAACAGACACATAAAATTGAAAAATTAATATCTTAACATGGAGATGGCCTCTGGCCTTGGAAAATTCAAGGAATGTTCCCAAGAATAGAGGCTACAAAAGCCCTATGGTCTCATGCCATGGTGAATTGTATGCATGAGTGGAGAATTAAAATACTCAAAATAGTATTAAATTAATTAAAAATAAAATAGTCAACAAAATAGATCGATTCTTTTTTCCAGATTATTCTCCACTATTCACTGAGCAAGAGAGTATTTTTATTTTATTTTTGTGATTTTTCTACACAAAGATATGAATTTTTGAAGTTCTGGGTAATTAAATAAATAAAAAATACCTTATTTATCTACTTAAACCAGTCAGCGCCCCGTCATCCTACGGCGGATCGAAAGCCCAAGCGGCGCGCTCCCATTTGGCACCACCATCTGACTGGGATGCCAAGTGGCCCGCAGTTCCGTCTCATATCTTAATCCGACGCGATCCTGACCGTCCATCCGATACACACGTGAACCGACGGCTATTGGTCATCGTCTCCGTCTGGTGTGTCCCGAGAGCCGTCCACACTAAAATCCTAAGATCTCTCTCATTTCTCCACCAAATTTCATGTTCTTATGCTCGATGGATTCGTCTCGACAAGACGAACACATCCATATGGCTAACAAGCTATGAAATCAAGCCAAACAAAATGGAGAATTGCTGGAAGCTCGGGAGGGAGGAGAGTTCAATACCTTGGCTCTGAGAAGTGAAGCTTCAATCAGAGAGTTGTGGAACCTTCGATTGAACCCAAGGAAGCTTTAGATGAAGTCTCTGGCTCTGGGGAATTGCCTAGGTACGACTTCGATCAGGGCAAATTTCAGACTTTGATGGCTGGAGTGATTGGATGGTCTGGAGAGGGTCTTTCCCTGGGGAACTCCTTCTCTACCTCTGGTGAAGGTGGGAGAGGCGTTAATTTAACTTCTGTGGAGATTTGAGGATTGTCCTATTGTGGTCTGAGAATTGAGCTCCAAAATTGAGCTCAATCAGTGGGAACTAAGGTAGGAGGACTGTAGGGCTCTTCTTCTCTAGGCTGGGAGAAGGTCTGGGAGCAATTTGGGGAAGTTTGGTGGAAGAAATTTCAGCACCTTTGGCAAGGCTGAAAGGTGGGGCTTTTATAGCCATGGCCGGAGAGGGGAGCTCAGGGCCAGGCAATGAGTGGTTTAGGCTGCTTAGGGTGAGGGCAGTGCAGGTAGGGTGGCTGGTGTAAGGATTGGCCACTACCCAGGTTCAATTTTGAATTTTCAAGGACAAAGGGGTACTCAGGCGTGACTGTTCCGACGGCTGGGGTGGTTAGCAAGGATGGTCAGGCGGCCGAGCAGGCTAAGGAGTGGAGGAGGAGTTTTGCTTAATTAATTTGGCAGAGATAGTTGCTTAAAGGGAGATTAAGGATGGGACATGGCCTTAGCCATGTGGCTTAGCCCATTGGTCAAAAGTGGTGGACCATTGGTCCATGGCTCATGGGGCATGGGTCAGGTCAGGTCAAACCCACCCTAGAAGGCCTAGGGTCAGTAGCCAAGAAGTTGGTTTGGTTAATTTTGGTTTAGTTTGGTTCAATTTGGTTCATGTGTACACATGGGTTCACATGGATTTGAGTTGAGCTAACTTGAGTTCGATTTTTCTTTGGATCAAATTGATTGGTCAACATTGTGTAGATAATTGTAAGGAAGATTTTTCATGAAGACATGAAGTGGATTTGAGTTCATTTAGGGTTTCAATTTGGAGGATTTTGGGGTCTTGGTCAATTTTGGTCACCATGGTTTAGGTTGGGTTTAGGTTTTGCTAGAGTTTGGTTCAAGGCAAATTGATGGTCTAAAATGTTTCAAATGATTGTTAGGAAGAGTTTAGGATAGAAATTGGGTGGAAATTTTGGGCTTAGGGGATTCAATTTGGAGATTTAGGGGTAGGTGACAACTTTAGGGAAAATTTGGGGGTTTTGATTTCAAATGGATTTTGAGTTGGGTTAGGGTTTAAAGTGAGAGCCAATTGATGTTTTTTTTTGGTTTATGGATGTATTAGGAAGAATTTGGAATTGAAATTGGGGAAAAATGAGTTGAATCAGGTTGGATTTGGGTAGGTTTGGGTCATATGCTAAGATTGGGGTTTTGGTTTCAAGTTGAAATAGAATTCAAGTGTGAGTCAAATTGGGCTTGGTTTTGGTTTAAATTGGTATTGGAAATGTTGAATTGAATTTTAGAATTGATTTTGAACAAAATTGGGGTCAATTGAGTTGACTTGGTTTGACATTGGGTCCACCTGGGTTAAAGGTGGGTCAAATTGGGGATTTTGATAAAAGTGGGTTAAATTGGCAAAATTGGCTTATGGTGTAGTTGAACAAAATGCAATTAGGAATATTTGGGATTTTTTGGAATTTTTTGGTAAGATTTTAAATTTCTGGAATTTTGGGCCAAAAGGGGTATTTAGGGTATTTGGAGTTTATTTGGAGAGTATTTGGGTATTTTGGTGGATTTAAAAGGTAGGGATTATTTTGATATGATTCTTAGGATTTTTAGGAATTTTAGGTAATTTTTGGGAATTTTTGGATAATTTTGGTGGTTGTGGGGGCCATTTAGGTAGTTTTGGGTAAGCTTACGGGACCCAATGTCAAAACCAGAAATTTTGGCAATTGAATGGGGTTTCAAATAAGGAAGAATGAGACCATTTTAGTGGAGTCAAGGCTGAGTAAAAATTGATTTGGAATGGAATTAGGGTTTGGAAGCATGTGTCATGGACTTAGCTAAGTCCAACCACTTTGGGACCAAGTCCAGCCTAATGGTAACCACTTTATGATCCTTCACATATTGACCTTAGCCATCTTAATCAAAGATTAGTGGCTTGGGTTCAACCATGTGAGTTTCATAAGGGTAGAAAGTCAAGGGTTCAAGGTTTAGGTTAAGTGGCTTAGGGGTGTGTGTGTGTGCAAGAGAAGCTCAAGTCACCCAAGGACACCCAGGGTAGTCCTAAGGCTTGGACATACTATAGGAATTCACTATTGGTTGCCCATATGGTGGTTTTAATCTTCCAAGGTGATTTAGAGGTTTACAACCTTCCAATTGGGGTTCCAAGAGGAGTCAAGAGGTGGCTGAGTTGCTAAAGGGTGGGTCCCAATTCTAGTCCTCTAGAATAGTCAAGGAGAAGTCCTATGGCTAGATCCTAAGCATTAAGAGGAAAGAAAAGACCTCACCAAAAATGAGGTCAACACATATTGGGTAATAAAAGAGTTAAATTTTAATTTGAAAAATACTGCAAAGAGAAGATTTATGCAATTGAATGAATTGGAAGAGATTAGAAATGCATCTTATCATAATGATAGGATTTATAAAGAGAAAAGGAAATTATGGAATGATCATAAGATATTGAAAAAGAACTAGGAATATGGACAAACAAATTTATTATACAACATAAGATTAAAGTTATTTCCTAGAAAGCTCAAGTCTAGATGGTTAGGACCTTTTACAGTTGTAAAAGTTCATTCTTTTGGAGCTGTTGATATTAAAGATCCTGATACCAGAAAGATTTTCAAGGTTAATGGCCATCGATTAAAGCCTTACTTTGACGGGTTTGAACCTGACATCAAAGAGGTTTTAATGCTGAGTCATCTGGATTAACTGAATGGTTATTCGGGCTGACGACGTTAAACCAAGTGCTTTAGGGGAGGCAACTCATATATATGTTTGTGGTGTGTTTGCATGTTCGATGTAGTTGTGCTTTTTAGATTGTTGTTTTTGAATCCTAATTACTCCTAAATACTTTAAAAATTGATAAATGATGGATCAAATCGAGATATTAGAATATTTTGGGCCAAATGAAGTTCAGTGAGAATTTTTTACCACTAGCACCACCGGTGCCAGAATGAGCGCCGCCGGCGCCCTATCACAGAATATACACTGAACTTGTTTGTTTGAGCGCTGTCGGCGCCCAAAAACCTGTTGACGGTTTTTAAGTTTTAAAATGCAAGTTTTGGTGGTTTTGGTGGGATCATCATCCTTATAACTCCCTAAACTCCAATTTGACTTCTTAATTCCAGAAAAATGAAAACCACCAATACCAATTCATATCCTATGGATTCCTACCCAATTTAAACCCCTCGATTTCATGTTTTCAACTGAAGGAAGTTCATAAGTTTTGAGAAGGAGCGTTTGTTCAACAAAGTGATGATAAAAAGACGGATTATCAAGGAAAGAGGCTTCATAAATCAAGGTATAGATAATCGTACTACTATAATTGAAGAAATTATTAAAGAGAGATGTTGGGAAGTGCTTTGCTACACTACCCCTGCCGTTTTTGTTCCTGTCGTGAAAGAATTCTATGCAAATCTTCATGGGATCAACCAAGGGTGCGTCTTTGTGCGTGGTAGATTTGTGCAATTCACTCCTACATGAATTAACGATCTCTTTATGATTGAGAACGTACCTATTTGCCATTATTCTAGTTTCAATGCCACACGAGATAATATGAATGATGTGTATCGATATTTAATGGATGAGAATGAGGAATGGGAAATCAGAGAGAATGGATACATTAATTTCCCATCTGCATCTCTCAATCCAGTGTTGAAGTAGTGACACTATATTTCGGTAAAGTTGTTTCCAACATTGAAGATTAGCAAGGTAACCAAGGAAAGTGCCATTTTGAATTTCTGTATTTAAACTGGGAGGCCGGTTGACATTGGTAATATCATTATGAAATCAGTTATGGGATTAATTGTGCATGGATCTAAATATGGGCTTGGACACCCATCCACCATATTTCTGTTATGTAGTCAGTCACAGGTTCCTTATGAAAGTTAGGAAAAGATTCTTCTTCCATGGAGGCCTGTTGATCCAACTAATCCTTATGACTACCAGACAGTTGGAGATGAAGATGACATGAATTTGCTTGCTGATCAACCAACACAGATTTCACAACCGATTCAACTCTACTTTTCTGAAGGTTCCAGAATGATATTGAAGAAGATCAAATAGTTGGATAAACAGGTACAAAATGTTATGAATGCAATCAATAACTCGCTCATACAGATTGGAGAATGGAAGAGCAATTCGATCACACTGGTCGAATTGAGATGGGCTTGATCAATTTGATGAAGAAGAACGCGTTGACTGCTGAGGAATCATCTGATGAATTTCCATTTCATCTATTTTATAATTTGTTTGTGCATCAGCAATCGATTGGAGACATTAGAGGAGAGGATAGTTTTGAGACTAATGTAGAGTAATTGTTGGATTCTACTTATGTTTGTTATGTGTTTGATTTACTTAGTTTAGTTAAGTTTAGTTTGTGTAGTATTTGCTTTATAATTTGAACTTGGATTGGGATGTGCTTACTTTCATTGTGTGCTTAGATCTTAGTGGTTTCTTATCGTAGAGTATCTGCAGCACTAATTATCTATGTGTAGTTGGTTTGAATGAACATATTTGGAGTCTATGATGTAATTTGGATTTTATACATATAAGTTTGTTGTGTGTTGTTTGTGTAGAGAATTGTGTTAATTATTGCATGTGTGATGATGTAAATACCTATTGAAGTGTTAAATATCATTGTGGATGTCGAAACGATCAAAATTATGAAAAATTTTTGGACCCAAGAAATATTTTGGATTGGCGCCGGTGGACTGAGAGAGTTTGGCAATTTAATTTAAATAGAGCGACACCGATGCCCTATCGAGCACCTCCGATGCCCTATCGAGCGTCGTCGGCGGCCGAACTCGGTAAAAGGCAAAAAACCCTCGTTTTTCATGATTTTTACCCTGGGATCATCAAATTCTTTCATTTCCTTTGTCTTCTTCCTCCATTTTTGCGATTTTAAAGATCTAGGGCTTGCTAGATCTCGAATCTGACTTGATTTCAAAGCTTTTCGACACTGGATCCACACTTCTCTTGGTAAGAGCTTCACATTAAGTTAAAAATTTTTTATTTTCACCATGGAAATTTCTCACATTGCTTAGGTTGGAATTTTTGGAGTTTTAAAGAGATTTTGAGATTTCCATGATGAAATTTACTCTACTTGATTAGTATAGTATTTGGAGTTTGGTACATTATGAATTTGGGATTTAATGGAATTTTCTTGGAAATTTTAGAAATTCACATGGCTCCTCCAAGGTTGAGTAAAGGGAAGAGGAAATTGGATTTTGATGAGGAAAAGTTCGTTAATATCAAAGCCTAATTTCGCTATAACTCTTACCTCTACAACAAGAAGTCTATCTAGGATCGAGCTTTTGATAGTCCTGGCGGATCTGTAGAACAGTTAATTACATAACAGAACTGGGAGAGATTTTGCTATTTCACTGCGAATACTATTATGGGAGTTGTTAGAGAATTTTATTTGAATATACCCTGGACTGAGACAGAGTATGTGCTAGTTAGAGGAAAAATTGTTGAGTTTACTCCTCAGCATATCAATGCTTTCTATCAGACTCGGGAACCATTTGTTTGTGAATACGAAAAATTTGACATTCGAGGAGAGAATATGAGAGAAGTTATTACTTTTATGACCGATGGGCGAGGAGAATGTTAAGAAAGTCAAAAATAGTTGATTACCTTCCCCGCCTCCACATGGAATGTTGCTTCAAAAGTTTGACATTATTTCATCTGTGCAAGGCTATTACCATCTTATCACCACAGCTAAGTTACAAGTGATAGAGAGATTTTGAACTACTGTATACAGAAGATGAAAAAGATTGATATTGGAGCTATTATCTACAAGAACATTCAGACTATTGCTAGAGGTGAGAACACTAGTGGTTTAGGGCATCCTGCTTTAGTCCATGCCTTGTGTGTTCAGTCTGGAGTGGATTTTAATTGTTCTGAAGAAGTGGATTTACCTTTAAAACCAATTACAAAGAATATTATCCGTACTTATGAGTCTCATGTGGGAACTCGAGTTGAGCGTAGGAGTACTGATATTCCTACTACTAGTTATGATGTTCCATCTACATCTAAGCCTCCTACCTTATCTGATATTATGGAGCAGCTGAGATTACAGAGTGCTAGTGTAGATAAAATCCATAGTAGGATGGATGTGTTTGAGGTGAGGAGAAATGTTAATGAAGATTATGTTCAGATGAGAGTTGAGTTCTATGTTGCTTATTATGATGCTCAGGTCATATTTATGAGGGGGGAGTCTGATGTGATCTTTCCTACCTGCCCCAGCTATACACCATATATACCTGACCTTGCTGATGACCCTGCTGCTGATCCTAGTGATGGAGATTAGTAGATTGTTTATTTCTTTTTCTGTTGATCTTGTTGTGTTGTGTTGTACTGTTGTGATGTAGTAGTTATTTATTTTTCATGTGATGTGTAACCCTGTTGTTGTATTGCTAAGATGCAGTAGTTATTTACTTTTCATGTTATATGTAACCCCGTTGGTGTATTGTTACGTTGTACTGAAACATTAAAACTGTTAGTTGGACTGTGTAGTATTGTGATAATTTGTTTCATGTTTTAGTGTTTTGGTGGATGTTTAGATGTTTAATGTTAATTTCTCTTTTCCCATGAAAATATTTAAAATTGTTATATCACTCCTACTAATTGTTTCATGCCTGCTAGTTGTAAATTTTGACTAATACAAGATAGCTGTTGAAGATTTCAAGATCCCAGCACAGAAATGTTAGTTTTCTTTTACTATCAACTATTTCAAATTTACTGAAAAATTTAAGTTTGGGGGAGGGTAGAGAAATACTAAACTTTTATTTGTTCTCAACTATTATATTTTCAAAAACTATTAGCATAACTTCAGGCAGTTGAACCTTATTGTAAGATAACTAAAACTTTTTATTTCAATTGAATATTATGGAAGGAATGGATGGAAATTTTTAGTAATAAAGGTAGAAGTAAGATATTTGGTATGAAAGGATTTGATTATAGTTAACTATTTAAAGTAAAGAAAACTGTATTTTTGAAATGTTAAGGGACTTAAAGTATTGTGTGTTAAGAAGAGATTAAGACTTTATGATGAATAATAAAGCTTGTACTTAACTATAAAGTAAGGAGGTGTCTTATTTTTGAACTTTAGAAAGAGGAGAGTGAAGTTAAAAATTATTAAAGGCTATCCAGATATAGTAATCATCAAAAAAAAGAAAAGAAAAGAAAAGAAGGATTGAAAAACAATCCCAAAGAAAAAAAAAAGAGAAGAAAAACAAAAGAAAAGAAAAAGAAAGAAAAATATTTATGAGGAGAAGCTTGAGGAGATGCCTAATTAAAAATTGGCTTCACTTGAGTCACCCTAAGGGGAAAACTTGATTTCATTTCTGAATTTATGTTTAAAGTACTGGCCTATATTCTAATGAAGTTTGCATGAACTCCTTTTTCACAGTCTTTTAAGGCACTCTTAATGTGACAAATTATGGTTCATCTTAAAATAAATAGAAAACTAGAACTCTTAGACTTGATTGTTGAATATTCTTATACCTATAATGTTGACCTGAGTTACTAAACTTTTTTCTGAAAATCTAACCAATGTATTCTTTTGAATGAAAAATTTTAGTGTTTTACAGTTGAAAAGTACATTGCCTAGAGTTATAATTTTATGTAGTAAAAAGATTACTTGAGGATAAGTAATAGTTTAAGTTTGGGGGATTTTGACGCACCAAAAATATATACGGTTTTTGCTATATAATTTTACTCATTTTTGGTGATATTGTACTTTAAAGAAATGTAATTTTCATGATTTGTTGCAGGTATGATGATTTTAGGTGACTGGAGTGAAATGAAGAAAAAATGAACGAATTCAGAGCAAAAAGAAGCAAAATGGTGGAAAATGTGTTCTGGCACCGCCGACGCCCAAATCTAGAGACTCCAGAAATATTGTCATGATAGAGCGTCGCCGGTGCCCTATCTGGCGCCTACGCTCGAAGTCGGTGGAATTCAAATTTGAAGAGTTTTGGCGACTATTTGAAGGGATGCCTATGGAAACTCTTGGGATATTGACCCTATCTTATAAGAAACTATTTTTGGACGAAAATAGAGAGTTCTAGAGTGCTTCTTCAGTGGTTTTAGTGTGTGTTAAGTGTTAGGGTTTAGGAGAAGAGTGTGTAGAAGTGAGGATTTGAGAAGAATTCTTCTCTAAGGAGTGAAGGAGAAGAAGTAAAGTGAGAGATTGCTTCTTCCTTTCCATTCTAAAGAGAGAATCAAGTGTTGTAAAGAAGAGAGAAGAGGATTCAAAGGAACTTCAAGGGAATTGCATTGGGAAGAGAAAATGATAAGTTGTATTTACATTTTAGATAACTGAAGTCACCTAAGAAAACTCTTGATATAGATCAGGAAATATTTATATTCATGACTTCCAAGGGTAAGGTTTCCAAAGAAAATGTAATCGTCGAAAATTCAATAGGTGAATGGCTCAAGTTTTAGAAAATTTCATTTTATTAGAATCCAAAAGAGAGAAGGCTATGGGAAGGACATAGATTCAAGGAAAGTCTTGATGTCTTCCCAAACTTTCCTATGATTTAGCTTAGATTTAGGATATTTATTTGGTGTTTCTTCCTGTCAATTTTATTATTTATGAATTACATTCACTTAATACTGTTCATATGAATGGCCTAGAAAATAAGAGGATTTATTTCATACCTGATGACAATCTCGAAATCCTGACACAAGTTAGGGCTTATGTTACACAACTTGGTTATGCAAGGCCCTAAAGAAAAGGTGAGGATTTATGCCAAACTAAGCAAGCTACCTCGAAGTCCTATGACTTGCAGTTTTAATTTCTAAGGAGTTTTACTTTTGAAGATCGTCATGCTACCCACTATTCATGCTTCAAGCTCCTCATCATGACAGGTTTAGTTTAAAGAAGTGTTGATTGTAAAGGAGGAGATAATTGTCATGTTTTAGAAATATTTAAATTAAGGTATCTTAATATTTTTATTAGGGGAACATTAAAGTTGATTATAGCAACACTGATTAATATCCCACGGTTCCATCATCACAGCACGACTATTTTCATTGGATTCACACAATCCAAATGATTTTACTAAACTCAAGTTAATGAGTTCCATACTTTCATTTAGACCGTGAGAAACCCTGTTAGCAACACGTAGGTTACCTACTCCAAGGGATTTCTGATCATCCAACGAGACGTTTTAATTTAGTTGCAATTTGTGATTTTTTTTTTTGTTTTCCTTGTGATTAAATTTTGAGTTGTTTTAAATTTTGAATATTGTGGGGTTTAATTTTATCTTGTTTTGATTTTTAATTTTGATCTTTTTTGTTTTGGTTTTTTGGCTATCCTAAAGGTTTTAGTTTTCATGCAGAGTGACATTGTTGTTTAGCATGCAAGTTCACAAGGAAAGAAAGTGCAGTAGAGTGCAAGTAAGTAAATTGCATTAAATAAAAGCACAACTAGTAGGTCATCCCGTCATCTCCAACTGAAACTTTAGTATTCTTGGAATAAACATTTGTAATTTGCAGGGAAGTAAAACCTATGGATATGTTCATCATAAACGTACAATGTCCTAGGTGATAACCCGGTGAATTTTATTCATTTATTTGAGAGATATTTTCATTTAATGGATATAATAGGTTTAGTCATCCTACAAGGTGTCTAGAAGAATTGTGAAAGATCCAGAAGAGACCTAGATATTTCAGATTTCTTTTGAGCTTCCTTAAGTTCATTTGGACTTATTAAATTTATTAAATGATTTATCTGTTTCATACCCTTATGCTTTAGTGAATTAATATTTTGATTAACCCAAAGGACGGGGTGAATATTATTTATCATTTCATTTGGGAATTATGTGGGTGGGCCTTTAGAGGCAAACTTAACTTATGGAAGAATTTATCAAAATTTGATGGGCTTGTAATGTTTCAAAAGGTAGTTTAAGACTAACTATTTTTTCTTTTCTAATTCTCATTAGTTAATTCTTTTAATTAAGCCTAGCTCACTACTAAGCCCTTAAGATTTTAGTAGGTATTTTTATGTCTTTAGAAAAGGAAATTTCATGACTTTCATGATTATAATTCCTATCAGAATATTAATTTAGCATTTAAACACCGAATGAAGGAGTATTAAATTAGTGGAATATTAACCCCTAACTATAAGGCTCTATTTTAATTTGATTTTCTTCCAAATTAAAATAATAAAGGAAATTTAAATATTTAATTTTGATTTGATAAAATTGCAACGGGTTTTTACCATTTATCCCTTAATGTTTCAATCATCCAAACATAATAATTAAGGTCTTTTAATGCCCTTTCTCCATTTTGATTAAGCATAGATATTGACTAAGGCTAAATTTTTCTAAAATTTCAATTTTACCCCTAAAGGCCTTTATCACTTCATAATTCATTAATTTTTGCTCAAATGACTTTAAAACTTTTATGTGACACCACTTATGGGTTAATTAAAACATTAGAGGATAAAATGTGATTTTCCAATTTAAAGTTAATTTATATATTTATTTTAATGCAAAAAATTAGGGTTTTCAATCAAAATTCAATAACTTGTCCAAAACAAGACATTTAACTTTGAAATTTTTATTATACATGGACCTAGACTAGTGGACCACATGTACCAAATTTCATTATTTTTAAGTTTTAATTTAATTAGCAGAATTATTTTAAGTTGTGGTGTTTTAATTAATTATAAAAAATTTTAAAAATTTAAAATTCAATTTTATATTTTTCCTCAGTCCCTTTGAGGTCAAGAAACCCAGAGAAAGAAATTTTATATTTTTTTTATTTTTATTTTAATTATTAGAATTGTTTTAGGGGAAAATTAAGGGAATTTACTTTTAGCCTTTTAAAAATTAATTTAAGCCTTTAAAAATTGGTATTTTGATTTTGAATCTTAGGAAAATTATGTGGATGGTTCCTAAGTGATTAGGAAACCAAATGTGACAATTTGGTGAGTTTTAATAATTTTTGTGATTTTTATTATTAATTAATTATTTAAATATTTAAAATATGATTAAAAATGAAAATTTTATTAAAATTCTAATTTTAGTTTTAGAAAATCCCTCTAATCACAAGGAACTCCCAAAAACAATTGACAATTTTTTAGCTGTATTTTAATTATTAAAATTAGTTTAATGTTCAAAATTATCATTTCACTTAGAAAATTCATTTAGGTGACTAAATGGATTCTAATGTCATGAAATTTTTATGGAGAGTTCTCTGACCTCTAAAGTTTAGTGGAGAATTATTTTTAAGTCATTTACATTTATATATAATCCAATTTATTTTTTTTGATATTTAAACCTTAATTAACATTAGAGTTATTTTCAGTGAATTAAATAAAGTTTGTATTTTTCCTAGGGTCCTCTGGTCGTAGGGAACCTACCATAATATTTCTGGATTTTTCTAATCAAGGTGCTAATTATTAGGATTAATTTATCAAAACATATGCAAATAATTAGATAATATGGATCTCCTCATAGAGGTCTTTTCTAATCTTGGAAAAATCAGTGATGGTCCCTCATGACAGAGGCTATAACATGTTAAAATGGCAAGCCATGATGAAATGTTCTAATGCATGGAGAATTAAAATACTACATACAATATTTAATTAATTGAAACTCATACATGCATCAAATAAATTTGAAACCATTCCACATTATTCTCCTCTATTCACTGAGCAAGTGTGTATTTTTATTTTATTTTAATTATTTTTCTACACCAAGTTATGGATTTTTAAAGTTCAGGTGATTTAAATAAATCAGAAATTCCATATTTTCTTACCGCGTCAACCCCCATGCGATGCGCTCCTACTTGATGCTGAGGGATTCCTGATTATCTAACAAGACATTTTAATTTAGTTAATATTTGTGATTTTTTTATTTGTGATTAAATTTTGAGTTGTTTTATATTTTGAAGATTGTGGCGGTGAATTTTATCTTGTTTTGATTTTTAATTTTTTTTTTTTTTTTGTTTTGGTTTTGTGGCTATCCTAAAGGTTTCCATTTTCATGCAGGGTGACCTTGTTGTTTAGCATGCAAGTTTGCAAGGAAAAAAACTGCAGTAGAGTTTAGGTAAGTAAATTGCATTAAAATAAAAGTTTACCCGGTAGGTCTTCCCGTCATCTCCACCTGAAACTTTAGTATTCTTGCAATAAACATTTATAATTTATAGGGAAGTAAAACCTATGGATATGTTCATCATAAATTTACAAAGTCCTAGGTCATAACCCGGTGAATTCTATTCATTTATTTGAGAGATATTTTTATTTATTTGATATAATAGGTTCAGTCATCCTATAAGATGTCCATAAGACTTGTAAAAGATCTAGAAGAAACCCAGATATTTCACATTTCTTTTAAGCTTCCTTAAGTTCATTTGAACTTATGATATTTATTAAATAATTTATCTGTTTCATACTCTTATGCTTTAGTGAATTAATGTTTTTGATTAACCCAAAGGACGGGGTGAATATTATTTATCATTTCATTTGGGAATTATGTGGGTGGGCCTTTTGAGACAAACTTAACTTATGGAAGAATTTATCAAAATTTGATGGGCTTGTAATGTTTCAAAAGGTATTTTAAGACTAATTATGTTTTATTTTCTAAGTCTCATCAGTTAATTTCTTTAATTAAGCCTAGCTCATTACTAAGCCCTTAAGATTTTAGTAAGTATTTTTATGTCTTTAGAAAAGGAAATTTCATGACTTTTATGATTATGATTCCTATAAAAATATTAAATTAGCATTTAAACACCAAATAAAGGGGTATTAAATTAGTGGAATATTAACTTCCAAAATCAACCCCTAACTTTAAGGCTCTCTTTAAATTTGATTTTCTTGTAAATTAAAATCATAAAGGAAATTTAAATATTTAATTTTGATTTGACAAAATTGCAATGGGTTTCTACCATTTATCCATTGATGTTTCAATCATCCAAACATAATAATTAAGGTCATTTATTGCCCTTTCTCCATTTTGATTAAGCCTAAATATTGATTAAGGCTAAATTTTTCCAAAATTATAATTTTACCATTAAAGGCCTTTATCACTTCATAATTCATTAATTTTAGCTCAAATGACTTTAAAACTTTTATGTGACACCATTTATGGGTTAATTAAAACATTAGAGGAGAAAATGTGATTTTTCAAATTTAAAGTTTATTATATATTTATTTTAATGCAAAAATCAGGTGTTTTAATGAAAATTCAATAACTTGTCGAAAACAAGACATTTGACTTTGAAATTTTTATTAGACATAGACCTTGAATAAGGGACCATATGAACTAAATTTCATTATTTTTTGAATTTTAATTTAATTATTAGAACTATTTTAAATTTTGGAGTTTTAATTAATTATAAAATATTTTAAAATTAGAAAATTCAACTTTATATTTTTCTTAAGTCTCTCTGAGGTCAAGAAACCTAGGGAAAGAAATTTTATGCTTTTTTTTATTTTTATTTTAATTATTAGAATTATTTTTGTGGAAAATTAAGGGAATTGATTTTTAGCCTTTAAAAAATTAATTTAAGCCTTTAAAAATTGATATTTTTATTTTGAAGCGTAGGATAATTATGTAGATGGTTCCTAAATAATTAGGAAACCAAATGTGATAATTTAGTGATTTTCAATATTTTGTGATTTTTATTATTATCTATATATTTAAATATTTAAAATTTGATTAAAAATGAACATTTTATTAAAATTCCAATTTTAATTTCAAAAATCCCTCTAATCATACAGAACTCCCAAAACCAATTTAACAATTTTTTAATTGTATTTTAATTATTAAAATTAGTTTAATGTTCAAAATTGTCATTTCACTTACAAAATTCTTTTAGGTGACCAAATGGATTCCAAATGCCATGAAATTTTTATAGGAAGTTCTCTAACCTCTAAAGTTTAGTAGAGAATTATTTTTAAGCCATTTAAATTTATACATAATCTAATTTATTTTTATTTGAAATTTAAACCTCTATTACAATTAGAGTTATTTTCAGTGAATTAAATCAAGTTTGTATTTTTCCTAGGGTCCTCTGGTCATAAGGAATCTACCATAATATTTCTGGATTTTTCTAATCAAGGTGCTAATTATTGGGATTAATTTATCAAAACAGATGCAAAAACTTGGAAAAATCAGTGAAGATTCCCCATGACAGAGTCTATAACATGTTAAAATGGCAAGCCATGATGAAATGTCCTAATGCATGGAGAATTGAAATTCTACAGATAGTATTTAATTAATTAAAAATCATACATGCATCAAATAAATTTGAAACTATTTCCACATTATTCACTGAGCAAGTGGGTTTTTTTATTTTATTTTTATGATTTTTCTACATCAAGTTATGGATTTTTAAAGTTCAGGTGAAATAAATCAGAAATTCCATATTTTCCTACCGTGTCAACCTACGGCGGGTCAAAGCCCTAAGCGACGCGCTCCTATTTGATGCTGAGGGATTCATGATCATCCAACAAGACATTTTAATTTAGTTGCAATTTGTGATTTTTTTTTGTGATTAATTTTTGAGTTGTTTTATATTTCTAATATTGTGGAGGTGAATTTTATCTTTTTTTTTATTTTCAATGTTGATTTTTTTTTGTTTTGGTTTTGTTGCTATCTGTCGGCATATTTTAGGTTGAGTGTTGTATTTTTGAAAAGAGGTCACCTACAGAAATTGTCGGAGAATTTTTTAATTTAATTTAAATAAATAATTTGAAAAGTAGTATTTAATTTTGAAAAAAATTTTTAAATTTGAAAATTTTAAGATATGAAATTAAACCGATCTCACATCCCAAATAGTTTATATAAACAAGCACCGCACCATAAACCGTGCATCTATCCCGAAGAATAGACACACTGCTCGATGATGGGGTTCAGTTAAATAAACTAAAAGATTTGTGACATCCGTTTGGTCTGCGAACCAATTTTATAAGCCGACAAATTCCCCTGCTTAATATAAATGGATTAAGCAGGGTTTATATTACATGGGTTCTTAAAGTTCCCTATAAGGGCAAGCCCCTATAGTTAATTACATCTTAAATGACGGAATCATCTAAGAAAACTCTCGATAATGATCAGTGGTTTTGCTCTCAAGAATTTCAAAGTTTAAGGTTTTCAAACAATTAGATTTTGGAAATTTTCAATAGGAAATGACTCAAAATTGGAACAAGTTACTTTTGAGGATCCAAAGGAAAAAGAAGTAGGAGAAGCTGAGGATCCAAGAAGAATCTTGGCAACTTCCCAAACTATCTTATTGTTTGGCTCGGATTTAAGAAAATCCTGATATTATTTGATATTTCAATCTTGCCAATTTTAATTAATTTGGACTTATATTTGTATGATAAAATCATACAAATAGCCTCGAAGATGTGAGGGTTTGTGTCGTACCAAACGACTACCTCGGAGTCCTAAGACCGGTTAGGGCTTAATTTACATGACATGATCATGCAAATGCCTAACGAAGAGTTGAGGATTTATGTTGCACTAGGCAAACTACCTCGAAATCCTATGGCTTTGTCGTTTAAAACTAGGAAAGGTTTTGCTGAAGTAGACCCGAGTTTTGTTGATGACGATGGCCGTGCTACCCACCATGCTCCGAGCTCCTTGTTATTGCAGAGGTTTAGTTTTAGAAGTCATAAATCAGGAGATGAGAGAAGTGTTTTGGTTTAGAAATCTTAAAATTCAAGTGTTTTAATATTTTAATTAAAACAAATCGTAAAGTTGATTATAACAGAACCGATTAAGATCCCACGGTTCTGTCATCCCGACACCGTTATTTTCATTGAATTTACTTAGTCCAGATGAATTTGCTAAACTCAACTGAATGAGTTCCACACTTTCATTTAGACCATGGGAAATCCCGTTAACAACACGTAGGTTACATCATCCGAGGTATTACCGATCATTCAACGAGACATTTTAATTTAGTTGCAATTGTAGTTTTGTTGTTCTGTTGGTGATTAAATTTTGAGTTGCTTTATATTTTGAAATGTTGTGGTGGTGAATTTTATCTTGTAGTGATTTTTAATTTAGTTTTAGTTTCAGTTCAGGGACTATCCTAAAGGTTTTGGTTTTCATGCAACAGTTGTTTATCATGCAAGAAAAGTAGAGTGCAATTGCAATAAAATAAAAGCGTACCTGAAGGGTCTTCCCGTCATCCAAAGCTGCACTTAAAACACATGTTAAGTCATTTAAATATTTCAACAAATACCTAGGTAAAGCTAAGGGAAAGGTTTTAGTTGTCTATCAAAGTCCTAGTCCTATAGCTAGTCATCTTCTATGACGTCTAAGTTCTTGTATTTTGGTTTAAGGACGATTTTCTTCATCAAAGAACACTTAAGTTCAATTGTTCTTATAAACATCCTATCATATTGAGGAAGTGCTTAAGACGAGTCTTAAAGATCTTCTCAATATTGCTAGGATTGTTGTAAGTCCAAATGGATTTAATTAATCAGGTGAAGTAATCATCCGAGGTTTAATTAAGTTTTGTTCTTTTGCTCAGTGAACTAGGATGTTTGAATATCCTATGAGTGAAGTGACACTTCACTTAATGCTCCATCTAGGAGTTATGATAACAAGAGCTTTTAAGCTCAAATTGATGTTTTAGTGATTTGTGTTTTAATTTAATTTTAATTAATGGATTTAAGTTTGGAATAGTGTTAAAGTTGTTTTAGATTTATTTTGAATTCTTTATGTCTTAAGTGATGTTATGTTTAATTTAATTTTATTCAATTCAATTTAATTTAATTTTGTTTAGTTTTAATATTAATTTTCTTTTAATTTTTAATTTAATTTTAATTTTATTTTAATTTGATTTTATTTTTTATTTTATTTAATTTAATTTAATATGTTTCAATTTAATTTAATTTAATTTTATTTTATTTAATTTAATTTTATTTAATTTAATTTTAATTTTAATTTAATTTAAATTTTAATCTAAATTTACTTTTTTTAATTTTAATTCAATATTTTATTTTATGTTTTAGAGATGATTTAATTTAATTATTAAAGTATTAATTTAATTTAAATTTTGATTTAACTTAGTTTGAATATTTTAATTTTTAATTTAATTTAATGACTAAGTCTTTTAGTATTTTAAGTCTTAAATTTAGATCATCATTAGGAATTAAATATTATTGAAGTGATTAATTTAGGGATTTTTAAATTGAAGAATAAATATCTTCTTAAATAATATTCCTATTTTAATAATTTCAATTTTTATTAATCTTCCAAATTCAATTAATTGATTAATTAAGGTTTATTCTTAAAATTGATTGATGGGTTTCTACTCTTTAATTATTTAAATTTCAATCATCCAAATCAGATTAAGATCAACTATTTTACTCTTTCATTTTATTAAGCCTAAAATTTTAATTAGAGGTTGAAAATTTTAATTACCATTTTGCACTACAAGCTTAATAATTCCATAACTCACTAAATTGAGCTTAAATGAATTTGAAATTTTTATGTGGCTTCACTCACATGTCAATTAAGACATTAGAAGAGAAAATGTGATTTTTCTGTATTTAATTTATTTATATAATTATTTCTTGTGGAAAATAGGGACTTTCAAGGAAAATTTAATAAGATGATCAAGGAAAATTTTCTATCCTTAAGAAAATTATGGGGCACTTCCGATGACCAGAGGAACATTTGGACTAATTTTGGTGATTTTTTGAATTTTATTTTATTTATTATAATTATTTTTATTTTTTGAGTATTAATTAATTTAAAAATAAAATAAAGGTTGAAAAAAGAATTTTATATTTTTCAAAAATGTTTTTGATATCAGAGGAACCAGAAACCCATTTTTATAATTTTCTGATTTTTCTTTGATTTATTTGAATTATTTTAGTGAAATGGTTGAAAAATACATTTTTTAATATTAAAAATTACATTAAACCTTCAAAATTCAATATCTTATCCTAGGGACTTAAGAAAAATATTTGGTTTGTTCCTAAGTGTTTAGAATTCAAAATATGGCATTTTGGTGATTTTTAATATTTTTGTGATTTTTATTATTTTTTAATTATTGAAATTATTAAAATATTGATAAAAATTAACTTTTTTAGAAAATTTTAATTTTAATTTTCCTAAGTTTCTCTGATATCAGAGAAGCTTCAAAACCAATTTTGTGAATTTTTGAAAAGTATTTTGTGAGTTATAAATTTTTAAAGTTTGATTTCATTCGTGGGGCTTAATTAACCCATTTGGTGGGGCTAACTAAGTCCAATTGATCTCAAATTTTTATGTGGTGTTCTCCTATCCCTAGGGGGCAGTGGAGAATTGTTTTTAAGTTAATTTGATTAGTGGTTAAACCTAATTAATTAAAGTTCAATTTTGGGTTTTTAGGCCAATTAGGGTTGTTCAAAGTGAATTAGCTCAAAAAAATATTTTTCCTAGGTCCCTCTGTTCATAAGAAACTTCGCCAAATTTTTCTAGAATTTATTTCTCAATATGCTAATTATTGGAATTAAAATACTCAAAACAGTAACATGAACTAGAAAAATCAATAACTTCTCATAGGGATGGCCTCTGGCCTTGGAAAATTTAGGGAATGCTTCTAATTTCAGAGGCTTCAAAAGCCCTATGGTCTCATGCCATGGTGAATTTCCTATATGCATGAAGAATTGAAATAGTGCAGAGAGTAAATAAATTTTTAAAAATAAAATACTTAATGAAATTATTTGATGTCTTTTCCACATTATTCTCCTCTGTTCACTGAGCAAGAGGGTATTTTTATTTTATTTCTGTGATTTTTCTACACAAAGTTATGGATTTCAAAGTTCTGGTAATTAAATAAATAAGAAAAATCCTAATTTCCTACTTATCCACGCGGCGCTGACTCAACCTCGGCGTCTCCGAAAGGCCACACAGCGTGTTTTGATTCGGCGCCGCCATCCGACTCAGCGCTCCAGGGGCCCGCAGTTCATGTCCCATTACTCTGTCCGGCGTGATCCTGGCAGTCCACTCGATACGCGCGGGATCCAACGGTTTCCAGTCATCGTCTACGACTGGTATGAACCCGTGACCCTCAACCTTCTAACCCTAATTTCTCACTCGATTTGCAACGGATTTTCAAGTTCTTATGCTCTATGGATTCGTCTTGAAGAGGCGAACACATCCATACGGTAAACATGTATTGAAATTGACCCAAACTAAATTGAGAATCTCTGGAAGCTTGGGAGGAAGAGTGAGTCCATACCTTTGCTCAGAGAAGTGAAGCTTCGATCTGAGAGTTGTGTCATGTTAGATTGGGTCCAAGCAAGCTCCAGATGAAGTCCCTTGGCCTGATGAATTGTCTAGGTATGATTTCGACCAAGCTTGATCACAAAGCTTGGAGGCTGGAAGCAATGGCTGGCCTGGTGAGGGGGCTTTTAGGGGGAAACCTCTTCTCTTGGTCTGGTGAAGGTGTAGTACCAATCAATTTGCGGATTGACTCATTGTGAAGAAGTGTCCTGGTTTTTATGCTGAAATTTGAACTTAAAATTGAGCTCAGCTGGAGGGAATTGGGGCTGGAATCTAGTGGGAATCAAATGCTCTATGTGTGGAGAGTGGTCTGGAATGATTTTGCCAGAGTTACCTTAAGGTTCGTTTAAGCACCTCCCATGGCCGAGAGGAGGTGGTGTTTAAATAGGAGAGGGTGGAGGGCCTCCCAGGGGATTTAGGGCTTAGGATCAGCTGCTCTATGCAAGAGAAGAACAGCCATGGTGGCCACTGGACTTGGGGAAACTCAGCAAGGGGAAATTTCAATGTTGGCTCACATGTGAGCTCTCGGTGTGGTGTTTTCCGGCGATCCAGGTGGCTGGCCAGAAGGCATGGGTCACCCTCAGGTTCAAGTGGGTCAGGGCTTGATGTTTGTGAAGTCAATTGGTGGCTGCCATGTGTAAAGGGTTTGAATTAAAGTGGAATGGGGTAAGGGTGTATTTTGGCTCAAATTGGTCAACCCATGATTTTGGGTTTGGTTCACCTCCCCAAGACCTGGTTTCTGGGCCGGGTGAATCAGTTGGGTCAGCTGGTCTTAAGTGGAGAAGTCTCCATCCAAGAATATTTGGATTATATTTGGGTTAAGGGGAATCATAAGTAAGGTTAATGGCTTTTAGGAAGTGCTTAAAGGACCTCCTCCTTTTGCCCAATGTGGTAAGGTCACATGTAAACAACTCACATGACTTGCATGTGGCTAAAGAATGGCTTCATGGCTTGCCTATGGCTTAGGATAAAGCTTGGTCAATTTCATGGAAGTAGAATTTAGGAATTTTGGTATTTTGGCGGAGAATATTCATGAAGCTTGATTTGAAATGGTTTAATGATGATTTTGAAACTTAGGGGTGATTTTGATTAAATGGATGATGTGGAGAAATGTCATGTGGGCTTTGGATTGAAAATGGGCTTTTAAATAGAAAAATTTGCAATGGGCCATGCCAAATAAATGTTGAGTTTTGTCTAAGGATGTGTCATGATTGATTTTAAACAAGTTTGGAGTGATTTGGTTTTGAATTGGGTTGAATTTAGGTTGAATTTAGGTTGATTTGGTAAATGGGCCAATGTAGGTCAAATTGGGCTAATTTGTGCCAATGTTGGGCTAGGGTTGAAATTGATGTAAAATTAATGTTGGTAAATGTTTATGGGAGTGTTTCAAAGAGGTTTCAACTTTGGTTGGGTTTTGGTTTTGGGATTTGGGCTTATTTGGGTTAGGTTTGGATTTAGGTCAAATTTGGGCTTTTTGGTTTTGGGTTGAATTTGATTAGGGTTTTTGTCCAAAATTTGGGCAAATCATGTTAGTATTTTGTTTATGGGAATGTTAGGGAAGGTTTAGAAAAGGTTTGGGGTTAATTGGAGTTGAATTGGTTTGGTTTGGGCTAAATTTGGGTCATGGGTCCAAATTGGGCCTTAAGCTCAAAAGTAAAATTGGACCCAAATGTCAATCAAATTGAACTTGGATTTGGTCTAGATTGATATTTTGGATATTGAATTGAAGTTTAGAATTGAATTGGACCAAAGTTGGGGTCAATTGGGTAGGTTTGGTTTGACATTGGGTCACTTGGGTTAAGAATGGGCTAAATTGGGGGTTTTGGTAAAAGTGGGGTAAATTGACAAAATTGAACCATGGTGTAGTTGGATAACATGAAATTGGGAATATTTGGGATTTTCTGGAATTTTCTGGGAATTTTCTAAATTTTTGGATTTTTGGGTCAAGAGGGGTATTTTGGGTATTTGGAAAGTATTGGGGGTACTTTTCGAATTTTTTGTATTTTTGGCTATGGATGATCAATTTGAATGGAGGGAAATGTTTAGGAATGGTTTTGGGGAATTTTGGGTAATTTAGGTGATTTTGCAAATTTTGGATAGTTCCAAGGGCATTTGGTAGGTTTGGTGGGGCCGGGGCCCCGGGGCCAAAAATTGAAATTTTGGAAGAATGAAGATTGAACAAATTTGAGCAAAATGGAATCACTTTAGTTGAGCCATGAAGTCATATTAAGCCTATATGAGCCATGAGAGGACTCATTTGAGGCATTCACTATGTTGTTCCTAACCCTCTTAGCTAGGGGCTTAGGGGTTAAGGTCCATCCATATGAATTACCTACATGAGTCAAGAAGTCAAGTTGGGTATGGGTGTGTTTTTAGGATTTGGATTGTGTGTGTGAGAGTGTAGAGTGTGAGTGTAGTGAGTGTGTAAGTCAACCCTCACTGCACCAAGCCACCCAGGGTGGTCCTAAGGCCAGAGAGTCCTATAGGGAACTCATCCTTTAAACCTTCACATTTGATTTTAACCCTCTAGGTGATTAGGGGTCTACAATCAAGCTTGTGGGGTTTGCAGGGATTCAAGAGGTATTTGGACTTCTAAAGGGTGGGTTTCACTTCTAGTCCTCTAAGATGGTCAAAGGAAAAGCCTAAGGCTAGACCCTAAGCACTAAAGAAGGAAGATAAGACCTCATCAAAAATGAGGTCAACAAATGGACCCCCAATAGGTGTGCTAACCAAGCGCACCGTGCGTATTGGTGTTGACCGAAGAGATCAACAGAACCAAGACAGATGTCCAAGTGACAAACTTAGGACGAAGTAGAAGAATTTCCGCTGGGGAGTATCAGGTAAATCTCCAAGACTGAAGATTCCAAAACTCTCGCTGGGGAAGAAGGAGGTGAATTTCAGATCACAAGATTTCAAGAGATTGGATCTTAGATTCATTTCAGTTTCTGTCTCATGTTTTAATTTTGAGTTTGAATTTCGATTTGAGTTTCAACTTGATTTTATGCGGAGAAAAGAGTAGAGCTAAGGCCCACCCGGATGCATTTGTAAGTTGAGAAGGAAGCAGGACTGAACCTATTCCAAATGTTGAGGAAGAATAGGACAAAGCCTATCTAAAATGCAGAGTGTTTTAATTTCAATTTCTTGCTGAGAGGATTAAATTTTGAGATTGCTGAGAAAGGAGTAGGACTGAAGGTTATCCCGAATGTTGAGATGGGAGTAGGGCGGAAGTCTATCCCAATTGCTGAGATTGCTGAGATGGGAGTAGGGCGGAAGCCTATCCCGAATGCTGAGATTTGCCGAGATGGGAGTAGGGAGGAAGCCTATCCCGATTGCTGAGATTTTCTGAGATGGGAGTAAGGCGGAAGCTTATCCCGAATGCTGAGATTGCTGAGATGGGAGTTGGGCGGAAGCCTATCCCGAATGCTGAGATTTGCTGAGATGGGAGTAGGGTGGAGGCCTATCCTGAATGCTAAGATTGCTGAGATGGGAGTAGGGCGGAAGCCTATATCGAATGCTGAGATTGCTGAGATGGGAGTAGGGCGGAAGCCTATCCCGAATGCTGAGATTTACTGAGATGGGAGTAGGGCGGAAGCCTATTCCAAATGCTGAGATTGCTGAGATGGGAGTAGTGCGGAAGCCTATCCCGAATGCTGAGATTTCTGAGATGCAGTTTATGCAGTGGTTATGAAAGATTTTGTTGATATTTGGGAATGCAGAGTTTTATGAATGCAGAGACTGAACATATTGCTGGGGTTTATGAATGCAGAGACTGTGAAAACATATTGTAAAGTGCAGAGGATGTTTGTAGGAGTTCAAGTGGATTTGAAATTCTTTTTAATGTTTGGATTTTTATGAAAGAGAGTTTCTTATTTATTCTCCTTTTCTTTTCTGTTCTTTGTTTGAAGTTCATTTAACTTTAATGGCATTTCCCAGTCAATTTGCACAGAAAGAGGTGAAGGCAAAATGTGACATTGTCACTTTCATTCCAATCTTGTTGAAGATACATCATACAACTCGATCTGAAATATTTCTTATACAATCCATGACTCAAAATGGACTATGTATGATTCTTGTTGATCCATCAAAAAGGTGTCTGTTAAATCCATGTCTTAATAGTAAGGTACATGGTCAATAACATCACCTTCCAAGCCACCCTTGGCAGGAATGCCACATGGATGTGCTTTGGAGGTGTGCTATCGCCCATGTAACTCACAACTCGTATGGCCGGAGACTCTCCAATTCTGGATCTGGCTGGAAATGGTATGGTGCCTTTCTGTCGTCCATCCTCCTAAAGGTGACGGAGATCCGCTCCACTGGTACTCCTGGTATGCAATGTTTTGCGATGTCTGCTCCATTTCCTAGTAATATCATGACGGAACCTACCGGAAGTGGTATCTCCACTGGCCCTCGGAACTTACCCGGGCCTGCTACCCGGAGGTCAGATCCGAACATGATATTGCACTGGTTGACGAACGAAACTGTGCGAAAGTGTCCGACAAAGTTGTGGTGGTCTATGTGTGGAGGTATGCGATCGCTCTTCCGATAGATGTTGATGATGCAACCGTTGGGTATGCGGCTCCGGCGCGTACCCTCCACGTTGTCATTCTTTTCACCATCCTTTTAATTATTCTCGGCATGGGATCCACCTCACCGTGATGGAGTATCCCCGGTGGATTCCCTTTTCCGTCTTCTCGCGAAGTTATAGCAACATCCGCATTGTATTGTGACTCTTCCTTTCCCTGGCATCCATTTCTGGGGTTCTGAATAAGTCTTTTCTCTCAGACGGCCTGCTCGACCCATCTTCTGAAGTTCTAGAATGCAATCCACAATCTGCTGTTGCTCGTATTCTGAGAATACACCTGTGTGTAACTCGAGGCCTTCCAAAATGTTGATTCTTTTGCCTCTAATCCTTTCAAAGTATTCAAAGGTCTTCTTTTCGACTAGCTGCATTTTCTCGAGCTCATATTTTGGAATTATCTGAAGTCCTCGTGTCTGGTAACATACTGTGGGATGTATGGCTCAACCCCAGTATGTTCTCCTACATGTCTCGGCTCCTCAAGGATAGTCTCCGTAGGGACATCCTCCGGGGTTGCTTTCGCAACAAGACTCCTCGGGTCTGGTATATCTGCTCGGCGTTGAGGCACCGACTCTATTTCTGCTCTTCCTGGTATTTCTTTCATCTGTTCAAACCTTTTTGGAGTTGGCTTTCTTCTTTTTGGTTCCTGGCGAACAGGTCTCTTTGGGGCATTTGCACTAATAGTACCCACTGTCTGTACATGTTGATCTTCTGCTAACTTGCTCAACATTTTGCGAATACGATGATTCTTATTTCATCGCTGGGTAGCAGTGAGAGTAGCTCTTCTTACACCTTGAATTTATGCGGGCGCGGCACTGACAAGCATACCTTCTGCTGTAGCAACCACAGACATAATTTTCTTATCTTCTGCGGCGTTTGTTTTTCTTTTCTTGTTGTTGGATTGGTGGCTCGGGCCACCCACTTTCATCATTGTTTGGCTGTGAAGTTCTTCTCGATCAACTGGGATCCAATCATTTTCTTCGTATTGTAAGCCGACTCGGTGTGAAGTCCGATTCAATCTCTATCACTGCTCCATCCTTCACCCTCTTTTCATCAAGTGCGAGACTCACGCCATTTTTAAAGTTTAGGACCAACCGCCCGTTCGACATTTCCCTGCACAAAAGACTAGGAAAGGATCAGGGGTTGTACTAAGAACAAGAACATTAAGAAAGTATTTATCACTGAAGATTCTTATTCACTTATTCCAATTATAATTTTTAAGGAAAGTTGGAAAAGATGAAGAAAGATCAGGAACAAGATTTAACTTGAAGAGAAGGGTAAAACATTATTATTATGATTTTGACATATTTTATTTTTAGCACATATATTTTTTTGTCCATTTTTATGTTTTTGGGTTCGGACCCAGTCACAAAGTGATTGCTTCACCCGTGTTTCTAGGGATAAGACTCTATCTTAGAGGCCACCCTTCCAAACATCAGGTTGCATAATATTTCTTCAAATATCTTCCATTGATTGGAAGCATTTGTCGTTCTCCTTGGCAATTCACAAGTTGGTAGGAGCCTCCTGAGTAGACTGCCTCGACCACAAATGGTCCTTCCCATGTCGGCTCAAATTTGCCTCCTATCTAGCAATGTGCAAGAATAGGTCTTCGAGAACAAGAACTAAGTCACCAACTTTGAAAGTTCTTGGGCGTACTCGGCTTATCATGGGCCCGGATCATCTTAGCTTGGTACAGCTTCCAAATTTTGTTGTGCTGCAAGTCTTTTCCCTTCCAGGTTTTCCAGTTCTTCCAGTCGTAATCTGGCATTTTCTTCTGTAGTAATTTTATTTGCAACTGCGATCCTGAGTGATAGAAGTCGAACCTCTAAAGGTAAAACTGCCTTGGATCCGTACACCAAAGTGTAAGGTGTAGACTGAGTAGGAGTCCTGAAAGTTGTCCTGTAGGCCCATAAGGCTTCTAACAACTTCTCGTGTCAATTTCTCTTGTTGTCATCCAAAGTTTTCTTTAAAATCTGAACGAGAGTTTTATTAAAAGCATCGGCCAAGCCGTTTGCTCTTGGGTAGTAGATCGTTGAATATCGCCAATCGATTCCATGTCTTCTGATAAAATTGTTGATTTTTGTACTTCTGAATGCGGACCCACTATCTGAAATGATTCTGCGCGGTACTCCGAAACGGTATACAACTTGATTCTTGAAAAATTGTAGCACGTGGTGTGCCTTTACTTCTCTTAGTGGAACTGCTTCTGCTCATTTAGAAAAGTAATCTGTAGCTGCAAGGACGAAGCGTCCTCTTGAAGAAGGTGGTTCTATCGGACCCACTATATCTGTGCCCCAACACTCAAATGGCCTCGATGCAATTGTCAGATGTAGCACGTTCGGAGGTTGGTGTAGAACCACTCCGTGCACTTGGCACTGGTGACAACTTTTGGCAATCTTCATGCAATCGGTCATCATCGAGGGTCAATAATACCCTAATCTTTTAATTTTCATTTTCATTTTTGGACCCGACTGATGAGCGCCACAAAGTCCTAAATGCACTTCTTTGACAATTTCATGAGCCTCAGACCCGCTCAGGCATCTTAACCACATCTGATCAAAAGACCTTCTGTATAATGTACTGTTTATTAATGCATAAGACGAGCTCTTTTCTTGATTTGATGTGCTAATGAC
The DNA here is from genome assembly GCA_022702705.1 of Papilionanthe hookeriana x Papilionanthe teres. Lineage (NCBI taxonomy): Eukaryota > Viridiplantae > Streptophyta > Magnoliopsida > Asparagales > Orchidaceae > Papilionanthe > Papilionanthe hookeriana x Papilionanthe teres. The sequence goes on along the minus strand of CM040422.1, from coordinate 76,807,756 downwards.
TTATCGTCCGGTAATTTCCCTATTTGCAGTGTAGTTCATTAGCGGCCGACGCCAATCTTCTCGTGTTTTCCGTTACTCGCCGCAATCGCTCCCTCTCGCTTTTCCGATCTCTCGTATAATATCCATGTCAAGCCGTGATAGGACCCGTCGTCCTTGAACCGACACTTCAACCGACTCATCTTGTAAGCGTGCAAATTCTTTTGCAAGGCGAGCCGCCGCATCCGTGAGAGCATTTTCTCTTCCGGGGATCTTGTAGATTGTTACATTCAGAATTTGTTCCAACAGTTTCATGGCATACTGAAAGTATTGCTCGAGTCTTGGCTTTAAGATTCTGTATTGTCCTGCGTCCTGTTGAATGATCAACTGAGAATCTCCGTAGAAGTTGATATCCATTATTCCCATCTGAATGGTCAGTTATAGTCCTGTTATGAGGGCTTCGTATTCTGCCTCGTTGTTTGTGCACAGCTCTGTTAAGTGGTAGGAGTATCTTAACATCCCCCACTCCGGTGTTATAAAGATTTGTCCGATTCCTGCCTTATCGGGCACTATCGTTTACAATTCTTTGTCTTTCTGTGCTGAGGACGCTCCGTCGAATTATAATTCCCAACGTCGATTATCAGTGTCTTCTAGGTTCATTATCTGCTCATCTGGCAAGTCGTCATTGAGAGGCGATTCTGCCGACAAAGGGTGTGCTGCAAGGAAATCTGCTAGGATTTGTCCCTTTACGGCACAAAGAGGAACGAAAGTTATGTCGAATTGCAATAGTATCATCGACCACCTGGCAAGTCTGCCAGAAAGTGTTGGACGGGTCATCAAATATTGCAACGAATTAACTTTCGAGATGAGGTTGACCTTATGTGAGAGCATGTAATGCCTGAGCTTTTGGGCGGCGAAGATCAGGGCCAAACAATGCTTCTCAATTGGAGGATACTTTACTTCCATCGGAATCAAACAACGGCTTAAATAGTAGAGAGCATTTTCTTTCCCCTCATCATTGACCTGGGCTAGCAGGGCTCCAAGGGAGTCGTCTAGAGCTGTGGTATAAAGTATCAACGGTCTACCTGAGACTGGGGCTGCTAAGACAGGCGGTGTCATCAAGTATTGTTTAATGTCCTCGAAGGCCGGTTGGCATTTCTCTTCCCAAATGAATTTGGCGTCCTTTTTAACTAATATCGAGAAGGGTTGACACCTACCTGAAAGTTCGAAATAAAGCGTCGAAGATATGCCAGCTTACCTTGAAAGGATCGTAGTTGTTTTAAGGTTTTGGGTGGCGGCATTTCTAAGATAGCTTTAATCTTTTCCGGATCAATTTCGATCCCGCGATGTCGGACAACAAATCCTAAGAATTTCCCGGAGGTGACGCCGAAGGCGCATTTTAAGGGATTCATCTTAAGGTTGTATTGCCTTAGTCGCTCGAAGACAATTCTCAAATCATACAGGTGATCTTCCTTCAGCTTGCTTTTGATGACCACATCATCCACATAACCCTCAACTTGGTTGTGAATGAGCTCATCAAAAATCTTTGTCATTGCTCTTTGGTATGTTGCTCCTGCGTTCTTTAGTCTGAATGGCATTACTGTGCAGCAATACACACCGATTGGTGTTCTGAATGCTGTGAGCTTTTCGCCTTCTGGTGCCATCTTTATCTGGTTGTATCCTGAAGATCCATCCATGAATGAAAATATTTCATGTGTTGAAGCAATGTCAATCATTAATTCTAGAATTGGTAGAGGAAATTCATCCTTCGGACATGCTTTGTTCAAGTCTCTGAAATCCAAGCAGATTCTGATCTGACTATTCTTCTTTCTGACTGGTACAACATTGGCTAGCCAAGTAGGGTATTGTTCTTCACGGACAAATTTAGCGTCGATTAGCTTCTTAACTTCAGCTATTACTTTTTGTTCAATTTCCAAACGCATTCTTCTAGAAGCTTGTCTGATTGGAACGGAAGTAGGATCCACTCCTAGCCTGTGAACTGCAACTTCTGGAGCTAATCCTGGCATTTCATCGTAACTCCAAGAAAAACAGTCCTTGAATTCCATTAATAGTTTGATCATTTCCTCGAAATCCTCTTTATTGAGTAAGGAGCTAACAAAGGTTGGTCTAGGCTTTTCGTTAGTACCTAAGTTAACTTCCATTAACTCATCTATTGTAGATTGGATTTCTTCTTCGAATTCTGGAGGAGCGTCTCCAATTTATAGATCTTCTGTAGTTTCCAAACAGTCTTCATTAGATTCATAAGTGACAACCAAGCAAAATTCTGTATCGTCAACTGAACCTACTGTGCCAAATCCGAGACCATGTTTTGAATTGGGAGGCCGACCGACATTGTTCCATAATTTTTCGAAGTGTTGTGATCGACCTTTTGTCCATTGTCGAGGTAAGACACCACGCTGAATTAAATTTTGAACACAGGGAGAGTACCACTCAAAAGTTAATTCCATTAATTCGAAAGAAGTGACATCTTCAAATTGTACATCGCTTTCAGTTTTGGAAGAAGAAGTGCCACCGTAAAATTTGATTGGCTTTGCACCGCTGCTATGTACTTCTTTGACCACCATACCCTCAATCTTATTAGACTGGATCGGGGTCAGGGTCATAGTGTGTACATAGTGGTTAATCTTCTCGTACATCGATTGGTATTTTTCGTTCCTTTCATCTTCGAGAGAAATCTTGAATTGTGATTTCTTCTGGTTTATTGTAGCTGCTTCTTTCTTGACTTCCACTTCTTCCTCAGAGTTGTTCTCCCAATCAATGTTGATCATTGGCTTTTTCTGTCCAACTGTCCCAATGTCTCTTCCAAGACCTCGTCCCGGCCTCGACTTCGGATGTGAGTTCTGGAGAAACCTTCACCATCTCGCCGTAAGGGAGTGGTGAGTGACTGTTGGACTAGAACTTCAGGTTCTTCATTATCTCGAATTTCTTTTGCTTCATTTGGCACGGTGTTTCTGGAGAAGATTGTTTTCATCGGAGGTGCATAATAAGCTGCATCTTCATGGACTCCAATCTCATGTACGGAGAAAGGTTGCAAATCACCTTTAATGCACTGTTCTCCTCCTTCATAGTATTTTATGCACTGATGCAGAGATGACGGTACCATCCGATTCTCATGTATCCATGGTCGGCCCAATAGCGCGTTGAACGATGTTTCAGAATCAATTATATGAAATTTTGCGGTTGTCTTTGCTAAGTCACCGGTCTTCATCAACAGTGTTATTGATCCAAGGGCTCTTTCTCCTTTCTGGTTGAATCCTCTTAGTAACATCTTGTCCACCTCAAGATCGCGAGCATCAATTTCAAAGTATACTAGCCTCCGAAGATTCATTATGTTGATTGATGCTCCTGGATCCACCAATACTTTGGAGAGCGTAAATTTTCCGATTGTAACTGAAATGTACAACGGTCGGTTGTGATCCGCTGTCCCAAGTAGTAGATCACTGTCCGTGAACGTAACACCTCGCTGTTCCTTTAACGAGCAAACCTCGTCCAAGGAATCTCCGGCCATCCGAGCTAAACAAATCTCTCGGATCAAGTAAGGCCTCGATCGAGCTTCCCTCATCTCTTTTGATAAGATGAGAGCGCCGTAGATGCTCGGCTTGGTCGGTAGTTTCCTAAGATGGGCTAGCACGTTATAGTCCACTTTGTTATCATGTGTCTCGGTTTCTTCTCGAATGGGCAATTCTTCTGCTGGGGTTGATTCTTCCCGAACAACCACCTACTTTCCTTTGTCTTTTGGACCCATTCTTGGAGGTAGAACCCTTCCGCTCCATAAATTGACTTCTGTGATTTCTTCTGAATCTGGTACTGAATTTATAGGTGTCTCCTTTTGAATTGGCATGACAGGTTCTTTTGGAGTTGCTTCGGAATCTGAAGGCTCTAACTCTATTGTGATTGGAGTTCCTCGGAATTATCAAATATATTCATTGCTTGTTGAACTTTCGTAGCCTTCTTGATGAATGTCTTCTTTGTCATCGTGATTGTCGAGGTTGTGTATGATTTGAGAATTATTATTGGTATCGAAATCGGGATCCGGATTAGATTGGTTGTCGTTAGTTACGTAATAATTAGAAACAGTCAAAACATAGCCAACGCCATAACTCTTATCATTATAAGATCCCGTCGGAGTGAGCAAATAATCATACAGAGTCAGAGGTTCGAGAAATTTTTCCCCCGAATCAGAAACAACCATCCTAGGATAAGCAGCCCCTAGCCTAACCTTGGGAGCCTCGGTCTTTTCTTCTTCTTCGATCTCCTTCTTTTCTATGATCTTTTCTTCCTGGGGTGGTCCTTCAATTGCAAGCGATAGCACCGGCTCGACAGGTTTCAAACTTTGAATTGAAGCACGTGCCGAAGCGGCCTGGATGCGATCCAAAATTTTCTTTGATGACTTCGTCCAAGCGATACTCCATCCATCATCAGTTGTGTAAGGGTCTATCTGAACAATGGGATCCGTTGAAATAACATCGACGAACCTCCTTTCGGGGTTCTTTCATGTATTCCTTCGGGATTATTATGTTCCCTTTTCGGAGATTGTTGTCAAGCCAACTCTTGAAGGTGATGCAATCCTCTATTTTATGTCCAAGCATCTGGTGGTAAGGGTAGTAGTTGGGATGGTCCTTCTTGTTGACTTCTTCTGGCTTCTTAGGTTCTGGCAGTCGAAAATCCGAAGTCTTCATCAAACTGTGGAACATCTTTTGCACTGCCTCATTCTTGAATGAGTATTCTCTATTTATGAGCTCCTTTAAGGTGCGCTGTGGGCGAGGCGGTTGCTCATATTGTTGAGTTGGCTAATAACCGGGTTGAGGCTGTTGGTAGTTTTGTTGAGGTTATTGATAGCTGGACTGCCGCTGCTCTGACTGTATTTGCATTGGCTGTTTGCCCTTATCTACTGCCGCGACGATCCCGGATTTCTTTTCAAATGTCTTCATAGGCTTCTGTTTGTCTGTTTTGTCGACGAAACTTAGTTGCTTTGCTTCCTCTTGCAAGCTTTCGGCCTTGCTTAACAACTTCTCGAAAGTTTTAATTGTAAATCCCTTAAGAAGAAGTGCTATCGGGTCGTGAATGTGTTGACCTCATTTTTGATGAGGTCTTCCCTTCTTCTTTTTAGTGCTTAGGATCTAGCCTTAGGCTTTTCCTTTGACTATCTTAGAGGACTAGAATTGGGACCCACCTTTTAGAAATTCAAACCACTTCTTAACTCCCCGCAAACTCCACAAACTTGACTATAGACCCCTAATCACCTGTGAGGGTCGAAATCAAATGTGGAAGTTTAAATGATGAGTTCCTATAGGACTCTTTGGCCTTAGGACCGCCCCGGCGGCCCTGGTCCAGTGAAGGGGCCGACTTACACACACACTACATTTATACACTACATCTACACACTACATTTCCACACACTTCCTAAAACCACACCCATACCCAACTTGACCTCCCGACTCATGTAGGTGATTCACATGGATGGTCCTTAACCCCTAAGCCCTTGGCTAAGAGGGTTAGGAACAACATAGTGGGTGCCTTAAATGAGTCCCTTCATGGCTCATGTGGGCTTGAAATGGCTTCATGGCTCAACCAAAATGATCTCATTCCACTCAAATTCACCCAATCTTCAATTTCCCAAATTTTTAATTTTTTGAACCCCGGGACCATACACCCGCTTAGCCTACCCAAAACCCTTGAAATTACCCAAATTTCTCAAAAAATTCCAAATTACCCAAAATTCTCCAAAATCATTCCCAAACATTTCCACATCACTTAAATTGATCATACATACCTAAAAATACCAAAAATTTCAAAAATACCTCCCAATACCCTCCAAATACCCAAAATACCCTTCTTGGCCAAAAAATCCAAAAATTCAGAAAATTCCCAGAAAATTCCAGAAAATCCCAAATATTCCCAATTTCATTTTGTCCAACTACACCATGGGCCAATTTTGTCAATTTACCCTACTTTTGTCAAAACCCTTAATTTGACCCATTTTAACCCTAAATGAACCCAATGTCAAACCAAACCTACCCAATTGACCCCAATTTTGATCCAATTCAATTCTAAACTTCAATTCAACATTCCCAATACCAATCTAGACCAAATCTAAGTTCAATTTGGTTGACATTTGGGTCCAATTTCACTTTTGGCCTTAAAGCCCAATTTGGACCCATAACCCAAACCTAACCCAAATGAGCCCAAACCCCAAAATCAAAGCCCAACCAAAGTCAAAACCTCTTTGAAACACTCCCATAAACATTTCTCAACATTGATTTTATATCAATTTCAACCCTAGCCCAACATTAGCCCAACTTGGCCCACTTGGACCTACATAGGCCCACTTACCAAATAAACCCAAATTCAAACCTATTCAACTCCAAATCACATCAAATTGATTCCAAGCCCTTCATAGAACATCCCTAAACCAATTATGACATTTATTTGACAAATTTCTTCACAAAATTTTTATCCAAATGCCCATCCTAAAATCAAAAGCCCATTTCCCTTAAACTTTCCTAAAAGCCCACTTCAACACATTCAAAAGCCCAAATCTACCCTAAAGCCCACATGACATCTCCATTTGTCATCCACTTAATTAAATCCATTACCTAAGTCCTAAATTCACCATCAAATTATTCCAAATCAAGTTTCATACAAATTTCCATCAAAACATCCAAAATTCTTAAAACCCATTTTCATGAAATTGACCAAACCTTTTCCCAAGCCAAATGGAGCCAAGGATGAGCCATTCACAAGCCATATGAAGCCATGAAAGTTTGGCATGTGACCATGCCATTAATGGCAAAAGGAGGAGGTCCTTTAACCATCTCCTAAAAGTCATTAGCCTTAAGCATGTCTCCCCTTAACCAAGATTTAATCCAAATATTCTTGGATAAGGACATCACCACCTCTCGACTCAGCTAGCTCTAACCGATCTTCTCAGCCCAAGACCAGCCATGGGGAGGTGAACCCAACCCAAACCAATGGGTTGACCAATTTCAAGCCAAAATGGCCTCTCCCCCATTCCATTTTAATCCAAACACTTTACACATGTCCAAGCCCAACCGACTTCACCATTGCCAAGCCCCGACCTCCCCGGTCAAGATGGTGACCCATGCCTGCCGGCCAGCCGCCCGGATCGCCGGAAAACACCACACCCGAGAGCATCATGTGAGCCCAAGCTTGGAATTCTCACCCGCCGAGTTGCCCCATGCCCAATGGCCACCATGGCTGTTCTTCTCCTCACCGCAGCAAGCTCGATCCCAAGCCCTAACTCCCCGGGAGGCCCCCACCCGCCTCTATTTAAACTCCACCCCTCTCGGCCATGAAGAGAGCTAAGCACGAACCTTGCCAAAACTCGCCAAAATTGTTCCGACCCTTCTCCACTCTTAGAGCACTTGATCCTCGGTGAAATCCCCCGCCATTTCTCCTCTCGTAAGCTCAATTTCGTAGTTGAAATTCCACCCAAAAACCAGGACACTCCTCCACAAGTGAGCCAATTCTCAAATTGATTGGTTCTACACCTTCACCAAACCAAGGGAAGGTGTCCACTAGCAAAAGCCCCATCTCCAAAGCCACCCAGATTGCTCCAGCCTCCAAGCTTTGTGATCGGGCTTAGTCGAAATCATATCCAGTACAATTCACTGGACCGGAGACTTCATCCGGAGCTTGCTGGGATCCAATCGAAGGTGCAACAACTCTCGATTGAAGCCACACTTCTCCGAGCCAAGGTATGAGCCGATTCTTCATCCCGAGCTTCCGGAGATTCTCTATTTCAAATGCCTTAGTTTCAATGCATGTTAATCGTATAGATGTGTTCGTCTCTTCAAGACGAATCCATAGAGTATAAGAACATAAAAATCCATCGAGAATCGAGCGAGATCTTAGTGGATTTAGTGTGGACGGCTCTCGGGTGAGAACACTCGGGGACGATGAACGGATGCCGTCCATTCAATACACGCGCGGACGAACGGCTCGGATGGCGTCGGACCAGAAACGGTGCGAGAACCGCGGGGCCCGGCCGCCGACTCGAGTGGCGGCGTCGAATGGAAGCGCGCCGCGTGGCCTTTCGGAGTCGCCGAGGATGCGCCGGCGCCGCGTGGATAAATAGAAAATTAGGGTATTTTCTTATTTATTTAATTCCCTAAACTTCAAAAATTCATATCTCCGTGTAGAAAAATCATAAAAATAAAATAAAAATACCCTCTCGCTCAAGTGAACAGAGGAGAATAATGTGGAAAAGAAATCATTTAATTTCATCAAGTATTTTATTTTTTATAATTTATTTACTCTCTGCATTATTTTAATTCTCCATGCATGTATACAATTCACCATGGCATGAGACCATAGGGCTTTTGAAGCCTCTGAATTTGGGAACATTCCCCGAAATTTCCAAAGTCGGAGGCCATCCCTATGAAAAGTTATTGATTTTTCAAATTCAGAGTTACTGTTTTGAGTATTTTAATTCCAATAAATAGCATGTTGTGAAATAAATTCTAGGAAAATTTGGTGATGTTCCTTATGACCAGAGAACCCTAGGAAAAATAGGTTTTGACTTAGTTCATTTAAAACAACCCTAATTGGCTTAAACACCCAAAATATGTCTTTATTTAATTAGAGTTAACCATGCATCAAATTGACTTGAAATCAATTCTCCACTGACCTTTAGGATCAGAGGAATCCACCATAAAAATTTGAGGTCAATTGGACTTGGTTAGCCCCACTAATTGGGTTGATTAAGCCACTTAGCCATTTTAAACTTTAAAAATTCATAACTTTTAAAATACCTTTCAAAAATTCACCAAATTGGTTTTGGAGCCTCTCTGATATCAGGGGAATCTAAGAAAATTAAAATTTCAATTTTCTAAAAAAGTTGATTTTTTAATATTATTTTAATATTTTAATAATTAAAAAATAATAAAAATCACAAAAATAATAAAATTCACCAAAATGTCACATTTTAAACTTTAATCACATAGGAACAAACCCCATATTTTTCCTAGGTCTACTTGGTGAGATATTAAATTTTAAAGCTTTAGGATATTTTTAAAATTAAAAAATGTATTTTCTAGCATTTTCACTAAAATAATTATAATAAATCATAGAAAAATTAGAAAATTGCAAAATTTGCTTCTCTGGTTTCCTTGATATCAGAGAGAATTTTGAAAAATATAAAATTCATTTTTCAACATTTATTTTATTTTTAAATTAATTAACACTCCAAAACTTAAAATAATTATAATAAAAATAATATAATTCAAAAAATCACCAAAATTGGTCCAAGTGGTTCTCGGGTCATTAGGAATGTCCCCTAATTTTCTTAAGGACAGAAACTTTCCCTTGGTCATGTTATTAAATTTTCCTTGGAAATCCCTATTTTCTACTAAAAATAATTATATAAATAAATTAAATACAGAAAAATCACATTTTCTCCTCTCATGTCTTTATTGACATATGAGTGAAGTCACATAAAAATTTTAAGTTCATTTGAGTTCAATTTAGTGAGTTATGAAATTATTAAGCTTAAAGGGTAAAGTGGTAATTAAAATTTTTAATCCTTAATTAAAACTTTAGGTTTAATAAAAAAATTAACAAGTAAAATATTTGATCCTAATCTGATTTGGATGATTGAAATTTAAATAATTAAAGGGTAGAAATCCATTAAGCAATTTAAAACAATTGAAATAAACCTTAATTAAATAATTGATTAAATTTGGAAGAATAATAAAATTGGAATTATTAAAATAGGGATATTTATTAGGAAGAGATTTATTCTTTAATTTAAAAATCCCTAAATTAATCATCTCATTAATACTCAACTCTTAATTAAAATGATAACTCAAATTCAAAATATTAAAAGACTTAATCATTAAACTAAAATTAAATTAAATTCTTTTAAAATTTCAATTAAAATTAAATTAAAATTAAATTAAATTAAGTAAATTAAATTAAAATTAAATTAAATTAAATTAAATTAAATTAAATTAAAATTAAATTAAATTAAACTAAAGATTAAATTAAATCAAATTAAATAAACAAATTAAATTAAATTAAATAAACAGATTAAATTAAATTAAATTAAATAAATTAAATTAAATTAAATTTAAATTAAATTTAAATTAAATTAAATTAAATTAAAAATTAAATTAAATTAAATTAAATTAAATTAAATAAAATTAAATTAAATTAAATTAAATTAAATCAAATTAAATTAAATTAAATCAAATTAAATCAAATTAAATTAAATTAAATTAAATAAAAATTAAATCAAATTAAATTAAAATTAAATCAAATCAAATTGATTAAACATCAAATCAAATTAAATTAAATTAAATTAAATTAAATTAAATTAAAACTCAATTAAATTAAATTAAATTAAATTAAATTAAATAACATCACCAAAGACATAAAGAATTCAAAATAAATCTAAAATAACTTGAACACTATTCCAAATTTAAACCCATTAATGGAAATTAAACTAAATCACAAACCATTTGAACACCAATTTACCCTCAAAAGTTTTAGTTATTATAACTCCTAAACAGTAACATTAAATGAAATGTTACTTCACTTATAGGATATTCAAATGTCCTAGTTCATCGAGCAAGATAACAACAAAACTTGAATTTCGGACGACTAATTCATTTATATAATTAAATTCATTTGGACTTAAAACAATCCTAGAAATATTGAAAAGATGTTTAAGATTATTCTTAAGCACTTCCTCAATATGATAGGACATTTATAAGAACAATTGGACTTAATTGTTCTTTGATGAAGAAAATCGTCCTTAAACCAAAATACAAAGAACCTAGACGTCATAGGAAATGACTAGCTATAGGATTAGGAATTTGGTAGAAAACCATAACCCTTCCCTTAGATTTACCTAGGAACTTGCTTAAATATTCTAATTATGTTTTAAGTGTAGCTTGGGATGACGGGAAGACCCTCCAGGTACGCTTTTATTTTATTGCAATTTACTTTCTTGCAATTTACATTATTGCAATTTACTTTATTGCAAATGCACTTTACTTTTCTTGCATGATAAGACAATTGTTGCATGAAAACCCACACCTTTAGGATAGCCCCTAAAACTGAAACCAAAACTAAGTTAAAAGTCATTGCAAGATAAAATTCTCCGCCACAACATTTCAAAATATAAAACAACTCAAGATTTAATCACAAACAGAACACAAAACTATAATTGCAACTAAATTAAAACGTCCTGTTGGATGATCGAGAATACCTCGGATGATGTAACCTACGTGTTGCTAACGGGATTTCCCACGGTCTAAATGAAAGTGAGGAACTCATTCAGTTGAGTTTAGCAAATTCATCTGGACTAAGTGAATCCGATAAAAATAATGATGCCGGAAGGATGGAACCGTGGGATCTTAACCGGTGTCGTTATAATCAACTTTAAGATTTGTTTTAATTAAAACGTAAAAAACACTTGGAAATCAAGATTTTCTCTAAACCAAAACACTTTTCTCATCCCCTGATTTACAATTTCTAAAACTAAACCTCTCGCAACAACAAGGAGCTCGGAGCATGATGGGCAGCACGGCCATCGTCATCAGCAAAACTTGAATCTACATCAGCAAAACTTTCCTAGAACTAAACAACCAAGCCATAGGACTTCGAGGTAGTTTTCTTAGCGCAACATAAACCCTCAACCTTTTTTAGGCATTTGCATGATCGGGTCATGTAAATTAAGCCTTAACCGGCTTTAGGATTCCGAGGTAGTCGTCTGATGTGGCATAAACCCTCACATCTTCGAGGCTATTTGTGTGATTTTATCATATAAATATAAGTCCTAATTAACTAAAATTGGCAAAATCAAAACATTTAAATGAATATTAGGACTTCCCTAAATCCAAACCAAACAATAGGATAGTCGGGAAATTACCGAAGTTCACTTCGAATCTGTGATTTCTCCTACCTTTCTTCCTTTGGATTCTCAAAACAAAATGTTCCAAATTTGATCCATTCCCTATTGAAATTCCGAATTCAATCCTCGAAAACTTAAACTTCGAAATCCTTGAAAGCGAATTATTGATTATTATCGATAGTTTTCTTAGGTGATTCCCATCACTTAAGATGTAATTAACTATAGAGGCTTGCCCTTATAGGAATTTTAAAGAACCTGTGTAATATAAACCCTGTTTAATGTTTTCATATTAAGCAGGGGAATTTTGTCGGCTTAAAAAATTGGTTCGCAGACCAAACGGATGTCACAAATCTTCTAGTTTATTTAATCGAGCCCCACCGTCAAGCGATGTGTCTATCCTTAGGGATAGATACACGGTTTGTAGTGCGGTGCTCTTTTATATAAACTATTTGGGATGTGAGATCGGTTTAATCTCATATCTTAAAACCTTCAAATTTAAAATTATTTTCAAAATCAAATACTACTTTTCAAATTATTTACTTTAATTAAATTAAAAATTAAAAATTCGCCGACAGCTTCTGTTAGGCGACCCCGTTTTCAAAATAAAACACACGACCTAAAAATATGCCGACAGATTTCTGGCGACTCCGCTGGGGACAATTCCTCCCTCCATTTTAATCAGATAATTCTGCTTTCAAAAATCGGTAGTGTATCCATGTCCCTTGTGGATCAAACTACCCTTCTTTCCGTTGGAATACTATGTTCATTTCTACCTTGGACAAGTATAGCCAACATTCTCTCGGATTTAGGAGCCACTCGTTTAGACACCCCTAAACGTAGAGGTTCCGAGATCCTTTTACCTCATTTTTGAGATGGGTGGACCCCCAATAGGTGTTAGTTTAGGAATGATCCTTCGAGTCGAGAAGTCTTGCTTAAGACTTTCTTTTCCTTTCCAACTCTGAATCGGATTCCTTACCTTCTCTACACCTTTGAACATTCCGTTCTAAATAAACAAACCCTCTAATAAGTGATTCTTTTAACAAAAGATTCCTTCTTATAAATACATGAACAAAAATGAGTTCGGACTCTTTTCAATTCCTTTCTTTTCGTCCTAAAGAAAAGAAGCATAACTCGGGACCGACAACCGAATCTACCCCGCAGAAATGGAAGCCCCGAAACCGATTTTCTCCTTCACCAACGGACTAGACTTCGCTGTCTATAAGGATGAGCTGCCCGACAATGGGATCATCCGATTTGGACAAGGATTTGAAAACACGAATGTCAAAGTCACCGACGTCTCCCTCTTTGCACTGACGAACAAGGTATCTGAAGCTGAGGAGCCGCTGCTTGAGTTCAACCTCAGGTCGACCCGGGAGTTCCCTCTCCGCAAAGGATCCCGACTGGAGAGTAGTACCGCCGTCCGCAGAGGACCGTTCTTACTACCCCCACCTGGTCTAGTTGTTTCGCACCTACCCCGACTTCGCCAAATCAAAGGGGAAAGAAATCCGTAACTATGGTAAACCCGTTACCGCGGAGGGTACAGATCTTCCTGTGAGACCTTCTGTTTTGGAAATCGGGTCCAGTTCAAAGATTCCATCACTGACAAGGACCCAAAGAAGAAACAGAAGTAGAAGGATCGCCAGAGAAGCCAGAGCTGCTGAAGTTGCCTTCCTAGAGGAAATTCCGTAGCCGCCCGAATATACACCGCTACCGTAATATACACCACCGCTCGACTACATACCACTTTTGGGAGGAAGCAGGTTCCATCCCCTATCCGCCGCAGAGGATGAGGAGAATGTTCGCAAGATTGCTGCCACATTACCACAGCCCGCATACTACAACGATAGCCGCAAGAAAAGGACTAGAACTACGCCGTTTGCTCGATTGCAATCTTTGGTAGAAAAGTTAGCAAGGAAGGAAAACCGCCCGTATCGGAAATTCTACGAAGGATAGGGCGGGTGCCGGTCAAATCCCGTCTTGGGCCCCGAGTAGAGCCCGCCATCATGACAGAAAAGCCAAGCAAGAGAATGAAGGCTAGCCCGCCCGTCGTAATCTCGTGACTACGGATTAGGAGGATACCACCTTCCAAGCATTTGGCCACCGGACCATCCGGTCCCTAGACCTTCCGCTGCTAGAAGGATGGTATGGCGTCCCACTACCTGGGCAGCTGAGATTGAAACGGCAACCCGAGAAAGAAAGTCTCGCCGTGAGGCCGGAATCCGAAGAAAGTGCTACCGCGATAAAGGGGACTCATGAAAAAGGGACCCGGCAGCCTATCGCATGACAACCGCAAAGACACACGTAAAGCTCGCTAGAAGATGCCATGGAAAAGTCGAGAACCGATATCCGACGGTTGGCAAAAGAAAGAGAAGAAAAGTTCGGAGATGAGATCGATTCATCGGAATTCATGGACGACAAATATGCGAAATCAACATGGTTGAGACACGAGCTTCATCGCCTTCACAAGGTGCTCCCGCAACTCGCAGAAGAGAGGAGCCGTAACCGATGAGAAGACAGCTTCGAGGAAAAGGACGACACGATCGCTCAAATGGCGAAAAGGATGGAAGAGATGGCCGTAGCTCCGGCCACTCTCCGCAGTCAAGTACAACCACATGAGAGACACCCCCAGAGGTCATTCACATCGTAGACGGAGGAAAGGAGATTACATCCGTCAATGGGGATGACCAGCTAAAAAAGGACACAACACAAAGTATGATCCCTGAAAAGGATATCAAGAACTTGGTAGAACAGCAGGTGCGAGAAGCCTTAGCACAATCAAAGAACGGGACATCCATTCGGACGGTAGACCTTACCCGAAGAATTCGACGTTGTCCAATACCCGAAAGGCTTCGTACCACCTCTCGTTTAAGACCTTCGACGAGACGGGAACCCCCGACAGCATGTTGCACACTTTCGTGCCAGTTGTTGCAATGCCGGCGGGAGCGATGCGTTACTCTTCCGACAGTTCGTCAGCAGTCTGTCAGGAATCGCCTTCGACTGGTATGCAGAATTACCCAATGGCTCGGTGAAGACATTCTCAGAGCTAGAGAGCCTCTTCATCAAGCGATTTGTCGGAGCTCGAGCACCACATCACTATAGGTGATTTAGTGGTAGAGAAACAAAGGCCGAATGAAACTTTGGTGGATTACATACTTCGATGGAGAAACTCGAGCATGAAGTGTGAACCACAACTCGCAAGAACAACATGCAATGCGGCATCTCGCTTAAAAGCATTCACGGCCCGATAGCACTTCTCCTCAAAGGATTCACTATTAAGACTTTTGAGAAGTTGTTAAGCAAGGCCGAAGCTTGCAAGAAGAGGCGAAGCAATTAAGTTTCGCCGACAAGACGGACGAGCGAAGCCGGTGAAGACCTTCAAAAAGAAATCCGGATCATTGCAGCAGCTTGATAAAGGCAAGCAACCGATGCAAATACCACCGTAACGGCCGCAAAGAACCACAACAGAATTACCAAGCAACCCCGGTCCAGCTATCGATCGTCTCCGCAGTATGAACAACCGCCTCGTCCGCAACGTACATTAAGGGAGCTTCGAGCAGAGAATATCCGTTCAAAAATGAAGCAAGCACTCAAAGATGTTCCGTAGCCTAATGAAAACTCCGGATTTCCAATCGCTGAGCCCAAAAGACCGGAGGAAGTCAACAAGAAAGGTGATCCCAACTTTTGCCCCTACCATCGGATGCTCGGGCACAAGATAGAAGATTGTATTACCTTTAAAAGTTGGCTCAACGACAACCTTCGAAAAGGAAATATAACAATCCCGAAGGAGTACATGAAGGAACCCCAGAAAGGAGGTTCCGTCAATGTTATCTCAACCGATCCCGTCATTCCGATAGATCCCTATGCAACCGACGATGGATGGACTACCGCCTCGGACGAGGTCTTCGAAGAAGATTTTAGACAACATCCGAACCGCTTCGGTGCGAGCTTCAATTCGTAGTTCGAGACCCGTTAAGCCGGTACTATCACTTGCGATAGAAGAACCATCTCGACAGGAGACAATCGAAGAAAAGAAGAAAATTGACGAAGAAGAGAGGACCGAGATTCCTAAGGCTAGACTAGGGGATGCTTATCCTAGGATAGTTGTTTCCGATTCGGGGGAGAAATCCCTCGAATCTCTGATTTTGTATGATTATCTGCTCACTTCGGTAGGATCATATAATGATAAGGGTGATGGCGTTGGCTACGTTTTGACTGTTTCTAACGATTACGTAACTAGCGACAATCCGGACATCGACTTCGATACCAACAACAATTCTCAAATCATACACGATCTTGACGAGCAAAATAACGAAGAAGACATCCATCACGGAGGCTACGAGAGTTCAACAAGCAACGGATCTATCCGCGAGTTTCGAGGAGCTCCAGCTTACGATAGAGTTAGAGCCTTCAGATTTTGAAGATAATCCGTAAGAGCCGATCACTCCGATTCAGGAGGAAACACCGCAAACTTAACACTAGATTCGAAGAAATTACGAAGTCAACTTGAGAAGTCGAAAAGTTCTACCTCCAAGAATGGGTCCAAAAGACAAAGGAAAGCGTGTGGTTGTTCAAGAAGAACCAACCCCTGCAGAAGAAATACCCATTCGAGAAGAAGTCGAGACACATGGAAACAAAGTGGACTACAACGTGCTAGCCCATCTTAGGAAACTACCGGCCAAACCGAGCATTTACGATGCTCTCATCTTATCAAAGGAGATGAGAGAAGCTCGATCAAGGCCTTACTTGATCCGGAAATTTGCTTAGCTCAAATGGCCGGAGATTCCTTAGATGAGGTTTGCTCGTTAAAGGAACAGACGAGGCGTTACCTTCACTGGACAATGACCTACTACTTGGGACGGCAGATCACAACCGACCGTTGTACATTTCGATTACAATCGGGAAGTTTACGCTCTCCGCAGTATTGGTGGATCCGGGAGCATCAATCAATATAATGAGTCTTCGAACACTAGCATACTTGGAAATTGATGCTCGTGAGCTCGAGGCCGACAAAATGTTATTAAGAGGATTCAACCGTAAAGGAGAAAGAGGCCTCGAGTCAATAACGCTACCGATGAAGACCGGTGATTTAGCAAAGACAACCGCAAAATTTCATATAATCGATTCGAAACGTCGTTCAACGCTCTACTCGGGCCGACCATGGATACATGAAAACAGGATGGTACCATCATCTCGCACCGATGCATCAAATACTACGATGGAGGGGAACAGTGCATCAAAGGTGACTTGCAACCATTCTCCGTACATGAAATTGGAATCCATGAAGATGCAGCTTATTATGCACCGCCGAAGAAAACAATCATCTTCAGAGATACCGTAACAAATGAAGCAAAGAAAGTTCGAGACAACGAAGAACTTGAAGTTCTAGTCCAACAGTCACTCACCACTCCCTTCTGGCGAGATGGTGAAGGTTTCTCCACAACTCGCATCCGAGGTCGAGGCCGGGGACGAGGTCGTGGTAGAGACGCTAGGACAATTGGACGGAGGAAACCAACCATCAATGTTGATTGGGATGATAGTTCTGAAGAAGAAAAAGAAATCAAGCAAGAAGTAGCAACAATAAGTCGAAAGAAACCGCAATACAAGATCTCCCTCGAAGATGAAAAGAACGAAGAATACAAATCAATGTACGAGAAGATTAACCACTACGTACATACTATGACCCTAACCCCGATCCATTCTAATAAGATCGAGGGTATGGTGGTCAAAGAGGTACGTAACGACGGTGCAAGGCCAATCAAATTCTACCGTGGTGCTTCTTCCTCCAAAACCGAAAATAATGTACAATTCGAAGATGTCACTTCATCGAATTAATGGAATTACCTTTTGAGTGGTACTCTCCCTGTGTTCAAAATTTAATTCAACGTGGTTTCTTACCTCGACAATGGACAAAAGGCCAATCACAACATTTTGAAAAGTTATGGAATAACTCCGTCGTCCACCCAATTCAAAGTATGGATTCGGATTCGGCACGATAGGATCGACTGACGATACCGAATTTTGCTTGGTTGTCACTTGCAAGTCCAATGAAAACCGCATGGAAACTACGGACGAACTCGAAGATTTACAAATTGGAGACGCTCCACCGAATTCGAAGAAGAAATCAAATCTACAATAGATGAGTTAACGGAAGTTAACTTAGGTACTAGAGAAGAGCCTAGACCTACCTTTGTTAGCTCCTTACTCAATAAAGAAGACTCCGAAGAAATAATCAAATTATTAATGGAATTTAAAGATTGTTTTGCTTGGAGCTACGATGAAATGCCAGGATTAGCTCCAGAGGTCGCAGTCCATAAGCTAGGAGTGGATCCTACTTCGTCCCGACCGGACAAGGTCCCGAAGAATGCGTCTAGAAATCGAACAACAAGTCATAGCCGAAGTTAAAAAGCTAATAGACGCTAAATTTGTCCGTGAAGAACAATACCCGACTTAGCTAGCCAATGTAGTTCCAGGTCGAAAGAAGAATGGTCGGATCGGAATTTGTGTGGACTTCGGAGATCCGAACAAGGCATGTCCAAAAGATGAATTCCCTCTACCGATCCCGGAACCGATGATCGACATTGCTTCAACACATGAGATATTCTCATTCATGGATGGATCTTCGAGATACAACCGGATAAAAATGTCTCCGGAAGATGAAAAGCTTACAGCATTCGAACGCCGATCGGAGTATTTTGCTACACAGGTGATGCCATTCGGACTGAAGAATGCAGGAGCAACCTACCAAAGACCAATGACAAGAATTTTTGATGATCTCATCCACAATCAAGTCGAATGCTACGTGGACGATGTGGTCATCAAAAGCAAAGTAAAGGACAACCACCTGTATGATTTGAGAATTGTTTTCGAACGATTAAGACAATTTAACCTTAAGATGAATCCCTTAAAATGCGCCTTCGGCGTCACCTCCGGAAATTCTTAGGATTCGTTGTCCGACATTGTGGAATTGAAATCGACCGGAAAAGATTAAAGCTATCTTAGAAATGTCACCTCCCAAAACCTCGAAACAACTACGATCTTTTCAAGGAAGCCGGCATATCTTCGACGCTTTATCTCAAACTCCGTCGGTAGGTGTCAGCCTTTCTCGACACTAGTTAAAAAGGACGCCAAATTTATTTGGGAAGAGAAATGCCGAAGGCCTTCGAAGACATTAAAGGATATTTAATGACACCTCCCGTCTTAGCAGCCCCGAGTCTCGGGTAGACAATCGATACTTTACACCGCGGCTTTAGACAACTCTCTCGGAGCCCCGTTAGCCTGTGTCAATGATGAGGGTAAAGAAAATGCTCTTTACTACTTAAGCCGTCGTTTACTTCCGACGGAAGTAAGGTATCCCGCAATTGAAAAGCATTGTTTGGCCCCGATCTTCGCCGCTCAAAAGCTCGGGCACTACATGCTTTCTCATAAGGTCAACCTAATCTCGAAGTTTAATCCATTGCAATACTTGATGACTCGTCCAACGCTTTCCGGCAGACTTGCCAGATGGTCAATGATATTATTGCAATTCGATATAACTTTCGTGCCTCTTCGTGTCGTAAAGGGACAAGTCTTAGCAGACTTCCTCGCAGCGACACCCTTTCGCGGCAGAATCTCCTCTCAATGATGATTTGCCGGATGAACAAATAATGAACCTAGAAGACCTTGATGATCGACGTTGGGAATTATATTTCGACGGAGCATCTTCAGCACACAAAGACGAAGAATCGCAAGTGATAGTGCCCGGTAAGGCAGGAATCGGGCTAATATTTATAACGCCGGAGCGGGGGATGTTAAGATACTCCTACCACTCGACGTAACCGTGTACAAACAATGAAGCGGAATACGAAGCCCTCATAACGGGACTCGGAATTAGCTATTCAAATGGGGATAACGGACATCAACATCTACGAGGATTCACAATTAATCATTCAACGGATCGTCGGACAATACGAATTTTAAAGCCAAGACTCGAACAATACTTTCGAGTATGCCATACAACTATTGGAACAAATTCCGAATGTGACAATCTACAAAATTCCCGAAAAGAAAATGCTTTAGTCGATGCTTTAGCCCGTCTCGCAAAAGAATTCGCTCGTTTGCAAGATGAATCGGTGGAAGTGTCGGCTCACGGACGTCAGTCCTATCACGGCTCGACCTAGACACAATACACAAATCGAAAAAGAAAAAGAATCAGTCGCAACGAAGTGACGAAAAACACAGAAGATCAGCGACAGCCATTGATGGACTACTCCGCAAACAGGAAAGCTACCGGACGATAGGTCGCTAGCCCATCGGATCAAGAAAAGAACTCGTCCTACGCATTAATAAACAACACATTATACGAAAGGTCTTTTGATCAAATGTGGCTAAGGTGCCTAAGCGGGTCCGAGGCCCGTGAAATTGTTAAAGAGGTGCATTCGGGACTCCGTGGCGCTCACCGATCGGGTCCGAAGATGAAAATGAAAATTAAAAGACTAGGGTACTATTGGCCCTCGATGATGACTGACTGCATGAAAATCGCCAAGAGCTGTCATCAATGCCAAGTGCATGGAGTGGTTCTACACCAACCTCCAAATGTGCTGCACCCGACAATTGCGTCGTGGCCATTCGAATGTTGGGGCACGGATATAGTGGGTCCAATAGAACCACCATCTTCAAAAGGACATCGTTTCATTCTTGCGGCTACGCATTACTTTTCCAAGTGGGCGAAGCGGTTCCACTTAGAGAAGTGAAAGCACACCACGTGCTACGCTTTTCAAGAACCAAGTTGTCTACCGTTTCGGAGTGCCGCGCAGGATCATCTCGGATAATGGGTCAGCATTCGAAGCACACAAATCAACAATTTTGTCGGGAGACACGGAATCGACCGGCGGTACTCAACAATTTACTACCCAAGAGCAAACGGCCTCGCCGAGGCTTTTAATAAAACTCTCGTTCAAATCTTAAAGAAAACCTTGGACGATAATAAGAGAAATTGGCACGAGAAATTGTTAGAAGCCTTATGGGCCTACCGGACAACCTTCGAACTCCTACTCAAGCTACACCTTACGCTCCGGTGTATGGGTCCGAGGCGAGTGTTACCTTTAGAGGTTCAGCCTTCCTTCACTCGAATTGCAGTTGCAAACAAGATCACGATGAAGAAAACGCCGATTACGACTTGAAGAATTAGAAAGCCCGGAAGGGAAAAGACTTGCGAGCCGCAACGAATTTAGAACTATACCAAGCTAAGATGGTTCAAGCCCATGACAAGCCGGTCCGCCCAAGAACCTTCAAAGTTGGTGACTTAGTTCTCGTTCTCAAGAGACCTATCCTCGCACATCGCAAGATAGGAGGAAAATTTGAACCCACTCGGGAAGGACCGTTTGTGGTCGAAGCAAGTATACTCGGGAGGTTCCTACCGGCTAGTGAATTGCCGGGGAGAACGACATATGCTTCCGATCAACGGACGATACTTGAAAAAGTATTACGCTACCTGATGTTTCGAAGGAATGAATTCTTCATCCCTAAGAAACACGGGCGAAGTAATTACTTATGATTGGGTCCGAACCCAAAAATAATAAATTGTGTTAAAATAAATAAAATCATGATAATAAAGTTTTCCTTGTTTTCCTTTCCAAATCAAAATCTCTTTCCTGATCTTATCCCGCTTCATTCCTGTTAAATTTTAAAAAAAATATATAAATAAAAAAATGTATCTTTAATAAACATTTTCTTAATGTTCTTGTTCTTAGTACAGCCCCTGATCCTTTTCCTTGTCTTTTCGCAGGGAAATGTCGAACGGGCGGTTGGTCCTGAACTTTAAGAATGGCGTAAACCTTGCACTCGATGAAAAGAGGGTGAAAGATGGAGCGATAATCGAGATTGACTCGGATTTCGCACCGGCAGGCCTACGAGTATGAGGAAAGTGACTCGGGTCCCGCTAACCGAGAAGAATTACCCGGCGGACAAGTGATGAAAGTGGGTGGCCCAAGCCACC
Organism: Papilionanthe hookeriana x Papilionanthe teres; assembly: GCA_022702705.1. Classification (NCBI taxonomy): domain Eukaryota; kingdom Viridiplantae; phylum Streptophyta; class Magnoliopsida; order Asparagales; family Orchidaceae; genus Papilionanthe; species Papilionanthe hookeriana x Papilionanthe teres. Next base: position 76,785,908 of record CM040422.1, on the reverse strand, counting down.
AATCCAACAACAAGAAAAGAAAAGCAAACACCGAAGAAGATAAGAAAATGAAGTCCGTAGTCGCTACGGCGGAGGGCGAGCTTGTCGGCGCCGCGCCCACGAGAGATTCATGAAGTTCGAAGGGCTACTCTCACGGCCACGCAACGAAGAAATAAGAATCACCGTATCCGTAAGATGTTAACAAAACTAGCCGCGGACCGGCGCGACGAGACAATTGCTAATGCCAAGCACACACATTTCAAGGACACCGGTTCACCGAGAACCCGAAGAAAGGAGGCCGGTTCCTAGGATAACGAAAGAATCGGGGAAATCTCCGGAAGATCGGAAGAAAGAAGGCTACCACGCCACCGGATAGAACCACCAATAATGCATGACCTTGTTGCGGAGCAACCCCGGGGATGTCCCGACGAGCATCATCCCTAAGGAGCCGAGGTATGCAGGGGAACGTGAAGGGATCGAACCATATATCCCACAATATGTCACAAGGCCTCGCCATCTACAGATCATTCCAGAATACGAGCTGGAGAGGATGCAAAATGTTGAAAATAAAACTTTCGAATACTTCGAGAGAATTAAAGGAAGAAAGATCAACATACTAGAGGGCCTCGAGCTACACACCGACGTATTCTCAGAGTATGAACAACGAGCAAATCGTGGATTGTATCCGGGATTTGAAAAGAATGGGCCGAGCGAGCCGCCCGAGGGAAAATACCTACTCGGAACCCCGGAGATGGATGCCGGGGAAAGGAAGAATCACAAGTACAATGCGGATGCTGCTACAACTTTGCTGAAGACAGAAAGGGAAATCCACCGGGGATACTCCGTCATGGGCAAGTAGATCCGATGCCATTAGTCATCAAGAGAATGGTAAAGAGATTGATAACATGGAGGGTATTACCAGCAGATTGCATACCCAATAGCTGCATTATCAACATTTACAAACGGGTGACTGCATACCCCCACATATAGATCACCACGACTTCGTCAGACCTTCCTGCACAGTCTCTTTCTTGAACGAGTGTGACATCATGTTCGGATCCGACCTCCGGATAACGAGCCCGGGTGAGTTCCGAGGGCCGGTAAAGATACCTTTACCGGTGGGTTCCGTCATGATACCGCAGGTTAACGGAGCGAGATATCGCTAAGCATTGCATACCGGGAGTACCAGTGGAGCGAATCTCGGTTACTTTCGGGAGAATGGACGACAACGAAGATACCTTACCATTTCCAACCGGACCCGAGCTAGAGAACCTCCGGCCTTACGAGCTCGTGAGTTACATGGGAAATATCACACCTCCAACGTACATCCAGTCGGCATCCTTGCCAAGGATGGCTTGGAAGGTGATGTTATTGACCATGTACCCCACTATTCGGACATGGATTTTTGACGGATGCTTCTTTTGATGGATCGAAAAGATCATACACGATCCGTTTTGAGTCTACATGGATTGTATGAGATATATTCCAGATCGAGTTGTATGATGTATTTTCAACATGATTGGAATGAAAGTGACCATGTCACATTTTTGGCCTTCACCTCTTTTGTGCAAATTGATTGGGAAACGCCATTAAAGTTAAATGAACTTCGAACAAAGAACAGAAAAGAAATAAAAAAAGAACAAAAGAAAACTTTCCTTAAAAAAAATAAAAAAAAAATAAATCTCAAAAAATGACAAACACCAAATTCACATGAACATTAAATAAACGATAAAATAAAATTTGAATCATTAAAAGATAAACAAAATCAACACAAATCTCAAATTCCATCCTTCCAAATGTCAAATCAAATTTCAAATTCAATCTTTCCAAATTCCAAATCAAATTTCAATCTTTTCAAATCACAAATCAAATTCTCAATCAAATTTCAAACCCAATCTCGATCAAGTTTCAAACTTGATCTTCCAAATTTCAAATCAAATCTTAAATCAAATCTCAATCGAGTTCAAACTCATCCTTCCAAATCTCAAGTTCAATCTTTCCAGATTTCAAATCTCAATCAAAATTCAAACTTTTGGGTCGAGGATTTTACATCCAAGACTCGCACTCGCTTTAGGATTCTTTCCTATTGCACTCGAAATACATCAAATTCAACCTTTTGGGTCAAGGATTTTACATCCAAGACCGCACCGCTTTAGGATTCTTTCCCTATCGCACCTGAAATACATCAAATTCAACCTTTTGGGTCGAGGATTTTACATCCAAGACCGCATCGCTTTAGGATTCTTTCCCTATTGCACTGAAATACATCAAATTCAAACTTTTGGGTCGAGGATTTTACATCCAAGACTGCACTGCTTTAGGATTCTTTCCCTATTGCAAAGAAATACATCAAATTAAAACTTTTGGGTCGAGGATTTTACATCCAAGACTGCACTGCTTTAGGATTCTTTCCCTATTGCACCGAAATACATCAAATTCAACCTTTTGGGTCGAGGATTTTACATCCAAGACCGCATCGCTTAGGATTCTTTCCCTATCGCACCGAAATACATCAAATTCAACCTTTTGGGTCGAGGATTTTACATCCAAGACCGCACTCGCTTTAGGATTCTTCCCTATTGCACTGAAATACATCAAATTCAAATTTTTGGGTCGAGGATTTTACATCCAAGACTCGCATCGCTTTAGGAGTCTTTCCCTATCGCACCGAAATACATCAAAATTCAAACTTTTGGGTCGAGGATTTTACATCCAAGATCGCACTCGCTTTTGGATTCTTTCCCTATCGCACCGAAGTACATCAAATTCAAACTTTGGGGTCGAGGATTTTACATCCAAGACCGCACTCGCTTTAGGATTCTTTTCCTATCGCACTGAAATACATCAAATTCAAACTTTTGGGTCGAGGATTTTACATCCAAGATCGCACTCGCTTTAGGATTCTTTTCCTATTGCACTGAAATACATCAAAATTCAAACTTTTGGGTTGAGGATTTTACATTCGAGACTGCATTGCTTTAGGATTCTTTCCCTATTGCGATGAAATACATCAAAATCAAACTCTTAAGGTTAAGGATTTTACATCTAATACCGCATTGCTCTGAGATCCCTCCTCATTGCAATGATTCAATCTAATCAATTCAATTTTCTTTCGAGGTTGAAGATGTTACATCTAAAACCTTAGAGTTCCAATTCTCATTTCAAATCAAATCCCTTCAAATTAATCTTGACAAACTTCAATCTAAATTGAAATTCCAAATTGAAATCTAAACTCACACATTGAAACTTAAATTGAAACAAAATAAAATCTAAATTGAAATTTTCCCAGATCATGTGATTTGGAATTCACCTCCTTTTCCTTTCCCCAGCGAGAGTTCAGGAATCTCCGGCTTCGGAGATATGCTTGACACTCCCCGACGGAAACTCCTCTATTTCATCCTAAGTTTGTCACTTGGATGTTTGTGTTGGTTTTGTTGATCGCTTCGGTCAACACCAATACGCGTGGTGTGCTCCGTCAGCTCACCACACCTATTGGGGGTCCATTTGTTGACCTCATTTTTTATGAGGTCTTCCCTTCTTCTTTTTAGTGCTTAGGATCTAGCCTTAGGCTTTTCCTTTGACTATCTTAGAGGACTAGAATTGGGACCCGCCTTTTAGAAATTCAAACCACTTCTTAACTCCCTACAAACTCCACAAACTCGACTATAGACCCCTAATCACCTAGAGGGTTGAAATCAAATGTGGAAGTTTAAATGATGAGTTCCTATGGGACTCTTTGGCCTTAGGACCGCTCCAGGTGGCTCGGTCTCGGTGAAGGGGCCGACTTACACACACACTACATTTATACACTACATCTACACACTACATTTCCACACACTTCCTAAAACCACACCCATACCCAACTTGACCTCCCGACTCATGTAGGTGATTCACATGGATGGTCCTTAACCCCTAAGCCCTCAGGCAAGAGGTTAGGAACAACATAGTGGGTGCCTTAAATGAGTCCCTTCATGGCTCATGTGGGCTTGAAATGGCTTCATGGCTCAACCAAAATGATTTCATTCCACTCAAATTCACCCAATCTTCAATTTCCCAAATTTTCAATTTTTTGAACCCCGGGACCATACACCCGCTTAGCCTACCCAAAACCCTTGAAATTACCCAAATTTCTCAAAAATTTCCAAATTACCCAAAATTCTCCAAAATCATTCCCAAAAATTTCCACATCACTTAAATTGATCATCCATACCCAAAAATACCAAAAATTCCAAAAATACCTCCCAATACCCTCCAAATACCCAAAATACCCTTCTTGGCCAAAAAATCCAAAAATTCAGAAAATTCCCAGAAAATTCCAAAAAATCCCAAATATTCCAAATTTCATTTTGTCCAACTACACCATGGGCCAATTTTGTCAATTTACCCTACTTTTGTTAAAACCCCCAATTTGACCCATTTTAACCCTAAATGAACCCAATGTCAAACCAAACCTACCCAATTGACCCCAATTTTGGTCCAATTCAATTCTAAACTTCAATTCAACATTCCCAATACCAATCTAGACCAAATCTAAGTTCAATTTGGTTGACATTTGGGTCCAATTTCACTTTTGGCCTTAAAGCCCAATTTGGACCCATAACCCAAACCTAACCCAAATGAGCCCAAACCCCAAAATCAAAGCCCAACCAAAGTCAAAACCTCTTTGAAACACTCCCATAAACATTTCTGAACATTGATTTTATATCAATTTCAACCCTAGCCCAACATTAGCCCAACTTGGCCCACTTGGACCTACATAGGCCCACTTACCAAATAAACCCAAATTCAAACCTATTCAACTCCAAATCACATCAAATTGATTCCAAGCCCTTCTTAGAACATCCCTAAACCAATTATGACATTTATTTGACAAAGTTCTTCACAAAATTTTTATCCAAATGCCCATCCTAAAATCGAAAGCCCATTTCCCTTAAACTTTCCTAAAAGCCCACTTCACCACATTCAAAAGCCCAAATCTACCCTAAAGCCCACATGACATCTCCATTTGTCATCCACTTAATTAAATCCATTACCTAAGTCCTAAATTCACCATCAAATTATTCCAAATCAAGTTTCATACAAATTTCCATCAAAACATCCAAAATTCTTAAAACCCATTTTCATGAAATCGACCAAACCTTTTCCCAAGCCAAATGGAGCCAAGGATGAGCCATTCACAAGCCATATGAAGCCATGAAAGTTTGGCATGTGACCATGCCATTAATGGTAAAAGGAGGAGGTCCTTTAACCATCTCCTAAAAGTCATTAAGCCTTAAGCATGTCTCCCTTAATCAAGATTTAATCCAAATATTCTTGGATAAGGACATCACCACCTCTTGACCAGCTAGCTCTAACCGATCTTCTCGGCCCAAGACCAGCCATGGGGAGGTGAACCCAACCCAAACCAATGGGTTGACCAATTTCAAGCCAAAATGGCCTCTCCCCCATTCCATTTTAATCCAAACACTTTACACATGTCCAAGCCCAATCGACTTCACCATTGTCAAGCCCCGACCTCCCCGGTCAAGATGGTTACCCATGCCTGCCGGCCAGCTGCCCGGATCGCCGGAAAACACCACACCCGAGAGCATCATGTGAGCCCAAGCTTGGAATTCTCACCTGCCGAGTTGCCCCATGCCCAATGGCCACCATGGCCGTTCTTCTCCTCACCGCAGCAGACTCGATCCCAAGCCCTAACTCCCCTGGGAGGCCCCCCAGCCAGCTCTATTTAAACTCCACCCCTCTCGGCCATGAAGAGAGCTAAGCACAAACCTTGCCAAAACTCTGCCAAAATTGTTCCAGACCCTTCTCCACTCTTAGAGCACTTGATCCCCAGTGAAATCCCCCTGCCATTTCTCCTCTGTAAGCTCAATTTCAGAGTTGAAATTCCACCCAAAAACCAGGACACTCCTCCACAGTGAGCCAATTCTCAAATTGATTGGTTCTACACCTTCACCAAACCAAGGGAAGGTGTCCACTAGCAAAAGCCCCATCTCCAGGCCACCCAGTTGCTCCAGCCTCCAAGCTTTGTGATCGAGCTTGGTCGAAATCATATCCAGACAATTCACCAGACCGGAGACTTCATCCGGAGCTTGTCGGGATCCAATCGAAGGTGCAACAACTCTCGGATTGAAGCCACACTTCTCCGAGCCAAGGTATGAGCCGATTCTTCATCCCGAGCTTCCGGAGATTCTCTATTTCAAATGCCTTAGTTTCAATGCATGTTAACCGTATAGATGTGTTCGTCTCTTCAAGACGAATCCATAGAGTATAAGAACATAAAAATCCATTGAGAATCGAGTGAGATCTTAGGGATTTAGTGTGGACGGCTCTCGGGTGAGAACACTTGGGGACGATGAACGGATGACGTCCATTCAATACACGCGCGGACGAACGGCTCAGATGGCGTCGGACCAGGAAACGGTGCGAGAACCGCGGGGCCCGGGCTGCTGACTCAAGTGGCGGCGTCGAATGGGAGCGCGCCGCGTGGCCTTTCGGAGCTGCCGAGGATGCGCTGGCGCCGCATGGATAAATAGAAAATTAGGGTATTTTCTTATTTATTTAATTCCCTAAACTTCAAAAATTCATATCTTTGTGTAGAAAAATCATAAAAATAAAATAAAAATACCCTCTTGCTCAGTGAACGGAGGAGAATAATATGGAAAAGAAATCATTTAATTTCATCAAGTATTTTATTTTTTATAATTTATTTACTCTCTGCATTATTTTAATTCTCCATGCATGTATACAATTCACCATGGCATGAGACCATAGGGCTTTTGAAGCCTCCGAATTCGGGAACATTCCCTGAAATTTCCAAAGTCGAGGCCATCCTTATGAAAAGTTATTGATTTTTCAAATTCAGAGTTACTTGTTTTGAGTATTTTAATTCCAATAAATAGCATGTTGTGAAATAAATTCTAGGAAAATTTTGTGATGTTCCTTATGACCAGAGAACCCTAGGAAAAATAGGTTTTGACTTAGTTCATTTAAAACAACCCTAATTGGCTTAAACACCCAAAATATGTCTTTATTTAATTAGAGTTAACCATGCTTCAAATTGACTTGAAATCAATTCTCCACCGACCTTTAGGATCAGAGGAATCCACCATAAAAATTTGAGGTCAATTGGACTTAGTTAGCCCCACTAATTGGGTTGATTAAGCCACTTAGCCATTTTAAACTTTAAAAATTCATAACTTTTAAAATACCTTTCAAAAATTCACCAAATTGGTTTTGGAGCCTCTCTGATATCAGGGGAATCTAAGAAAATTAAAATTTCAATTTTCTAAAAAAGTTGATTTTTTAATATTATTTTAATATTTTAATAATTAAAAAATAATAAAAATCACAAAAATAATAAAATTCACCAAAATGTCACATTTTGAACTTTAATCACATAGGAACAAACCCCATATTTTTCCTAGGTCTACTTGGTGAGATATTAAATTTTAAAGCTTTAGGATATTTTTAAAATTAAAAAATGTATTTTCTAGCATTTTCACTAAAATAATTATAATAAATCATAGAAAAATCAGAAAATTGCAAAATTTGCTTCTCTGGTTTCCTTGATATGAGAGAGAATTTTGAAAAATATATAATTCATTTTTCAACATTTATTTTATTTTTAAATTAATTAACACTCCAAAATTTAAAATAATTATAATAAAAATAATATAATTCAAAAAATCACCAAAATTGGTCCAAGTGGTTCTCTGGTCATTAGGAATGTCCCCTAATTTTCTTAAGGACATAAACTTTCCCTTGGTCATGTTATTAAATTTTCCTTGGAAATCCCTATTTTCTACTAAAAATAATTATATAAATAAATTAAATACAGAAAAATCACATTTTCTCCTCTCATGTCTTTATTGACATATGAGTGAAGTCACATAAAAATTTCAAGTTCATTTGAGTTCAATTTAGTGAGTTATGAAATTATTAAGCTTAAAGGGTAAAGTGGTAATTAAAATTTTTAATCCTTATTTAAAACTTTAGGTTTAATAAAAAAAATTAACAAGTAAAATATTTGATCCTAATTTGATTTGGATGATTGAAATTTAAATAATTAAAGGGTAGAAATCCATTAAGCAATTTAAAACAATTGAAATAAACCTTAATTAAATAATTGATTAAATTTGGAAGAATAATAAAATTGGAATTATTAAAATAGGGATATTTATTAGGAAGAGATTTATTCTTTAATTTAAAAATCCCTAAATTAATCATCTCATTAATACTCAACTCTTAATTAAAATGATAACTCAAATTCAAAACATTAAAAGACTTAATCATTAAACTAAAATTAAATTAAACTCTTTTAAAATTTCAATTAAAATTAAATAAATAAAATTAAATTAAAATTAAATTAAATTAAGTAAATTAAATTAAAATTAAATTAAATTAAATTAAAATTAAATTAAATTAAACTAAAGATTAAATTAAATTAAATTAAATAAACAAATTAAATTAAATTAAATAAACGAGATTAAATTAAATTAAATTAAATAAATTAAATTAAATTAAAATTAAATTTAAATTAAATTAAATTAAATTAAAAATTAAATTAAATTAAATTAAATAAAATAAAATAAAATTAAATTAAATTAAATTAAATTAAATCAAATTAAATTAAATTAAATCAAATTAAATCAAATTAAATTAAATTAAATTAAATAAAAATTAAATCAAATTAAATTAAAATTAAATCAAATCAAATTGATTAAACATCAAATCAAATTAAATTAAATTAAATTAAATTAAATTAAATTAAAACTCAATTAAATTAAATTAAATTAAATTAAATTGAATTAAATAACATCACCAAAGACATAAAGAATTCAAAATAAATCTAAAATAACTTGAACACTATTCCAAATTTAAACCCATTAATGGAAATTAAACTAAATCACAAACCATTTGAACACCAATTTACCCTCAAAAGTTTTAGTTATTATAACTCCTAAACAGAACATTAAATGAAATGTTACTTCACTTATAGGATATTCAAATGTCCTAGTTCACTGAGCAAGATAACAACAAAACTGGAATTCTCGGACTATTAATTCATTTATATAATTAAATTCATTTGGACTTAAAACAATCCTAGAAATATTGAAAAGATGTTTAAGATTATTCTTAAGCACTTCCTCGATATGATAGGACATTTATAAGAACAATTGGACTTAATTGTTCTTTGATGAAGAAAATCGTCCTTAAACCAAAATACAAAGAACCTAGACGTCATAGGAAATGACTAGCTATAGGATTAGGAATTTGGTAGAAAACCATAACCCTTCCCTTAGCTTTACCTAGGAACTTGCTTAAATATTCTAATTATGTTTTAAGTGTAGCTTGGGATGACGGGAAGACCCTCCAGTGTACGCTTTTATTTTATTGCAATTTACTTTCTTGCAATTTACATTATTGCAATTTACTTTATTACGAAATGCACTTTACTTTTCTTGCATGATAAGACAATCGTTGCATGAAAACCCACACCTTTAGGATAGCCCCTAAAGCTGAAACCAAAACTAAGTTAAAAGTCATTGCAAGATAAAATTCTCGCCACAACATTTCAAAATATAAAACAACTCAAGATTTAATCACGGACGTAACACAAAACTACAATTGCAACTAAATTAAAACGTCCCTGTTGGATGATCGGGAATACCTCGGATGATGTAACCTACGTGTTGCTAACGGGATTTCCCACGGTCTAAATGAAAGTGTGGAACTCATTCAGTTGAGTTTAGCAAATTCATCCGGACTAAGTGAATCCGATAAAAATAATGATGCGGAAGGATGGAACCGTGGGATCTTAACCGGTGTCGTTATAATCAACTTTAAGATTTGTTTTAATTAAAACGTAAAAAACACTTGGAAATCAAGATTTTCTCTAAACCAAAACACTTTTCTCATCCCCTGATTTACAATTTCTAAAACTAAACCTCTGCAACAACAAGGAGCTCGGAGCATGATGGGCAGCACGGCCATCGTCATCAGCAAAACTTGAATCTACATCAGCAAAACTTTCCTAGAACTAAACAACCAAGCCATAGGACTTCGAGGTAGTTTGCTTAGCGCAACATAAACCCTCAACCTTTGTTAGGCATTTGCATGATCGGGTCATGTAAATTAAGCCTTAACCGGCTTTAGGACTCCGAGGTAGTCGTCTGATGCGGCATAAACCCTCACATCTTCGAGGCTATTTGTGTGATTTTATCATATAAATATAAGTCCTAATTAACTAAAATTGGCAAAATCAAAACATTTAAATGAATATTAGGACTTCCCTAAATCCAAACCAAACAATAGGATAGTCGGGAAATTACCGAAGTTCACTTCGAATCTGTGATTTCTCCTACCTTTCTTCCTTTGGATTCTCAAAACAAAATGTTCCAAATTTGATCCATTCCCTAATGAAATTCCGAATTCAATCCCTTGAAAACTTAAACTTCGAAATCCTTGAAAGCAGAATTATTGATTATTATCGAGAGTTTTCTTAGGTGATTCCCATCACTTAAGATGTAATTAACTATAGGGGCTTGCCCTTATAGGAATTTTAAAGAACCTGAGTAATATAAACCCCGTTTAATGTTTTCATATTAAGCGAGGAATTTTGTCGGCTTATAAAATTGGTTCGCAGACCAAACGGATGTCACAAATCTTCTAGTTTATTTAATCGAGCCCCACCAGTCGAGCAGTGTGTCATCCTTAGGGATAGATACACGGTTTGTAGTGCGGTGCTCGTTTATATAAACTATTTGGGATGTGAGATCGGTTTAATCTCATATCTTAAAACCTTCAAATTTAAAATTATTTTCAAAATCAAATACTACTTTTCAAATTATTTATTTTAATTAAATTAAAAATTAAAAATTCGCCGACAGCTTCTGTTAGGCGACCCCCTTATCAAAATAAAACACACGACCTAAAAATATGCCGACAGAATGCTTTAAAGCAAAATACCGACTGCATGCTACTCTTGTAGCTGTGGCTCACACTTCATGCTTAGATTTCTCCATCGAAGTATGAAGTCCACTAAAGTCTCATTCGGTTTATGTTTCTCCACCACTAAGTCATCGATGGTGAAATGGTGCTGAGCTCCGGCAAACCGTTTCACGAAGAAGTTTTCTAATTCTGAAAATGTCTTTACCGAACCGTTCGGTAACTCTACATACCAATCGAAGGCGATCCCTGACAGGCTGCTGACGAACTGTCGGAAGAGTAAGGCGTCACTTCCACCGGCGTTGCAACAACTAGCACTAAAATATGCAACATGTTGTCGAGGATTTCCGGTACCATCAAAAGTCTTGAACAGTGGTGGTACGAAGCCTTTTGGGTATTATATCGCATCAAATTCTTCGGGGTAAGGTCTACTGTTCTGAATAGATGCTCCGCTCTTAGAGTGTGCTAAGGCTTCTCGCATCCGCTGTTCTACCATGTTCTTGATGTCCTTCTCTGGAATCATATTCTGAGTAGAATCTTTCTTTGGCTGACCGTCTCCGTTGACGGATGTAATCTCTTTTCCTCCGTCTGTAATATGAATAACTTTTGGAGGCGTTTCTCTTGGGGGTTGAGCCTGACTCTGAAGAGTGGCTAGGGCTACAACCATCTCTTCCATCCTTTTTGCCATTTGAGAGATTGTATCATCTTTTTCTTGAATTTGTGCTCTTAATGCTTCCGGTTCATCTCTCTCCGCAGCTGCCGGGGCACCTTGCAAAGCCGACGATGCTCGTGTCTCAACCATGTTGATTTCCACATATTCGTCATCCATGAACTCCGATGAGTCGACTTCATCTCCAAACTTTTCTTCTCTTTCTCTTGCTAATCATTGAATGTCGGTTCTTAGCTTTTCCATAGCGTCCTCCAACGGTCTTTTTCGTGCGGTTTCGCAGTTATCATGCGATGGTTGTTGGATTTCCTTCTTGAGAGTCCCCTTCATTGCGGTGGCGCTTTCTTCGGACTCGAGTCTCCTGACAAGACTTTCCTTTTCAGGTCGTTGTTTCGGTCTTAATTGGCTAGTAGTAGGACGCCATACCATCCTTCTAGCGAGGAAGGCTCAGGACCGGATGGTCCGTTCTGCCGAATCGTCGGAAGGTGGTATCCTCCCTGATCTGTAAACCTGAAACAACTACAGGTGGACTAGCCTTCATCTTCTTATTTGGCTTTTCTGTGGCGCTCATGTGTTCTACTCGCGGCCCAAGACGGGACTAGGCTAGCACCCGCCCTATTCTTCTTAAAATCTCGGATATAGGACATTTCTCTTTCTTTGCTAACTTCTCTATCACAGTCTGTAGTCGGGCAAATGGTGTAGTCCTAGCCCTTTTCTTTTGGCTGTTGCTATAATATGCGGGTCGAGGTAATGTAGAAGCAATTTTGCGGACATTTTCCTCAGCTGCGGCGGAGAGGGGATGGAATCTACTTCCTTCCAAAAGCGGTGTATACTCAAGCAATGGTATGTACTCAGGTATTTCTTCCAAGAAAGCAACTTCAGCAGCTTTGGCTTTCCTGGCAATCTTTCTTCCTCTGTTTCTTCTCTGAGTCTGTGTTAGGGGTGGAACCCTTGAGCTGGACCCAATTTCGAAAACAGAAGGTCTTGCACGGAAATCTGTACCCTCCACGGTAACATGCTCGTTACAAATTTGAATTTGCTTCCCTTTTAGTTTGGCGGAAGCTGGGGTAGGTGCAGAGACGACTAGACCGGTGGGGGTAGAGATAACAGTTCTCCTATGGATAGTAGTATTTCTCTCTGCTGGAACCCTTTGCAAGGGAGGGAACTCTTGAGTTGATTTGAGGTTGAACTTGATTAAAGGTCTTTCAGTTTCAGATACTTTGTCTGTAAGTGTGAAAAGGGTAACGTCCGTGATCTTGACATTTGTGTTCTCGAATCCTTGCCCAAAACGGATGATCCCATTGTCAGGCAACTCATCCTTGTACACAGCGAAGTCCAGTCCATTGGTGAAGGAGAAAATCAGAATCGGGGCAGACATTTTCTGCGAGGTAAATTCTGATTATCAATCCCAAGTTATGCTTCTTTTCATCAGGATGAAAAGAAAAGAATCGAAAAGAGTCCGAACACATTTCTGTTCATGTATTTATAAAAAGGAGTTATTTGTTAAAAGAGTCATTCAGTAGAGGGTTTGTTTATTAGGAACGAAATGTTCAAAGGTGTAGAAAAGGTAAGAATCCGATTCAGAATTGGAAAGGAAGAGAAAGTCTTATGCAAGACTTCTCGACTCGAAGGACAGCTCCTAAACTAACACCTATTGAGGGTTCACTCCTCCTCAGAAAAGAGATAAAAGGATCTCGGAACCTCTCTGTTTAGGGGTGTCTAAACAGTGGCTCCTAAATCCGAGAGGAGTTGGTTATACTCGTTCAAGACAGAAATGAACAGGGTATTCCAATGGAAGAATGGTAGTTTGGTCCACTAGGAGCATGGGCTCACTACCAATTTATGAAAGCAAAACCATATAATCAAAATGGAGAGAGGAATTTTTCCCCGGCGGAGTAGCCAGAAGTTGTCGGCATATTTTAGGTTGAGTGTTGTATTTTTGAAAAGTGGTCACCTACAGAAATTGTCGGCAAATTTTTTAATTTAATTTAAATAAATAATTTGAAAAGAAGTATTTGATTTTGAAAATAATTTTTAAATTTGAAAATTTTAAGATATGAAATTAAACCGATCTCACATCCCAAATAGTTTATATAAACAAGCACCGCATCATAAACCCTGCATCTATCCCAAAGAATAGACACACTGCTCAATGATGGGGCTCGGTTAAATAAACTAAAAGATTTGTGACATCCTTTTGGTCTGCGAACCAATTTTATAAGCCGACAAATTCCCCTGCTTAATATAAATGGATTAAGCAGGGTTTATATTACCTGGGTTCTTAAAGTTCCCTATAAAGGCAAGCCCCTATAGTTAATTACATCTTAAATGATGGGAATCATCTAAGAAAACTCTCGATAATGATCAGTGGTTTTGCTCTCAAGAATTTCAAAGTTTAAGGTTTTCAAACAATTGGATTTTTGGAAATTTTCAATAGGGAATGACTCAAAATTGGAACAAGTTACTTTTGAGGATCCAAAGGAAAAAGAAGTAGGAGAAGCTGAGGATCCAAGAAGAATCTTGGCAACTTCCCAAACTATCCTATTGTTTGGCTCGGTTTTAAGAAAATCCTGATATTATTTGATATTTCAATCTTGCCAATTTTAATTAATTTGGACTTATATTTGTTTGATAAAATCATACAAATAGCCTCGAAGATGTGAGGGTTTGTGTCGTACCAAACGACTACCTCGGAGTCCTAAGACCGGTTAGGGCTTAATTTACATGACATGATCATGCAAATGCCTAACGAAGAGTTGAGGATTTATGTTGCACTAGGCAAACTACCTCGAAATCCTATGGCTTTGTTGTTTAAAACTAGGAAAGGTTTTGCTGAAGTAGACCCGAGTTTTGTTGATGACAATGGTCGTGCTGCCCATCATGCTCCGAGCTACTTGTTATTGCAGAGGTTTAGTTTTAGAAGTCATAAATCAGGAGATGAGAGAAGTGTTTTGGTTTAGAAATCTTAAAATTCAAGTGTTTTTAATATTTTAATTAAAACAAATCTTAAAGTTGATTATAACAGAACCGATTAAGATTCCACGGTTCCGTCATCCCGACACCTGTTATTTTCATTGAATTCACTTAGTCCGGATGAATTTGCTAAACTCAACTGAATGAGCTCCACACTTTCATTTAGACCGTGGGAAATCCCGTTAGCAACACGTAGGTTACATCATCTCAGGTATTCTCGATCATTCAACGAGACGTTTTAATTTTATTGCAATTGTAGTTTTGTTGTTCTGTTGGTGATTAAATTTTGAGTTGCTTTATATTTTGAAATGTTGTGGCGGTGAATTTTTTCTTGCAGTGATTTTTAATTTAGTTTTATTTTCAGTTCAGGGACTATCCTAAAGGTTTTGGTTTTCATGCAACAGTTGTTTATCATGCAAGAAAAGTAGAGTGCAATTGCAATAAAGTAAATTGCAATAAAATAAAAGCGTACCTGGAGGGTCTTCCCGTCATCCCAAGCTGCACTTAAAACACATGTTAAGTCACTTAAATATTTCAACAAATACCTAGGTAAAGCTAAGGGAAAGGTTTTGGTTGTCTATCAAAGTCCTAGTCCTATAGCTAGTCATCTCCTATGACGTCTAAGTTCTTGTATTTTGATTTAAGGACGATTTTCTTCATCAAAGAACAATTAAGTTCTATTGTTCTTATAAACATCCTATCATATTGAAGAAGTGCTTAAGACAAGTCTTAAACATCTTCTCAATATTGCTAGGATTGTTCTAAGTCCAAATGGATTTAATTAATCAGGTGAAGTAATCATCCGAGGTTTAATTAAGTTTTGTTCTTTTGCTCAGTGAACTAGGATGTTTGAATATCCTATGAGTGAAGTGACACTTCACCTAATGCTCCATCTAGGAGTTACGATAACAAGAACTTTTAAGGGCAAATTGATGTTTTAGTGATTTGTGCTTTAATTTAATATTAATTAATGGATTTTAGTTTGGAATAGTGTTCAAGTTGTTTTAGATTTATTTTGAATTCTTTATGTCTTAAGTGATGTTATGTTTAATTTAATTTTTTTTAATTCAATTTAATTTAATTTGGTTTAGTTTTAATTTTAATTTTATTTTAATTTAAATTTATTTTTTATTTAATTTAATTTAATTTAATATGTTTCAATTTAATTTAATTTAATTTAATTTAATTTTAATTTTAATTTAATTTAAATTTTAATCTAAATTTATTTTTTTAATTTTAATTCAATATTTTATTTTTTATGTTTTAAAGATGATTTAATTTAATTATTAAAGTATTAATTTAATTGAAATTTTGATTTAACGTAGTTTGAATATTTTAATTTTTAATTTAATTTAATGACTAAGTCTTTTAGTATTCTAAGTCTTAAATTTAGATTATCATTAGGAATTAAATATTATTGAAGTGATTAATTTAGGGATTTTTAAATTGAAGAATAAATATCTTCTTAAATAATATTCCTATTTTAATAATTTTAATTTTTATTAATCTTCCAAATTCAATTAATTGATTAATTAAGGTTTATTCTTAAAATTGATTGATGGGTTTCTACTCTTTAATTATTTAAATTTCAATCATCCAAATCAGATTAAGATCAACTATTTTACTCTCTCATTTTATTAAGCCTAAAATTCTAATTAGAGGTTGAAAGTTTTAATTACTATTTTTCCCTTCAAGCTTAATAATTCCATAACTCACTAAATTGAGCTTAAATGAATTTGAAATTTTTATGTGGTTCACTCACATGTCAATTAAGACATTAGAAGAGAAAATATGATTTTTCTTTATTTAATTTATTTATATAATTATTTCTTGTGGAAAATAATGATTTTCAAGGAAAATTTAATAAGATGACCAAGGAAAATTATGGGGGAATCCCAATGACCAGAGGACCATTTGGACTAATTTTGGTGATTTTTTGAATTTTATTTTTTTTATTATAATTATTTTTAGTTTTGGAGTATTAATTAATTTAAAAATGAAATAAACGTTGAAAAATGAATTTTATATTTTTCAAAAATGTTTCTGATATCAGAGAAATCAGAAACCAATTTTTAGAATTTTCTGATTTTTCTTTGATTTATTAGAATTATTTTAGTGAAAAGGTTGAAAAATACATTTTTTAATATTAAAAATTACATTAAACCTTCAAAATTCAATATCTTATCCTAGGGACTTAAGAAAAATATTTGGTTTCTTCCTAAGTGTTTAGAATTCAAAATATAGCATTTTGGTGATTTTTAATATTTTTATGATTTTTATTATTTTTTAATTATTGAAATTATTAAAATATTGATAAAAATCAACTTTTTTAGAAAATTATAATTTTAATTTTCCTAAGCTCCTCTAATATCAGAGAAGCTCTAAAACCAAATTTGTGAATTTTTGAAAAGTATTTTGTGAGTTATAAATTTTTAAAGTTTGATTTCATTCATGGGGCTTAATTAACCCATTTGGTGGGGCTAACTAAGTCCAATTGATCTCAAATTTTTATGTGGCGTTCTCCTATCCCTAGGGGACAGTGGAGAATTGATTTTAAGTTAATTTGATTAGTGGTTAAACCTAATTAATTAAAGTTCAATTTTGGGTGTTTAGGCCAATTAGGGTTGTTTAAAGTGAATTAGCTCAAAAAATTATTTTTCCTAGGTCCCTCTGGTCATAAAAAACTTCACCAAATTTTCCTAGAATTTATTTCTCAACATGCTAATTATTGGAATTAAAATACTCAAAACAGTAACATGAACTTGAAAAATCAATAACTTCTCATAGGGATGGCCTCTGGCCTTGGAAAATTCAAGGAATGTTTCCAAGTTCAGAGGCTTCAAAAGCCATCCGACTCAGCGCTCCAGGGGCCCGCGGTTCATGTCCCATTACTCTGTCAGGCGCGATACTAGCTGTCCACTCGATACGCGCGCGATACAACGGTTTCCAGTCATCGTCTACAACTGGTATGAACCCGTGACCTTCAACCTTCTAACCCTAATTTCTCACTTTATTCACAACGGATTTTTGAGTTCTTATGCTCTATGGATTTGTCTTGAAGAGACGAACACATCCATATGGTAAACATGTATTGAAATTGACCCAAACTAAATTGAGAATCTCTGGAAGCTCGGGAGGAAGAGTGAGTCCATACCTTTGCTCAGAGAAGTGAAGCTTTGATCTGAGAGTTGTGTCACGTTCGATTGGGTCCAAGCAAGCTCCAGATGAAGTCCCATGGCCTGGTGAATTGTCTAGGTATGATTTCGACCAAGCCCGATCACAAAGCTTGGAGGCTGGAAGCAATGGCTGGCCTGATGAGAGGGCTTTTAGGGGGAAACCTCTTCTCTTGGTCTAGTAAAGGTGTAGGACCAATCAATTTGGAGATTGGCTTACTGTGAAGAAGTGTCCTGGTTTTTATGCTGAAATTTGAACTCAAAATTGAGATCAGCTGGAGGGAATTGGTGCTGGAATCCAGTGGGAATCAAATGCTCTATGTGTGAAGAGTGGTCTGGAATGATTTTGGCAGAGTTTCCTTAAGGTTTGTTTCAGCACCTCCCATGGCCGAGAGGAGGTGGTGTTTAAATAGGAGAGGGTGGAGGGCCTCACAAGAGGAGTTAGGGCTTGGGATCAACTGCTCTATGCAAGAGAAGAACAACCATGGTGGCCACTGGACTTGGGGCAACTCAGTAAGGGGGAATTTCAATGTTGGTTCACATGTGAGCTCTTGGGTGTGGTGTTTTTCGGCGATCCAGGTGGCTGGCCGACAGGCATGGGTCACCCTCAGGTTCAGGTGGGTGAAGGCTTGAAGTTTGTGAAGTTAATTGGTGGCTGCCGTGTGTAAAGGGTTTGAATCAAAGTGGAATGGGGTTAGGGTGTATTTTGGCTCAAATTGGTCAACCCATGATTTTGGGTTTGGTTCACCTCCCTAAGACCTGGTTTTAGGCTGGGTGAATCAGTTGAGTTAGCTGGTCTTAAGTGGAGAAGTCTCCATCCAAGAATATTTGGATTATATTTGGGTTAAGGGGAATCATAAGTAAGGTTAATGGCTTTTAGGAAGTGCTTAAATGACCTCCTCCTTTTGCCCAATGTGGTAAGGTCACATGTAAACAACTCACATGGCTTGCATGTGGCTTAAGAATGGCTTCATGGCTTGCCTATGGCTTAGGATAAAGCTTGGTCAATTTCATGGAAGTAGAACTTAGGAATTTTGGTATTTTGGTAGAGAATTTTCATGAAGCTTGATTTGGAATGATTTAATGATGATTTTGAAACTTAGGGGTGATTTTGATTAAATGGATGATGTGGAGAAATGTCATGTGGGCTTTGGATTGATAATGGGCTTTTGAATAGAAAAATTTGCAATGAGGCATGCCAAATAAATGTTGAGTTTTGTCTAAGGATGTGTCATGATTGATTTGAAACAAGTTTGGAGTGATTTGGGTTTGTATTGGGTTGAATTTGGGTTGAATTTGGGTTGAATTGTTAAATGGGCCAATCTAGGTCAAATTGGGCTAATTTGGGCCAATTTTGGGCTAGGGTTGAAATTGATGTAAAATTAATGTTGGAAAATGTTTATGGGAGTGTTTCAAAGAGGTTTCAAGTTTGGTTGGGTTTTGGTTTTGGGATTTGGGCTTATTTGGGTTAGGTTTGGATTTAGGTCAAATTTGGGCTTTTTGGTTTTAGGTTAAATTTTAGTAGGGTTTGTGTCCAAATTTTGGGCAAATCATGTTAGTATTTTATTTATGGGAATGTTAGGGAAGGTTTAGAAAAGGTTTGGGGTTAATTGGAGTTGAATTGGTTTGGTTTGGGCTAAATTTGGGTCATGGGTCCAAATTGGGCCTTAAGCTCAAAAGTGAAATTGGACCCAAATGTCAATCAAATTGAACTTGGATTTGGTCTAGATTGATATTTTGGATATTGAATTGAAGTTTAGAATTGAATTGGACCAAAGTTTGGGTCAATTGGGTAGGTTTGGTTTGACATTGGGTTCACTTGGGTTAAGAATGGACTAAATTGGGGGTTTTGGTAAACGTGGGGTAAATTGACAAAATTGGACCATGGTGTAGTTGGATAAAATGAAATTGGGAATATTTGGGATTTTCTGAAATTTTCTGGGAATTTTTTGAATTTTTGGATTTTTTGGTCAAGAGGGGTATTTTGGGTATTTGGAGGGTATTCGGGGGTACTTTTGGAATTTTTGGTATTTTTTGCTATGGTTGATCAATTTGAGTGGAGGGAAATGTTTAGGAATGGTTTTGGGGAATTTTGGGTAGTTTAGGTGATTTTGCAAATTTTGGGTAGTTCCAAGGGCATTTGGTAGGTTTGGTGGGGCCGGGGCCCCGGGGCCAAAAATTGAAATTTTGGAAGAATGAAGATTGATCAAATTTGAGCAAAATGGAATCACTTTAGTTGAGACATGAAGTCATACTAAGCCTATATGAGCCATGAGAGGACTCATTTGAGGCATTCATTATGTTGTTCCTAACCCTCTTAGCTAGGGGCTTAGGCGTTAAGGTCCATCCATATGAATTACCTACATGAGTCAAGTCAAGTTGGGTATGGGTGTGTTTTTAGGATTTGGATTGTGTGTGTGAGAGTGTAGAGTTTGAGTGTAGTGAGTGTGTAAGTCAACCCTCACCAGACCAAGCCACCCAGGGTGGTCGTAAGGCTAGAGAGTCCTATAGGGAACTCATCCTTTAAACCTTCACATTTGATTTCAACCCTATAGGTGATTAGGGGTCTACAATCAAGCTTGTGGGGTTTGCAGGGAGTCAAGAGGTGTTTGGACTTCTAAAGGGTGGGTTCCACTTCTAGTCTTCTAAGATGGTCAAAGGAAAAGCCTAAGGCTAGACCCGAAGCACTAAAGAAGGAAGAGAAGACCTCATCAAAAATGAGGTCAACACTATCTTAAATGTTTCAGTTTTCATGCACGGTGACATTTTTGTTTAGCATGCAAGTTTGCAAGGAATGAAAGTGCAGTAGAGTGCAGGTAAGAAAATTGCATTAAAATAAAAGCATACCTGGTAAGTCTTCCCGTCATCTCCACTTGAAACTTTAGTATTCTTGCAATAAACATTTATAATTTGCAGGGAAGTAAAACCAATGGATATGTTCATCATAAACATACAAAGTCCTAGGTCTTAACCCGGTGAATTCTATTCATTTATTTGAGAGATATTTTCATTTAATGGATATAGTCCAGTCATCCTACAAGGTATCCAGAAGACTTGTGAAAGATCTAGAAGAGACCCGGATGTTTCACATTCCTTTTGAGCTTCCTTAAGTTCATTTAGACTTATTATATTTATTAAATGATATATTTGTTTCATACCCTTATGCTTTAGTAAATTAATGTTTTGATTAACCTAAAGGACGGGGTGAATATTATTTTTCATTTCATTTGGGAATTATGTGGATGGGCCTTCAAAGGCAAACCTAACTTATGGAAGAATTTATCAAAATTTAATGGGCTT
The DNA here is from genome assembly GCA_022702705.1 of Papilionanthe hookeriana x Papilionanthe teres. Lineage (NCBI taxonomy): Eukaryota > Viridiplantae > Streptophyta > Magnoliopsida > Asparagales > Orchidaceae > Papilionanthe > Papilionanthe hookeriana x Papilionanthe teres. Next base: position 76,764,866 of record CM040422.1, on the reverse strand, counting down.
TTAATGCTTCAAAAGGCAGTTTAACACTAATTTTGTTTTCTTTTCTAATTCTCATTTGTTAATTCTGTTAATTAAATCTAGCTCACTACTAAGCCCTTAAGATTTTAGTAGGTATTTTTATGTCTTTAGAAAAGGAAATTTCATGACTTTCATGATTATGATTCCTATCAGAATGTATTAAGTTAGTAGAATTTTAACTTCCAAAATCAAACCCTAACATTAAGGCTCTCTTTTAATTTGATTTTCTTCGAAATTAAAATAATAAAGGAAATTTAAATGTTTAATTTTGATTTGAAAAAAATTGCAATGGGTTTCTACCATCTATCCCTTGATGATTTAATCTTCCAAAAATAATAACTAAGGTCATTTATTGACCTTTCTCCCTTTTTATTAAGCCTAAATATATATTAAGGCTAAATTTTTCAAAAATTACAATTTTACCCCTTAAGGCCTTTATCACTTCTTAATTCATTAATTTTAGCTCAAATCACTTTAAAAATTTTATGTGACACCACTTATGGGTTAATAAAAACATTAGACGAGAAAATGTGATTTGTCAACTTTAATGTTAATTTATATATTTATTTTAATGCAAAAATCAAGGTTTTCAATGAAAATTTAATAACTTGTCCAAAGCAAGACATTTGACTTTTAAATTTTAATTAGATATAGACCTAGACTAGGGTACCACATAGACCAAATTTCATTATTTTTTGAATTTTAATTTAATTATTAGAATAATTTTAAATTTTGGAGTCTTAATTAATTATAAAATATTTTAAAATTTGAAAATTCAATTTTATATTTTTTCCTAAGTCCCTTTGTGGTCAAGAAACCTAGAGAAAGAAATTTTATATTTTTTTTATTTTTATTTTAATTATTAGAATTGTTTTAGTTGAAAATTAAGGGAATTCATTTTTAGCCTTTTAAAAATTAATTTAAGCTTTTAAAAATTGATATTTTGATTTTGAAGCATAGGATAATTAGGTGGATGGTTCCTAAGTGATTAGAAAACCAAATGTAAAAATTTAGTGTTTTTTAATATTTTTATGATTTTTATTATTATTTAATTATTTAAATATTTAAAATATGATTAAAAATGAAAATTTTATTAAAATTCCAATTTTAATTTTAGAAAATTCCTCTAATCACATAGAACTCTCAAAACTAATTTGACAATTTTTTAGTTGTATTTTAATTATTAAAATTAGATTAATGTTCAAAATTATCATTTCACTTAGAAAATTCATTTAGGTGACCAAATGGATTCCAAATGCCATGAAATTTTTATGGGGAGTTCTATGACCTCTAAAGTTTAGTGGAGAATTGTTTGTAAGCCATTTACATTTATACTTAATCCAATTTATTTTTATTTGATATTTAAACCTTAATTACCATTAGAGTTATTTTTCAGTGAATTAAATCAAGTTTGTATTTTTCCTTGGGTCCTCTAGTCATACGGAACCTACCATAATATTTCTGGATTTTTCTAATCAGGGTGCTAATTATTAGGATTAATTTATCAAAACAGAAGCAAATACTTGGAAAATATAGATCTCCTCATAGAGGACTTCTCTAACTTTAGAAAAATTAGTGGTCCCCCATGATAGAGGCTATAACATGTTAAAATGGCAAGCCATGATGAAATGTCCTAATGCATAGAGAATTAAAAAAACTACAGAAAGTATTTAATTAATTAAAAATCATACATTCATCAAACAAATTTGAAACCCATTTCCACATTATTCTTCTCTATTCACTGAAAAGTGAGTATTTTTATTTTATTTTTATGATTTTTCTATACCAAGTTATGGATTTTTAAAGTTCAGGTGATTTAAATAAATCAGAAATTCTATATTTTCCTACTTAATCAGCTTAGCACTGTGTCAACCTACAGTGGGTCGAAGCCCCACGCAACGCACTCCTATTCAACGCCGCCAGCTGACTGGGATGCCACGCAGCCCGCGGTTCTATTTCATCTCCTTGTCTGGCTAGATCAGGGTCATCCAAAGAAAATACGCGCGATCCAACGGTTGCCTGTCTTCGTCCCCGTCTGGTGTGATCCCATGACCGTCCACACTGAAACCCTAATCTCTCAACCTAGACTCAACCAAATCACTTTAAGTACGATTTTATGGACTCTTCTAAGCATGGAAAACATATCCATACGGCTAATCATGATTTAAATCAAGCCTAATACATGGAGAATTCTGGGAAGCTAGGGAAGAAGCAGAGTTCAATACCTTAGCTCTGAGAAGTGAAGCTTTGATCAAAGAAGTGAAGCTTCGATGGGCTAGGTGGGTCTAGCCCAATCCCTAGGGTCAACTTTGCGGCTGTGGAGGAGTTGGTTTGGTCACTTTTGGTTTAATTTGATTAAATTGGGTCATAGGTCCATTTGGGTCACCTTGGGTTCACATTGAGCTAACTTGGGTTTGAGCTTCAACTGGGCTCAAGTGATTGAGCAATATTGTGTATATGATTGTCATAAATGATTTAGAGAAGGATTGGATTGGTTTGGGGGATCAATTTGGCTTGATTTGATATTTTGACCAATTTGGGGCAAGTTGGGTTAACTTAAGTTTAAGTTATGCTAGAGTTGGTTCCAAGGCCAATTAAAGTTTCCAAATGGTCTAGAGGGATTGTCATAAAGAGTTCCCAACATCAATTGGGTGGAAATTTTAAGATTAAGGCAATCAATTTGATGACATTTATACATATGTTGATTTGGGTCAAAATTGGGGGTTATCGACTTTAAGTGGATTTGGGTGAGACTTGGGCTCAAATTGGTGGCAATTGATGGTTTATTTTATTTTAGGGGAGTGTCATAGGAAGTTGATTGGTATTAGGTCAATTTAGGGGATTTAGGTCACTTAGGCAAAAATTTTGAATTTTTGGATTTTAAGTGGAATTAAACTCAAATGTGGGTTAAATTGGGCTTGTATTTGGTTTAGATTGACATTGAAGATATTAAATTAAAGTTTGGAATTCAAATTGGGCAAGATTGTGATCAATTAAGTAGACACTGGGTCCAATTTGGGCACTTTGGGTTAAATGGCTCAAATTGGGCTTTTGATTAAATTGGGCTAAATTGGCCAAAATGAGTCATGTGGTAGTTAAGAAAAAAAAAATTGGGAATATTTGGGAGGTTTTAGGAATTTATGGGAATTTTTGAAATTTTTGTAATTTTAGGCTATGAGGGGCATTTTGGTCATTTTGGGGATTTTTGGAATTTATTGCAATTTTGGGTAATTTTGGATAATTTGAGTGGTAGGGAGTATTTTGGAATAATATTTGAAGAATTATGGATAATTTGGGTGATGTTGGAAATTTTTGGGAATTTTAGGGTTTTGGGGGTATTTTGAGGCAAAATGGGTTAGAAATTAGACTTTTTTAGGGAAGATTGGGATTGGTTGAATGTGAATAATATGGAATTATTTAGATTAAGCAATGGACCAAGGGTCACCCTCATTTGGTCCTCTATGTTTTGGTACTAGCCAAACCCTAACTTGAGGCTAATTGCTTGAGAAAACCACTTACAAGAGTTTCCAAAGAGTTAGGGGGATCAAAGGTGATGTGCCTTGTTTAGGGTTTATGAGTGTTTAGTGTAAGTGTATTGTAAGCTCCAGAACTCCCAGGGTAGATCCTAAGGTCTGACCGCCTATAGGAGACTTCCCCTAGGCTTCCTTATGCTTGGTCTCTTCCTCCCGAAAACTTGAGGTTAGGCCTCAAGCATATGAAAGCTCCCAGTGAAGTGAGAAAAGTTTGAGTTTCAATGGGAAGGGGTTCCATGGCTAGTCTTCTAAGAAAGTCTCCAGGAGTGTTTTATGGCTATACCCTAGGCTATTCTAAAGACAAACTAGACCTTTACCAAAAATGACGTCAAAAAATGGACCCCAATAGGTCTGGTGTGCTGGGCAAGCACACTGCACGTATTGGTGTTGACCGACAAGATCAACAAAACCAATACAATTGTTTGAGTCAAAACTGAAGACAAATACAGAATTTAGCGAGGAATTTTTTGCTGGGAATTATTCAGTTGAAACCTTCAAGTCTCGGGAACTCTTGCCGGGAAAGGAAAAAAGTAGAATACCTTCATTAGAGAAGTTATGGATTTCAAGCCTCCAAACTCTGAAGGAGTCTAATCCAAATTGATTTAAAGTTAGTATTTGGATTTGGAATTAAGATTTGATTTCAATTTAAATTTAGAGTTTGGATTTTAATTTAATTTTGAGTTCTAGTTTTAATTTTAAGTTAATTTTAAGTTTTATGGAATTTATAAAAATTTCAGAATTTGTGGAATTTTGAATTTGAAAAATTTAAACTTGTGGGAAATTCTGAGTTAGAAGTGATTACAAAGGGGAAAATTGGAATTTCAGTACTGATCTTGGAAGGTGGGAGTCAGAATTTAAGTACTGATCTGCAGGGTGAGAACTGGAATTTAGGTATCAGCTTTAGGAATGAGAGTCAGAATTTCGATACCGACCTCGAGATTTTATGAGTGTAGGAAATCTTCTCTGAAGGAAGATGAAAGTATAGGGAATTTTAAGGAAATCGAATGACTGAGCTTCAATCCTGGAATTTCATGGAAGGAGAAAAGTTTCTCGAATAGGAAATAAAAAATAGGGAATTTTGGGGGAATCAAATGACTAAGCTCTGTTTCTGGAATTTCATGGAGGGCAGAATTTTTCTCAGAAGGGAGATAAAAATCTAAGAAATTTTGGGGGAATCGGATGACAAAGCTCCGTTCCTCAAATTTCATGGAAGGCAGAAAATTTCTCAGATAGAAAATGGAAAATTAAGGAATTTTGGGGGAATCAGGTGACTAAGCTCCGTTCCCAAAATTTCATGGAGGGCGGAAAAATTTCTTGAAAGGGAGATGAAAATCTAGGGAATTTGGGGGGAATCAGATGAGTAAGCTCTGTTCTTGGAATTTCATGGAAGGCCAAAAATTTCTCAGATAGGAAATGGAAAATTAGAGAATTTGAAGGAATCTTGGGGAGGAAAGCTAAATGACTCACATCCAGTCCAAGGGGTAACAGAAGGGATTCAGAACTCAGGTACTGATCCCAAAATTTCATTTGAGGAGAATTTGGTGAAACTTGATATTGTTTTTCAAATTAAAGCAAATTTGGCACAATTCGGCGAGACTGGTAGCCATTACAATATTTATAGAATTTCATGATATTTCGAATTTATGAGAAGTGGCGATGTGTGAAAAGTGCCAAATTCTGCGGAGTGCCCGCAAAAGCGAAGGATTCAAAGATGAGTGCAAGGATTCAGAATCTCGAGAGAGAGAATATATTATCATTTGTTTGTTTTTAATTATCATTTTCCTTCTATTTGTTTTGTTTTATTTCATTTGATTTCATTTGATTTAAAATTCAATTTCATTAAAATTTCTTTGCATTTTCTTTGATTTCATTTTATTTAAATTTTCTTTTTAATTTGATTTTAATTTCATTTTTTTGTCTTTTTCTTCTACATCATTCTTTTGTCCTTTTCATTTGGAACCAACACATGGTTCTATGGCTTTCGACTGTCATGCTGAAAAGACATTTCTAAAAACAGAAATCTTCATTAATTTTGCTGAAGTAGTACAACTGATCATATGCTGACAACCATCCAAAAGTAGATCAAGTGTACAACACTAAACAGACATATCATATCGTCTGGCTGCTACAAAAGTGGTGACAACAACTGACATGACCCGTTGTGAGGGGTAATAAATTTCTACTGCTTGAGGCTGCTGCGGGGACGAGCCAACCTGCCAAGGTTACGCTTCAGAATAAAAGTCCCTTGTGAACACCCGGAGGTACTTCCGTCACAATGGCAAAGGACGAAGGTTCTCCAGTTTTGGATCTGGCTCATAGTTAAACGGAGCTTTATCTTTATCCATTCTTTTGAAGGTGATTGTCACCCTTTTTATTGTAACTCCTGGGATGCAGTATTTTGCTAAATCTGATCCATTTCCTTTTAATACCAGTACTGATCTGACGGGTAGTGGAATTTCAACAGAACCTCAGAATTCTCCCATTCTAATAATCTGGATTTCTCGTCCAAACAAAACATTACTTTCACTTATAAAGGAGACTGTGCAGAAGGGCCTCACAAAGACAGGGTGATCGATATGAGGCGGGATACAGTCTCCGTTCTCATAAATATTTATGATGCAGCTGTTAGGAATATAGTTCGTAGGCAACACGTGCCACTCGACCATCCTCTTTATCATCTTCTTGATTTGCGGTGGCATCGGATCCACCTCATCATGCTGTAAGATCCCCGGGGGATTGCCTTGTCGATCTTTAGCGAAGTTATAGTAGCAGCCACAGTGAATAGTGACTCTGCCCTTTCCTCGTTTCCATTTTGACGGCTCTGTACATGTCCTCGACCTTAAGTGACCCGCTCTGCCAAAATTTTGAAGTGCATCGATATAGTACAGAATTTCTTCATCTTTCTTTGAGAATACGTCGGTGTATAACTCGAGTCCTTCTAGGATATTGACAAAATTCCCTTGTATTCTTCATAGTGTTTAAATTCTTTCTTTCTGATTCTTCTAATTTTCGTCATCATGTAGTTTGAAACTCCTCGCGGTCGTGGCGATGGTAGGACAAACTGTGGTATGTACAGCTCCACATCAGGATATTCCTGGCTCCTAAGTAGCATTGAGGCAGCTGCATATGCCTCAAATTTGCGATACTCTTCTAGCTGTAAAACTGACATTCTGGGCACTCTGAAAATGCTCCTGTCACTGAAAGCAGTTTGGGTAAACCTGAGTTGCAAGTCAGACACCTAGTAAGGATTTCTTCCATCGGATCTAATGTCTGCGAGGGATCCTCTGTAGTTTCTAGCTCAATACCGGTGCGCAGTGCACTGTCGATAGTTTCTTTCATTTCGGGATCATAGGAATCTTCTAGAATGGGTGATAGCCCGGTGGCTACCTCCCGAGCCTGTCTCCTTTCCATTCTATCTAAGACGCGACTGATCTACTAAAAATTTGATTACTTTTTACTATCCATTTCATACCTATTTTTGATGATATTTCACTTTAATGGAAGGTATTTTTCATGATTTCATGCAGGTACAATGATTTTAGGAATTTGGAGCAAAAGGAATCGAAATGAGCATATTTGGAGCAAAAAGGGACAAAAGTGCATTTTATTGAACTAGCACTGAACGACACTGTCATTAGCGCCGTACTGCACCATTTTACAAAGAGTTGCGACCATTTTGGTGGAATAATGCACCGAACGACACCCTATGCAGTGTCGAACCGCGCCCTATCTTGATTTAAACTAGATCCAATGTATTTGGCCAGATTTTGAAGGGTTACTTTATGAAACTCTTGGGAATTCAGTTTTGGCTGAATTTACATATTTTTTGGAGCCAAGTTTAGAGAGGGGAAGAAGAGAAGAGAAGAGTTTAGAGTTTAGAGAGTGTTTCTTTCCATATTATGTAGGAAATTAGGTTTTTTGTTTTCTCTTCTAGGTAGTGTGAGAGGAGAGGGAAAGTGAGAGATTTCTTCTTCCTTATCTAAGGAGAGAAGTGTGTGTTGCTGTGAAGAAAGAAAACGAGTCAAAGGAATTCCTTAAGAATCGCTTGGGGAAGAGTTTGAGATAAGTTGTATTTACTTTACATTTTTTATATGACGTTGTTTATATATATATATATATATATATATATATATATAATTTATGTTTTGTCATCTTTTCCTCATGAGTCTTGAGGAGATTTCTTTGTCTTTCTCATTTTCATGTGATGTGTTCATGTTGTGATATGGAAATAATGTACCAAATTATTATGGAAAATTTTTTATGACCTTTTCACTTCGAACTTCATTTAATTTTTTATCTAGCTAATTGAATTGTTAAAACTTGTTAGGACACATTTTTTGAAAGGATTATGAGTTCCACAAAAAAAGTGAAGGTCACATTCAATGTCCATGAATGAGAGACATAGTTCAGGGGGATTAAGTGCAAATAAATAAGGAATTATACTTTGATGGGCGTAGAATTTGAGATTTCAAAGTGACAGGCTGAAATCCTCAATTTGGTCCTAATGTTTGGAAACTGAAGCAAGAGTTAGCCTTCAGGTGATTGGAAGTGGGAGCTCTGGAGTGAGAGCTAGTATCCTCCCAGCCTAACCACGAATTTGGGGACTAAACTTAAGATTAGCCAATGTTCTTTATATGCTGAAATTTAAGTAAAGAATACGAATGCTCCTATTTGGCACAGTACATTTGCATCACTGATCTATGTCACAACAATCATCACATTATGATTGGAAAGGAGGAAGACTTTTTCTTACAACTGAACTTTGTTATAAATTTAGTCTTGTGTTAGTTTAACATGCTAGAATTTAGAATGTATTTTGGTAGAAATAGTAACTACAACTGTTTTTCTTTATTTTAAGAATTAAACTTACTTACAATTGTGTTGTGATTCAATAAGTGATTTCTGTTCTACGCCATAAAATTGAAGCCTCCTATGGGATCGATATTCCAGGACTCCACTAGAGGCCCGTATTACTTAAGCAATTTAAATACTTGTGTTTAATTGTGTGACTCATTTTAAAACTAAATCAATATATATATATATATATATATATATATATATATATATATATATATCTGAGTTTCAAAAATTTTAGCAAATTAAAAATGTCACACCAATTTTTTCGCGTCATTGCCGGGGAGCTACGATAAAAAAAGATAACTGTTAAAATTTAATTTTACAGTATTTAAAATCTTATATTTGAATTGAAAGTCATAATTATGTGTGTCTGTTTATTGTTAGTGTGCTTTTTGCGTTTGTATGCGTAGTATCGGATCTATAGGTTTAGTGCCTTACGATTTTGAATTAGAGCGTACTATTAGAAAATTTCAAAAATAACAAAAACAATCTGCAAATCCTCACAATATGGTGAACAATTTAAATAATCAAAACGAAAATATACCAAGACCTTTTAAGAGATTATGTTAATCCAACAGCAGATGAAATTCATTTTACTATCCAAAATATTGATATTGCTGCTAATTCATTTGTGCTTATACTTGCTATTATCCAAATGGTACAGACTAATCAATTTGGAGGAACACCTAATGATTAATATTTCCTTTGTTGAAGCATTAGAGCAGATGTCTGATTATGCAACGTTTATGAAGGATATTCTTAAAAAGAATATAAAGTTTAAAGACCATGAGACTGTTGCACTTAGCGGTGAGTGTAGTGTAACTATTCAGAAGAAGCTTCCTAAAAAACTTAAAGACCCGGGTAGTTTTACTATCCCGTGTACTATAAGAGAGAAATTTTTTGGAAGAGCATTATGTGATCTTGGAGCTAGTATTAATCTTATGCCTTTATCAACTTTCAAAAGTTTTGGAATAGAAGAAATTTCACCTACATCTGTGACTCTTGAACTGGTTAGTCGTTCTAAAGGAGTTGTGGAAGATGTATTAGTAAAGGTGGATAAATTTATCTTTCTTATCGACTTTATTGCATTAGATATGGAGGAAGATTAAAACATTCTAATTATTTTAGGAAGACTATTCCTTGCTAGTGGGAGAGCTATGATTGATGTTTAAAAAGGAGAATTTACTATGAGAGTTAATGACCAAGAGTTAACTTTCAATATTTTGAAATCTATGAAATACCATTCAACGAAAAAAGGTGATGTGTGCTTTCAAATGGAAATTTGTAATTATTTGAGAGAAGATCATTTTAGAGAAGTACTTGAAGAAAATGTGGAATGTGAGGATGAATGTGAAAGTGAAAATGAAGATGATTTAGATGATGTGACAAATGAGAAGTTAGAATTTGTTCAAGAACATTTTGAAAGATTGGGTACTATGGAAAGTGGGGATAAAAGTTTAATTCCATCTTTCATTAAACCCCCTGAACTTGAGCTGAAAATTCTCCCTAATCATCTAAAGTACATGTTTTTTTAGGAGAATCATCTACTTTACCAGTCATTGTATCATCGGATTTAAATGAATATCAAGAAAAAAAATTATTGGACACCTTAAAAACATACAAAAAGGCTTTTGGTTGGTCTAGAGCTAATATTAAAAGAATCAATCCATCGATCTGTATGTACATAATTTTGTTGGATGAACAACATAAACCTAGAGTTGTTCCACAAAGGAGACTAAACCTAATAATGAAAGAAGTGGTTAGATGCTAGAATTATATATCTTATTTCTGATAGTATTTGGTTATAACCAATTCATTGTGTTCCTAAGAAGGAGGAGTGATTGTTGACGTAAATGATTGAAATGAAATTATACCGACAAGACAAGTCACTAGTTGGTGAACATGTATTTATTATAGAAAATTAAATGCCACCACCAGAAAAGATCACTTCCCTTTATCATTTTTAGACCAAATGCTAGATAGACTTGCTGGACACAAGTACTATTGCTTTCTACATGGACATACTGATTATCACCAAATACATATTGCTTCTGAGGATCAAGAGAAGACTGCATTTACTAGCCCTTATGGAACTTTTGCTTTTAGAAGGATGCCCTTTAGATTATGTAATGCACCTACAACATTTCAAAGATGTATGACATCCATATTTGGAAAATTAATTGATGATGGAATGTAAGTGTTTATGGATGATTTTTTAGTATTTGGAGATTCATTTGATGCGTGCCTATGTAACTTAGAAAAAGTTTTAGAGATATGCGAAAGAACAAATTTAGTCCTAAACTGGGAAAAGTGTCAATTTATGGTTGTAGGAGGAATTGTGCATGGGCATAAAATATCTAAATATGGCATGGAAGTAGATCCCGTGAAGATTCAAATTATATAAAAATTACCACCTCCAACTACTGTGAGAGGGGTAAGAAGCTTTTTGAGACATGTAGGATTCTACAAGAGATATATTAAAGACTTTTCAAAAATTACTAAGCCTCTATGTCAACTTTTGGAAAAAGATAAGAAGTTTAATTTTAACGAAGAATGCTTAAAAGCTTTCAATCTATTAAAGGAAAAATTATTTGATACACCTATAATAGTTTCACCTGACTTGGAGAAACCATTTGAATTAATGTGTGATGCTAGCGATTATGCTATTGGAGTTGTTTTAGGGCAAAGACATGACAACATGTTTAAAGTTATATACTACAGTAGTAAGACTCTTACTGATGCTCAAATTAATGACACTACTTCTGAAAGAGAGTTATTAGTGATTGTTTATGCCTTTGAAAAATTTAGATTTTGCTTAATTGGAGCTAAATGTATAGTGCATACTGATCATTCTGCTATTAAATATTTAATGCAAAAGAAGGATGCAAAACCAAGTCTGATTCGATGGATGCTTTTAATGCAAGAATTTGATTTTGAGATCGTTAATAGAAAAGGGGTCGATAATCAAATAGCTGATCATTTATCTAGACTTGAACAGCCTAATTTGGATGACTTTGAAAAGGAAATTAATAAACTTTTCTTGATGAGCAATTATATAATATTATTGAGGGAAATTTATCGTGTTATGTTGATATTGTGAACTACATCATTATTAATATTTTACCACCTAATTTAACATTGTAACAACAGAAAAAATTTATTCATGATGCTAAATTTTATTTCGGGGATGATCCTTATCTGTACAAGCAATGTAAAGATCTTAATATTAGGAGATGTGTGCCTTATGAGAAAACTGAAAGAATTATTCGAGAATGTCATGATTATGAATTTGGATGACATTTTGGAATTGATAGAACTGAACATAAGTTTTTTGCAATCTAGATTTTATTGGCCTACACTTTTTAGAGATGTTTATAGATTTATCAAAACTTGTGATCGATGTCAGAGAATAGGCAATATATCCAGAGGAAGTGAAATGCCTCTTAATTTTACTTTGGAAGTTGAAATTTTTTATGCATGGGGATTAGAATTTATGGGACCATTTATACCTTCATTTGGAAATATATATTGATTGTTGTTGATTATGTATCAAAATGGATTGAGATAATAACATTACCCAGGTGTGATGCTAGAAGTATTTCGAGGTTTTTGATGAAAAATATTTTCACCAGATATGGAATGACTAGAGTAATCATCACTGATGGAGGATCCCATTTTAAGAATAATCTGATTCAGAGATTAGTGCAAAAATATAATATTATGCATAGAATCTCTGCAACTTATCATCCTCAAACTAATGATTTAGCAGAGGTATCTAATTGTGAAATTAAATGAATTTTGGAGAAAGTCATTAATCTTAAGAAATTGGATTGGTCTGCTAGATTAGATATTGATGGGCATACAGAACTGCTTATAAAACTCCAATTGGAATGTCACCTTGCAGATTAATCTTTGGAAAAACCTGTCACTTGCCAGTTGAATTAGAATTTAAAGCATATTGGACAATAAAGAAATTGAGTTTTAATTTGAAAGATGCTGGTGAGAAGAGACAGTTGTAATTGAATGAATTAGAAGAAATCAGAAATGAATCATATGATAATGATAGAATATATAAGGAAATAAAAAAAATATGACATGATCAGAAGATTGTCAAAAAGGAATTTAAACTAGGACAAAAAGTTCTATTATACAATACAAGACTGAAATTATTTCCTAGGAAACTGAAATCTAGATGGACAGGACCTTTCATTGTCGTAAAATTATATCAATTTGGAGATGTGATTATCGAAGACCCTAAATCTGGAAGAATATTCAAAGTTAATAGCCAAAGATTAAAATCATATTTTGAAGGCAATAAACCTAATTGTAAAGAGTTTTTTAATGTTGGATGAGTCTGAATAACTGAATATTATGTCAGGCTGACGACGTTAAACCAAGCACTTTCTGGGAGGCAACCCACAGTTATTGAGTGTTTGCTTTGTTTGATGTGTTATTTGTGTTTGTTTATTACTTAATCAAGTCTTATTCTTCCTTAAATATCATTAAAAACATTTAAGAAGTGAATTGAATCAAAATTTGGAAAGAATTTGAACGAAGTGAAGTTTAACGAAATTTGAACTAGCGCTGAATGGCACTGTTATCAACGTCGGACAGCGTCGTCGTTCGTAAAACCATTTGTCGTCTTTAAATTTGAGTTTTGGTGGTTCTAGGCAGTAAATCCTCCATTAGAACTCCCAAAAACTGCCGCTAAATGTAGGAACTACCCAAGGAACGAAGAGAAAGATCCAAATTCTTATCCAAATGGATTTCAACTAGATGGAAACTTCAAGATTTCTAGTTTTTAGCTGTAGAAATTTCATCAGTTTTGAGGCGTAGCGTCTATTCAATAAAAATATCTCGAAAATGAGATTGATTAAGGAACGAGGCTTTGTGAATCTTGGTACAAATTCTGCTACGACTAGAATTGATGAAATTATTGTTCAGAGATGTTGGAAAGTTTTGTGTTATACTACTACTTTTGTAGTTGTCCCGATTGTGAAGGAGTTCTATGCAAATCTTCATGGAATCAACTAAGGATCAGTTTATGTGCGAGGTAGATTTTTTACATTTACTCCTGCAAAGATTAATGATTTATACATGATTGAGAATGCGCCATTCTGCCACTATTTGAATTTTCCCAGACGAAGGACAATATGAATGATATATACTTATATCTGACGAATGAAAGTGATGAATAAGGGATAAGAGATAGCAGGTATGTAAGTTTCTTGACCACACTATTAAATCCTATGTTGAAACACTTACATTATTTCATATGTGCAAAATTGCTCCCGATTATGAAAATCAGTAAAGTAACTAAGGAGAGTGCAATTCTGAAATACTGTATTCAAATGGGGATGCCTATTGACGTTGGTTTAATAATTGTCAAATTTATTTTGTGATTGATCATTCACGGATCTAAGTATGGGCTTGGACATCCTTCCACCATAATTCTCCTCTGCAGTCAATCACAAGTGCCATATGAGAACTGGAAAGAGTACTTCTACCTTGGAAGGCTGTCGACCCAGCAGATGCATATAGTAACCAAGAAGTTGGTGATATGAATGACATGAGCATTATTGAAGATCAACCATCTCAGAGTTCAACACCTATTCCTCCTTACATTCCTAAAATTTCACAGATTATCTTGAAGAAAATTAAGAAACTGGAGAAGGAACTACAAAACCTGGTGAATGCAAACAACAATCTATCTGATTTCTTTGATCATCTGGATTGGAGAATGAAAGAGAACTTTTATCATTATGGATATCTTAAAGGAAGTTTAGAGTGATTGATGAAAATAGAAGGTTGGATTGAAGAGGATTCTACTGAAGAATTTCCATTTCGTTCATTCTACAATCTATTTGTTCATGCTCAATCAATTGGAGATTCTAGAATTGATGATAGTTCTGAGGAAGAACGAAGACTTACTTATTGTATTTCTGTGTTTGTATATTTGAACTGATTTCTTTGCTTTGTTCGGATGTTATATTTGAACATGCATTCTGATTTAATTTTCAGGTTTATTGTGTTGTGCTTGTGTGTGATGCTGAATTTAAGATTATATGGCTTGAAGATGTGTAATGTTTAGTGTTATATATATGTGTCTGACACTTGGATTTTATATATGAAAGTCATGTTTTGTGTTGTTTGTGTTAAAAAAATATCATTTGTCATGGCTTTGGGATGTTATACAATGATTAATTAGACTTATTAGATGTTGGACCTGGCTTGAAAAGATCAAAATTGTAAAAGAATGTTGGAGGCCCAGTTTTTAAACTGGCGCCGAACAGCGCTGTTACCAGCGCCGGACTGCGCCAAAATTTAGAGAGTTTGGCCATTATAGCAGAATAATGCACCGAACAGTGCTTTATCTTTCTCTCCATCAACAAATCTTCCCCTCGCTCTCCTTCTCTATTTCTCTCTCTTTCTCTCTCTGTCACTTTATGTCTCCATCCTGCTATAACAAGGTTCTTATTATGTACTCTTCTCTCCTTATCTCTCACGCTTGTGCTCTATCTCTCCCTCTTTATTTCTTTCTCTTGAACCCCCTCTCCCTTCCACCCTCCCTCTCTATCCCTAACCATCTCTCGAAGTCCTTCCCTTTTTCTCTCTATCTCTCTCTCTCGCCCTCTTACACTCCATTACTTTATGCATCCCTTTCTCTCTACCTTACCGGACAGTGCTCGATTGGGAAAAAGGCCTGAAACTTCAAAATTTTGTCATTTAACCCTATTACCTGCCATTTTTTCCCAAGTCATCGCCTTCTGCCTCCAGCCAAGGCTGATTTTTGCACCTAGGGCTAACTAGCATTTGGATTTGAAGCAATTTCGTTGCCAGAAAAGTTCAGATTTCATCTTCTCTTGGTAAGAGCTACACTTTAACCTAAGATTTTTTTATTTTGACCGTGGAATCTCCTACATTAGGAAGATTTGAAATTTTGAAGTTTTTGGAGAAACTTTAGAGATTTTTCATGGATTTTGAGTTCTTCTCTTTTTAAATTTACCTTGGAGTCCATTACATTGCAATTTTAAATTTGATTTAGATAGATTTGGTATTTTTAGACAAATGGCTCCAAGAATTTCATAGGGGAAGAGGAAATTTGAGTGTGATGAAAACAAATTTGTGAATTTTAAGGCTTATTCCCGCTTTAGTACATTTCTTAGCAATAAGAAATGTATTCAAGAGAGAGCCTTTGAATATCCTGAAGGTATACTAGAAGAGATTATTGTAAATCGTCAATGGGAGATTTTCTGTTATTTCACTGCTGAAGTGATTCTTTGTATTGTTAGAGAGTTTTATGCAAATCTGTATTATTCTGAGAGTGAATACAGTCTGGTTAGAGGACAAAAGGTTGAATTCACCCTTGTCAGTATAAATGCATTTTATCAGTTAAGAGCACCTTTCTCTTGTGAATACAAAAATTTTCCCATTACAAATGAAGCATTGGATATGATTGTAAACTTTTTTACTGATGGAAATGGTGAGTGGAAGGTTAAACAACGGCTAAAAGTTAATTTTCCCCTTTCTACTTTGAATCCTATGTCGAAAGCCTGGCATTAATTCATTTTTACATGACTTTTGTCTACTAACCATTACAGCGAGGTTACTGTTGATAGAGCTATTCTGAATTACTATATTCAGAACATGAAGAATATACATATTGGGGCTATTATTCATAAAAGTATTTTGATAAGTTCAAAAGGAGAGACTACATGTAAACTAGGACACCCCAGCCTTATTCATGCATTGTGCATTCAGCCAGGAGTAGCAGTTGAAGATAATGATGAGGTGATATATCCCCTGAAGCCTATTAGTAAACTAAATCTGAATACATATGAAGCCCATGTAAGTTGGAAGTGGAGTAAGAAAGCTGATGAACCTTATTCTAGTCATGATAGACCATCTATATCTAGGGAGCCTACTATGAATGATGTTATGGATCAGTTGGAAAGGTTGAAAACCAGAGTAGAGGGACTAAAAGTAAGAAACAAGATAAATGATGATTATCAAGTGTGGTAGATAGAATATGAGATAGCTTATCATGACTCATAGATGAGATTTTTTAGGGGAGACACTAGCATTGTATATCCTACTTACCCTGAGTATACTCCATACCAGCCTGAAGAACCTAATGATGGTTGAGCTCTTGCAGATGAAAATTGGTAGTTTGTATATTTTTATTTTTCATTGTAATTTGTCATGTATTTATTGATGTGTTTGTGATGTACCTGAGACTCTTTCTGATTAGTATCTGTGATGTAATTTGTATTTAGTTGTACTTGTAGAAAACTTTATGTTGATTTGTGATGTATGTGATGTTATAGTAGAGTTTTCATGTGTTTGGTTTGTTAATTTAATTTGTGATATTAACAGTTGGATGTTAATGTTGTGTGCAGATTTTATGTTTCTTGTTTTTAAACTTCTTCTCTTATAAATTTCTAACCCATATTTGTATATAGAAATGTTTTTAATTATTTCAGGCCTACTGTTCTGCTTTATGGAGAAAAACTTGCTTAAACTCAAAGGTATGAAAAGCCTAACATGTTGAGGCATGAGTTATATGTTTATATCTTTTCTTTCTTCCCATGTTAGATTGTATTATTATTCAAAAATCTAAGTTTGGGGGAAGGAAAGAATTAACTATTAATTGTTCTCATTTTAAAATATTTTCAAAATTATTAACATGATTTTCTGTAATAGAAACCCAATTTTAGATAAATGTATTTTGATTTTATTTAAGTATTTTGTAAAGTTGAATGAACGTATTTGGTAAAGAAAAGTAATTTTGTAGGATAAGAAATTTTGTATAAGAGAATAGGACTATAGTCAACTATTCAAAGTAAGAAAAACTGTATGCTTGAAATATTAAGAATCTTAAAATTTTATGTGATAGGAAAGGATAGAAACTCTATGATGAATCATTAATAAGCTAAAGAAATGCCTATAAGGCGAAAGGAATGTAGTAAGTTTCAAATTTAGGGTGAGAAGGGTGAGGTTCAAAATCATTAAAGACTGTCTAGATACAGTAATCCTCACTTAAAAGAAAAGAAAAGAAGAAAAGCAAAAGAAAAGAAAAGAGAAGAAGAAAAGAAAAAGAAAAAGAAAAGAGAAGTGAGGAGAAGCTTGAGGAGATGCCTAATCAAAAATTGGCTTCACTTAGACCTACCTAAAGGGAAAAACTTAATTACTTTCCTGAACTTATATGTGTGGATTAACATCCTTATTAGTAGTGTTCTCATAAACTTCTTCTCATGTAATCCTTTTAAGTGCCTTAATAGGACAATATACGATCATTTTTAAAATGAATAGAAGGCTAGAACTCTTAGACTTGACTACTAGATAGCCTTACACCTACAGGATTTACTTGATTTATTTAAAGATCTTTCTGAAAATTTTACTATTGTACTTATCTAAATCAAAATTATGGTATTCTAGAAAGAAAGTTCATTGCAGTGGATCATTATTTTATATATTAACTGAACTTACTTGAGGACAAGTAATAGTTAAGTTTGGGGGATCTTGATTCATTGAAAATTTGATAGCTTATTATTATCCTTTTCATACCTTTTTTAACAATATTGCACTTTAAAGGAAAATATTTTTCATGATTCCATGTGTCTGCATATTTTTTTAGGTTTGTATTGTATTTTGAAAAAGGGTCGCCAAACAAAAATTGTCGGTGAATTTTAAATTTTAAATTTAATTTAAATATATATATAATTTGAAAAGTAGCATTTGATTTTTGAAAATAACTTTTAAATTTGAAAATTTTAAGATATGAAATCAAACCATCTCACATCCCAAATAGTTTATATAAACGAGCACCGCACCATAAACCGTGTATCTATCCTGAAGAATAGATACACTGCTTGATGATGGGGCTCGATTAAATAAACAAGAAGATTTATGACATCTGTTTGGTCTGCAAATCAATTTTATAAGCCAAAAAGTTCCCCTGCTTAACATAAAGGAATCAAGCAAGGTTTATATTATCTGGATTCTTAAAGTTCCCTATAAGGGCAAGCCCGTATAGTTAATTACATCTTAAATGATGAGAATCACTTAAGAAAACTCTCGATAATGATCAGTGGTTTTGCTCTCAAGAATTTCAAAGTTTATGGTTTTTAAAGGATTGAATTTTGGAGATTTCAATAGGGAATGGATCAAATTTGGAACAATTTATTTTAAGAATCCAAAGGAAGAAAAGTAGAGGATGTCACGGACCCGAAGTGAACTTCGGTGACTTCCCAACTATCCTGTGATTTGGCTTCAATTTGAGAATTTATCTAATGTTTTAATCTTGCCAATTTTAGTTAATTAGGACTTATATTTATATGACATAATCATACAAATAGCCTCGAAGATGTGAGGGTAGTCCTAAAACCGGTTAGGGCTTAATTTGCATAATATGATTATGCAAATGCCTAAAAAAAGTTGAGGATTTATGTTGCACTAGACAAACTACCTCGAAATCCTATGGCTTTGTTATTTAATTTTAAGAAAGGTTTTGCTTATGTAGATCCAAGTTTTACTGACGACGATGGTCGTGCTGCCCACTATGCTCCAAGCTCCTTGTTGTTGCAGAGGTTTAGTTTTAGAAAGTGGCAATCAGGAGACGAGAGAAGTGTTTTGGTTTAGAAAGGTTGAAAATTGAGATGGCTTAATATTTTAGTTAAAATAAATATTAAAGTTAGTTAAAAGGAACCGATTAAGAACTCACGGTTCCGTCATCCTGGCACCGTTATTTTCATCGGATTCACTTAGTCCAAATGAATTTGCTAAACTCAACTGAATGAGTTCCACACTTTCATTTAGACCATGGGAGATCCCGTTAGCAACACGTGGTTTACATCATCCGAGGTATTCCCGATCATCCAACAAGACGTTCTAATTTAGTTGTAGTTGTAGTTTTGTTGTTCTGTTTGTGATTAAATTTTGAGTTATTTTATATTTTAAATGTTGTGGCGGTGAATTTTATCTTGTTGTGTCTTTTAATTTAGTTTTGGGTTTCAGTTTTGTGGCTATCCTAAAGGTTTCAGTTTTCTTGCAGGGTGACATTCTTGTTTAACATGCAAGAGAAGTAAAGTACAGTGCAGGTAAATAAATTGCAAAGAAATAAAAGGTTACCTGGTAAGCATTCCTATTTATTTTCTCCTGCACTTAAAACACAGGTTAAAGCATTTATATAATTGCAAGAAAACACCTAGGTAAAGCTAAGGGAAGGTTTTGGTTGTCTACCAAAATCCTAATCATATGACGTCTAGGTTCTTAGGACGAATTAATTCCTATGACGTCTAGGTTCTTATGTTTTATTAAGGATGATTTTCTTCACGAAAGAACAATTAAGTTCAGTTGTTCTTCTAAAACATTTCATCGTATTGAGAAAGTGCTTAGGACAAATCCTAAACATCTTTGTAATACTTCTGAGATTATTTTGAGTCCAAATGAATTTCATTGTACAAGTGAATTAATCATTCAAGAGATTTAGTTAAGTTTTGCTTCTTACTCAGTGAACTAAGATGTTTGATTATCCTATGAGTGAAGTGACATTTCACTTGATGCTTTATTTAAGGGTTATGATAATCAAAGTCTTTGGAGGAAAATTAATTTGTTGAAGGTTTCAATAATTCTTAATTAGAAAATTAGAATTGATGGTTTGAAATGATTTGGTTTAGTTATAAAATTTTAATTAATAATTTTAAGTTTGGTATAATGTTCAAGTTGTTTAAATTCAATTAAATCTTTATATTTTAATGATTTTAATATTTTAGATTAATTTTAATGTTTTAAATTTGTTTAAGTTGAAAGAGGTGTTTAAATAATTTATTTTTTTAAAATTTTAATGACTTTATTTGGATTAATTGTAATATTTTAGGTTGATTTTAATTAGTTTAAAAAAAATTATTATAAATTGTTTTGATATTGATTTTTAATGTTTCAAATTTGTTTTGGGTTTGTTCTCAAATGATAAATTAATTTTACTGTTCTCAATTTAATTTAATTAAGTTATTAAATCACTTAATGTTTTAAAGTTTAATTTAATTAAGGGTTATTTTCCTTTTAATCATTAATTTCAATTATCATTTTAAGTTAAATTGAGAGTTGAATATTATTAAAGTGATTTATTTAGGGATCTTAAATTATAGGGTTGATGTCTTCTTAAGTCGCATCCCCAACTTTAATAATCCAAAATTTTAATTATTCTCCCAAAGTTTTAATTACTTAATTAATTAAGATTTACTTTAAATATTTTCAAGCTGATTAATAGGTTTCTACCACTTAATTATTTAAGTTTAAATCACCCAAGGGAAAATTAAGATCATATATTTTACCCTCCCTTTTGATTAAACCTAAATATTAATTAGGGTTAAAATCCTTTAATTACCTTTATGCCCCTCTAGGCCTATTTATTTCATAACTCATCAAATTAAGCTCAAGTGAACATAAAATATTTATGTCACTTCACTCATATGTCAATTAAGACACTATAGGAGAAAATGTGATTTTTCTGAATTTAATTTAATTTATATATTTATTTTTGTGAGAAAATGAAGGTTTTCAATGAAAATTCAACAACATGACCAAGCTGAGGTTTCTATCCTTATAAAAATTATGGGATGTCACTACTGACTAGAGGACTACTTGGACTAATTTTGGTGATTTTTTAAATTATATTTTATTTATTATAATTATTTTGAGTTTTGAGGTATAAAATAAAACTAAAGTTGAAAATTAAGTTTTATATTTTTCTTAAATCTCTCTAACCTCAAGGAGTCCAAAGAAGCAAATTTTATATTTTTCTGATTTTTCTTTGATTTACTAGAATTAATTTAGTGGAAATGTGGGGAAATTCATTTTGTAATATTAAAAAAAATGTCCTAAGCCTTCAAAATTCAATTTCTTAACCTATAGACTTGAGAAAAATATTTAGTTTATTCCTAAGTTGATAGGAGGCAAAATTTGACATTTTTAAGATTTTTATTATTTTTTAATTATTAAAATATTAAAAATATGGTTAAAAATGAAAATTTTTAGAAACATCCAAATTTAATTTTTGTAGACTCCTCTAATATCAGAGATCCCACAAAACTATTTTGCTGAATTTTTTAAGTGTATTTTAGGTTTTATAATTTTTTTTATTTTAAAAGTGGTCATACAACATAAATAATTCATTTAATGGGTTAAATTATTTCCAATTTACTTCAAATTTTTATATGAGATTCTCTGCATCCTAAGAGACTTTGAGAATTATTTTCAAGTGATTTTGGTGTGTGGTTAATCCTAATTAATTAAAACTCAGTTTTGGGTGTTTAAACCAATTAGGGTTATTCTTAAGGAATAAAACCAAACAAAAATTTTTCTAGGGTCCTCTAGTCATAAGATAGCTCCCAAAATTTTCTTATAATTTTCGAAGCAACATGCTAATTACTAGAATTAAAACATCAAAACAGACACATAAACTTGAAAAATCAATATCTTGCCATAGAGATGGCCTCTTGCCTAGAAAATTTAGAGAATGTTCCCAAGAATAGAGACTACAAAAGCCCTATGGTCTCATACCATGGTGAATTGTATGCATGCATGGAGAGTTAAAATACTAAAATCAGTAAATAATTAATTAAAAATAAATTACTCTTCAAAATAACTTATTTCTTTTTCCACATTGTTCTCCTCTATTCACTGAGTAGGAGAGTATTTTTATTTTATTTTTTTTTATTTTTCTACACAAAGATATGAATTTTTGATGTTCTAGGTTATTAAATAAATAAAAAATACCCTATTTATCTACTTATCCACGCGGCGCCTCATCATCCTCGACAGCTCTGAAGCTACACGCGTCGCTCTGGCATTTGACACCGCCATCTGACTGGGATGCCACGTGGCCCACGGTCTCGTTCCATCTCCTCGTCCGGCTCGATCTGGACCATCCATCCGATACACACGCGATCCGACGGCTGCTGGTCATTGTCTCCGTCTGGTGTGTCCCGAAAGCCGTCCACACTAAAACCCTAAGATCTCTCTCATTTCTCCACCACATTTCATGTTCTTATACTCTATGGATTCTTCTCAACAAGACGTACACATCCATATGGATAACATGCTATGAAATTGACTCAAACAAAATGGAGAATCCATAGAAGCTCGAGAGGAAGAAGAGGTCAATACCTTTGCTCTGAGAAGTGAAGCTTCAATCAGAGAGTTGTGGCATCTTCGATTGAACCCAAGGAAGCTCCAGATGAAGTCTCTGGCTCTAAGGAATTGTCCAGGTATGAAAGTGACCAGGGCCGATTTCAAAGCTTGGTCGATAGGGAGAATGGTCGGCTCCGGTGAGGGGGCTTTTGCTGGGGAACTTCTTCTCTTGGTCTGGTCAAGGTGTAAGGCTGCTCAATTTGGAGTTTGGTTCACTGTGGAGAAATGTCCTGGTTTTGGGCTCAAAATTGAACTCATAAATTGAGCTCACAGAGGGGGTTTTAGGGTTGGATTTCAGCGGGGATCAAGTGCTCTATGTTTGGAGAAGGGTCTGGAATGATTTTACCAGAGTTTTGTTAGGGTTTTGTTCAGCACCTCCTTTGGCTGAGAGGGGGTGTGTTTAAATAGGCATGGCCATGGCTGATTTCAGGGAGGTTTTAAGTCTGGGATTTGTTGCTTAAAGGAGGAGAAGAACAGCCACAAAGGCCATTTGGGTTGGGACAGCTCAACCAATTCATTTTGAATTTTTAAATCAAATTAAGCCTCTCGGCCTGGTGGTTTCCGGCGACTGGGGTGGTGGTCCGGCCAGGGTCAGGTCACCATCTGACTCAGTGTGGTCAGGGCTTGAGGTTTGTGAATTCAATTGGGTTTGACATGTGTAAAGGAGTGGATTTAAATGGCATGGGGGAATTGATTCTTTTGGGTCCAATTTGTTCAAGTCATGTAAATGGGTTGGGTGCACCCTCCCATGACTTGATTTTGGGCTGAGGGAATCATTTGGATCAGCTAGGAAGGGGTGGTGAGGTCTCTATCCATGGTGATGTGGCTAAACTTGGTTTAGAGTGTAGCATAAATTGGATTAAAAATTGATAATGAAGGGTTAAGAAATAACCCCCTCTTCTTAACATTAATGGCTTGGTGAGGTGGAAAGTGGCTCCCATGGCTTGCATATGGCTTATGCATGGCTCAATGGCTCCATGTGGCTTAGGGAAAAGTTAGCTCATTTGCATGAGAAAGGATGTTGGCATTTTTGATAACTTTAGGGGAGATTGGCATGAGGCTTAATTTAGGATAATTTGATGATGAATTTGAAACTTAGGGAATGATTTAAATCAAAGGGATGATGAGGGGAAATTTCATGTGGGCTTTGGAATGGATTTTGGGCTTTTTGAAATCATTTTGGATTGGCTTTTTAAATATTTTAAGAGAGTGGGCTTTTAAGTTTTGAAATAAATTGATGGATGAAAATTTGGTGAGGGTTTGTGTCAACGAAATGTTGCAATTGGTTTAAGAATGTGCCATGAGTAATTTGGAACAAGTATGGGGTGATTTGGGGTTGAATTGGATTTAATTTGGGTCTTTTTGGTAATGGGGCCAAAGTGGATCAAATAGAGCTAACTTGGGTTAAGGTTGGGCCAATGTTGGGTTTGATGTAAAATTATTGTTGAAAAATGTTTATGGGAGTATAACAAAGAGTTTTCAATTTTGGTTAGGCTTTGATTTTGGGATTTGGGCCTATTTGGGTTCATGATTGGTTTAGGCCAAATTGGGGATTTTTTATTTGGGTTAGGCTTGGGTGGAGTTTGGGTTCAAAATTTAGGCAAATCAAGTTAGTGTTTTGTTTGTGGGGATGTTAGGAATGTTTTAGAAAAGATTTGGGGCTATTTGGAGTTGAGTTGGGTTGGTTTGGGCTAAGTTTAGGTCATGGGCCAAAATTGGGTTTTAAGCTTCAAATTGAAATTGGATCCACATGTTGGTTAAAATGGGCTTGGATTTGGTCTAAATTGATATTGGGGATATTAAATTGAAGTTTAGGATTGAATTGGATCAAAATTGAGGTCAATTGGAGTGGTTTGGTTGGACATTAGGGACTCTTAGGTTAAAAATAGGTCAAATTGGGGGTTTTGGTAAAAGTAGGTTGAATTGATAAAATTGGCTTATGGTGTAGTTGAACCAAATGCAATTGGGAATATTTGGGATTTTCTGGAATTTTTTGAGAATTTTCTAAATTTTTGGAATTTTGGGTCAAAAAGGGTATTTTGGGTATTTGGAGGTTATTGAGGGGGTATTTTGAAAATTTTGGTATATTTTACCAAGGATGATCAATTTTAGTGGTGGGAAATTTTTAGGACTGATTTTGAATAATTTTGGGTAATTTAGGCAATTTTGCAATTTTTGGGCAATTTCAAGGGCATTTGGTAGGTTTGGTGGGTTTATGGTCCCCGGGGTCAAAAATTGAAATTTTTGAAAAATGAAGGTTGATCAACTGTGAGTGAAATGAAATCATTTTGGTTGAGCCAAGAAGCCATATTAAGCTTACAAGAGCCATGAAAGGACTCATTTTAGGCATTCGCTATGTTGTTTTTAACCCTCTTAGCAAAGGGCTTAGGGGTTAAGGTCCATCCATATGAATTACCTACATGAGTCAATGAATTAAATTGGATAGGGATGATTTTAGGGTTGGAATGTGTGTGAGAGTGTAGTGTGTGTGCAAGTAAACCTTAACCAGACCAGACCATCCAGGGTAGTTCTAAGGCCAAAGAGTTATGTAAGAAGCTCATCCTTTAAACCTCCACATATTGATTTTAACCCTCCAAGTCGTTTAGGAGTTTACAATCAAACTTGTGGGGTTTGAAGGGAGTCAAGAAGTGGTTTGAATTTCTAAGTGGTGGTGGGTTCTATTTCTATTCCTCTAGGATAATCAAAGGGAAAACTTATGGCTAGATCCTAAGTAATAAGGAGAGAAGAAAAGAACTCACCAAAAATGAGGTCAACACTATGCAGGTACAATGATTTTAGGCCTTTGGAGCAAAAGGAAGTGAAAAGGAGCAAAAAGGGACAAAAGTGCATTTTATTGAACTAGCGCTAAATGGCGCTGTCACCGGTGCTGTACAGCGACATTTTATAGAGATTTGTGACCGTTTTGGTGGAATAATGAGCCAAACGGCGCCCTAACCAGCGCTGAATCATGTTATATCCCGATTTTAAACTAGATTCAATGTATTTGGCTAGATTTTGAAGGTTAGCTTTAGGAAACTCTTGGAAATTCAGGTTTGGCCGAATTTAAACATGTTCGGAGCCAAGTTTAGAGGGGGAAGATAAGAAGAGAAGATTTTAGAATTTAGAGAGAGTTTCTTTCCATTTTGTGTAGGAAATTAAGTTTTTTTTTCTCGTCTAAGGAGTGTGAGAGGAGAAGTAAAGTGAGATATTTCTTCTTCCTTACTTATCTAAAGAGAGAAGTGTGTGTTTCTGTGAAGAAAGAAGAGGAGTCAAAGAATTTTCTTGAGATTCATTTGGGGAAGAGTTTGAGATAAGTTGTCTTTACTTTACTCTGTTTGTATGATGTTATCTTTATACATAAAATCCATGTTTTGTCATCTTTTCCTCATGAGTCTTGAGTAGATTTCTTTGTCTATCTCCTTTTCATGTAGTGTGTTGATGTTATGAAATAGAAATGATGTGCCGATTTATTATGGAGAATTTATGATGACCTTTTCACTTTAAACTTCATTTACTTTTTTATCTGGCCCAATTGACTTGTTAAAACTTGTTAGGAAACATATTTTCTGAAAGGATTATGAGTTCCACAACAAAAGTGAAGGTCACATTCAATGTCCATGAATGAGAGACATAGTTCATGGGAATTAAGTGCAAATAAATAGGGAAATATACTTTGATGAGCGTAGAATTGGAGATTTCAGAGTGACATGCTGAAATCCTCAATTTGGTCCTAATGTTTGGAAATTGAAGCGAGAGTTAGCCTTCAGGTGAAGGGAAGTGGGAGCTCTAGAGTGAGAGTCAGTATCCTCCCAGCCTAACCATGGATTTGGGGACTAAACTTGGGATTAGTCAATGTTCTTTATACACTGAAATATGTGTAAAGAATAAGAATGTTCCTATTTGGCACAATACATTTGCATCACTGATCTATGTCAATCATCACATTATGATTGGAAAGGAGGAAGAATCTTTCTTAAAACTGAACTTTATCATAAATCTAGTCTTGTGTTAGTTTAACTTTCTTGAGTTTTGAATGTATTTTGGTAAAAATAGTAACTCCAACTGTTTGTCTTTATTTTAAGAATTAAACTTACTTGCAATTGTGCTGTGATTTGATAAGTGATTTCTGTGCTACACCATAAAATTGAAGCCTCCCTATGGGATAGATAATCCAGGACTCCACTAAAGCCCTGTATTTCTTGTCTGATACGTATACTTGCATTTAATTGTTTGACTCATTATAAAACTAAATCAATATATATATCTAGATCTGAGTTCATATATTTTGGTAAATTAAAAAAGTCGCACCAGTGACGCTTGCAGAGATTTGTATTTCTCCTTTTAGTACGAGCCAACGACACATCTGTGACTCTTTCAGCTGAAGTAGAAACAAGATCACCCTCTGGAGTAGTGATCATAGATGGGACCTGACCGTGTCTCATCGTGAGGAGGTGTGAGCCAATGAATCCTCCAATACCTCCATATCCTGATGTCTGTTCAGTCTCTTTACAACCAATCTTCTTCATTGACTTCATGTTTGTAGTCTTCTTTTGTGTGTTCCTTTTGAGGACGCGGAGTTCAAGCCGTATTTAGAAGCAAACACCAACTCGCAACCCGACACTTCCTGCAAATGTCAGTGGGTGGTATTGTGAAAGAGCAAAAAGAAGGACAAACTTATTATCTTTTATTTCAGAAAGTTTTATAAATTTTTTAATGTCATTATCTTATTTAATATAGTTTTATAAGATTTAGATTTAGGAATTTCAACAAGTAAAATTTATTTTATTTTATTTAACTTTATTTTATTACAAGATTCAGACCCAGTCATAGCCGCTAGCCCTATTCTACATTGGAATGAAAATATTTCCTCAGACTCCTCATGTTGTGTAATACTTCTTGAGATATCATCCATTTATTGGCAACATGGGTCTATCCCCTTGAGAGTCCACCAACTGGTACAACCCTCCAGAGTAAACCTTTTCCATCACGAATGGTCCTTCTTAGGTTGATTCAAATTTTCCACCTATCTTGCGGTGTGCAAGAATAGGCCTTCTGAGATTGAGCATAAGGTCACCAATTTTGAACGACCTTGGGTGGATTAACCTATCGTGGGCTTGAATCATCTTTTCTTGATATGGTTCCAAATTTTGCTGTCCTAGCAATCTTTTCCCTTCGAGATTTTCTCATTCTACCAATCAAAGTTTGGCATTCTCTTCGGTAGTAATTTGGTTGGCGACTGCGATCCAGAGTGACGGTAGTTGAACTTTTAGCGGAAGGACTGCCTCGGACCCGTACACAAGTGCATAAGGTGTAGATTGTGTCGGTGTTCTAACTGTCGTCCTGTAGGCCTACAAAGCTTATAGAAATTTCTCATGCCATCCTTTTTTGTTGTCGTCGAGCGTCTTCTTTTGGATTTGAATGAGCATCTTGTTGAAGGCTTCTGCCAAGCCATTTGCTTTGGGGTAATAGATTGTATAATATCTTCATTCTATCCCGTGTCTTCTGACAAAGTTGTTAATTTTCGTGCTCTTGATGGCAGACCCATTGTCAGGGATGATTTTTCGCAGCACACCAAAGTGGTAAACAACCTTGATTCTTGAAGAACTGTAGAACTTGGTGTGCTGTAACTTCCCGTAGTGGAACTACCTCTGCCCACTTGAAGAAGTAGTCTGTAGCTGTGAGTATGAATTTGTTTCCTTTCAAAGATAGAGGGTCTATCAGACCCACTATATCCGTTCCCCAACACTCGAATGGCCGCGAGGCAATCTTGGGGTGTAGAACATTTGGAGGTTGGTGCAAGACCACTCCGTGCACCTGGCACTGGTGACACTTCTTTGTTGTTTCGATGCAGTCAGACATCATTGCTGGTTAATAATATCCGAGCCTCTTGACTTTCATCTTCATTTTTGGCCCTGACTAGTGAGCTCCACACAATCCGGCATGTACTTCTTTGACTATTTTCTATGGTTCTACTCTGCTAAGCCATCTAAGCCACATTTGATCAAAGGATCTTCTATACAGAACAGTGTCAATTAGGGCATATGAGAGAGCTCTCTACTAAATTTGATGTGCTATTGACTTGTCTTTTGGTAATCTTCCAGTTTGCAAATATTCTATAAATGGTTGACACCAATCTTCTTTATCATCTGACACTATGGCTGTTATCTCTTCTTTTTCAATCTTGTGTAGACTGTTGAGGTTGATCTGTAATAAAACCTGAAGTCCTTGTACCGTAATATCTACAGAATCTTTGGGTGGACAAGCCAATTCTTTAGAAAGTTTAGCTAAAGCATCCGTGTGGGCGTTGTCTGCTCGAGGAATCCTATAGAATATTATACTCAGAATTTGCTCGAGTAGTTTCATCGTGTACCGGTGGTATTCTTCTAATCATGGTTTTAGAATTTTATAATGTCCTGGCACTTGCTGAATGACGAGTTGTGAGTCGTCATAAAAGGAAATGTCTGTTATTTCTATTAGTATTACTTATTCCAAACCGGTGATTAGAGCTTCATATTCTGCTTCATTATTGGTTCACGGCTCTGAAAGTGTAAGAGAATCTCAACATCACCTGATATGAAGTCTCGAAGATTAACCCAGCTTCGGCCTTGCCTGGTACCACTGTCTATTGTCCTTTATCACTTCAAGCTGATGATGTACCGTCAAAGTACATTTCTTGATCCACTTTAAAAATACCCATTTTTATGCCTTATTTATGATTCATTTCTTAAGGATATTAGGCTTTAATGATAGGTATTTTTATGTTTTTGGATGTAAGTGATAAAAAAAGAGTTTAAGAAGGAACAATGAGCAAAAGGAGCAAAAATGGAGCAAAAAGAGCAAAGTTGTCGAAACTGTAAGCCTGGCGCCTAGGCGCCAGAATTCAGCGCCTAAGCGCTAGTTCGATACAGACGCAGACAAGATTTTTGACGAATTTGGGCAGTTATTTTGGCGGTGTTATGCAGTTATTAGAGCTTCTAGAACACTGGAAGTTACTTTTAATATATAGGACATGTGATACAATGCATCTGGATGAAGGGAAATGGTTTTAATCACGAAGAGGTGCAATCCAAAGTGAAGCGGTGCGAAATACCTGGTCACAGAGTCCGACGTCTAGGCGCCAGATCCCGACTTCTAGGCGCAACAGTTACCTTCGAGAAGATACATTGTATTTGGACGAATTTTGAAGAGGTGCCTTAAGCAACCCCTGGTCAAATTCAGAGCTCTATATATAGGAGCCCATTCTACAGAGAAAATTGCCCCTTTTACCCCTTGTAGCATCCTTTAGTCCCCAAGCACTATATAGCCATCCAATCATTTTAGGGAGCCACCTTTTTTATTATTTAGTGAGTTTATTTTTAGTTTATTTTGAGAGTTAAGTGTGAGATTGCTAAAGTTGCTGCTGTTGAAGTCTTTCATCATTGCATTGAAGTCAGTAGGAGTCAGAAGATCACTTGAAGGAACTTTCCAGAAAAGTATTTGTAACTTGGTTCAAAGTTTTATAAATATGTTTTGTTGTGTGAATTCAATGTGTTCTAAGTAGTTAGTTTTCTTTCTCTTTTCAACTATGAAAATATAATAAGATAATTAAACTTTGTTGGAGAATTTAACTTAAAATATTTATTAAAATTGTAATGATATTAATATCTGATCTTAGTTCACTTTTTAAACTGGCCATTTAAATTTTTAAAACCTGTTGAAGAATTTTGAGACCTATCCGGAGATGAGTTCTTAACTAGTAGATATCACATGAATCCTTGGGTAGTCGAAGGATTTATGCAGGTTATTCAAGGTGAAGTGCAAATAAATAGGAAGATATGATTTATTCGGCGCAGAATTAATTACTTTTTAGAATGACAGACTAAATTCTAATAATTTGATTTATAGAAAGGGAATGAGGCACTGGTAGGGCCGACCATGGCCACCCTTGGACATCTAGTAGTGTGAGTCTAGATTAACCCATTCTACTAATAAAACATCTGAACCGATCTATAGAATAGTCAATGTTCTTTATGTCTGGACCAAAGGGTAAAGAATAGGAATGCTTCTATTTGGCACATTACCATAATCTAAATTCTCCACAAATGATAATTATTCTAAAATATCTTGGATTAGTTGACAAGGGTAAAGTTGTTTTATTTATACTTGCATTAATATTTATTTTAGTGTTGCTTACTTACATTTAGTATAAATTTCATTAAATTTAAAATCTAAATTTAAAAAGAAATCAAAATAATAATTACTTTTAATTTGAAAAATTTAAAAATATTACTTAATATTCTAAAAGTCTTCCCTGTGGGATCGATAACCAGAACTCTACTAGAGCCCTATATTACTTGATACGATACGTATACTTGCGTTTGAAATTGTGAATTTTACAAATTTTAAAAATCTAAATATAAGTTAATAAAATCTTTCATAAGTAAAATCACATCAAGTTTTTGGTGTCGCTGTCAGTAATTAAATTTTCTAGCAGTGGAATCAAAATCTTGCATTTGAAAGTATAAAGCCCCGTTAGGCTAAGTCACGCATCAAGTTTTTGGCGCCGTTGCCGGGGAAGAAAAGGAAAATAAGTAAGAAAGTTAAAAAGACATTTTTCAAATTAAATATAATTTATACACTTTTATTTATTTTAAAATATAAAAAATAAAAAAATATAAAATTAAAAATACCAAAAAGATTTTAATTTTTTGCATAGTTCTGAATTGGAAGGATTATTACCTTTTGATTCTGAATTAGAAAGAACAGTTAAAAGAATTAAAAAAGGAAAACAAGATAAAAAAATTCAAAAATATCAGGAAATGGCTAACTTACATAACAATAATCAAAATCCAATAGAAATCAATCAACAAAATGTTTGTAAACCATTAAGGGATTATGCAAACCGTACAACTGATGAACTTCATATTATTATTCCAATGTCATCTGTAGATGCTAATTCTTTTGAGCTTAAACCTTCTATTATTCAAATGGTTCAAAATAATCATTTTGGAGGAACACCTAACGAGGATCCAAATTTACACCTTGCTAGTTTCTTAGAACTTTTTGCTACCTTTAAATATAATAATGTTTCTGATGATGCTATTAGGCTTAGACTCTTTCCTTTTTGCTTAAAAGATAAAGCAAAGGCTTAATTCATTAGCAACTTGTACTATTAAAACTGGGGCTGATATGGCACAAAAATTCCTTGCTAAATATTTTCCTTCTTCTAAAACTGCTAAATTAAGAAATGATATAACTTCATTTACACACTTTGATGGAGAAATAATTTATGAAGCTTGGGAAAGATTTAAAGAACTATTACGAATATGTCCTCATCATGCTTTGCCAGACTGGTTAATTATTCAAACATTTTATAATGGACTTATTGGATCACTTAGATCTATTATTGATGTTGTTGCTGGTGGTTCTTTAATGGCTAAGACATTTGAAGAAGCCTATAATTTAATTGAAAAAATGGCTAATAATAATTTTCAATGGCATTTTGAAAGGGTTAATCCTAAAAGAATGACAAGTATTCAAGATAATGAAGCCTTTTCTATATTAGCTTCACAAGTGGTTGTGATATCTAAGAAATTAGATAATTTTGCTATTAATATATCACATGTAAGTAATGATAATTCTGCAAATACTGATGATTCTCAAACAATGGAAACTTTGCAAGTTATTGCTAGTAAAACTAATAACCCTTATTCTAATTACTATAATCCTTGTTGGAAAAATCATCCTAATTTAATTGGAATAATGGGCATCAACAATGGAGTAATAATCAAGTTAATCCAAATTGGAAGAATCAAGGAAATTCAAACTTTAGACCAACTTACCCTTCTAGTTTTAATAATCAGCAAAAAAAGTTATCTATGGAAGAATTGATCTTACGACTAGGTAATCAACTACAAAGTCAAAACACTGCTATTCGTAATATTGAGAATAAGATGGTCAAAATGCTAATTTTATTAATTACGGACCTCAAGGAACACTACCTAGCAATGTAAAAATTAATCCTAAAGAAACTGGGAAAGAACATGAACAAGAAAAAGCTGTGCAACTTAGAAGTAGAAAGAAATTAAAAGAGAAAATTTGGAATGAAATTGAAAAAGAGAGAGGTAGAAGAAATTGAAAACCCTAAAGATATTCTTCCTCCAAGTAAAGATCAGACTGTAATTCCTATTGAAGTGAAAGTTGAAAGACCACCACCACCTTTTCCTCAAAGATTAAAACATCAGAAGCTTGACCATCAATTTTCTAAGTTCTTTGAGATTTTTAAGAAACTACCATCAACATTCCTTTTGCTGAAGCTTTGGAACAAATGCCAAGCTATGCAAAATTTATGAAGAATATTTTAAGCAAGAAAAGAAAATTTGAAGCTTATGAAATTGTTGCATTAAGTGAAGAATGAAGTGCAATAATTCAGAAGAAACTACCTCAGAAAATTAAAGATCCTGAAAGTTTCACTATACCATGTTCTATTGGAGAAAAATTTTGTGGAAAAGCCATATGTGATTTAGGACCAAGTATTAATCTCATGCCATTTCCATTCTTTCAAAGGTTAGATTTAGGAAAGATTTCTCCCTCCACTGTAACCCTTCAGTTAGCTAATCGATCTATCACTTATCCTAAATGAGTTATAGAAGATGTTCTTGTTAAGGTAGATAAATTTATCTTTCTTGTGGATTTCATTGTGCTAGATATGGAAGAAGATAAAGAAATACCTATTATTTTAGAGAGACCTTTTTTAGCTACCGTACGTGCTATGATTGATATGCAAAAAGGAGAATTAACAATGAGAGTTAATGATCAAAAGATAACATTTAATGTTTTGAAATCAATGAGGTATCCTTATAAAGAATAATGCTATCGAATAGATATTTTTGATTATATAATTGAAAAACATTATCAAGAAAAATGTAAGGTCATTTTTAATGATAAAAATGATGAATCGGTGTTATTAACTGATGAGATTGAAAAAGTACATGAAGAAAAATTATCTGAAAAAACTCATTATATTCATGAAAACTAGGAAATTTTAGACACAACTAAAAATGATATACATTTACCCTCAATAGAAAAAGCCTCTGAACTGGAATTAAAAATGTTATCTGCACATTTAAAGTATGCATTTCTTTAAAATTCATTAACTTTACTAGTAATTATATCTTCTGAATTAAGTAAAGATCAAGAAGAATAAATAATAGGAGTTCTGAAGAATTATTAGAAAGCTTTTGGTTGGACTATTGTAGATATAAAAGGAATTAGCCCTTCAATTTGTATGCATAGGATTTTAATGGAAGAAAAGTGTAAACCCACTATTGAACCTCAAAAAAGATTAAATCCAATTATGAAAGAGGTTGTAAAGAAAGAGATTTTGAAATGGTTAGATGTTGGAATTATTTATCCTATTTCGGATAGCCAATGGGTGAGTCCTATTAATTATGTTCCGAAGAAAAAAGGCGTGACTGTCATTGTTAATGAAAAATATGAATTAATCCCAACAAGACAAGTTACTAGATGGTGAATTTGCATTGATTATCAAAAATTAAACAACACCACTAGAAAGGATCATTTTCCTTTACCTTTCTTGGATCAGATGTTGGATAAATTAGCTGGACACTCATATTTCTGTTTTCTAGATGGATATTCTGGTTATCATCAATTACATGTTGCTCCCAAGGACCAAGAGAAAACAATAATTACAAGTCCTTATGGAACATTTTCCTTTAGAAGAATGCCTTTCAGTTTATGCAATGCACCTGCAACTTTTCAAAGATGTATGATGTCAATATTCTGTGATTTAATTGATAGGAATTGAAGTACTTATGGATGATTTTTCAGTATTTGGAACTTCCTTTGAATCTTTCTTGGAAAATATAACAAAAGTTTTGAAGAGATGTGAAGAAACAAATTTAGTTCTAAACTGGGAAAAATGTCAATTTATGGTCACAGAAGGATTGTACTTGGACATAAAATTTCACAAATAGGGGTGGAAATTGATCAGACAAAAGTGAAAATTATTACTGAACTTCAACCACTGACTACTGTTATTGAGGTGAGAAGTTTTCTAGGTCATACTGGATTTTATAGGAGATATATAAAGGATTTTTCTAAAATTACTAAACCTCTTTGCCATTTATTGGAGAAAGAAGCTAAATTCAAATTCAATGAAGATTTTCTAAATGCATTTAATATTTTAAAAGAAAAATTAATCACTGCACCTGTTATTATTGCACATGATTGGAGTAAATCTTTTGAATTAATTTGTGATGCAAGTAATTATGCAATTGGAGCTGTATTGGGACAAAAATATGAAAAAAATTTCAAAGTTATATATTATGCTAGCAAAACTCTTTATGAAACTCAAATAAATTACACTACTACTGAAAAAGAGCTTTTAGCAATAGTATATGCCTTTGATAATTTTAGACCATATCTTCTTAGAACAAAATGTATCGTACATACTGATCATTCTGCTATTAAGTATTTAATGTCTAAAAAGGATGCTAAACCTAGATTGATCAGATGGGTTTTACTTTTACAAGAATTTGATTTTGAGATTTTGAACAGAAAAGGAACTGACAACAAAATTGTTGATCATTTATCAAGAATAAAAAATAATAGTGAGAAAATTTATGAAGAAATTATGAATGAGAAATTCCCTAATGAGCAATTTTATGTTATTCAAGGATTACAAATGCCTTGGTATGCAAATATAGTTAACCATTTTGTTAGCAATATTTTACCATATGGGTTAAATAGCAAATATATTAAGAAATTTAAGAATTATTGTAAATCATATATTTGGGAAGATCCTTATTTATTCAAAATAAGAAGAGATTTTGTGATCCAATGATGTATAGGTTATCAAGAAACTTTTGTAATTATGCAAAAATGTCACGATTCTGAATTTGGAGGACACTTTGGAGTGGATAAATCTGCATTTAAAATTTTAAATTCTGGATTTTATTGGCCTACATTATTCAATGATGTTGGACATTATGTGAAAACTTGTGATCGATGTCAAAGAATGGATAATATATCTAGAAAAGATAAAATGCCTATACACTTTATATTAGAAATTGAAATTTTTTATGTATGGAGTTTAGTCTTTATGGGACCTTTCGTACCATCATCTGGAAAGATTTATATTTTATTTGCAGTTGATTATGTTTCAAAGTGGATTGAAGCTGTATCTTTACCTAATTGTGATTCCAAAAGTGTTAAAAAATTTTTAAAGAAGATGATTTTTACAAGATTTGGAATGCCCAGGGTAATTATCACAGATGGGGGAAGTCATTTCAGAAATATAAGAATTCAATCATTGCTGGAAAAATTTGGGATTAAATATAGAATTTCAACTGCTTATCACCCTCAAACAAGTGGAATGGCTGAAGTATCAAATAGAAAAATTAAAAGAATTTTAGAGAAGACTATTAATCCTAAAGAACTAACTGGGTTGATAGACTTGATTCTGCATTATAAGCTTATAGAATAGCTTATAAGACACCTATCGGAATGTCACCTTATTGGTTAGTTTATGGTAAACAATGTCACTTACATGTTGAACTGGAACATAAAGCTTACTAGGTGATAAAGGAGTTCAATTACGATTTGATTGCTGCAGGAGAGAAACGATTATTACAACTGAATGAAATGGAAGAGATAAGAAATGAGTCCAATGAGAATGCAAAGATTTTTAAGGAAAGAATGAAGAAATTGTATGACAAAAAGATATCAAGGAAAATGTTTGAGCCTGGACAAGAAGTGTAATTATTTAATGCTCATTTCAAACTTTTTCTTGGAAAATTATGATCTAAATGGATGGGACCATTTATAATTCAGAAAGTGTACCCTTATGGAGCTGTGGATATTAAAGATCCTAAAACTGGAAAAATATTTATATTTAACGGATTAAGACTGAAGCCTTATATGGGAGAAATGAAACCAAATTACAAAGAGGCTTACGAATTGAGTCTACCCGATTAATTCAATTAATTAGGTCGGGCTGACGATGTTAAACCAAGCGCTTTGTGGGAGAAACTCAATTATTATCAGTGTGATTGTTTGTGATTTGAATTTATCTTAATCGTGTTTGTATGTGGATCATACCTTTTTATTAGACCTATTTTTAAGACCAAAACTTTGAAAATATAATGATAGGCGAATCGGAGTTGATCGAGGTTTCGGTGCCTAGGCGCCAAAAGTTGGCACCTACGCACCAGAA
Source organism: Papilionanthe hookeriana x Papilionanthe teres (assembly GCA_022702705.1). NCBI lineage: Eukaryota > Viridiplantae > Streptophyta > Magnoliopsida > Asparagales > Orchidaceae > Papilionanthe > Papilionanthe hookeriana x Papilionanthe teres. The sequence goes on along the minus strand of CM040422.1, from coordinate 76,728,050 downwards.
TTACATGCATGTATCGATGATCCAGCGCCTAGGCGCCAGAATCCGGCACCTAAGCACCACGGTTACATGTCATGTAAAAACCAAAATTCTTCAGTTTTTCACATGAAATCTCCCTATATATTGACCTATCTTCATCCCCAATCACATAGAAACCTTAATTTCGACCAGAGAAATCTATTTTGGAGGAGTTAAGAAGTGTTTGGAAGCAATGGATAGAGGAAATCATGGAAATGAGGTAAGAGACAAATCTCTCAATGATCCTCAAACTTATTTTAGTGATTTTATTGTTGTTAGTATGGAGAGATTGTTTAGTCATTTGGAAATGATTGAAGTGGAACTTCAAAGCATTGGGAATTGTTTGCATGAAATGTATCATCAAATTGAACACATGGAATGGCAAACGAAACTTTAATCTGATCATATGACGGCCTATCATGACGCTCAAGTAGCAATGTACGCGAAGAACAAGTGGATCGATGAAAATACGGCTTTGGAATTTTCAAAGGCATTGGTTTTCTATCTCGTTAGTCCTAGCAAACTTCATTGCGAAAGAGATGGAAATTGAAGATCGGTGGTGAATAGATCTATTATGTGTTCTAGGTGTGATTGAGTCAAGTTCTAGTGTGTCGATTATCTAATTTGTGTGTTTGCTTAATTGTTCAATGTGTGTTGTTGGATTTGGAATTTACTTTGAATTTATGTTGTTTATAGAATGGTGAACATTGTTATAGTCTTGTTAGGTAATTCATTGAGTTTGGAATGAAAATTATGAATTGGAATTGAAGAGTTTAGTTAAATTTCGTGTTTGAAATGTGAATCTTAGTTATCATTTAAAATTGATTATGGAAATATTTGGAGGATATAAATTGGATTAATACTCTTATAAGAGTAATTAGGAGTCGAATTTGACAAGTTTTTGTGGAAAACATAAAATTTAAAATAAATTTTTGGAAAGGCGAGTCTGGCGCCTAGGTGCCAGAATTCGGTGCCTAGGCGACGGTTCGGCCTGAACCTGAAACTTCACCTTCTTAAACACCCCCACGCCATTTTTGACACCTAAGCTTGCCTTTCCTCTAGTTTTCGCGAAAGAGACCCTAGAGATCCCATTTGAGGACAGATTTTCAAGTTTTTAGCTTGAAATCACTCGATTTTTTCATCCTAAGGTCAGATCTACATTCGAAACCAATTATTTTCAATTTTCACCATGGATTTTGCTCACATTATAGAAAACCAAAATTTTGAGATTAAAATTTGATTCTTAGAGTTAAATCCATGGATTCTTAAGCTCTTTCAAGTTTGAAAAGCTTAAATTAGTATATTTTCTTTGATCCTAAGAATTTATTTTGCATTTTTATTTCACGTTTAGATGGCACCCAAATTTAAGCGAGGAAAGTAACGAGAAAATTTTGATCGTAGCAAGTTTGTCACTACTGCTGCACATTTCCAGTACAATGATTTTGCTACAACTCGGAAGTTTATCTCGGAACGAAGTTTTTACAATCTTGGAGGATGAATTGAGGATACGATCGTTGCACTCAACTGACAACGATTCTGTTATTTTACTATTGTTGCTGTTATCCTTGTGGTTAGGGAGTTTTATGCCAATTTCGTGGATGCTGAAGAGTACAAGATTTTTGTTAGAGGTGTTGGAGTAGGATTCACTCCCGAGCATATCAAAATTTTCTACGGCCTGCCGCCGAACATCGAGTGTTATTACTCAGGATTATCTCCATTTGAGGGAGATTTAGATATGATTATTGCTTACCTGACTGATGGTACTGGAACTTGGAAGATCCATGATGGAAAAAGGGTAAATTTTTCATCTTCTAAGGTTAATGGTGTTTCAAAGACATAGCACTACTTTATTTCTACTCGTCTCATTCCATCCAATCATTTGAGCGAGGTTACCAAGGATAGAGTTATCCTCAACTATTGCATTCAGGAGAGGAAACTGATTGATGTAGGAAGTATCATTTATGATTCTGTAGAGGCTACTGCTCTTTCTAGCACTTCTATTGGACTTGGATTTCCATCTTTGATATATTCTCTATGTGAAACTACTGGAGTAGTTGCTGAGCTTGCAGAGGAAAAGCTCAAGTCCATGTCTGCATATTTTTAGGTTGAGTGTTGTATTTTTGAAAAGAGGTCGCCTACAGAAATTATCGGCGAATTTTTAATTTAGTTTAAATAAATAATTTGAAAAGTAGTATTTGATTTTAAAAAAAATTTTAAATTTGAAAATTTTAAGATATGAACTCAAACTGATCTCACATCCCGAATAGTTTATATAAACGAGTACCACACCACAAACTGTATATCTATCCCGGAGAATAGACACATTGTTTGATGATGGGGCTCGGTTAAATAAACTAGAAGATTTGTGACATCCGTTTGGTCTGCGAACCTATTTATAAGCTGACAAATTCTCCTGCATAATATAAATGAATTAAGCAGGGTTTATATTACCTGGGTTCTTAAAGTTCCCTATAAGGGCAAGCCCCTATAGTTAATTACATCCTAAGTGACGGGAATCACTTAAGAAAACTCTTGATAATGATCAGTGGTTTTGCTTTCAATAATTTCAAAGTTTGAGGTTTTCAAAGGATTGGATTTTGGAAATTCAAAAGGGAATGACTCAAAATTTGGAACAATTTATTTTTTAGGATCCAAAGGAAGAGAAGTAGGAGAAGCTGAGAATCCAAGAAGAATCTTGGTAACTTCCCAAACTATCCTATGTTTTAGCTCGGTTTTAAGAAAATCCTTATATTATTTGATATTTCAATTTTATCCAATTTTAATTAATTTGGACTTATATTTGTATGATAAAATCATATAAATAGCCTCGAAGATATGAGGGTTTATGTCGTACCGAATGACTACCTCGGAGTCCTAAGACCTGTTAAGGCTTAATTTACATGACATGATCATGCAAATGCCTAACGAAGAGTTGAGGATTTATGTTGCACTAGGCATACTACCTCGAAGTCCTACGGCTTGGTTATTTAATTCTAAGAAAGTTTTGCTGAAGTAGACTCAGGTTTTGCTGATGACGATGGCCGTGCTGCCCACCATGCTCCGAGCTCCTTGTTGTTGCAGAGGTTTAGTTTTAGAAGTCATAAATCAGGAGATGAGAGAAGTGTTTTGGTTTAGAGAAAATCTTAAAATCCGAGTGTTTTTAATATTTTAATTAAAACAAATCTTAAAGTTGTTTAAACAGAACCGATTAAGATCCCACGGTTCCGTCATCCCGGCACCGTTATTTTCATTGAATTCACTTAGTCCAGATGAAGTTGCTAAACTCAACTGAATGAGTTCCACACTTTCATTTAGACCGTGGGAAATCTCGTTAGCAACACGTGGGTTACATCATCCGAGGTATTCCCGATCATTTAACGAGACGTTTTAATTTAGTTGTAATTGTAGTTTGGTGTTCTGTTTGTGATTAAATTTTGAGTTTTTTTATATTTTGAAATGTTGTAGCGGTGATTTTTATCTTGTAATGACTTTTAATTTAGTTTTGGTTTCAGTTCAGGGATTATCCTAAAGGTTTTGGTTTTCATGCAACAGTTGTTTATCATGCAAGAAAAGTAAAATGCATTTGCAATAAAATAAAAGCGTACCTGAAGGGTCTTCCCGTCATTCCAAGCTGCACTTGAAACACATGTTAGAGCATTTTAAGTATTTATAGCAATTACCTAGGTAAAGCTAAGGGCAAGGTTTCTGGTTTTCTACCAAGATCCTAATCCTATAGCTAGTCATCTCCTATGACGTCTAGGTTCTTGTATTTTGGTTTAAGGACGATTTTCTTCATGAAAGAACAATTAAGTTCAATTGTTCTTATAAATATCCTATCATATTGAGGAAGTGCTTAAGAAGAGTCTTAAACATCTTTTCAATACTTCTAGGATTGTTCTAAGTCCAAATAGATTTAATTATTCAGGTGAAGTAATCATCCAAGGTTTAATTAAGTTTTGTTCTTTTGCTCAGTGAACTAGGATGTTTGAATATCCTATGAGTGAAGTGACACTTCACCTAATGCTCCATCTAGGAGTTACGATAACAAGAGCTTTTAAGGGCAAATTGATGTTTTAGTGATTTGTGTTTTAATTTATTATAATTAATGGATTTAAGTTTGGAATAGTGTTCAAGTTGTTTTAGATTTATTTTGAATTCTTTATGTCTTAAGTGATGTTATATTTAATTCAATTTAATTTAATTCAATTTAATTTTATTTAATTTGATTTAATTTTAATTTTAATTTTAATTTTAATTTTAATTTTAATTTAGTTTTGATTTTTATTTTTAATTTAATTTTTATTATTATTATTTTTTATTTAATTTAATTTAATTTAAATTAATTTGATTTAATTTAATTTAATTTAATTTAATATGATTTAAATTTTTAATTTAATTTTATTTTAATTTTAATTTAATATTTTATTTTTTATGTTTTAAAGATGATTTTATTTAATTATTAAAGTATTAGTTTAATTGAAATTTTGATTTAATTCAGTTTGAATATTTTAATTTTTAATTTAATTTAATGACTAAGTCTTTTAGTATTTTAAATCTTAAGCTTGGATTAACATTTTAATTGGGAATTAAATATTATTAAAGTGATTAATTTAGGGATTCTTAAATTAAAAAACAAATGTCTTTTAAATAATATCCCTATTTAATAATTTCAATTTTTACTAATCTTCCATATTTAATTAATCAATTGATTAAGGTTTATTCTTAAAATTGAATGATGGGTTTCTACCCTTTAATTAATTAAATTTCAATCATCAAAATCAGATTAGGATCAAATATTTTACTCTTTCATTTTATTAAGCCTAAAATTTTAATTAGAGGTTGAAAATTTAATTACCATTTTGCCCTTCAAGCTTAATAATTCCATAACTCACTAAATTGAGCTTAAATAAATTTGAAATTTTTATGTAGCTTCACTCACATATCAATTAAGACATTAGAGGAGAAAATGTGATTTTTCTGTATTTAATTTATTTATATAATTATTTTTTTGTGGAAAATAGGGATTTTCAAGGAAAATTCAATAAGATGACCAATGAAAATTTTCTATCCTTAAGAAAATTATGGGGCACTCTAATGACCGAGATGACTTATTTGGACTAATTTTGGTGATTTTTTTTAATTTTATTTTATTTATTATAATTATTTTGAGTTTTGGAGCATTAATTAATTTAAAAATAAAATAAAGGTTGAAAAGTGAATTTTATATTTTTCAAAAATCTTTCTGATATCAGAGAAACTAAAAACCAATTTTTATAATTTTCTGATTTTTCTTTGATTTATTAGAATTTTTTTAGTGAAAAGGTTGAAAATTACATTTTTAATATTAAAAAAATACATTAATCCTTTAAAATTAAATATCTTATCCTAGGGACTTAAGAAAAATATTTGGTTTGTTCCTAAGTGTTTAAAATTAAAAATATGACATTTTGGTGAATTTTAATATTTTTCTGATTTTATTATTTTTTAATTATTAAAATATTAAAATAATGATAAAAATCAATTTTTTTAGAAAATTATAATTTTAATTTTCCTAAGTTGCTCTGATATCAGAGAAGCTCCAAAACCATTTTTGTGAATTTTTGAAAAATATTTTGTGAGTTATGAATTTTTAAAGTTTGATTTCATTCATGGGGCTTAATTAACCCATTTGGTGGGGCTAACCAAGTCCAATTGATCTCAATTTTTTATGTGGTGTTCTCCTATCCCTAGAGGACGGTTGAGAATTATTTTTAAGTTAATTTGATGAATGGTTAACCCTAATTAATTAAAGTTCAAATTTTGGGTGTTTTGGCCAATTAGGGTTGTTCAAAGTGAATTAGCTCAAGAATTATATTTTCTAGGTCCCTCTAGTCATAAGAAACATCACCAAATTTTCCTAGAATTTATTTCTCAACATGCTAATTATTGGAATTAAAACACTCAAAACAGTAACATGCACTTGAAAAATCAATAACTTCTCATAGGGATGGCCTCTGACCTTGGAAAATTCAGAGAATGTTCCCAAGTTCATAGGCTTCAGAAGCCCTATGGTCTCATGCCATGGTGAATTTCCTATATGCATGGAGAATTGAAATAGTGTAGAGAGTAAATAAATCATTAAAAATAAAATACTTAATGAAATTACTTGATTTCTTTTTCAAATTATTCTCCTCTGTTCACTGAGCAAGAGGGTATTTTTATTTTATTTTTAGGATTTTTCTACACAAAGTTATGGATTTTTGAAGTTCTGGGTATTTAATAAATAAGAAAAATCCCTATTTTCCTACTTATCCACGCGGCGCCACGCCACCCTAGGCAGCTCCGAAGCTCCACGCGTCGTCTCCTGATTCGGCGTCGCCATCTGACTCAACGCTCCAGGGGCTCACAGCTCTTGTCCCATTACTCTGTCCAGCGTGATCCTGGCCGTCCGCTTAATACACGCGCGATCCAACGGTTCCCAGTCATCGTCTACGACTGGTGTGAACCCGTGACAGTCAACCTTCTAACCCTAATTTCTCACTCAATTCTCAACGAATTTTCAAGTTCTTGTGCTCTATGGATTCGTCTTGAAGAGATGAACACATCAATACAGTAAACATGTATTGAAATTGACCCAAACTAAATTGAGAATCTCTGGAAGCTTGTGAGGAAGAGTGAGTCCACACCTTTGCTCAGTGAAGTGAAGCTTCGATTTGAGAGTTGTGTTATGTTCGATTGGGTCCAAGCAAGCTCCAGATGAAGTCCCTTGGCCTGGTGAATTGTCTAGGTATGATTTCGACCAAGCCCAATCACAAAGCTTGGAGGCTGGAAGCAATGGCTGGCCCGGGTGAGGGGCTTTCGCTGGGAAACTTCTCCTCTTGGTCTGGTGAAGGTGTAGGACCAATCAATTTGGAGATTGGCTCATCGTGGTGAAGTGTCCCGGTTTTGGGCTTGAATTTCAACTGCTGAAATTGAGCTCACACGAGAGGAAATGGCAGGGGGATTTCAGTGGGGATCAAGTTGTCTATGTGTAGAGAGTAGTCTGGGATGATTTTGGCAGGATTTCAGTAAGGTTTGGTTCAGCACCTCTCATGGCCGAGAGGAATTGGTGTTTAAATAGGCAAGGTCGGAGGGCTTCCCGTGGGGTTTGAAGGCTGGGATCGAGTCGCTCCGGTGAGGAGAAGAAGAGCTATGCTTGTCCATTTGGGTTGAGACAAGTCGACAAGGGAGAATTGAATTTTTTGGCTCACATGGAGCTTTCGGCCATGGCGTTTTCCGGTGGCCTGGTGGCTGGCCGGCCAGGCACTGGTCACCATCTTGACCAGTGGGGTCAGGGGTTGGCAATGGTGCAGTCAATTGGAGTTTGACATGTGTAAAGGGGCTGAATTGAAATGGAATGGGGAAGAGTGTATTTTGGGCTTAGTTTGGTCAATCCATGGAAATAGGCTTGGTGCACCTCCCCAAGACCTGAATTTGAGCTGAGGGAATCATTTTGGTCAGCTTGGAATGGGTGGTGAAGTCTCCATCCATGGTGAGGTGGCTAAGCATGATTTAGTGTGTGACATGGTTATGGTTAAAAAGGCTTAATGAAGGATTATGAAAGGGGGCCCTCCTTTTGCCATTAATGGCTTGGTCACATGTCAAACCTTCCATGGCTTCATATGGCTTGTAAATGGCTTGCTCATGGCTCCATATGGCTTGGGACAAAGCTTGGTCATTTACATGAAAAAAGGTTTTAGAAATTTTGGTAATTTAGGGGTGATTTGATGGGATTTGGAATATGGCTTGATTTGGAATTATTTCATCATGGATTTAGAACTTAGGAGATGGTTTTATCAAATGGATGATAATAAAGGATTGTCATGTGGGCTTTGTCATGAACTTTGGGCTTTTTGGAAGGCTTAAGGGAATGAGCCTTTAGGTTTAAGAATGAATTCATGGATGGGAATTTTGTAGAAGTTTGGGTCAAATAATTGTTGGGTTTGTTTTAGGGATGTGTCTTGAGTGATTTGAAATGAATTTGAGGTGGCTTGGGTTTGAATTGGGTTGAATTTGGGTTGATTTGGTAAATGGGCCAATGTAGGTCAAATTGGGCTAATTTGGGCCAATGTTGGGCTAAGGTTGAAATTGATGTAAAATTAATGTTGGGAAATGTTTATGGGAGTGTTTCAAATAGGTTTCAACTTTGGTTGGGTTTTGGTTTGGAGACTTGGGCTTATTTGGGTTAGGTTTAGGTTTAGGTCAAAATTGGGCTTTTTGGTTTTGGGTTGAATTTGAGTGGGGTTTGGGTCCAAATTTTGGGAAAATTATGTTAGTATTTTATTTATGGGAATTTTAGGGAAGGTTTAGAAAAGGTTTGGAGTCAATTGTAGTTGAATTGGTTTGGTTTGGGCTAAGTTTGGGTCATGGGTCCAAATTGGGCCTTAAGGTCAAAAGTAAGATTGGATTCAAATGTTAATCAAATTGGACTTGGATTTGGTCTAGATTGATATTGTGGATGTTAAATTGAAGTTTATAATTGAATTGGACCAAAATTGGGGTCAATTGGGTAGATTTGGTTTGACATTGGGTTCACTTGGGTTAAGAATGAGCTAAATTGGGGGTTTTAGTAAAAGTGGGTTAAATTGACAAAATTGGCCCATGGTGTAGTTAGAAAAAATGAAATTGGGATTATTTGGGATTTTCTGGAATTTTCTGGGAATTGTTTGAATTTTTGGATTTTTTGGCTAAGAGGGGCATTTTGGGTATTTGGAGGGTATTGGGGGGTATTTTTGGAATTTTTGGTATTTTTGGCTATGGATTATCAATTTGATTGGTGAGGAAATGTTTAGGAATGGTTTTGGGGAATTTTGAGTAATTTAGGTGATTTTGCAAATTTTGGGTAGTTTCAAGGGCATTTGGTAGGTTTGGTGGGGTCGGGGCCCCGGGGTCAAAAATTGAAATTTTGAAAAAAGAAGATTGATCAAATATGAGTGAAATGGAAGCACTTTGGTTGAGCCATGAAGCCATGTTAAGCCTATATGAGCCATGAGAGGACTCATTTGAGGCATTCACTATGTTGTTCCTAACCCTCTTAGCCAAGGGCTTAGGGGTTAAGGTCCATCGATATGAATTACCTACATGAGTCAAGGAGTCAAGTTGGGTATGGGTGTTGTTTTAGGATTTGGATTTTGTGTGTGAGAGTGTAGAGTGTGAGTGTAGTGAGTGTGTAAGTCAACCCTCACTGGACCGAGCCACCTGGGGTGGTCCTAAGGCCGGAGAGTCCATAGTGGAACTCATCCTTTAAACCTTCACATTTGATTTCAACCCTCTAGGTGATTAGGGGTCTACAATCAAGCTTGTGGGGTTTGCATGGAGTCAAGAGGTGTTTGGACTTCTAAAGGGTGGGTTCCTCTTCTAGTCCTCTAAGATGATCAAAGGAAAAGCATAAGGTTAGACCCTAAGCACTAAAGAAGGAAGAGAAGACCTCATCAAAAATGAGGTCAACAAATGGACCCCCAATAGGTGTGGTGTGCTAACCAAGCGCACCGCGCGTATTGGCGTTGACCGAAGAGATCAACAGAACTAAAACAGATGTCCAAGTGACAAACTTAGGACGAAGTGTAAGAAGTTTCCACTGGGGAGTATCAGGTAAATCTCCAAGACTGAAGATTCCAGAACTCTCGTTGGGGAAAAAGGCGGTGAATTTCAGATCACAAGATTTCAAGAGATTGGATCTTAGATTCGTTTCATTTTTTTTATTTTTTTATTTTAAGTTTTAATTTTGATTTTGAATTTCTATTTGAGTTTCAACTTGATTTTATGCGGAGAAAAGAGTAGGGCTAAGGTCCACCCGAATGCATTTGTATGCTGAGAAGGAAGTAGAATTGAACCTATTCCAAATGCTGAGGAAGAATAGGACAAAACCTATCCGAAATGCAGAGTGTTTTAATTTCAATTTCTTGCTGAGAGGGTCTAATTTTGAGATTGCTGAGAAAGGAGTAGGACTGTGCCTATCCCGAGTGCTGAGAATTCGTTGAGAAGGAGTAGGGCGAAGCTTCATCCCGAATGTCGAGATTTCTCTGAGATGAGAGTAGGGTGGAAGCCTATCCCGATTGCTGAGATTTCTGAGATGGGAGTACGGCGAAAGCCTATCCCGATTGCTGAGATGGGAGTACGGCGGAAGCCTATCCCGATTGCTGAGATGGGAGTACGGCGGAAGCCTATCCCGAATGCTGAGATTGCTGAGATTGCTGAGATGGGAGTACAGCGGAAGCCTATCCCGATTGCTGAGATGGGAGTACGGCGGAAGCCTATCCCGATTGTTGAGATTGCTGAGATGGGAGTAGGGCGGAAGCCTATCCCGAATGCTGAGATTTGCTGGATTTTGTCGAAATTTATTTATGCGGAGATTGAGGGAAATTTTGCTGGTCCAGTTTATGCAGTGGTTGTGAAAGATTTTGTTGATATTTAGGAATGCAGAGTTTTATGAATGCAGAGACTGAATATATTGCTGGGATTTACGAATGCAGAGATTGTGAAAATATATTGTAAAGTGCAGAGGATGTTTGTAGGAGTTCATGTGGATTTGAAGTTCTTTTTAATGTTTGGATTTTTATGAAAGAGAGTTTCTTATTTATTCTCCTTTTCTTTTCTGTTCTTTGTTCAAAGTTCATTTAACTTTAATGGTGTTTCCCAGTCAATTTGCACAAAAAGAGGTGAAGGCAAAATGTGACATGGTCACTTCCATTCCAATGTTGCTGAAGATACATCATACAACTCGATCTGAAATATTTCTCATACAATCCATGACTCAAAATGGACTATGTATGATTCTTGTTGATCCATCCAAAAAAGTATCTGTTAGAAATCCATGTCTAAGTAATGAGATACACGGTCAATAACATCACCTTCCAAGCCATCCTTGGCAGGAATGCCGCATGGATGTGCATTGGAGGTGTGTTATTTCCCGTGTAACTCACAGCTCGTAGGGCCGGAGACTCTCCAATTCTGGATCTGGCTGGAAGTGGTATGGTACCTTTCTGTCATCCATCCTTCTAAATGTTACAGAGATCCGCTCCACTGGTACTCCCGGTATGCAATGCTTTGCGACGTCTGCTCCATTTCCTTGTAATATCATGACGGAACCTACCGTCAGTGGTATCTCCACCGGCCCTCGGAACTTACCCTGGCCTGCTATCCGGAGGTCAGATCTGAGCATGATATTGCATTGGTTGACAAACGAAACTGTGCAGAAAGGTCCTAATCCTCTCAAAATATTCGAAGGTTTTCTTTTCAACATTTTGCATCCTTTCTAGCTCATATTCTGAGATTATTTGCAAGTGACGAGGCCTAGTAACATATTGCGGGATGTATGGCTCAATCCCGTCACGTTCTCCTGCATACCTTGGCTCCTTTGGGATTATCTCTGTCGGGACATCCTCCGGGGTTGCTCTCGCAACAAGGTTTCTTACCACTGATGGCTCTGTCTGGCGTCACGGTAATCTCTCTGTCTCTGGTCTTCTTAGAGTTTCGTTTATCCTTTCTGTTGTTCTTGTAACTTGTTCTCTCTTTTCAGGTTCCTGATGAACCAGCATCTTTGAAATGTGTGTGTTGGCGAAGGTAGCTATTTCCTCATGTTGATCTGCTGCTAGTTTAGTCAACATCTTGCGGATACGGCGATTTTTATTCCTTCTTTGAGTAGCAGTGAGTGTAGCTCTCCTCACATCTTGAATTTCTGCGGGCGCGGCGCTGACGAGCCTGCCCTCTGCTGTGGCAACTACTGACTTGATTTTCTTGCTTTCATCGGTGTTTGTCTTTCTTTTCTTGTTCTTTGGATTGGTGGCTTGGGCCACCCATCTTCATCATTCGTCCGGCTATGAAGCTCTTCTCGGTCCATAGGGACCCCGATCATTTTCTTCATACTCGTAAGGTTGGCTGGTGTGAAGTCAGAATCAATTTCTATCACTGCTCCATCCTTCACCCTCTTTTCATCGAGTGCGAGACTCACACCATTTTTAAAGTTTAGGACCAACCGCCTGTTCGACATTTCCCTGCAAAGAAGACAAGGAAAGGATCATGGGGTACGTACTAAGAACAAGAACATTAAGAAAGTATTTACCACTGAAGATTCTTATTCACTTATTCCAATTTTAATTTTTAAGGATAGCAGGAAAAGATAAATAAAGATTAGGAAAAAGATTTGATTTGAAAGGAAGGGTAAAACTTTATTATTATGATTTTCATATATTTTATTTTTAGCACATATATTTTTTGTCCATTTTTATGTTTTTGGGTTCGGACCCGATCGCAAAGTGATTGCTTCACCCGTGTTTCTAGGGATAAGACTCTATTTTAGAGGCCACCCTTCGAAACATCAGGTTGCGTAATATTTCTTCAAATATCGTCCATTGATTGGAAGCATTTGCCATTCTCCTTGGCAATTCACAAGTTGGAAGGAGCCTCCTGAGTAGACTACCTCGACCACAAATGGTCCTTCCCAAGTCGGCTCAAATTTGCCTCCTATCTTGTGATGTGCAAGAATAGGTCTTTTGAGAACAAGAACTAAGTCACCAACTTTGAAAGTTCTTGGGTGGACCAGTTTATCATGTGCCTGGATCATCTTAGCTTGGTACAGTTCCAAATTTTGTTATGCTGCAAGTCTTTTTCCTTCCAAGTTTTCCAGCTCTTCCAGTCGTAATCTGGCATTTTCTTCTGTAGTAATTTTATTTGCAACTGCAATCCTGAGTGATGGAAGCTGAACCTCTAAAGGTAAAATTGCCTCGGACCCGTACACCAAAGTATAAGGTGTAGACTGAGTAGGAGTCCTGAAAGTTATCCTGTAGGCCCATAAGGCTTCTAACAACTTCTCGTGCCAATTTCTCTTGTTGTCGTCCAAAGTTTTCTTTAAAATTTGAACGAGAGTTTTATTAAAAGCCTCGGCCAAGCCGTTCGCTCTTGGGTAGTAGATCGTTGAATATCGCCAATCAATTCCATGTCTTCTGACAAAATTATTGATTTTTGTACTTCTGAATGCGGACCCATTATCTGAAATGATTCTGCGCGGTACTCCGAAACAATATACAACTTGATTCTTGAAAAATTGTAGCACGTGGTGTGTCTTTACTTCTCTGAGTGGAACTGCTTCTGCCCATTTAGAAAAGTAGTCTGTAGCTGCAAGGATGAAGCGATGTCCTCTTGAAGAAGGTGGTTTTATCGGACCCACTATATCTTTGCCCCAACACTCAAATGGTCTGTCGGGTGTAGCACATTTGGAGGTTGGTGTAGAACCACTCCGTGCACTTGGCACTGGTGACAACTTTTGGCAATCTTCATGCAATCGGCCATCATCGAGGGCCAGTAATACCCTAGTCTTTTAATTTTTATTTTCATTTTTGGACCCGACTGATGAACGCCACAAAGTCCTGAATGCACTTCTTTAACAATTTCACGAGCCTCGGACCCGCTCAGGCATCTTAACCACATCTGATCAAAAGACCTTCTGTATAATGTATTGTTTATTAATGTGTAAGACAAAGCTCTTTTCTTGATTTAATGTGCTAATGACTTATCTTCTGGTAATTTCCCTGTTTGCAGGTAGTCTATTAGCGGCTGACGGCAATCTTCTGTGTTTTCCGTCACTGCTGCAACTGATTCCTCTACTTTTTCTGATTTTTGTATCATATCCATGTCGAGCTGTGATAGGACCTCTCGTTCTTGAACTAACACTTCAACTGACTCATCTTGTAAGCAGCCAAATTCTTTTGCAAGGCTAGCTAGCGCATCTGCGAGAGCATTTTCTCTTCTGGGGATCTTGTAGATTGTTACATTCGGAATTTGTTCCAACAGTTTCATGGCATACTGAAAGTATTGCTCGAGTCTTGGTTTTAAGATTCTGTATTGTCCTACGACCTGTTGAATGATCAACTGAGAATCTCCGTAGATGTTGATGTCCGTTATTCCCATTTGAATGGTTAGTTCTAGTCTCGTTATGAGGGCTTTGTATTCGCCTCATTGTTTGTGCACGGCTACGTTAAGTGGTAGGATTATCTTAACATCCCTCGCTCTGGTGTTATAAAGATTAGTCTGATTTCTGCTTTACCGGGCACTATCATTTGCAATCCTTTGTCTTTCTGTGCTGATGATGCTCCGTCGAAGTATAGCTCCCAACGTCGATCATTAGTGTCTTCTAGGCTCATTATATGTTCGTCAGGCAAATCGTCGTCGAGAGGCGAATCTGCTGGTAATGGGTGTGCTGCAAGGAAGTCAGCTAGCACTTATCCCTTCACGGCACGGAGAGGAAAGAAAGTTATGTTGAATTGTAATAGTATCATCGACCACCTGGCAAGTCTTCTAGAAAGTGTTGGACGGGTCATCAAATATTGCAACGGATTAACTTTCGAGATAAGGTTGACCTTATGAGAGAGCATGTAATGCCTGAGCTTTTGAGCGGCGAAGATCAGGGCCAAACAATGCTTCTCAATTGGAGGATACTTTACTTCCATCGGAATCAAACGACGGCTTAAGTAGTAGAGAGCATTTCCTTTTCCCTCATCATTGACACTGGGCAGCGGGGCTCCGAGGAGTCGTCCAGAGCCGTTGTATAAAGTATCAACGGTCTACACTGAGACGAGAGTCGCTAAGACGGGAGGTGTCATTAAGTATTGTTTAATCTCCTCGAAGGCCGGTTGGCATTTCTCTTCCCAAACGAATTTGGCGTCCTTTTTAACTAATGCCGAGAAGGATGACACACTACGACAAGTTCGAAATAAAGCGTCGAAGATATGCCGAGCTTCCCTTGAAAGGATCGTAGTTGTTTTAAGGTTTTGGGAGGCGACATTTCTAAGATAGCTTTAATCTTTTCCGGATCAATTTCGATCCCGCGATGTCGAACAATGAATCCTAAGAATTTCCGGAGGTGACGCCGAAGGCGCATTTTAAGGGATTCATCTTAAGGTTGTATTGCCTTAGTCGCTCGAAGACAATTCTCGAATCATACAAGTGATCTTCCTTCAGTTAGCTTTTGATGACCACATCATCCACATAGCACTCAACTTGGTTGTGAATGAGCTCATCAAAAATTTTTGTCATTTCTCTTTGGTATGTTGCTCCTGCGTTCTTTAGTCTGAATGGCATTACTGTGTAGCAATACACTCCGATTGGTCTTCGAATGCTTGTGAGCTTTTCGTCTTACGGTGCCATCTTTATCCGGTTTGTATCACGAAGATCCATCCATGAATGAAAATATTTCATGTGTTGAAGCAATGTCGATCATCAGTTCTGGGATTGGCAATGGAAATTCATCCTTCGGGCATGCTTTGTTCAAGTCTCTGAAATCCACACAGATTCTGATCTGACCATTCTTCTTCCTGACGGGTACCACATTGGCTAGCCAAGTAGGGTATTATTCTTCACGGACAAATTTAGCGTCGATTAGCTACTTAACTTCAGCTATTACTTGTTGTTCAATTTCTAGACGCATTCTTCTGGAAGCTTGTCGATGGAACGGAAGTAGGATCCACTCCTAGCACAGTGAACTGCGACTTACGGAGCTAATCCCGGCATTTCGTCGTAACTCCGAAGCAAAACGAGTCCTTGAATTCCATTAATAGCTTGATCACTTCCTCAGAATCTTCTTTATTGAGTAAGGAGCTGACAAAGGTTGGTCTAGGCTTTTCGCTAGTACCTAAGTTAACTTTCATTAACTCATCTATCGTAGATTTGATTTCTTCTTCGAATTCTGGTGGAGTGTCTCCAATTTGTAGATCTTTAAGCTCTTCTGTAGTTTCCAAACAGCCTTCATTAGGTTCACAAGTGACAACTAAGCAAAATTCCGTATCGTCGATCGAACCTGCTGTGCCGAGATCCGAGACCATGTTTTGAATTGGGAAGCCGACCGGCATTATTCCATAATTTTTCGAAGTGTTGTGATCGACCTTTTGTCCATTGTCAGGGTAAGACACCATGCTGAATTAAATTTTGAACACAGGGAGAGTACCACTCAAAAGGTAATTCCATTAATTCGGAAGAAGTGACATCTTCAAATTGTACTTCGCTTTTAGTATTGGAAGAAGAAGTGCCGCGGTAAAATTTGATTGGCTTTGCACCGCTGTTATGTACTTCTTTGACCACCATACCCTCGATTTTATTAGGTCGGATCGGGGTCAGGGTCATAGTGTGCACATAGTGATTAATCTTCTCGTACATCGATTTGTATTCTTCTTTCTTTTCATCTTCGAGAGAAATCTTGAATTGTGGTTTCTTCCGGTTTATCGTAGCTGCTTCTTTCTTGACTTCTTCTTCTTCCTCAGAGCTATTCTCCCAATCAACGTTGATCATCAGCTTTTTCTGTCCAACTGTCCCAGTGCCTCTTCCACGACCTCGTCCCCGACCTCGACCTCGGATGCGAGTTCTGGAGAAACCTTCACCATCTCGCCGTAAGGGAGTGGTGAGTGACTGTTGGACTAGAACTTCGGGTTCTTCATTGTCTCGAACTTCTTTTGCTTCATTTAGCACGGTGTTTCTGGAGAAGATTGTTCTCTTCGGAGGTGCGTAATAAGCTGCATCTTCATGGATTCCAATCTCATGTAAGGAGAAAGGTTGCAAATCACCTTTAATGCACTATTCTCCTCCTTCGTAGTATTTTATGCACTGATGCAGAGACGACGGTACCATTCGGTTTTCATATGTCCACGGCGGCCCGAGTAGAGCGTTGAACGATGTCTCGGAGTCGATTATGTGGAATTTTGCGGTTGTCTTTGCTAAGTCACCGGTCTTCATCAACGAGTGTTATTGATCCGAGGGCTCTTTCTCCTTTCTGGTTGAATCCTCTTAGTAACATCTTATCTGCTTCAAGCTCGTGAGCATCAATTTCCAGGTATGCTAGCGTCCGAAGATTCATTATGTTGATCGATGCTCCTAGATCTACCAATACCCTGGAGAGCGTAAATTTTTCGATTGTAACTGAAATGTACAATGGTCGGTTGTGATCAGCTGTCCCAAGTAGTAGATCACTGTTTGTGAAGGTAACACCTCGCTGTTCCTTTAACGAGCAAACCTCGCCTAAGGAATCTCCGGCCATACGAGCTAAAAAAATCTCTGGATCAAGTAAGGCTTTGACCAGAGCTTCCCTCATCTCTTTTGATAAAATGAGAGCGTCGTAGATGCTCAGTTTGGCTAGTAGTTTCCTAAGATGGGCTAGCACGTTATAGTCCACTTTGTTATCATGTGTCTCAGTTTCTTCTCGAATGGGCGATTCTTCTGTTGGGGTTGTTTCTTCCTGAACAACCACCTGCTTCCCTTTGTGTTTTGGACCCATTCTTGGAGGTAGAACCCTTCCGCTCCTTAAGTTGACTTACGTGATTTCTTCCGAATGCGAGTGCGAGTTTACGGGTGTCTCCTTTTTAATCGGCATGACGGGTTCTTGCGAGTTTCTTCGGAATCTGAAAGCTCTAACTCTATTGTGATTGGAGTTCCTTGAAATTCACAAATAGACTCATTGCTTGTTGAACTTTTGTAGCCTTCTTGGTGAATGTCTTCTTTGTTATCGTGATTGTCGAGGTTGTGTATGATTTGAGAATTGTTATTGGTATCGAAATCGAGATCCGGATTAGATTGGTTGTCGTTAGTTATGTAATCATTAGAAACAGTCAAAATGTAGCCAACACCATAACTCTTATCATTATAAGATCTCGCCGGAGCGAGCAAATAATCATACGAGTCGGACGTTCGAGGAATTTTTTCCCCAAATCGGAAACAACCATCCTAGGATAAGCGGCCCCTAGTACAGCCTTAGGAGCCTCGGTCCTTTCTTCTTCTACAATCTCTTTCTTTTCTACGATCTTTTCCTCTCGGGGCGGTTCTTCGATTGCGAGCGATAGCGCGGCTAACGAGTTTCAAACTCCGAGTTGAAGCATGCTCCGAAGTGGCCTGGATGTGGTCCAAAATTTTCTTCGATGACTTCGTCCAAGCGATACTCCATCCATCATCAGTTGTGTAAGGGTCTATCGTAACAATGGGATCCGTTGAAATAACATTGACAGAACCTCCTTTCTGGGGTTCTTTCATGTATTCCTTCGGGATTGTTATATTCCCCTTTCGGAGATTGTTGTCGAGCCGACTCTTGAAGGTGATGCGATCCTCATCTTATGTCCAAGCATCTGGTGGTAAGGGCAGTAGTTGGGATGGTCTTTCTTATTAACTTCTTCTAGCTTCTTGGGTTCTGGCAGTCGAAAATCCAAAGTCTTCATCAAGCTGTGGAACATCTTTGGCACTGCCTCATTCTTGAATGGATATTCTCTATTTATAAGCTCCTTTAACGTGCACCGTGGGCGAGGCGGTTGTTCAAATTGTTGAGTTGGTCGATAACTCAGGGTTGACGTTGTTGGTAGTTCTGTTGAGGTTGTTGATAGGTGGATCTGCGTTGCTCCATTTGTATTTGCATTGGTTGTTTGCCCTTATCGACTGCCACGATGATCCCGGATTTCCTTTCAAATGTCTTCATAGGCTTCTGTTTGTCTGTTTTGTCGATGAAACTTAGTTGTTTCGCTTCCTCTTGCAAGCTTTCGGCCTTGCTTAACAACTTCTCGAAAGTCTTAATTGTAAATCCCTTAAGGAGAAGTGTTATCGGGCCGTGAATGCTTTTAAGCAAGATACTGGCTGCATCTTTGCTCTTGTAGGCTGTGGCTCACACTTCATGCTTAGGTTTCTCCATCGAAGTATGTAGTCCACTAAAGTCTCGTTCGGTTTCGTTTCTCCACCACTAAGTCACCGATGGTGATATGGTGCTTGAGCTCCGGCAAACCGTTTCACGAAGAGGTTTTCTAATTCTGAAAATGTCTTTACCGAACCGTTCGGTAACTCTACATACCAATCGAAGGCAATTCCTGACAGGCTGCTGACGAATTGTCGGAAGAGTAAGGCGTCACTTCCACCGGCGTTGCAACAACTAGCACGAAAATGTGCAACATGTTGTCGAGGATTTCCGGTACCATCAAAAGTCTTGAACAGAGGTGGTACGAAGCCTTTTGGGTATTGTACTGCATCAAATTCTTCGGGGTAAGGTCTACCGTCTGAATAGATGCTCCGCTCTTAGAGTGTGCTAGGGCTTCTCGCACTCTGTTGTTCTACCATGTTCTTGATGTCCTTCTGCGGAATCATATTACGGGTAGAATCTTTCTTCGGCGATCGTCTTCGTTAGCGGATGTAATCTCTTTTCCTCACGTACGTAATATGAATAACATCCGGAGGCGTTTCACTTGGGGGTTGAGCCGACTGCGAAGAGTGGCTAGGGCTGCAGCCATCTCTTCCATCCTTTTTACCATTTGAGAGATTATATCATCTTTTTCTCGAATTTGTGCTCTTAATGCTTCCGGTTCATCTCTCTTCGCAGATGCCAGGGCACCATGCAAAGCTGACGATGCTCTTGTCTCAACCATGTTGATCTCCACATATTCATCATCCATGAATTCCGACGAGTCGACTTCATCTCCAAACTTTTCTTCTCTTTCTCTTGCTATTCGTTGAATGTCGGTTCTTAGGTTTTCCATAGCATCCTCCAATGGTCTTTTTCGTGCGGTTTTGCAGTTATCATGAGATGGCTGTCGGATTTCCTTCTTGGAAGTCCCCTTCATTGCGGTGGCACTCTCTTCGGACTTGAGTCTCCTGAAGAGACTTTCCTTTTCAAGTCATTTTTTCGGTCTTAATTGGCCAGTAGTAGGACTCCATACCATCCTTCTAGTAGTAGAAGGCACTAGGACCGGATGGTACGTTGGTTGAATCTTTGGAAGGTGGTATCCTCCCGATGCGTAAACCTGAAACAACAACAGGTGGACTAGCTTTCATCTTCTTATTCGGCTTTTCTGTGGCGATAACGGGTTCTACGCGCAGCCCAAGATTGGACTTGGCTGGCACCCGCCCTATTCTTCTTAAAATTTCTGATACAGGACTTTTCTCTTTCTTTGCTAACTTCTCTATCACTGTCTGTAGTCGGGCAAATGGTGTAGTCCTAGCCCTTTTCCTTCGGCTGTCGCTATAGTACGCGGGTCGAGGTAATGCAGAAGCAATCTTGCGGACATTTTCCTCGTCAGCTGCGGCGGAGAGGGGATGGAATCTACTTCCTTCCAAAAGCGGCGTATACTCAGGCAATGGTATGTACTCAGGTAGTGGTGTGTACTCAGGGATTTCTTCCAAGAAAGCGACTTCGACGGCTACGGCCTTCACAGCGATCTTCCTACCTCTTGTTTCTTCTCTGAGTCCTTATTAGGGGTGGAACTCTTGAGCTGGACCCAATTTCAAAATAGAAGGTCTCGCACGGAGATCTGTACCCTCCACGGTAACATGTTTGTTACAAATTTGAATTTCCTTCCCCTTTAGTTTGGCAGAAGCCGGGGTAGGTGCAGAAACGACTAGACCAGTGGGGGTAGAGATAATAGTTCTCCTATGGACAGTAGTATTCTTCTCAGCTGGAACCCTTTGCAGGGAGGGAACTCTTGAGTTGACTTAAGGTTGAACTCGATCAAAGGTCTTTCAGTTTCAGATACTTTGTCTGTAAGTGTGAAAAGGGTAACGTCCATGATCTTAACATTTGTGTTCTCGAATCCTTGCCCAAAACGGATGATCCCATTGTTGGGCAGCTCATCCTTGTACACAGCGAAGTCCAGTCCATTGGTGAAGGAGAAAATCAGCTTCGTGGCACACATTTTCTGCAAGGTAGATTCTGATTGTCAGCCCCAAGTTATGCTTCTTCTCATCGGGATGAAAATAAAGGAATCGAAAAGAGTACGAACACATTTTTGTTCATGTATTTATAAAAAGGAGTTATTTGTTAAGAGAGTCGTTCATTAGAGAGTTTGTTTATTAGGAACGGAATGTTCGAAAGGTGTAGAGAAGGTAAGGAATCCCATTCGAAGTGGAAATGAAGAGAAAGTCTTATGCAAGACTTCTCGACTCGAAGGACCGCTCTAAGCTAACACTGTTGGGGGTCCGCCCCACCTCGGAAAAGAGATAAAAGGATCTCGGAACCTCTCCGTTTAGGGGTGTCAAAACAGTGGTTCCTAAATCCGAGAGGAGTTAGTTATATCCGTTCAAGACAGAAATGAACATGGTATGCCAACGGAAGAATGGTAGTTTGGTTCACTAGGGGCATGGGCTCACTACCGATTTATGAAAGCAAAGCCATCTGATCAAAATGGAGAGAGGAACTTTCCCCATTGGAGTAGCCAGAAGTTGTTGGCATATTTATAGGTTGAGTGTTGTATTTTTGAAAAGAGGTCGCCTACATAAATTGTCGGCGAATTTTTAATTTAGTTTAAATAAATAATTTGAAAAGTAGTATTTGATTTTGAAAATAATTTTAAATTCAAAAATTTTAAGATATGAACTCAAACTGATCTCACATCCCGAATAGTTTATATAAACGAGCACCGCACCACAAACTGTATATCTATCTCGGAGAATAGACACACTGCTTGATGATGGGGCTCGGTTAAATAAACTAGAAGATATGTGACATCCGTTTGGTCTGCGAACCTATTTTATAAGCCGACAAATTCCCCTGCTTAATATAAATGAATTAAGCAGGGTTTATATTACCTGGGTTCTTAAAGTTCCCTATAAGGGCCGGCCCACATAGTTAATTACATCTTAAGTGACGGGAATCACTTAAGAAAACTCTCGATAATGATCGGTGGTTTTGCTCTCGAGAATTTCAAAGTTTGAGGTTTTCGAAAGGATTGGATTTTGGAAATTCGAAAGGAAATGACTCGAAATTTGGAACAATTTATTTTCGAGGATCCAAAGGAAGAGAAGTAGGAGAAGCTGAGAATCCAAGAAGAATCTTGGTAAGTTCCCAAACTGTCCTATGGTTTGGCTCGGTTTTAAGAAAATCCTAATATTATTTGATATTTCAATTTTTGCCAATTTTAATTAATTTGGACTTATATTTGTATGATAAAATCATATAAATAGCCTCGAAGATATGAGGGTTTATGTCGTACCGAACGACTACCTCGGAGTCCTAAGACCGGTTAAGGCTTAATTTACATGACATGATCATGCAAATGTCTAACGAAGAGTTGAGGATTTATGTTGCACTAGGAAAACTACCTCGAAGTCCTATGGCTTGGTTATTTAATTCTAAGAAAGTTTTCTTTGAAGTAGACTCGGGTTTTGCTGATGACGATAGCGCGTCTTTGCCCACCATGCTCCGAGCTCCTTGTTGTTGCAGAGGTTTAGTTTTAGAGGTCATAAATCACGAGATGAGAGAAGTGTTTTGGTATAGAGAAAATCTTAAAATCCGAGTGTTTTTAATATTTTAATTAAAATAAATCTCAAAGTTGTTTAAACAGAACCTATTAAGATCCCACGGTTCCGTCATCCCGGCACCGTTATTTTCATTGAATTCACTTAGTCCAGATGAAGTTGCTAAACTCAACTGAATGAGTTCCACACTTTCATTTAGACTGTGCGAAATCCCGTTAGCAACACGTGGGTTACATCATCTGAGGTATTCCCGATCATTCGACGAGACGTTTTAATTTAGTTGCGATTGTAGTTTGGTTGTTCTGTTTGTGATTAAATTTTGAGTTGTTTTATATTTTAAAATGTTGTGGCGGTGATTTTTATCTTGTAATGACTTTTAATTCAGTTTTGGTTTCAGTTCAGGGACTATCCTAAAGGTTTTGGTTTTCATGCAACAGTTGTTTATCATGCAAGAAAAGTAAAATGCATTTGCAATAAAATAAAAGCATACCTGGAGGGTCTTCCCGTCATTCCAAGCTGCACTTGAAACACATGTTAGAGCATTTTAAGTATTTGTAGCAATTACCTAGGTAAAGCTAAGGGCAAGTTTTCGGTTTTCTACCAAGATCCTAATCCTATAGTTAGTCATCTCCTATGACGTCTAGGTTCTTGTATTTTGGTTTAAGGACGATTTTCTTCATCAAAGAACAATTAAGTTCAATTGTTCTTATAAATATCTTATCATATTGAGGAAGTGCTTAAGACGAGTCTTAAACATCTTTTCAATACTTCTAGGATTGTTCTAAGTCCAAATGGATTTAATTAATCAGGTGAAGTAATCATCTGAGGTTTAATTAAGTTTTGCTCTTTTTGCTCAGTGAACTAGGATGTTTGAATATCCTATGAATGAACTGACACTTCACCTAATACTCCATCTAGGAGTTATGATAACAAGAGCTTTTAAGGGCAAATTGATGTTTTAGTGATTTGTGTTTTAATTTATTTTAATTAATGGATTTAAGTTTGGAATAGTGTTCAAGTTGTTTTAGATTTATTTTGAATTCTTTATGTCTTAAGTGATGTTATATTTAATTCAATTTAATTAAATTCAATTTAATTTTATTTAATTTGATTTAATTTTAATTTTAATTTTAATTTTAATTTTAATTTTAATTTAGTTTTGATTTTTATTTTTAATTTAATTTTTATTATTATTAATTTTTATTTAATTTAATTTATTTTAATATGTTTTAATTTAATTTAAATTAATTTGATTTAATTTAATTTAATTTAATATGATTTAAATTTTTAATTTAATTTTATTTTAATTTTAATTTAATATTTTATTTTTTATGTTTTAAAGATGATTTAATTTAATTATTAAAGTATTAGTTTAATTGAAATTTTGATTTAATTGAGTTTGAATATTTTAATTCTTAATTTAATTTAATGACTAAGTCTTTTAGTATTTTAATTCTTGAGTTTGGATTAACATTTTAATTGGGAATTAAATATTATTGAAGTGATTAATTTAGGGATTCTTAAATTAAAGAACAAATGTCTTTTAAATAATATCCCTATTTTAATAATTTCAATTTTTACTAATCTTCCAAATTTAATTAATCAATTGATTAAGGTTTATTCTTAAAATTGATTGATGGGTTTCAACCCTTTAATTAATTAAATTTCAATCATCAAAATCAGATTACGATCAAATATTTTACTCTTTCATTTTATTAAGCCTAAAATTTTAATTAGAGGTTGAAAATTTAATTACCATTTTGCCCTTCAAGCTTAATAATTCCATAACTCACTAAATTGAGCTTAAATGAATTTGAAATTTTTATGTGGTCTCACTCACATGTCAATTAAGATATTAGAGGAGAAAATGTGATTTTTCTGTATTTAATTTATTTATATAATTATTTTTCGTGGAAAATAGGGATTTTCAAGGAAAATTCAATAAGATGACCAAGGAAAATTTTCTATCCTTAAGAAAATTATGGGGCACTCCTAATGACCAGAGGACTATTTGGACTAATTTTGGTGATTTTTTTGAATTTTATTTTATTTATTATAATTATTTTGAATTTTTGAGCATTAATTAATTTAAAAATAAAATAAAGGTTGAAAAATGAATTTTATATTTTTCAAAAATCTTTCTGATATTAGAGAAACCAGAAACCAATTTTTATAATTTTCTGATTTTTCTTTGATTTATTAGAATAATTTTAGTGAAAAGGTTGAAAAATACATTTTTAATATTAAAAAAAATACATTAAACCTTTAAAATTCAATATCTTATCCTAGGGACTTAAGAAAAATATTTGGTTTGTCCCTAAGTGTTTAGAATTCAAAAAATGACATTTTGGTGATTTTTAATATTTTTGTGATTTTTATTATTTTTTAATTATTAAAATATTAAAATAATGATAAAAATCAAATTTTTTAGAAAATTATAATTTTAATTTTCCTATGTTCCTCTGATATCGGAGAAGCTCCAAAATCATTTTCTGAATTTTTGAAAAGTGTTTTGTGAGTTATGAATTTTTATAGTTTGATTTCATTCATGGGGCTTAATTAACCCATTTGGTGGGGCTACCCAAGTCCAATTGATCTCACATTTTTATGTGGTGTTCTCCTATCCCTATAGGACAGTGGAGAATTGTTTTTAAGTTAATTTGATGAATGGTTAACCCTATTTAATTAAAGTTCAATTTTGGGTGTTTAGGCCAATTAGGGTTGTTCAAAGTGAATTAGCTCAAGAATTATTTTTTCTAGGTCCCTCTGGTCATAAGAAACATCACCAAATTTTCCTAGAATTTATTTCTCGACATGCTAATTATTGGAATTAAAACACTCGAAAATAGTAACATGCACTTGAAAAATCAATAACTTCTCATAGAGATGGCCTCTGACCTTGGAAAATTCAGGGAATGTTCCCAAGTTCAGAGGCTTCAGAAGCTCTATGGTCTCATACCATGGTGAATTTCCTAAATGCATGGAGAATTGAAATAGTGCAGAGAGTAAATAAATCATTAAAAATAAAATACTTAATGAAATTACTTGATTTTTTTCCAAATTATTCTCCTCTATTCACTTAGGAAGAGGGTATTTTTATTTTATTTTTAAGATTTTTCTACACAAAGTTATAGATTTTTGAAGTTCTGGGTATTTAATAAATAAGAAAAATCCATATTTTCCTACTTATCCACGCGGCGCCACGCCATCCTCGGCAGCTCTGAAGCTCCACGCGTCGTCTCCTGATTCGGCGCCGCCATCAGACTCAGTGCTCCATGAGCCCGCGGTTTATGTCCCATTACTCTGTCCGGCGCGATCCTGGCCGTCCGCTCAATACACGCACAATCCAACGGTTCCCATTCATCGTCTATGACTTGTGTGAAACCGTGACCGTCAACCTTCTAACCCTAATTTCTCACTCGATTCTCAACAGATTTTTGAGTTCTTGTGCTCTATGGATTCTTCTTGAAGAGACGAACACATCCATATGGAAAACATGTATTGAAATTGACCCAAACTAAATTGAGAATCTCTAGAAGCTCGGGAGGAAAAGTGAGTCCATACCTTTGCTCAGAGAAGTGAAGCTTCAATCTGAGAGTTGTGTCACGTTCAATTGGGTCCAAGCAAGCTCCAGATGACGTCCCTTGGCCTGGTGAATTGTCTAGGTATGATTTCGACCAAGCCCGATCACAAAGCTTGGAGGCTGGAAGTAATGGCTGGCCTGGTGAGGGGGCTTTTGCTGGGACTTCTCTTGGTCTGGTGAAGGTGTAGGACCAATCAATTAGGAGATTGGCTCACTGTGGTGAAGTGTCCTAGTTTTGGGCTTGAATTGCAACTCTAAAATTGAGCTCACAGAGAGGAAATGGCAGGGGGATTTCAGCGGGGATCAAGTTCTCTCTGTGTAGAGAGTAGTATGGGATGATTTTGGTAGGGTTTCAGTAAGGTTTGGTTCAGCACCTCTCATGGCCGAGAGGAGGTGGTGTTTAAATAGGCATGGCTGGAGGGCTTCCTAGGGGGTTTTAAGGCTGGGATCAGCTGCTCTGGTGAGGAGAATAAGAGTTATGCTGTCCATTTGGGTTGAGACAAGTCAACAAGGGAGAATTGAATTTTTTGTCTCACATGGAGCTTTCGGCCATGGCATTTTCCGGCGGCCTGGTGCCTGGCTGGCCAGGCACTGGTCTCCATCTTGACCAGTGGGGTCAGGGGTTGGCAATGGTGCAGTCAATTGGAGTTTGACATGTGTAAAGGGGCTGAATTGAAATGGAATGGGGAAGAGTGTATTTTGGGCTTGGTTTGGTCAATCCATGGAAATAGGCTTGGTGCACCTCCCCAAGACCTGATTTTGAGCGAGAGGGAATCATTTAGGTCGGCTTGGAATGGGTGGTGACGTCTCCATCCATGGTGAGGTGGCTAAGCATGGTTTAGTGTGTGACATGGTTATGGTTAAAAAGGCTTAATGAAGGATTAGGAAAGGGGGCCCTCCTTTTGCCATTAATGGCTTGGTCACATGTCAAACCATCCATGGCTTCATATGGCTTATAAATGGCTTACTCGTGGCTCCATGTGGCTTGGGACAAAGCTTGGTCATTTACATGAAAAAATGTTTTAGAAATTTTGGTAATTTAGGGATGATTTGATGGGATTTGGCATATGGCTTGATTTGGAATTAGGAGATGGTTTTATCAAATGGATGATAATAGAGGATTGTCATGTGGGCTTTGTCATGGACTTTGGCTTTTAGGAAGGCTTAAGGGAATGAGCCTTTAGGTTTAAGAATGAATTCATGGATGGGAATTTTGTAGAAGTTTGGGCCAAATAATTGTTGGGTTTGGTTTAGGGATGTGTCATGAGTGATTTGAAATGAATTTGAGGTGGTTTGGGTTTGAATTGGGTTGAATTTGGGTTGATTTGGTAAATGGGCCAATGTAGGTCAAATTGGGCTAATTTGGGCCAATGTTGGGCTAAGGTTGAAATTGATGTAAAATTAATGTTGTGAAATGTTTATGGGAGTGTTTTAAATAGGTTTCAACTTTGGTTTGGTTTTGGTTTTGGGACTTGGGCTTATTTGGGTTAGGTTTGGGTTTAGGTCAAAATTAGGCTTTTTGGTTTTGGGTTAAATTTGAGTGGGGTTTGGGTCCAAATTTTGGGCAAATTAAGTTAGTTTTTTATTTTTGGGGATGTTAGGGAAGGTTTAGATAAGGTTTGGGGTCAATTGGAGTTGAATTGGTTTGGTTTGGGCTAAGTTTGGGTCATGGGTCCAAATTGGGCCTTAATGTCAAAAGTAAGATTGGATTCAAATGTTAATCAAATTGGACTTTGATTTGGTATATATTGATATTGTGGATGTTAAATTGAAGTTTAGAATTGAATTGGCTAAAATTGGGGTCAATTGGGTAGATTTGGTTTGACATTGGGTTCACTTGGGTTAAGAATGGGCTAAATTGGGGGTTTTAGTAAAAGTGGGGTAAATTGACAAAATTGGCCAATGGTGTAGTTGGAAAAAATGAAATTGGGAATATTTGGGATTTTCTGGAATTTTCTAGGAATTTTCTAAATTTTTGGATTTTTTGGCTAAGAGGGGCATTTTGGGTATTTGGAGGGTATTGGGGGTATTTTTGGAATTTTTGGTATTTTTGGCTATGTATGATCAATTTGATTGGTGAGGAAATGTTTAGGAATGGTTTTGGGGAATTTTGGGTAATTTAGGTGATTTTGCAAATTTTTGGTAGTTTCAAGGGCATTTGGTAGGTTTGGTGGGGCCGGGGCCCGGGGTCAAAAATTGAAATTTTGAAAAAAAGAAGATTGATCAAATATGAGTGAAATGGAAGCACTTTGGTTGAGCCATGAAGCCATGTTAAGCCTATATGAGCCATAAGAGGACTCCTTTGAGGCATTCACTATGTTGTTCCTAACCCTCTTAGCCAGGGGCTTAGGGGTTAACGTCCATCCATATGAATTACCTACATGAGTCAAGGAGTCAAGTTGGGTATGGGTGTGGTTTTAGGATTTGGATTGTGTGTGTGAGAGTGTAGAGTGTGAGTGTAGTGAGTGTGTAAGTCGACCCTCGCTGGACCAAGCCACCCAGGGTGGTCCTTAGGCCAGAGAGTCCTATAGGGAACTCATCCTTTAAACCTTCACATTTGATTTCAATCCTCTAGGTGATTAGGGGTCTACAATCAAGCTTGTGGGGTTTGCAGGGAGTCAAGAGGTTTGGACTTCCAAAGGGTGGGTTCCACTTCTATTCCTCTAAGATGGTCAAAGGAAAAGCCTAAGGCGAGACCCTAAGCACTAAAGAAGGAAGAGAAGACCTCATCAAAAATGAGGTCAACAGTCCACAAAGCCCATTGGAAGAGAAAGTGTCAGTATCTATGATCAACTTCGAGGTAAGAGTTCTACTGTACCTTCTAGTTCACTACCTACTTCTGTTAGAGCTTCTACTTCTAGACCTTCTACTTATACTGCTGAGCCACCATCTAGTTTCTGGGAGTCCATGGATGATCAGTTTTTGGAGCAGCAGAATGAGTTATTTCTAACTCATTGTAGAGTAGATAAGATCGATAAGAAGATTGATCATCTCTCTAAGTATACCCAAAGGAAGAGAGATTATGATGTGAGTATTCTGAGTCTTTAGTCAGATTTTTGAAGGGTGAGCATGATGCTCAGTTTCCTACCTGTCCTAGATTTTCACCATATGTAAATCCGAAGGATAAGGAATTTTCTTTTGGAGATGATGATGACGAGGCTACAGACAGTGATTAGTAGCCAGATTTACCTCTTGAGATTTGTGATTTTGTTTTTAGTTTATTTCTTGTTTGTTAGTACTGATTAGTGTGATTGTATTGTTGTTTAATAGTGTCAATTTGTTTAAGTAACTTTGTGTGAACTTTTGATATTGAGATTGTTTTAGAGTATCTGTTGTGTTATGTGTTTAAGTTTGAAATATGAATAAATTTTTAATTTTTGTGATAAATGTTTATTCTTGTTTCAGTCTACTGTTTAGTATTCATGAATAGTTAGTAATTTTGCATGTTTTAAAAATAAAAAAAATAAAAAAAAAATTTAAAAATTAAAACCTGCTCTGCGAACTTTGTATATATGCTTAATTATTTATGTTATATACCTATTAAAGCATGTGTAGGAGTAGAAATAAGTTTTTCCTTACTGCATTATCACTGTACCTAGATAAATTCATGTTTATTTCTTTATCACATGCTTTAGAAAATTCTATGATTCATTTATATATTAAAGCTGAAGTCTGGGGGAAGGGAAAACATTTTTTAAATTTAAATATTATTTCTCCTTAATGAACTAATATTTTCTTTAAAAAAAAATTTAACATAACATAAAGAATGAAAAATCTATTTAAGATTACTTAAATTTTTGAATTTATAAATAATTTAGTAAACTTAACTAAAATTTCAATAATTTTGATTGATTTTAAGAATAGAATTATTTAACTTAAAGAATAATAAGATTAAGAATTTTTCTATTTATAGTAATGATAATTGTATTTTTGAAATTCTAAGGAATCAAGATTACTACTTCAAAAAGAAAAGATTGAAATAATTTTTGAAAAATACTTATTAATAATGTCATATTTATTAAGTAAAAAAAATGTATAAGTTTTTAAATATAAGTTAAGGATAGTGAAGTTCAAAATCATTAACAAGCTATCCAAAAATAGTAATCCTCACAAATAAAAAATAAATAATGGAGGATTGAAAAACATCCTTAAAAAAAAGAAAAGAGAAGAAAGAAAAAGCAGAAAAAAGAAAAAAGAACAGAAATGCGAGGAGAAACCTGAGGAAATGCCTAATCAAAAATTGTCTTCACTTGAATTATCTTATAGAAAGAAAACCAATTACATTTTTAACTTAATTTTTATGTACAATTATTTTTACTCGAAAATTGTTTCATGAAAATCTTTTTCTTGTAAATATTCTATGTGACCTTAATATGATAAATTACAATCATTCTTGAAATAAAAGAAAATTTTGAAGTCCTATGATTTGGTAGTAAAATATTTTTTAAATTCTTAATATTAACCTTAATTCGTGAAATCTAGTTGATGATTTGCTAAAGTTTTTATAAAATAAAAAATTAAAAGAAATCTTAAATATTTAAACTTCATTCCAGATGTTATATATTTTATGTAATTAAAAGGGTTACTTGAGGACAAGTAACGTTTAAGTTTGGGGGAATTTGATCCACTTTAAAAATATCTATTTTTATGCCTTATTTATGATTCAATTCTTAAGGATATTATGCTTTAATAAAAGGTATTTTTATGTTTTTGGATGTAGGTGATAAAAAAGAGTTCAAGAAGGAAAAACAAGCAAAAAGGAACCAAAATGGAGCTAAAAGAGAAAAGTTGTCGAAATTGTAAGTCCGGCGCCAAGGTGCCAGAATCCGGCGCCTAAGCACCAGTTCGATATAGACGCAGACAAGATTTTTGACGACTTTGGGCAGTTATTTTGACAGTGTTAAGTGGTTATTAGAGCTTCTAGAAGACTGAAAGTTACTCCTAATATATAGGACATGTGATACAATGCATCTGGACGCAGGGAAGCGATTTTAATCTCGAAGAGGTGCAAAAGACCTGTTCACGGAGTCCGGCGCCTAGCCGCCCGATCCTAGCACCTAAGCATGACAGTTACCTTCCGGAAGATACATTGTATTTGGATGAATTTTGAAGTGGTGCCTTAAGCAACCCCTGGTTAAAATCAGAGCTCTATAAATAGGAGCCCATTCTACAGAGAAAATCGCCCCTTTTACCCCTTGTACCATCCTTTAGTCCCCAAGCACTATATAGTCATCTAATCATTTTAGGGAGCCACCTTCTTTATTATTTAGTGAGTTTATTTTTAATTTATTTTGAGTGTTAAGTGTGAGATTATTAAATTTGTTGTTGTTGAAATCTTTCATCATTGCATTCAAGTCAGTAGGAGTGAGCAGATCACTTGAAGGAACTTTCCAGATAAGTATTTGTAACTTGGTTCAAAGTTTTATAAATATGTTTTGTTGTATGAATTCAATGTGTTCTGAGTAGTTAGTTTCCTTTCTCCTTTCAACTATGAAAAGATAATAAGATTAAACTTTGTTGGAGAATTTAACTTAAAATATTTATAAAAATTGTGATGATATTAATACCTGATCTTAGTTTACTTTTTAAAGTGGTCATTTAAATTGTTAAAACCTGTTGAAGAATTTTGAGACCTATCTGGAGATGAGTTCTTAAGTAGTAGATATCACATGAATCCTTGAGTAGTCGAAGACTTTATGCGAGTTATTCAAGGTGAAGTCCAAATAAATAGGAAGATATGATTTTTTCAGCGCATAATTATATAGTTATTAGAGTGACAGACAAATTATAATAATTTGATTTATAGAAAGGGAACGGGTCACTGGTTGGGCCGACCATAGCCACACTTAGACATCTAGTAGTGTGAGCCTAGATTAACCCATTCTACTAATAAAACATCCTGAACCGATCCATAGATTAGTAATTGTTTTTTATGCCTGGACCAAAGGGTAAAGATTAGGAATGCTTCTATTTGGCACAATACCATAATCTAAATTCTCCATAAATTATAATTATTCTAAAATATATTGGATTAGTTGAAAAGGAGAAAGTTGTTTTATTTATACTTGCATTAATATTTATTTTAGTGTTGCTTACTTAAATTTAGTATAAATTTCATTAAATTTAAAATCTAAATTTTAAAAAGAAATCAAAATAATAATTACTTTTAATTTGAAAACTCTAAAAAATATTACTTAATATTCTAAAAATCTTCCCTGTGGGATCGATAACCAGGACTCCACTAGAGCCCTACTTTGCTTGATACGATACGTATACTTGTGTTTAAAATTGTGACTTTACAAATTGTTAAAATCTAAATATAAATTCGTAAAATCTTTCATAAGTAAAATCACATCAAGTTTTTTGCGCCGCTGTCAGTAATTAAATTTTCTAGCTGGAATCAAAATCTTGCATTTGAAAGTATAAAGCCCTTTTAGGCTGAGTCACGCATCGTTTCCCAATGTCTGGCACTGGGCTGCTCTATTTATAGTATATGTTTATCTAGTAATTTGTCATTGAGCGGGAACCAAGCTGGTAGTGGGTGCGCTGTGAGAAAATCTGAGAGAATTTGCCATTTGATTGCTCGAAAGGGCTCAAAACTTATGTCAAATTGCAATAGTATCATCGACCATCTTGCTAAGCGTCTGGAAAGTGATGGTCGGATCATCAAATATTGCAATGGATTAACTTTCGAAATTAGGTTGACCTTATGAGATAACATGTAGTGTTGCTCCATGAAAAAATACCAATTTTTATGCCTTGATTTTTATCAATTTCTAAGGATATTCTAATTTAAAGAAAGGTATTTTTGTGTTTTTTGATATACGTGATGTAAAAAGGTCCAAAAAAGGAAAAATGGTGAAAAAGGAGAAAAAATGAGCAAAAATTGAGCAAAATAAAAGAATTATAAAAAATTATGGCCAGGCGCCTAGGCGCCAGAAGTTGGCGCCTACGCGCCAGACTCGATACGGAAACTGTCAAGTTTTTGATGACTTTTGGACGGTTATTTTGACGGAGTGAGCGGTTATTGGACATTCTAGAAGACTGGAAGTTGTTCCTTGATAATAGGACATGTGATACATTGCATTTGGACGCTCCAAAACAGTTTTAATCATGAAGAGGTGCGAGCCAAAGTGAAGAGGTGTGAAGAACTGGACGTGGTGTCCGGCGCCTAGGAGCCAGACAGACCTTCTAGAAGATTCATTGAATTTGGACATGTTTTGAAGAGGTGCCTCAAGGCAACCCTTGAAGCCTATAAATAGGAGTCCACTCCTTCAGAAAAAATGTGCCCCCATTGTATCCCGTATCTCTTAGCCACTTTAGGATCTCTCATCCTTAGAGAGAGAAATAGAGAGAAAAATTTAGGGCCACTTTTATTTAGTTTTGTGAGTTTATTTTCAAATTGTTGCATCTAGAGTTCATTACACTGTGGAGTCAGTAGGAATCAGAAGATGCAGTAGAAGGAATATTTGAGATAAGTATTTTATTTTTGATTTAAAGTTTATTTATTATGTTTTGTTGTTTATATTCGATGTGTTACGAGTAGTTAGTTTACTTTCTTCCTTCGATTATAAAAAGATAAATAAGATAATATAAAATTCAATGGAGAATTGAAAATCAAAATATTTTCAAAACATTGTGATGATATTAATACTTGATCTTACTTTACTTTTTAAATTGGCCATTTAAATTGTTAAAACCTGTAGAAGAGTTTTGAGACCTAGAAGGAGAAGAACTCTTAACTTGTAGATGTCACATAAATCCTTAGGTAGTCGAAGGTCATGCGCGGGCTATTCAAGGTGAAGTGCAAATAAATAGGAAGATAAGATTTAAAGGGCATAGAATTGATAAGTTTTTAGAGTGACAGACTAAATTCTTATAATTTGATTTATAGATAAGGAAAGGGTCACTAGTAGGGCCGACCATAGCCACCCTTGGACATATAGTAATGTGAGCCTAGATTAACCCTTTCTACTAACAATACATCCGGACTCGATACGTAGATTAGTCGATGTTCTTTGCACCTGGATCGAAAGGGTAAAGAATAGGAATGCTTCTATTTGGCACAATACCATAAAATAGATTCTCCAATGAATATTAAACTATCTTAAAAATCTTGAATTAATTGAAAGGAAGAAAGTTGTTTGTTTTATATTGTTTTCACAAAATCATTTTCTTATTATTGTTTTCTTTATCTGCATCTAGTAAATTAAAAGTAATTTATAGTTAGATTAAAATACAAAAAGATTTTGAAATACAATATTTAAAAATTTATTTTCCTTTTTCTCTGCGGGATCGATACTGGGGTCTTTGTTTCAAAGCCCTTTATTACTTGAAACGATAAGTATACTTGCGTAGTACCCAAAAAGTATATAAAATATTTTCCTTTAAAATTATATTTTGCTATATAAATATATATTTAAAAAGTATTAATCACTAACGGCCTAGCATTCAGTAGCAATTAAGTTTTATTTAATGTTATTGTCGTAAATTAAAATTGGTACACATCTATATAGCAAGTTATTCCAGGTCAAGTGTTTCGTGCCTTTGCCAGAAATTAAATTTTCTAACAGTGGTAA
Organism: Papilionanthe hookeriana x Papilionanthe teres; assembly: GCA_022702705.1. Classification (NCBI taxonomy): domain Eukaryota; kingdom Viridiplantae; phylum Streptophyta; class Magnoliopsida; order Asparagales; family Orchidaceae; genus Papilionanthe; species Papilionanthe hookeriana x Papilionanthe teres. The sequence goes on along the minus strand of CM040422.1, from coordinate 76,693,655 downwards.
CAAATTCTTGTATTTGGAAATACAAAAATCGGGTCAAGTTTTTGGCGCCGTTGCTTGGGAATAAGAGGTACAATTTATAGATTTTTAAATATTATATTTCCAAAAACATAAAAAAATATAAAAATAATAAAAAATAAAAATAAAAAAAATTATTCCTTGCTTTATTTTTTTATGCGTAGTTTTGGTTCTGAAGGATTAATACCTTGAGATTCTGAACTAGAAAGAACAATTGGAAAAATTAAAAAGGGAAAACAAATTCAAAAATTTCAAGAAATGACTACTTTAAAAAATCCAATTGAACTTAATGATCAAAATGTTTATAAACCATCAAGGGATTATGCTAACCCTACAGTTGATGAACTTCATACTAGTATTCAAATACCCATTGTAGATGCTAATTCTTTTGAACTTAAACCGTCTATTATTCAAATGGTGCAAAACAATCAATTTGGTGGAACACCAAATGAGGATCCAAATTTACACCTTGTTAGTTTTTTAGAACTTTGTGCTACCTTTAAACATAACAATGTTTCGATGATGCTTATTAGACTTAGACTCTTTCCTTTTTCCTTAAGAGATAAAGCGAAATATGTGGTTAAACTCATTAGCAGCTGGTTCTATTAAAACATGAAGTTGAAATGGCACAAAAATTCCTTGCTAAATATTTTTCTCCTTCTAAAACTGCTAAATTAAGAAATGATATTACTTCGTTTGGTCAATTTGACGGGGAGACAATATATGAAACTTGGGAAAGATTTAAAGAACTATTAAGAAAATGTCCTCATCATGTTTTACCTGATTGGTTAATTATTCAAACATTTTATAATGGATTAATTAGATCTTTAAAATCAATTATTGATGCTGCTGTTGGAGGTTGTTTAATGTCTAAATCATTTGAAGATGCTTATACTTTAATTGAAGAAATGACTAAAAACAATTTTCAATGGCCTTCTGAAAGTATTGATCCTAAAAAGAAGGCAAGTTTTCACGATAATGAAGCCTTTTCTATCCTAGCATCACAAGTAGCAGCAATGTCTAAAAAATTAGATAATTTTGCAATTAATATTTCACATAATAACTCTGCTAATATTGAAGATTCTCAAACTATTGAAACTTTACAAAGCTATTGCAAGTAAAAATAATCCTTATTCTAATTATTATAATCCTGGGTGGAAAAATCATCCTAATTTTAACTGGAATAATTCACAACAACAATGGGGTAATAATCAATCTCATCTCACTGAAAATTGGAATAATCAAGTTAATCCAAATTATAAACCTCCTAGATTTAATAATCGACAAGAAAAAGTTATCGATAGAAGAATTAATTTTACAAATGAATAATCGATTACAAAATCAAAATACTGCTTATTCGTAACATCGAAAATCAAATGGAGGCAAATTGCTACTTTAATTAATAACGGACCGGTAGGAACACTTCTAGTAATGTTGAAATTAATCAAAGGAAGCTGGAAAAGAACATGAACATGTTAAAGGCTGTGCAACTTAGAAGTGGAAAGGAATTAAAAGAAAGAATGCGAATGAAATTGAAAAAGAGATTGAGGTTGAAGAGATCGAAAAACCTAAAGAAACTCTCTCTCTAGTCAAGATCGAATCGTTATGCTTATTAATGTGGAAGTTGAAAAACCACCACCACCTTTTCCTCGAAGACTTAAACGGCGAAACTTGATCATTAATTTTTAAGTTCTTTGAAATTTTTAAGAAACTTAATATTAACATACCTTTTCTTTGAAGCTTTGGAACAAATGCCAACTTATGCAAAATTTATGAAGGATATTTTAAGCAAGAAACGAAAATTTGAAGCTTTTGAAGCTTGTCGCATTAAGTGAAGAATGCGGTCATGATAATTCAAAAGAAATTACTGAAAAGCTTAAGGATCCAGGAAGTTTCACTATACCCTGTGCTATTGGAGAAAAATTTTGTGGAAAAGCTTCATGTGATTTAGGAGCAAGTGTTAATCTCATGCCTTTTTCTATATTTCGAAGATTGAATTTAGGAGAGATTACTCCCACCACCGTAACCCTTTAGTTAGCTGATAGATCTATCACTTATCCTAAAGGAGTTATAGAGGATGTCCTTGTTAAAGTGGATAAGTTTATCTTCCCTGTAGATTTCATCATACTTGATATGGAAGAAGATAAAGAGATACTTATTATTTTGGGAGACCTTTTCTAGCTACCGGACGAGCTATGATTGATGTGCACAAGGAGAATTAACCATGAGAGTTAATGATCAAGAGATTAAATTCAATGTTCTTAAATCGATGAAGTACCACGATAAAGAGAAATGTTATCGAATGGATATAATTGATTATTTAATTGAGAAACATTATCAAGAAAAATGTAAAGTCATTTACGAAGAAAAATTTGAATTTTTAAGCGATGAAAATGAAGAAGTAAAAGAAGAAGAGACTCATTTTATTAAAGATAAGCTAGGAAACTTTAGACATAACTCAAAATGATAAACTTTTACCATCAATTAAAAAAGCCCCTGAACTGGAATTAAAAATATTACCTTCACATTTAAAATATGCGTTTCTTGGAAATTCGTTAACTTTACCTGTTATTATTTTTTCTGAAATGTGTGAAGATCAAGAAGAAAAATCACTAGGTGTGTTAAAGAATTATAAGAAAGCTTTTGGTTGGACTATTACTGATATAAGAGGAATAAGCCCTTCTATTTGTATGCATAGAATTTTAATGGAAGAAAATTTTAAACCTACTATTGAACCACAAAGAAGATTAAATCCTATCATGAAAGAGGTTGTTAAAAAAGAAATTGTTAAGTGGTTAGATGCTAGTATTATTTATCCTATTTCGGATAGTCAATGGGTAAGTCCTATTCTTTGTGTTCCAAAGAAAGGAGGTGTAACTGTCATTGTCAATGATAAAAATGAACTAATTCCTACAAGACAAGTTACTGGATGGCAAATTTGTATTGATTATAGAAAATTAAATGACGCCACTAGAAAGGATCATTTTCCTTTACCTTTCTTGGATCAAATGCTCGATAAACTAGTTGGACACCCATATTTCTATTTTACGGATGGATATTACGGTTATCATCGATTACTTATTGCTCCCGAGGACCAGAGAAAACAACATTTACAAGTCCTTATGGAACATTTGCTTTTAGAAGAATGCCTTTTGGTTTATGTAATACACTGCAACTTTTCGAAGATGTATGATGTCGATATTTTGTGATTTGATTGACAAAGGAATTGAAATATTCATGGACGATTTTTCAGTTTTTGGAACTTCTTTTGAATCTTTTTTGGAAAACATTTCCAAAGTTCTGAAAAGATGTGAAGAAACAAACTTAGTTCTTAACTGGGAATAATGTTAATTCATGCTCACAGAAGGCAATGTACTTGGTCACAAAGTTTCACAAAAAGGGATGGAAGTAGATCAAGTGAAAGTGAAAATTATTGTTGAATTGCAACCACCTACTACTGTTACTGATGTGGGAAGTTTTCTAGGTCATGCTGGATTTTATAGAAGATACATAAAGGATTTTTCTAAAATTGCTAAACCTCTTTGTCATTTATTTGAAAAAGATGTGAAATTTGAACTTAACAAAGAATGTATTAATGCTTTTAATATTCTAAAAGAAAAACTAATAACGCACTTTTATCATTGTTACGCATTAATTGGAATAAATCTTTTAAATTAATGTGTGATGTAAGTGATTTTGCAATTGGAGCTGTATTAGGACAAAAATATGAGAAGGTTTTCAAAGTTGTATATTATGCTAGTAAAACTATCACTGAAACACAAAGAAATTACACTACCACTGAGATGGAGCTTCTAGCTATAATATATGCCTTTGATAAATTTAGACCTTATCTTCTTGGAACTAAATGCATAGTTCATACTGATCATTCTGCTATTAAATATCTAATATCTAAGAAGGATTCTAAACCTATACTGATAAGATGAGTTTTACTTCTACAAGAATTAAATTTTCAAATAGTAGATAGAAAAGGAACTGAAAAACTAAATCGCTGATCATTTGTCTAGAATTAAAAATGATATTATTTCGGAAGAAAATATAAATCAGAAATTTCCTGATGAATCTTTATATGTTATTCAAGGTTGTAAAACACCTTGGTATGTTGATATTGTTAACTATTTAGTTAGCAATATTTTACCTTATGAATTGGATAACAAATTTATTAAGAAATTTAAATATGATGCTAAATCTTATATTTGGGAAGATCCACATTTATTTAAAATTGGAAGAGATTCTATAATTCGAAGATGTGTACCTTATGAGGAAACTTTTGCTATTATTCAAAAATGTCATGATTCTGATTTTGGAGGATACTTTGGCAAAGATAAAACTGCATTTAAAATTTTAAATTATGGATTTTATTGGCCTACCTTATTTAAAGATGTGAGACATTATGTGAAAACATGTGATCGATGTCAAAGAATGGGAAATATATCTAGGAAGGATGAAATGCCTTTAAACTATATATTGGAAGTTAAAATTTTTGATATATGGGGTTTAGACTTTATGGGACCATTTGTTCCATCATCTGGAAAAATTTATATTTTTTTAGCAGTTGATTATGTACCAGACTTTGATTCCAAAATTGTTTCTAAATTCTTAAAGAAAATGATATTTTCAAGATTTCGAATGCCTAAGGTAATTATCACTAATGGTGGAAGTCATTTCAGGAATGTAAGAATTCAATCATTACTACAAAAATTTGGAATCAAACATAGAATTGCAACTGCTTATCACCCACAAACAAGTGGAATGGCTGAAGTATCAAACAGAGAAATTAAAAGAATTTTAGAGAAGACTGTTAATCCTAAAAGAACTGATTGGGTTGATAGACTTAATTCTGCATTATGGGCTTATAGAACAACTTATAAGAAACCAATCGGAATGTCACCTTACCGTTAATTTATGGTAAACATTGTCACTTACTGTTGAACTTGAACATAAAGCTTATTGGGCGATAAAGGAGTTTAATTTTAATTTGAATGAAGCGAGGAGAAAAGCGATTATTGCAATTAAATGAGATGGAAGAGATAAGAAATGAATCATATGAAAATGCAAGGATTTATAAAGAGAAAATGAAGTTGTTACATGATAAGAAAATTTCAAGAAAAATTTTTAAGCCTGGACAAGAAGTATTACTGTTTAATTCTCGTTTAAAACTTTTTCCTGGAAAATTAAGATCTTAATGGGTAGTACCCTATATAATTGAGAAAGTATACCATTATGGAGCTGTGGATATTAAAGACCCCAAAACGGGAAAAATTTTTAAAGTAAATGGATTAAGATTGAAGCCTTATTTGGGAGATATTAAAATGATTTATAAAGAGGCTTATGAATTGAGTCAACCTGATTAAAGATTTACTTATGTCGGGTTGACGACGTTAAACCAAGCGCTTTGTGGAAGGCAACCCATAATTATCTTTTGTTTTAAGTGTTTTTATGTTTTTAATGTAAGGTTATGCCTCGATCTTGACTAATTTTATATTACTTTAGAAAAATTTGATGCTTATAAGTCTTTGTTGACTTAAGCTGAAGATTATTTTGAAGTATGTAAGATTTAGAAGTTGGATCACTCTATTCTAAATATGAGTGAAAAGGAGATCAAGTTAACCTTCAATATGATTGCTTACAATTTGTGTTATTGAGTCTAGATTACTCTAACCAGTATAATTTACCTATCTTGGAGAACGAAACTTTGAAATTTGACGATTAGGCGAAACAGAGTTAAACATAGTTCCGGCGCCTAGGCGCCAAGATTCGGCGCCTAGGCGCCAAGATTTGTTGCCTCAGCACCCGAGTTAAATTATGTATCAATAGGTCTGGCGCCTAGGCGCCAGATTTGGCGCCTAAGCACCACGGTTACTGGGTCGTGCAAAAACTGAAAATTTTTAGTTTTTCACATGATTTTCACCTTTAAATCAACCCATCTTCATCCCTAACCATCAAGCAATCAAAGTTACGTCCATTACACTTCATTCTTGAGAGATTTGAGAACTTTTTGAAGAAATAGAAGGACGAAATCTTGGAGAAGAGGATAGGGACAAGGTCTCAAAGGATCCTCAACTCTACTTCATTGGTTTCATCGCAGTAAGTTTAGAGAAAATTTCTATTCACTTAGATAAGTTTGAAGCGGAGTTTAAAAGCATTGGAGATCGCCTTCATGAGATGTTTCATCAGATTGAGCATCTAGAATGGCAGATGAAACTTCAATTTGATCATTTTGTGGCTTATCAAGATGCTCAAGTTGAAATTTATGCGAAGAACAAGTGGATTGACGAAAAGACGGCTACTGATTTCTTGAGAGCGTTAGTGTTCTTTCCAAGCGAAATACACAATTTTCCTTATGAAGATTAGAGTATTCTGGTAATGAGATCGTTATTATCTGGTTTGTTGAGTCATTGTATCGATGTAGTGAATTGATTGTATTTGTGTATTTGCTTTCATGTTCAATGTGTGTTGTTTTTTATTAGAAATTTTTAAGTTTGATTGTGTATTAGGAACTTGAATCAAGTATGATACTTATCTGGAATATATTAAGCCAATATTGAAGATTATAAATGGAATTTAGTGAAGTTTGATCTAAACTTTATGTTTGATTGGTGGATTTAATATTTATTTTTTAAATTTTTTGGAAAATGTTTTGGAAGTTAAAAACTGAAGCCCTACTCTAATGTGAGTAATTGGAAGTTGCATTTATGAATTTTGGTGGAAAATTAAATTTAAAAATAATTTTTTTGAAAGGCGAGTCTGGCGCCTAGGCCCCAGAATTCAGCGCCTAAGCGCCGGTTCGGCCTGTACCCAAAAAATTCCTTAAATAACTCCAAAAGCCATTATCGACGCCAAAGCCTTCTTCTTCGTCCATGTTTCGTGAAAATCAGCTTTTAGAATCCATTTTGAGGTCAAAACATCAAGGATTTGGGCGCGAAACCACCAGAATTCTTCGTCTCAAGGTCAGATCTACACTTTAAACCATTTATTTTCGATTTTCACCAAAGATTTCCCTAGGTTTTGTTAAGAACTGAAATTTTGGAAAAATGTTTTTTTGATTTTTAGTGATTTCTTTGGATTTTTAAACTTATTTTAAGTTTTCTAAAGTTTAAAAGAGTTTAATTTTTTTATTCCTAAATTTATTCTTGTTTTCTTTCACGTTTAGATGGCTCTGAAATCTAAACGCGGGAAGGCACGAGACAACTTCGATAGCAACAAATTTTCTACTACGGCTGCGTATTTTCGATTCCACGAATTTGTGACTTCGAGGAAGTTCATTTCAAAACCAAGTTTCTATCATCCGGGGGAGATGATTGAAAACACTATTGTTGCGCACAACTGGCAACGATTCAATTATTTCACTGCTGTTGTTGTTATCCCTATAGTTCGAGAGTTTTATGCAAATTTTCTGGATGTCGAAGATTATGAAGTTTTTGTCAGAGGTGTCGGAGTAGGATTTACTCCTAAAAGAATCAATGTATTTTATGGCACTGCCACAGACTATAGAGTGCCACTATTACGGATTATCTCCATACGAGGGAGATTTGGATATGATCATTGCTTATTTGACTAACGGTCTTGGATCTTTGAAGATCGGGAACGAAAAAAGGTAAACTTCGAATCCTCGAGTTAAATGGTATTTCTAAAGCATGGCACTATTTTAATTACTGCAAGATTGTTACCTTCCAACCACCGAGTGAAGTGACTATAGATCGAGCGATCTTAAACTACGCATTCGGGAAAGGAAGCCTATTGATGTCGGCGATATTATTTATGATTATGTGGATTCTATTGCGAGATCCGGCACTTCATTGGATTGGGATTCCCATCTACGGTTTATTCATTATGTATTAGCAATGGAGTCACTACAGATATTTCAGAGGAAAGGTTGAAGACTACTAAGTCGATTGTTTAGGAGAGCATTAGCATATATGATCGTCTTCGAGGGAAGAGATCGACTGCTCCTTCTTCTTCTACACCTACTCCAGGTAGACCTTCTACTTCCCGACCTTCTACTTCTGTTGAGCCACCATCAAGTTTCTGGGAGTCAATGCATGATCAGTTTATAGAGCAGCAGCAGTAGTTATTTCAAACTCACTGCAGGGTTGATACTATTAATAGGAAACTTGATGATGAGTATGATGAAGCCCTCGTCAGATTTCTGAAGGGTGAGCATGAAGTTAGTTTCCCTACTTTTCCTAGTTTCACACCTTTTGTTGATCCTAAGGATGTTGAGTTTTCCTTTGATGACGATGATGATGATGAGGCTACAACCAGTGACAAGTAGTTGATAGATCTCTATGTTGTGCTACTTTGTTGTTAGTTTGTTTTGTTTGGTTTGTTTGTTTAGTTTGATGTTTGATGTATAATGATTTGTTTATGTACCTGTGTGGATTGATTAGTGTTAAGATTCTGTTGTTAGAATATTCTTAGTATATTATGTTTGAGACTGAGATTAGAGTTAATTTATGATATGTTTATTTCAATCTACTGTTTAGTAATTAGTAGTTTTGCTCTGCTTTTATTTTGTTTTAAATTTAGTATAATCATAAAAATTAGCCTGGTTACTTTTTATACTTGCTTCAATTTTATCTTTATTGTTTATAAAAGCATGAGTAGAAGTAAAGTTTTCTTTTTAAGATCATTTTTACATACTTATAAAAATTTTCTTTTTAAAATTATGATTTTCTTTCTCTCATACTTTCAATTTTTCATAGCATACCAAAACTTAAGTTTGGGGGAAGGGAAAATACATTCAAATTTAAATTTTATTTGTCCTTAAAGAGCTAATATTTTCTTAAAATAAAAACTTTTTAACATAACATAAGGAATGAAGAATCTATTTAAGATCACTTTTATTTTTGAAATTATAAACAATTTAGTGAACTTAACCAAAATTTTAATAACGTTGATTGATTTTAAGAATAGAATTATTTAACTTAAAGAAGAATAAGATTAAGGAATTTTTCTATTCGTGGTAGAAATAATGGAATTTTAGAATTATTAAGTAATCAAAAATTATCACTTGAAAAAAGAAAAGATTGACAATCTTTTTGAATTTTTATTCATGCTATAATAATTAAGTGGAAATGTATAAGATTTGAAAATATAAGTTAAGGATAGTGAAGTTCAAAATCATTAACAGACTATCCAGATATAGTAATCCTCTCTATATGAAAAAAAAAAGAGAAGAGAGGAGAAGCTTGAGGAAATGCCTAATCAAAAATTGGCTTCACTTGAATTATCTTATAGAAGGAAAACTAGTTACATATGTTACTTAATTTCTATGCATGATTCTTTATTTAAGAAAGGTTTTTCAAGAAGATCTTTTTCTTGTAAATAATCTTTGAAATCTTAATATAATAAACTTCTACTATTTTCAAAATGGATGAAAAATTTGAAATCTTATGATTTTGTAGTTGAATATTCCTTAAATTCTTAAAATTAAACCTAGTTAGTGAAATTGGGTTAATAACTTACTAAAGACTTTATAAAATCAAAAATTATAAGGAATCTTAAATATTTATCTTTTATTCCAAAGGTTAGACATTTTATATAGTAAAAAGGGTTACTTGATGACAAATAACATTTAAGTTTGGGGGATTTTGATCCATGAAAAAAATACCTATTTTTATGCCTCGATTTTTATCAATTTCTAAGGATATTATGCTTTAATGAAAGGTATTTTTGTGATTTTGGATGTAGGTGATGTAAAAAGGTCCAAAAAAAGGAAAAAGGATGAAAATGGAGCAAAAAAGAACAAAAATGGAGCAAAATACAAGAATTATCAAAAATTATAGCCTGGCGCCTAGGCGCCAGAAGTTGGCGCCTATGCGCCGGACTCGAAATAGCAACTGTCAAGTTTTTGACGACTTTTGGACGGTTATTTTGACGGAGTGAGTGGTTATTGGACATTCTAGAAGACTGGCAGTTGTTCCTTGATAATAGGACATGTGATCCAAATTTCGGCGCCTAGGCGCCAGACAGACCTTCTAGAAGATTCATTGAATTTGGACATGTTTTGAAGAGGTGCCTCAAGGCGACCCTTGAAGCTTATAAATAGGAGTCCACTCCATCGAGAAAAATGTGCCCCCATTGTATCCCTATCTCTTAGTCACTTTAGGATCTCTCATCCTTAGAGAGAAATAGAGAGAGAAATTTAGGGCCACTTTTATTTAGTTTAGTGAGTTTATTTTCAAATTGTTGAATGCGGAGTTCATGACACTTGTGGAGTTAGTAGGAATCGAAAAGATCCGTAGAAGGAATATTTGAGATAAGTATTTTATTTTGATTCAAAGTATTATTTATTATGTTTTGCTTGTTTATATTCGATTTGTTACGAGTAGTTAGTTTACTTTCTTCCTTGATTATGAAAAGATAAATAAGATAATATAAAATTTGATGGAGAATTGAAAATCAAAATATTTTCAAAACATTGTGATGATATTAGTACCTGATCTTACTTTACTTTTTAAATTGGTCATTTAAATTGTTAAAACCTGTAGGAGAGTTTTGAGACCTAGAAGGAGAAGAACTCTTAACTTGTAGATGTCACATGAATCCTTGGGTAGTCGAAGACCATGAACGGGCTATTCAAGATGAAGTGCAAATAAATAGGAAGATAAGATTTAAAGGGCATAGAATTGATAAGTTTTTAGAGTGACACACTAAATTCTTATAATTTGATTTATAGATAAGGAAAGGGTCACTAGTAGGGCCGACCATAGCCACCCTTGGACATCTAGTAGTGTGAGCCTAGATTAACCCATTCTACTTAACAATACATCCGGACTGATACTGTAGATTAGCCTGATGTTCTTTGCACTGGATCGAAAGGGTAAAGAATAGGAATGCTTATTTGGCAAAATACCATAAAATAGATTCTCCAACGAATATTAAATTATCTTAAAAATCTTGGATTAATTGAAAGGAAGAAAGTTGTTTGTTTTATATTGTTTTCACAAAATCATTTTCTTATTATTGTTTTCTTTATACGCATCTAGTAAATTAAAAGTAATTTATAGTTAGATTAAAATACAAAAAGAATTTGAAATACAATATTTAAAAATTTATTACCCTTTTTCCCCGTGGGATCGATACTGAGGTCTTTGTTTCAAAACCCTTTATTACTTGAAACGATACATATACTTGCATGTACCCAAAAAGTATATAAAATATTTTCCTTTAAAATTATATTTTGCTATATAAACATATATTTAAAAAGTATTAATCACTAACGTCCTAGCATTCAGTAGCAATCAAGTTTTATTTAATGTTATTGCCATAAATTAAAATTTGGTACACATCTATATAGCAAGTTATTCTAGGTCAAGTGTTTCGCGCCTTTGCCAGAAATTAAATTTTCTAGCAGTGGTAACAAATTCTTGTATTTGGAAATACAAAAATCGAGTCAAGTGTCTAAGCCTTTGAGCAGAAAAAACTAAAGCTAAACAATGTTTCAATAGGAGGATACTTTACTTCTGCTAGTATTAGACGTCGACTCAGGTATTAGAGTGTGTTTTCTTTACCCTCATCGTTAACTTGGGCAAATAATTCCCTAAGAGAATCATCTAAAGCCGCGATATAAAGTATCAAAGGTCTACCCGGGATAGGGGCTGCTAAAATAGGAGGTGTCGTTAGATATCGCTTATATCTTCAAAAGCTCGTTGACATGGCTCTACCTAAATGAATGTGAAATCCTTTCGAAGCAGGTTCAAAAAGGGTAGACACCTTCTTGACAAGTTAAATATGAAGCATTTTGGATATGGCAGTTTTCCTTGAAAAGAATGAGTTGTTTCAAGGTTCTAGGAGGAGGCATTTCTAAGAGAGCTTTAATCTTTTTTGGGTCGATTTTGATTCCTCGATGATGGACAACGAATCCTAGAAATTTTCCAGAGGTAACGCCAAAAGTGCACTTTTAAGGAATTTATCTTTAGATTGTATTGTCGTAATCGTTCAAATACGATCCTCAAATCATTTAGGTGATTTTCCTTTACTTTGCTCTTGATGACCAAATCGTCCACATAGCATTCCACTTGGTTGTGAATGACTTCATAGAAGATCTTTGTCATTTCTCTTTGTTATGTTGCTCCTACATTTTTTTAAACCGGATGGCATCACGGTGTAGTAGTAAATCCCAATCGGAGTTCTGAATGTTGTAAGCGTTGCATCCTCTGGGGCCATCTTGATTTGATTGTAACCTGACGATTGACTTGAAGCACTCTGCGAAGACTTAGTGTAATTTTAATTTTATGTAACAAGTATATAATATATTCCTTAATCGTAGAGTTACTATTAATGCAAGTATACGTATCGCTCAAGTAATACAAAGCTCTAGTGGAGTCCTGATATCGATCCCACAGAAAATATTTTAGAGGCTACGAACTAGGATTATAGAAATCAATTCAGAATCATAACTTGGAAATCGAAATTGCTTATTTGTAACTAATATTTAATCGACAATAATATTAAGTTTTAATAAACTAGTTCTACTAACAGATAACTAATTCTACTAATAAAGCGAAGTTCAAATATATAAGTAAGAATTCTTTCTCCTTTGTTAAGATATTTAAGTGAATGGATAATTAGAATTAGTTTAAAATGATGTTGTACCAAATAGGAGAATACCTATTCTTTACATTTTGATCCAGGCATAAAGAACATTAACTAATCCTATGCTTAGTTACTAAATCTGCGGCTAGGTTGGGAGGATATTGGCTCTCACTTCAGAGCTCCCACGTTCCCCTCGCTTGAGAGCTAACATCTACACTTCAGCACCGAAACCATAGAAACGCGTTGAGGATTTTATCCTGTCACTTTAAAATCTCCAATTCTACACCTGATGAATATCGTTTCCCTATTTATTTGCACCCTCCTTCCAAGGACTTTGACCTCCCTAAATCTCGGATGTAATCTTTACTATAGTTGTTAAACTCAACATATTTTAACTAATCAAATGGTCAGATTGAAAGTAAATTAAGATCTAAGTAAAAGATTATCACAACTTGTTTAAACTTTTATGGCACACTAATTCAATTTACCATTTCACAAAAATATCAAAACAAGGAGAAAGACGGAAAAACTACTTAGATTTCATGGAGAGGATACGATAAAATTTTGATTTCATATATAAAAGCAAAGTTCTACAAAATAAAGTAAATAAGCACAACTTATCTTAAATTTATCCCTAAGCAAACTCCTTGAAGTTCCTCTGAATCTCTTGCTTTCTTTACAGTACCCAGAATTCCCCTTTGAAACGGTAATGAACAAGAGATCTCTCACTCCCCTTCCTCTCTTACAATCTCTTGAAGAATTACTCACAATTATCATTATCTGAAATCACTAATTTAAAACTAGATACACTATATGGACTCACTAGACTCACATACTTGACTCTCTAATGGAATTGAATGACACGTGGTAGACACAAATGGATGCTAGTGGACGATTTTTTCGGCTCCAAATTGATCCTTTTAAAATAGTTGAAGAGTCTCCAAGAGTTTTCCAAGCATCCCTTCAAAAATTGTCCGCATTTGATGTATTTCGTTAAAGAGCCATTGATCTCTCCATCGGCAGCCTCGAGCTCGCCGTCAGCAATCTTGTATAATACTTATCCTTGGACCCCTTCTGAATAAGCCCTGCTGTCGGCGGCCTCGACCTCGCCGTCGGTAGGCTCCCTTGAAATATATTCTAAACTGTCGGGAAAAACACGCCGTCGGCGCTGTTGACCTCATTTTTGGTGAAGTCTTCCCTTCTTCTTTTTAGTGCTTAGGATCTAGCCTTAGGCTTTTCCTTCGACTATCTTAGAGGACTAGAATTGGGACCCACCTTTTAGAAATTCAAACCACTTCTAAACTCCCTGCAAACTCCACAAACTTGACTATAGACCCCTAATCACCTAGAGGGTTGAAATCAAATGTGGAAGTTTTAAGGATGAGTTCCTATAGGACTCTTTGGCCTTAGGACTGCCCTGGGTGGCCTGGTCTGGTGAAGGGGCTGACTTACACACACATTACACTTATACACTACACTTACACACTACATTTCCACACACCTCCTAAAACCACACCCATACCCAACTTGACCTCCTGACTCATGTAGGTGATTCACATGGATGGTCCTTAACCCCTAAGCCCTTGGCTAAGAGGGTTAGGAACAACATAGTGAATGCCTCAAATGAGTCCTTTCATGGCTCATATGGGCTTGAAATGGTTTCATGGCTCACCCAAAATGATTTCACCCCACTCAAATTCACCCAATCTTCAATTTCCCAAATTTTCAATTTTTTGACCCCCGAGACCCTACACCTACTAAACCTACCCAAAACCCTTGAAATTACCCAAATTTTTGCAAAATTTCCAAGTTACCCAAAATTTTCCAAAATCAATCCCAAACATCTCCACATCACTCAAATTGATCATCCATACCCAAAAATACCAAAGATTCCAAAAATACCCCCCAATACCCTCCAAATACCCAAAATACCCTTCTTGGCCCAAAAATCCAAAAATTCAGAAAATTCCCAGAAAATTCCAGAAAATCCCAAATATTCCCAATTTCATTTTGTCCAACTACACCATGGGCCAATTTTGTCAATTTACCCTACTTTTGTCAAAACCCCCAAATTGACTCATTTTAACCCAAAGTGGACCCAATGTTAAACCAAACCTATCCAATTGACCCAAATTCTGGTCCAATTCAATTCTAAACTTCAATTCAACATTCCTAATACCAATTTAGACCAAATCCAAGTCCAATTTGATTGACATTTGGATCCAATCTCACTTTTGGCCTTAAAGCCCGATTTGGACCCATGACCCGAAGCTTAACCCAAACTCACCCAATTCAACTCCAATTAACCTCAAATCTTTTCTAAATCTTCCTTAACATTCCCACAAACAAAACCCTAACATGATTTGCCCAAAATTTAGACCCAAACCCCACTCAAACTCAATCCAAGGTCAAAAGGCCCATTTTTTGACCTAAACCCAAACCTAACCCAAATTCAACCCAATTCAAATCCAAATCACCCCCAATTTGTTTCAAATCACTCATGACACATCCATGAGCTAAACCCAACAATTATTTGGCCCAACCTCTTTACAAAATTCCCATCCATAAATTCATTTTTTAAACTTAAAAGCCCATTCCTTAAACCATTTTAAAAAGCCCACTTCCACCAAATCCAAAACCCCAAAAAATTCTTCCAAAGCCCATATGACATTTCCCCTCATCATATTTTCAATTAAAATCATCCCTAAGTCCTAAACCAATCATAAAATAATTCTAAATGAAGCTTCATCCAAATTTCCACCAAATTATCCAAAATCCTTAAAATCCTTTTTTATGAAATTGACCAAACCTTTTCCCAAGCCAAATGGAGCCATGGAGCCATGCACAAGCCATATACGAAGCCATGAGAGCCTCTTTACATGTCACCATGCCATTTTGGGCAAAAGGAGGAGGCTCTTTCCTTAATTCCTAAAGGTGATTAACCACTTCCATGATTCCACTAAACCATGCTTAAGCCTAATTGTGCTTGGATGGTGACTTGACCCTACTGATTATGCTTGAGCCAAATCACTTTTCCCTCGACCAAAACCGGGCCTTGGGTGGTGCACCTAGCCCAAATGGGTGGGTTGACCCATTTAGGTCCAAATCTAGCCATGCCCCATTCCACTTTGGATCAAAGCCTTTACACATGTCCATGGCCGATTGATTGCACAAACCTCCGACTACGACCCACTCGACCAAGATGGTGACCATTACTGGCCGGCCGGCCACCGGACCATCGGAAAACACCATGGCCGAGAGCTCGCATGTGAGCCGACATTGAAATTCTCACTTGCTGAGCTGCCCCATCCCTAGTGGTCACCATGGCTGATCTTCTCCTCACTCAGAGCAGTCGATCCCAAGCCCTAACTCCCCACGGGAGGTCCCTCGACCAGCTCTATTTAAACTCCACCCCTCTCGGCCATGAGAGAGGAGAAGCAAAAACCTTGCCAAAACTACGCCAAAATTGTTCCGGACCCTTCTCCATCCTTAGAGCACTTGATCCCCGGTGAAATTCCCCTGCCATTTCTCCTGCGAAAGCTCGATTTCGAGTTGAAATTCCACCAAAACCGGGACACTTCTCCACAGGTGAGCCAATTCTCAAATTGATTGGCTCTACACCTTCACCGGACCGAGGGAAGGTGTCCACCATCAAAAGCCCCATCTCCGGGCCACCCGGTTGCTCCGGCCTCCAAGCTTTGTGATCGGGCTTGGTCGAAATCATATCCGGACAATTCACGAGACCGGGAGACTTCATCGCGGAGCTTGCTTGGGACCCGATCGAAGGTGCAACAACTCTCGGATTGAAGCCACACTTCTACGAGCCAAGGTATGAGCTAACTCTTCATCCCGAGCTTCGAAGATTCTCTATTTCAAATGCCTTAGTTTCGATGCATGTTAGCCGTATAGATGTGTTCGTCTCTTCGAGACGAATCCATAGAGTATAAGAACGTAAAAATCCATTGAGAATCGAGTGAGATCTTAGGGATTTAGTGTGGACGGCTCTCGGGTGAGAACACTTGGGGACGATGAACGGATGCGCGTCCATTCAATACACGCGCGGACGAACGACTCGGATGGCGTCGGACCGGGAAACGGTGCGAGAACCGCGGGGCCCGGGCTGCCGACTCGGATGGCGGCGCCCGATCACGGCGCGACACGTACCCCTTCGGAGCTGCCGATGTTTCGCTGGCGCCGCGTGGATAAGTAGATAAATAGGGTATTTTCTGATTTATTTAATTCCCTAAACTTCAAAAATCCATATCTTTGTGTAGAAAAATCATAAAAATAAAATAAAAATACCCTCTTGCTCAGTGAACAGAGGAGAATAATGTGGAAAAGAAATCATTTAATTTCATCAAGTATTTTATTTTTTATAATTTATTTACTCTCTGCATTGTTTTAATTCTCCATGCATGCATACAATTCACCATGGCATGAGACCATAGGGCTTTTGAAGCCTCCGAACTTGGGAACATTCCCTGAATTTTCCGAGTCGGAGGCCATCCACTATGAAGAGTTCTTGATTTTTCAAGTTCGGGTCACTTGTTTTGAGTATTTTAATTCCAGTAAATAGCATGTTGTGAAATAAATTCTAGGAAAATTTGGTGATGTTCCTTATGACCAGAGAACCCTAGGAAAAATAGGTTTTGGCTTAGTTCATTTAAAACAGCCCTAATTGGCTTAAACACCCAAAATAGGTCTTTAATTAATTAGAGTTAACCAAGCATCAAATTGACTTGAAATCAATTCTCCACTAACCTTTAGGATCAGAGGAACCCACCATAAAAATTTGAAGTCAATTGGACTTGGTTAGCCCCACTAATTGGGTTGATTAAGTCACTTAGCCATTTTAAACATTAAAAATTCATAACTTTTAAAATACTTTTCAAAAATTCACCAAATTGGTTTTGGAGCCTCTCTGATATCCGGGGAACCTAAGAAAATTAAAATTTTAATTTTCTAAAAAAGTTGATTTTTAATAATATTTTAATATTTTTAATAATTAAAAAAATAATAAAAATCACAAAAATAATAAAATTCACCAAAATGTCACATTTTGAATTTTAATCATTTAGGAACAAATCCCACATTTTTCCTAGGTCTATTTAGTGAGATATTGAATTTTAAAGCCCTAGGGTAATTTGAAAATTAAAAAAATGTATTTTCTAACATTTTCACTAAAATAATTATTATAAATCATAGAAAAATCAGAAAATTGCAAAATTTGATTCTCTGGTTTCCTTGATATCAGAGAGATTTTTGAAAAATATAAAACCCATTTTTCAACATTTATTTTATTTTTAAATTAATTAACACTCCAAAACTCAAAATAATTATAATAAAAATAATATAATTCAAAAAATCACCAAAATTGGTCCAAGTGCTTCTCTGGTCATTAGGAATGTCCCCTAATTTTCTTAAGGACAAAAACTTTCTTTTGGTCATGTTATCAAATTTTCCTTGAAAATCTCCATTTTCCATCAAAATAATTATATAAATAAATTAAATACAGAAAAATCACATTTTCTCCTCTCATGTCTTTATTGACATATGAGTGAAGTTACATAAAAATTTCAAATTCATTTAAGTTTAATTTAGTGAGTTATGAAATTATTAAGCTTAAAGGGTAAAATGGTAATTAAACTTTCAACCCTTAATTAAAACTTTAGGTTTAATAAAAAATTAACAAGTAAAATATTTGATCTTAATCTGATTTGGATGATTGAAATTTAAATAATTAAAGGGTAGAAACCCATTAAATAATTTTAAAATGATTAAACCTTAATTAAATAATGGATTAAATTTGGAAGAATAATAAAATTGGAATCATTAAAATAGGGATATTTATTAGGAAGAGATTTATTCTTTAATTTAAAAAATCCCTAAACTAATTATATCATTAACACTTAACTCTTAATTAAAATGATAACTCAAATTTAAAATATTAAAAGACTTAATTAAATCATTAAACTCTTTTAAAATCTCAATTAAAATTATAAATTAAATTAAATTAAAATTAAATTAAATAAAATTAAATTAAATTAAATCAATTAAATTAAATTAAATTAAATTAAATTAAATTTAAATTAAATTAAATAATTAAACAATTAAATTAAATTAAACAATTAAATTAAATTAAATTAAATTAAATAATTAAATTAAATTAAATCAAATCAAATTAATTAAACACCAAATCAAATTAAATTGAACTATGTTAAATTAAATTAAAACTCAATTAAATTAAATTAAATTAAATTAAGTTGAATTAAATATAACATCACCTAAGACATAAAGAATTCAAAATAAATGAACAACTATTCCAAATTTAAACTTTTTAACTTAAATCAAATCATTTGAATACTAATTTACCCTTGAAAGCTTTGATTATTATAACTCTTAAATGGAACATCAAATGAAGTGTTACCTCACTCATAGGATATTCAAATGTCCTAGTTCACTCGAGCGAGTTAACAAGACTTGAAAACCTCGGACGATCGATTCATTTATATAATTAAATTCATTTGGACTTAAAACAATCCCGAAAATATTGAAAAGATGTTTAAGATTCTTCTTAAGCACTTCCTCGGTATGATAGGATATTTATAAGAACAATTGGACTTAATTGTCCTTTGATGAAGAAAATCGTCCTCAAAACAAAAAACACAAAGAACACTAGACGTCGTAGGAGTTGACTAGCTATAGGATTAGGAATTTGGTAGAAAACCATAACCCTTCCCTTAGCTTTACCTAGGAACTTGCTTAAGTATTCTAATTGTGTTTTAAGTGCGGCTTGGGATGACGGGAAGACCCTCCAGGTACGCTTTTATATTTTATTGCAATTTACTTTCTTGCAATTTACTTTCCTGCAATTTACTTTCTTGCAAATGCACTTTATTTTTCTTGCATGATAAAACAACAGTTGCATGAAAACCCACACCTTTAGGATAGTTCCTAAAACTGAAACCAAATTAAGTTAAAAGTCTTTGCAAGATAAAATTCACCGCCACAACATTTTGAAAATATAAAACAACTCAAAATTTAATCACAAACGGAACACAAAACTACGATTGCAACTAAACTAAAACGTCTCGTTGGATGATCGGGAATACCTCGGATGATGTAACCTACGTGTTGCTAACGGGATTTCCACGGTCTAAATGAAAGTGTGGAACTCATTCAGTTGAGTTTAGCAAATTCATCTGGACTAAGTGAATCCAATAAAAATAATGATGCCGGAAGGATGGAACCGTGGGATCTTAACCGGTGTCGTTATAATCAACTTTAAGATTTGTTTTAATTAAAGCGTAAAAAACACTTGGAAAATTAAGATTTCTCTAAACCAAAATACTTTTCTCATCCCCTGATTTATGATTTCTAAAACTAAACCTCTGCAACAATATGGAACTTGGAGCATGGTGGGCAGCACGGCCATCGTCGTCAGCAAAACTTGAACCTACTTCAGCAAAACTTTCCTAGAATTAAATAACCAAGCCATAGGGCTTCGAGGTAGTTTGCCTAGTGCAACATAAATCCTCAACCTTTTCGTTAGGCATTTGCATTGCGAATTAAGCCCTAACCGGTCTTAGGATTCCGAGGTAGTCGTCCGATACGACAATAAACCCTCACATCTTCTAGGCTATTTGTTTGATTTTATCATACAAATATAAGCCCTAATTAATTAAAATTGGCGAGATCAAGACATTTAAATAAGTATTAGGACTTTCCTAAACTCAAGCGAAACGATAGGATAGTCGGGAAGTTACCGAAGTTCACTTCGAATCGGTGATTTCTCCTACCTTTCTTCCTTTGGATTCACGAAAACAAAATGTTCCAAAATTTGATCCATTCCCTATTGAAATTCCAAAATTCGATCTTTGAAAACCTTAAACTTTGAAATTCTTGAAAGCGAGTTATTGATTATTATCGAGAGTTTTCTTAGGTGATTCCCGTCACTTAAGATGTAATTAACTATAGGGGCTTGCCCTTATAGAGAATTTTAAAGAACCGAGTAATATAAACCCTGTTTGATACTTTCATATTAAGCGGGGGAATTTGTCGGCTTATAAAATTGGTTCGCGGACCAAACGGATGTCACAAAACTTCTAGTTTATTTGATCGAGCCCCACCATCGAGCGAGTGTGTACTATCCTTAGGGATAGATATACGGTTTGTGGTGCGGTGCTCGTTTATATAAACTATTTGGGGATGTGAGATCGGTTTAATCTCATATCTTAAAACTTTCAAATTTAAAAATTATTTTCAAAATCAAATACTACTTTCTAAATTATATATATTTAAATTAAATTTAAAATTTAAATTCGCCGACAACTTACGGTAGGCGACCCCTTTTAAAATACAATACACGAAACCTAAAATAAGCCGCACAATTTACGGCGACTCCGTTGAGGAATATTCCTCTCTCCATTATAATCGAAATAGTGCGCTTTCAAAAATCGGTAGTGTATCCATGTCCCTAATGGATCAAACTACCCTTCTTTCCGTTGGAATACTATGTTCATTTCTATCTTGAACAAGTATAGCCAACATTCTCTCGGATTTAGGAGCCATTGTTTAGACACCCCTAAACAGAGAGGTTCCGAGATCCTTTTACCTCATTTATGAGGTGGGGTGGACCCCCGATAGGTGTTAGTTTAGGAGTGATCCTTCGAGTCGGGAAGTCTTGCTTAAGACTTTCTTTTCCTTTCTGAACCGGATTCCTTACCTTCTCTACACCTTTGAACATTCCGTTCTAAATAAACAAACCCTCTAATAAGTGATTCTTTTAACAAATGATAAATACATGAACAAAGAATGAGTTCGGACTCTTTTCATTTCCTTTCTTTTCGTCCTAAAGAAAAGAAGCATAACTTGGGACTGACAACCAGAATCTACCTTGCAGAAATGGAAGCCCCGAAAGCCGATTTTCTCCTTCACCAACGGATCTGGACTTCGTTGTCTATAAGGATGAGCTGCCCGACAATGGGGTCATCCGATTTGGACGAGGATTTGAGAACACGAACGTCAAGGTCACCGACGTCTCCCTCTTTGCACCGACAAACAAGGTATCCGAAGCCGAGGAGCCACTGCGCGAGTTCGACCTTAGGTCGACCCAAGAGTTTCCTCCCCTGCAAAGGGTCCCGACTAGGAGAATACTTGCTTGTCCGCGAGAGGACCATTCTCACTACCCCCATCGGTCTAGTTGTTTCGTACCTACCCCGACTTCGCCAAATCAAAGGGGAAAGGAATCCGGAACTATGATAAACCTGTTACGCGTGGAGGGTACGGATCTTCCTGTAAGACCTTCGTCTTCGAAATCGGGTCCGAGTTCGAAGATTCCGTCGCCGACAAAGACCCAAAGAAGAAATAGAAATAGAAGGATCGCCGGGGAAGCCGGAGCTGCCGAGATTGCTTTCCGGAGGAAATTCCGGAGTTGCCGGAATATACACCGTTACCGGAATATACACCACCGCCGACTACATACCACTTTTGGGAGGAAGCGGGTTCCATCCCCTCTCCGCCGCAGAGGATGAGGAGAATGTTCGCAAGATTCTTTGCCACATTACCACGACCGCATACTACGGCGATAACCGCAAGAAAAGAACCGGAACTACGCCGTTTGCTCGACTGCAAACTTTGGTAGAAAAGCTAGCAAAGAAGGAAAACTGCCCCGTGTCGGAAATTCTACGAAGGATAGGACGGGTGCCAGTCAAATCCCGTCTTGGGCCCCGAGTAGAACCCGCCATCATGATAGAAAAGCCAAGCAAGAAAATGAAGGCTAGCCCGCCTGTCGTAGTATCAGGATTACAGATTAGGGAGGATACCACCTTCCAGCATTTGGCCGATAGACCATCTGGTCATAGACCTTCTGCTGCTAGAAGGATGGTGTGGCGTCCCACTACGGGCGATTGAGACCGAAACGACGGCCCGAGAGAGAAAGTCTCGCCGGGAGGCCGGAATCCGAAGAAAGTGCTACTGCGATGAAGGGGACTCGTGAAAAAGGACCGGCGACCATCGCATGACAACCACAAAGATACACGAAAGCTCCACTAGAAGATGCCATGGAAAAGTTGAGAACCGACATCCGACGGTTGGCAAAAGAAAGAGAAGAAAAGTTCGGAGATGAGATCGACTCATCGGAATTCATGGACAACGAATATGCGAGAAATCAACATGGTTGAGACACGAGCTTCATCGGCTTCTCGAGGTGCTCCTGCAGCTGCAGAAGAGAGGAGCCGAACCGATGAAGAGACGGCTTCGGGAAAAGGACGACACGATCGCTCAAATGGCGAAGAGGATGGAAGAGATGGCCATAGCTCGGCCACTCTCCGAGTCAAGTACAACCACATGAGAGACACCCCCAAAAGTCATTCACATCGTAGACGGAGGAAAGGAGATTACATCCGTCAATGGGGATGACCAGTCGAAAAGGATACAACACAAAGTATGATCCCTGAAAAGGATATCAAAAACTTGGTAGAGCAGCAGGTGCGAGAAGCCTTAGCACAATCGAAGAACGGGACATCTATTCGGACGGGTAGACCTTACCCAGAAGAATTCGACGCTGTCCAATACCCGAAAGGCTTCGTACCACCTCTGTTTAAGACCTTCGACGGAACCGGGAATCCCCGACAGCATGTTGCACACTTTCGTGCCAGTTGTTGCAATGCTGGCGGGAGCGATGCGTTACTCTTCCGACGAGTTCGTTAGCGATCCGTCGGGAATCGCCTTCGACCGGTATGCGGAATTGCCAAATGGTTCTCGTGAAGACGTTCTCGGAGCTAGAGAACCTCTTCATCAAGCGATTCGCCGGAGCTCGGCACCACATCACTATAGGTGATTTAGTGGTAGAGAAACAAAGGCCGAATGAAACTTTGGTGGATTACATACTTCGATGGAGAAACTTAAGCATGAAGTGTGAACCACAATCGCAAGAACAACATGCGGTCGACATCTTGCTTAAAAGCATTCACGGCCCGATAGCACTTCTCCTCGAGGGATTCACTATTAAGACTTTTGAGAAGTTGTTAAGCAAGGCCGGAAGCTTGCAAGAAGAGGCGAAGCAATTAAGTTTTGCCGACAAGACGGACAAGCGAAGCTGGTGAAGACTTTCGAAAAGAAATGCGGGGTCGTTGCAGCGGTTGACAAAGGCAAACAACCGATACAAATACCACCAGAACGGCCGCAAGCAACCACAACAAAATTACCGAGCAACCCCGGTCCAGCTATCAATCGTCTCCGCAGTATGAACAACCGTCTCGTCCGCAACGTACATTGAGGGAGCTTCTGAGCAGAGAATATCCGTTCAAGAATGAAGCAGTACCAAAGATGTTCCGTAGCTTAATGAAAACTCCAGATTTCCAGCTGCCAGAGCCCAAAAGACCAGAGGAAGTCAACAAGAAAGGTGATCCCGACTTTGCCCCTACCATCGGATGCTTGGGCGCAAGATAGAAGACTGCATTACCTTTAAAAGTTGGCTCAATGACAACCTTCGGAAAGGAAATATAACAATCCCGAAGGAGTACATGAAGGAACCCCGAAAGGAGGTTCCGTCGATGTTATCTCAGCCGATCCCGTCATTCCGATGAGATCCCTATGCAGCCGACGATGGATGGACTACCGCTCGGACGAGATCTTCGAAGAAGATTTTAGACAACATCCGAACCGCTTCGGTGCGAGCTTCAATTCGGAGTTCGAGACCCGTTAAGCCGATACTTATCACTTGCGATAGAAGAACCACCTCGACGGAAGACAATCGAAGAGAAGAAGAAAATTGACGAAGAAGAGAGGACCGAGACTCCTAAGGCTGGACTAGGGGCCGCTTATCCTAGGATAGTTGTTTCCGATTCGGGGGAGAAATCCCTCGAACCTCCGATTTTGTATGATTATCCGCTCACTTCGGTGGGATCATATAATGATAAGGGTGATGGCGTTGGCTACGTTTTGATCGTTTCTAACGATTACGTAACTAGCGACAATCCGGGCGTCGATTTCGATACCAACAACAATTCTCAAATCATACAAGATCTCGACGATCAAAATGACGAAGAAGGCATCCATCAAGGAGGCTACGAGAGTTCAACAAGCAACGGATCTATCTGTGAGTTTCGAGGAGCTCCAGTTACGATAGAGTTAGAGCCTTCAGATTTTGAAGATAATTCGGAAGAGCCTGTCATTCCGATTCGGAGGAGACACCAACGAAACTCGACGAGTAGATTCGGAAGAAATTACGAAGTCAACTTGAGAAGTGGAAGAGTTCTACCTCCGAGAATGGGTCCGAAAGACAAAGGAAAGCGGTGGTTGTTCAGAAGAACCAACCCCAGCGGAAGAAATACCCATTCGAGAAGAAGCCGAGACACGGGAGAACAAAGTGGACTACAACGTGCTAGCCCATCTTAGGAAACTACCGACCGAACCGAGCATTTACGATGCTCTCATCTTATCAAAGGAGATGAGAGAAGCTCGATCGAGGCCTTACTTGATCCGGAAATTTTCTTAGCTCAAATGGCCGAGAGATTCCTTGGATGAGGTTTTCTCGTTAAAGGAACGACGAGGTGTTACCTTCACGGACGATGACCTACTACTTGGGACGACAGATCACAACCGACCGTTGTACATTTCGATTACAATCGGGAAGTTTACGCTCTCCGGAGTATTGGTGGATCCGGGAGCATCAATCAATATAATGAGTCTTCGAACACTAGCATACTTGGAAATTGATGCTCGTGAGCTCGAGGCCGACAAAATGTTATTAAGAGGATTCAACCGGAAAGGAGAAAGAGCCCTCGGGTCAATAACGCTATCGATGAAGACCGGTGATTTAGCAAAGACAACCGCAAAATTTCATATAATCGATTCGAAACGTCGTTCAACGCTCTACTTGGGCCGACCATGGATACATGAAAACGAGGATGGTACCATCATCTCCGCATCGGTGCATCAAATATTACGATGGAGGGGAACGAGTGCATCAAAGGCGACTTACAACCATTCTCCGTACATGAGATTGGAATCCATGAAGATGCGACTTATTATGCACCGCCAAAGAAAACGAGTCTTCTCCGGAGATACCATAACAAATGAAGCAAAGAAAGTTCGGGACAACGAAGAACCCGAAGTTCTAGTCCAACAGCTCACTCACCACTCCCTTCCGGCGAGATGGTGAAGGTTTCTCCACAACTCGCATCCGAGGTCGAGGCCGGGGACGAGGCCGTGGTAGAGACACTAGGACAATTGGACGAAGAAACCAGCCATCAATGTTGATTGGGAAGATAGTTCGAAGAGAAAAAGAAATCAAGCAAGAAGCAGCAACAATAAGTTGAAAGAAGCCGCAATACAAGATCTCCCTCGAAGATGAAAAGAACGAAGAATACAAATCAATGTACGAGAAGATTAACCACTACGTACATACTATGACCCTAACTCCGATCCATTCTAATAAGATCGAGGGTATGGAGGTCAAAGAGGTACGTAGTGACGGTGCAAAGACGATCAAATTCTACCGTGGTGCTACTTCCTCCAAAACTGAAAATAATGTACAATTCGAAGATGTCACTTCATCAGAATTAATGGAATTACCTTTTGAGTGGTACTCTCCCTGTGTTCAAAATTTAATTCAACGTGGTTTCTTACCTCGACAATGGACAAAAGGCCAATCACAACATTTTGAAAAGTTATGGAATAACTCCGGTCATCCACCCAATTCAAAGTATGGACTCGGATTCGGCACAGTAGGGTCAGTTGACGATACTGAATTTTGCTTGGTTGTCACTTGCAAGTCCAATGAAAACCGCATGGAAACTACGGACGAACTCGAAGATTTACAAATTGGAGATGCTCCACCGGATTCGAAGAAGAAATCAAATCCACAATAGATGAGTTGATGGAAGTTAACTTAGGTACTAGCGAAGAGCCTAGACCTACCTTTATTAGCTCCTTACTCGATAAAGAAGACTGCGAAGAAATAATCAAGTTATTAATGGAATTTAAAGACTGTTTTGCTTGGAATTATGACGAGATGCCGGGATTAGCTCCGGAGGTTGCGGTCCATAAGCTAGGAGTGGATCCTAGCTACATTCCCGGTCGGACGAGGTCCCGGAAGAATGCGTCTGGAAATCGAACAACAAGTCATAGCCGAAGTTAAAAAGCTAATAGACGCTAAATTTGTCCGTGAAGAACAATACCCGACCCGGTTAGCCAATGTGGTGCCGATCGGAAAGAAGAATGTTCGGATCGAATTTGTGTGGACTTTAGAGATTTAAACAAGGCATGTCCAAAAGATGAATTCCTCTACCAATTCCGGAACCGATGATCGATATTGCTTCGACACATGAAATATTCTCATTCATGGATGGATCTTCGGGATACAACCGGATAAAAATGGCTCCGGAAGATGAAAAGCTTACGGCATTCGTAACGCCGATCGGAGTATTTTGCTACACGGTGATGCCATTCGGATCGAAGAACGCAGGAGCAACTTACCAAAGAGCAATGACAAGAATTTTTGATGATCTCATCCACAATCAAGTCGAGTGCTACGTGGACGATGTCGTCATCAAAAGCAAAGTAAAGGAAAACCACTCGTATGATTTGAGAATTGTTTTCGAACGATTAAGACAATTTAACCTTAAGATGAATTCCTTAAAATGCGCCTTCGGCGTCACCTCCGGGAAATTCTTAGGATTCGTTGTCCGACATCGTGGAATTGAAATCGACCGGAGAAGATTAAAGCCATCTTAGAAATGCCGCCTCCCAAAACCTTAAAACAACTACGATCTTTTCAAGGGAAGCCGGCATATCTTCGACGCTTTATCTCAAACCCGTCGAGTAGGTGTCGGCCTTTCTCGGCACTAGTTAAAAAGGACGCCAAATTTATTTAGAAAGAGAAATGCCGGAAGGCCTTCGAAGACATTAAACAATATTTAATGACACCTCCCGTCTTAGCAGACCCGGTCTCGGGTAGACCGGCGATACTTTACACCGCGGCTCCAGACGACTCCTCGGAGCCCTGTTAGCCCAGGTCAATGATGAGGGTAAAGAAAATGCTCTTTACTACTTAAGCCGTCGTTTACTTCCGACGGAAGTAAGGTATCCCGCAATTGAAAAGCATTGTTTGGCCATGATCTTCGCCGCTCAAAAGCTCAGGCACTACATGCTTTCTCACAAGGTCAACCTGATCTCGAAGTTTAATCCATTGCAATACTTGATGACTCGTCCAACACTTTCCGGCGGACTTGCCGGATGGTCAATGATATTATTGCAATTCGATATAACTTTCGTGCCTCCGCGTGCCGTAAAGGGACAAGTCTTAGCGGACTTCCTCGCGAGCACATCCTTTGCCGGCCGAATCTCCTCTCAATGACGATTTGCCGGATGAACAAATAATGAGCCTAGAAGACCCCGATGATCGACGTTGGGAATTGTATTTCAACGGAGCATCTTCGAGCACACAAAGACGAAGAATCACAAGTGATAGTGCCCGGTAAGGCAGGAATCGGGCTAATCTTTATAACACCAGAGCGGGGGATGTTAAGATACTCCTACCACTTGACAGAACCGTGTACAAACAACGAAGCAGAATACGAAGCCCTCATAACGGGATTGGAATTAACCATTCAAATGGGAATAACAGACATCAACATCTACAGGGATTCGCGAGTTAATCATTCAACGGATCGTCGGACGAGTACGGAATTCTAAAGCCAAGACTCGAACAATACTTCCAGGTATGCCATACGAACTGTTGGAACAGATTCCAAATGTGACAATCTACAAAATTCCTAGAAAAGAAAATGCTCTAGCAGATGCTTTAGCCCGTCTCGCAAAAGAATTTGTCTGTTTGCAAGATGAATCAGTGGAAGTGTCAGTTCACGGACGTCAGGTCCTATCACAGCTTGACATAGACATGATACACAAATCAGAAGAAGGAAAAGAATCAGTTGCAGCAGTGACAGAAAACACAGAAGATTGGCGACAGCCATTGATAGACTACCTGCAAACAGGAAAGCTACCAGACGATAGGTCGCTGGCCCATCAGATCAAGAAAAGAACTCTGTCCTACGCATTAATAAACAACACATTATACAGAAGGTCTTTTGATCAAATGTGGCTAAGGTGCCTAAGCGGGTCTGAGGCCCGTGAAATTGTTAAAGAGGTACATTTAGGACTCTGTGGCGCTCACCAGTCGGGTCCAAAAATGAAGATGAAAATTAAAAGACTAGGGTACTACTGGCCCTCGATGATGACCGACTGCATGAAAATCGCCAAGAGCCGTCATCAATGCCAAGTGCACGGAGTGGTTCTACACCAACCTCCAAATGTGCTACACCCGACAATTGCGTCGTGGCCATTTGAATGTTGGGGCACAGATATAGTGGGTCCGATAGAACCACCATCTTCGAAAGGACATCGTTTCATTCTTGCGGCTACAGATTACTTTTCCAAGTGGGCAAAGCGGTTCCACTTAGAGAAGTGAAAGCACACCACGTGCTACGGTTTTTCAAGAACCAAGTTGTCTACCGTTTCGGAGTGCCGCGCGAGGATCATCTCGGATAATGGGTCGGCATTCGAAGCACACAAATCAACAATTTTGTCGGGAGACACGGAATCGGCCGGCGATACTCGACAATTTACTACCCAAGAGCAAACGGTCTCGCTGAGGCTTTTAATAAAACTCTCGTTCAAATCTTAAAGAAAACCCTGGACGATAATAAGAGAAATTGGCACGAGAAATTGTTAAAAGCCTTATGGGCCTACCGGACAACTTTCGAACTCCTACTCGAAGCTACACCTTACGCTCCGGTGTATGGGTCCGAGGCGATGTTACTTTTAGAGGTTCAACTTCCTTCACTCGGAATTGCGGTTGCAAACAAGATCACGACGAAGAAAACGCCGGACTACGACTCGAAGAATTAGAAAGCTTGGAAGGGAAAAGACTTGCGGCGCAACGAATTTAGAACTATACCAAGCTAAAATGGTTCAAGCCCATGACAATCTGGTCCGCCCAAGAACCTTCAAAGTTGGTGATTTAGTTCTCGTTCTCAAGAGACCTATTCTTGCACACCGCAAGATAGGAGGAAAATTTGAACCCACTTGGGAAGGACCGTTTGTGGTTGAAGCGAGTATACTCGGGAGGTTCCTACCAGCTAGTGAATTGCCAGGGAGAACGACATATGCTTCCGATCAACGGACGATACTTGAAAAAATATTACGCTACCTGATGTTTCGAAGGAATGAATTCTTCATCCCTAATAAACACGGGTGAAGTAATTACTTATGATTGGGTCCGAACTCAAAAATAATAAAATGTGCTAAAATAAATAAAATCATGATAATAAAGTTTTCTTCGTTTTCTTCTCCAAATCAAAATCTCTTCCCTCATCTTATCCTACTTCATTCTCGTTAAATTTCAAAATATAAGAATAATAAAAAATGTATCTTTAATAAACATTTTCTTAATGTTCTTGTTCTTAGTACAGCCCTCGATCCTTTTCCTTGTCTTTTCGCGGGGAAATGTCGAACGGGCGGTTGGTCTTGAACTTTAAGAATGGCGTAAGCCTTGCACTCGATGAAAAGAGGGTGAAAGATGGAGCGATAATCGAGATTGACTCAGATTTCGCACCAGCAGGCCTACAGTACGAGGAAAGTGACTGGGTCCCAGTTAACCGAGAAGAACTGCCCGGACAGACAGTGATGAAAGTGGGTGGCCCAAGCTACCAATCCAACAACAAGAAAAGAAAAGCAAACACCGAAGAAGATAAGAAAATGAAGTCCGTAGTCACTACAGCGGAGGGCAGGCTTGTCAGCGCCGCGCCCACGGAGATTCAAGAAGTGCGGAGAGCTACTCTCGCGACCACGCAACGAAGAAATAAGAATCGCCGTATCCGTAAGATGTTAACAAAACTAGCTGCGGACCAGCGCGACGAGACAATTGTCGATGCCAGGCACATACACTTCAAGGACACCGGTTCACCAGGAACCCGAAGAAAGGAGGCCGGCTCCTATAATAACGAAAGAACCAGGGAAATCCCCGGAAGATCGGAAGAAAGAAGGCTACCACGCCACCTGGATAAAACCACCAAGCGGTGCATGACCTTGTTGCGAAGCAACCCGGGGGATGTCCCGACGGGCATCATCCACGAGGAGCCGAGGTATGCGAGGGGAACGTGAAGGGATTGAACCATATATCCCACAATATGTCACTAGGCCTCGCCATCTGCAGATCATTCCGGAATACGAGCTGGAGAGAATGCAGAATGTTGAAAAGAAAACTTTCGAATACTTCGAGAGAATTAAAGGAAGAAGAATCAACATACTAGAAGGCCTCGAGCTACACACCGACGTATTCTCGGAGTATGAACAACAGCAAATCGTGGATCGTATCTAGGATCGCGAAAAGAATGGGCCGAGCGAGGCCGCCGAGGGAAAACACATACTCGGAACCCCGGAGATGGATGCCGGGGAAAGGAAGAATCACAATACAATGCGGATGCTTGCTACAACTTTGCTTGAAGACGGGAAGGGAAACCCACCGGGAATACTCCGTCATGGGCGAGTAGATCCGATGTCATCGGTTATCAAGAGAATGGTAAAAAGATTGATAACATGGAGGGTACTGCCGACAGATTGCATACCCAATAGCTGCATTATCAATATCTACAAACAAGGTGATCGCATACCCCCACATATTGATCACCACGACTTCGTCGGACCTTTCGCACGGTCTCTTTCTTGAATGAGTGCAACATCATGTTCGGATCCGACCTCCGGATAGCGAGGCCCGGGTGAGTTCCGAGGGCCGGTAAAGATACCTTTACCGGTGGGTTCCGTCATGATACCGCGGGGTAACGGAGCGAGATATCGCAAAGCATTGCATACCGGGAGTGCCGGTGGAGCGAATCTCGGTTACTTTCGGGAAGATGGACGACGATAAAATACCTTACCATTTCCAACCGGATCCGGAGCTAGAGAACCTCCGGCCTTACGAGTTCGTGAGTTACATGGGAAATATCACACCTCCGATGTACATCCAGCCGGCATCCTTGCCAAGGATGGCTTGGAAGGTGATGTTATTGACCATGTACCTCACTATTCAGACATGGATTTTTGACAGATGATTCTTTTGATGGATCAACAAAGATCATACATATTCCGTTTTGAGTCTACATGGATTGTATGAAATATATTCCAGATCGAGTTGTATGATGTATTTTCAACATGATTGGAATGAAAGTGACCATGTCACGTTTTTGGCCTTCACCTCTTTTGTGCAAATTGATTGGGAAACGCCATTAAAGTTAAATGAACTTCGAACAAAGAACGAGAAAAGAAATAAAAAAAGAGAATAAAAGAAAACTTTCTAAAAAAAAATAAAATCTAAAAATGACAAACACCTAGTTCACATGAACATTAAATAAACAATAAAATAAAATTTGAACCATTAAAAGACAAACGAAATCAACATGAATGATAAATCAAATCACAAAGCAAATTCTCAATCAAATTTCAAATTCAATCTTTCCAAATTCCGAATCAAATTTCAATCCTTTCAAATCGCAAATCAAATTCTCAATCAAATTCCAAGTCAAATTCTCAATCAAAGTCCAAATCCAATCTCGATCAAGTTTCAAATTTGATCTTCCAAATTTCAAATCAAATCTTAAATCAAATTTCAATCGAGTTCAAACTCATCCTTTTAAATTCAAATTCAATCTTTCCAGATTCTAAATCTCTATCAAATCTCAAATCCGATCTTCTAGATCTCAAATCAAATTTCAATCAAAAAATCAAATTCAACCTTTTGGGTCGAGGATTTTATATCCAAGACTGCACTGCTTTAGGATTCTTTCCCTATTGCACTGAAATACATCAAATTCAAACTTTTGGGTCGAGGATTTTACATCCAAGTACGCTTCGCTTTAGGATTCTTTCCCTATTGCACTTGAAATACATCAAATCAAACTTTTGGGTCGAGGATTTTACATCCAAGATCGCACTCGCTTTAGGATTCTTTCCCTATTGCCTTTGAAATACATCAAATTCAAACTTTTGGGTCGAGGATTTTACATCCAAGACTCGCATTCGCTTTAGGATTCTTTTCCTATTGCCTTGAAGTACATCAAATTCAACCTTTTGGGTCGAGGATTTTACATCCAAGATCGCATTGCTTTAGGATTCTTTTCCTATTGCACTTCGAAATACATCAAATTCAAACTTTTGGGTCGAGGATTTTACATCCAAGACTGCATCGCTTTAGGATTCTTTTCCTATTGCACCTTGAAATACATCAAATTCAAACTTTTGGGTCGAGGATTTTACATCCAAGACTGCACTTGCTTAGGATTCTTTCCCTATTGCACTCGAAATACATCAAATCAAACTTTTGGGTCGAGGATTTTACATCCAAGACCGCATCGCTTTAGGATTCTTTTCCTATTGCACTGAAATACATCAAATTCAACCTTTTGGGTCGAGGATTTTACATCCAAGACTGCACTGCTTTAGGATTATTTTCCTATTGCACTGAAATATATCAAATTCAAACATTTTGGGTCGAGGATTTTACATCCAAGACTGCACTGCTTTAGGATTCTTTCCCTATTGCACTGAAATACATCAAATTCAAACTTTTGGGTCGAGGATTTTACATCCAAGACTGCATCGCTTTAGGATTCTTTCCTATTGCACTGAAATACATCAAATTCAAACATTTTGGGTCGAGGATTTTACATCCAAGACTGCACTGCTTTAGGATTCTTTCCCTATTGCACTGAAATACATCAAATTCAAACATTTTGGGTCGAGGATTTTACATCCAAGACTGCACTGCTTTAGGATTCTTTCCCTATTGCACTGAAATACATCAAATTCAAACATTTTGGGTCGAGGATTTTACATCCAAGACTGCACTGCTTTAGGATTCTTTCCCTATTGCACTGAAATACATCAAATTCAAACTTTTGGGTCGAGGATTTTACATCCAAGACTGCACTGCTTTAGGATTCTTTTCCTATTGCACTGAAATACATCAAAATTCAACTTTTGGGTCGAGGATTTTACATCCAAGACTGCACTGCTTTAGGATTCTTTCCCTATTGCACTGAAATACATCAAAATTCAACCTTTGGGTCGAGGATTTTA